>JAJKFL010000039.1:3250952-4450952 GCA_021186555.1 Reticulitermes speratus
TGTCGTCCATTCTTATCATATGTCCTAGCCACTGTAACCTTCTCTTTCTAATGTCCGCTACTATATCTAAGTCTTTGTATAGTTCTTGCAGTTCATGATTGGTTCTAATTCTCCAGTATTCATTCTCCACCACCGGTCCATGGATGCATCTTAATATCTTCCTTTCCCATGTGTTCAATCTTATCATATCTGCTTCCGTTAAAGTCCACGCTTCACTTCCATACATTACTATTGGTTTTACCAGTGTCTTATATATCTTTGTTTTAACACTGTACAGTTTAGAAGTTAAAAATATATTGACCTACCTTCCAGTTTCTTATGAAAAGAATGCTTAATAACTGTGTATTATAGTGCTGTAAAGCAAGATACAGTGAAGTTGGTTCCCTTAGTGCCTCAAAACATTTAGACACAACGCCTTCGTCTTCCAGAACACCTGTTTGGTTGTCCCTAGCTGTAGAATGCTTGCTTTCCAATTCAGGTAGTATTATTGTAACTTTATACGTCATAATGTAGGACGTCCACTGAGTCACGTGACTCAGCTTGGTTGTGCGATGAATTTAGCACACGACGTGTTCGCCATATTCCGAGTGCATCCACGAGCAGGCTTGCTACCGGACCTGCGAGAAAACGTGGCGGGTGTTTCAGTTACGTTTCGTTGTTTGTGTACATAGTTAACAGGAGAGGCTTATGCTAATTGTGTTTGTGTGTGATATCAAGCGTGTCCTTCTACTCGGTAATTATAAGGTAAGGTTCCTAGTTTGAGACGTTTAAAACGCAGTATTAGTCCCACCGCCTGCCTGATTCTTCTGCACAGTAGTTTTATGTCAGGCGTGTTTTACATAGCTAATTCCCAGAATAAACAGCATATTTTTTTTTCACGAAAACATGTTTGATCTGTAACAGTTACAACATGTGTTTTATATGACGTGAAGTACCAGTACAATAAACCTATTCCTCTGCATGGGGTGGAGGTATACCTCCACTCATTCTTAAACTTGGCATTAGATAGGGTGAGGAGTCAGATTCACACCTCGGCTTCCTTACGTCAGTGGAAAGAGCCGCTGGAACCCAATGAACAGGAGACTGGCTGGGCCCAAAGAGGCAAACTGGGTAATCTGGAATAGGGCCAAAATTTTGCCTATGGCGGGAATCAAACCGTGATCCTTCTGACGTCCTGCCCTTAGTATAATTACTATATTGATTACACTTTTCCGGCTTATGTGAGGTAAGAACTGAAGTTTTGAATATAACGGACATAAATGACTTGTTACAATTTTTAGTGCTCTTAATGTTCCAGTTATTTGTATCAGTTGTATTTACGAGATTTATGTTGGGTTATCGTGGGCCGGGCTAGCTCAGTCGGTATAGCGAATCGCTACGGACTGGAAGACCCGGGGATCGAAACCCGGTGGGGGCGAGATTTTCGCACCCGTCCAGACCGGCCCTGGGGCCCAACCAGCCTCCTGTACAATGGGTAACGGATGTCTTTCCCGAGGTTAAAGCGGCCGGGGCGTGGCGTTGACCACCCATCCCCATCTACGGCCGAGGTTAAAGAAAGAGTAGAGCCAAAGCTCTACTCCCTCTCTGAGCCTTGATGGCCTGTAGGGCGAAATTTACCTTTGACCTTTACGGCGGGTTATAGTGACAAGGCTACGGGCTGGAGGATATGAAGATCGGGCTTTGTAACAACCGTATATTTATCTTCGTAGCTGGTTTTGAGCACACGAATTCATAAACTTCTAAGTTGTCAGTCGCCCACCTGAGTGTTAGCAGTCTGAAAACGTCCAGGACTGCGTTGGCGCTAATAATCTCTACGTATGATCCGAAGGTAAAAAAAAACTCCCGAGTGTGACAATGACGTTATATAACCCGCCAACTAAGAACGCATTTTGAAACGCACCCACCAGGACATTGAAGGGTCGTGATGCAACACACACAGTCACTGTGACCGCGGCTTGATACGCCCTCGGGTATAAATTTTCCTTAGCTTTAGGGTTGGTGGTAATAACTAGGCTTAGGATTATATGCACTTTACACATTGCATATGTAAAATAAAGTACATTTAAATGTTCACTTATGGCCAATCGTGTTAATAATGAAATGCACATTTCATTAGTACGTACCTAACTACCTACAGCCGAACATGTTCATCCGCCTGCAGAGTATAACCGCGGCTGCTGGCACAAAATGTAACCAAAGCTCAACTGTGCTGCTAACCACAAGGATACTTGAATAATAATAATAATAATAATAATTTAATTAAATTCAGTGGGTGTTTATTAACGTGCAGGCTTAACAGCACAAGTGCCTATTATAAGGCCAGCACACAGACGAAAACAAAACACAAAACAGTACAAATACACAAAACAAAACACAAAACAGTACAAATACACAAAAAAACATAAAACAGTACAAATACACAAAACACAAAACAGTACAAATACACAAAACACAAAACAGTACAAATACACAAAACAAAACACAAAACAGTACAAATACACAAAACAAAACACAAAACAATACAAATACAGAAAACAAAACACTGTAATAATAATAACAATAATAATGACTATTGAGGATTATCCTTAGACCCTAATAAGACATGGCCCATCTAGAACAAGCCAAAATCACGCAAAAACACACACACACATATATATATATATAGCAAAAAATTAATAAAGAAGCAAGAATAAGACTTTACTCACGCGGAGAAAAAACTCAAGATGGAATATAAAATAAATGATGAAATGCTTATTTCATTATTTATAAGATTGACCCTAAGTGAAATTTTAATTGTTTTATTTCATATATGCAATATGCAAAGTGCATGTGACCCTAAGCCTAGTAATAACTGGTGCATTTTTGTGTCTAGTCGCATGAACTTTGGAGTGGAGACAGATCATAAACGTGTTGTATATGGAATATTGTTTGTAAGTGAATAATTATATACGTGAAGCCGCTGAAAATATTTAACTTCATAGCTGATAAATTTAACGTACATTAAATTTGTACATATTTAAGTTATTTATAGAAATAAAATAAAATTATAACTAATTAATACCAATAGATTTACAGGAATAGAAGTCTACGCAATAGAGAAGTACGATGTTTGAGTATTCAAGCTTTTTGGAAAGTCAATCTTTATCCTTGCGTTAGTGGTTCCCGAAATTGCAAAGGATCGCAATGCCTTTATTTTTAAGGGTCTAAATGGACCGCTTAATACTTGAAGATAATGGCACAACTATCCTTCGAAACGTCGGAAACCACTCCACACAACGACACAGTGTTACATCGCAGAAGACTTGAATCCTCAGCAACACCGCTGTGAGAACCTCAAATCTCGTAAGATTTATGGGTTTTGCCCGGACATCTTTGTTTAACTGTTAAAATTAAATTAAAAAATGTGAAAAACCGAGTCGATGTATACGAGTAGTACCGTTTATGTTCGGCGTTTTGTATTTTCTTTTGTCTTGCCGTTTACCGCCTAAAGTATGAAGAGTAAAATACACAGAAATATATTTTTGTCTTTCACTTTATATTCACCGTGCATCTTTGCACAGGGCATACACAAAAGAATGGTGCGGTTGTAATAGTGAACACTATTAAAACCGCACCATTAGTTTGTGTATGCCCTGTATAATTGAATTATTTCTACCAACAAATGCACCAAGACAAGTTTATCACTGTTTTCTTTATTGAAAGAGTGCCCCAATACGTATTTCGGCAATTATATTGCCATCATCAGGGGGGATTTTGTTAAAGTGAGCTGTTACATAGACCAATTCTTAATTTACGTCATAACAGTGAGTCAATGTTTGTTATTACCACTTCATATAAATTTGTATAATTAGTGGTATTGTTGAGTTGCTAAAAGTTATCAAAATTAACAGTAAAATCAATTGGTATATATAAACTACTTGCTGTAGTATATTTTATTAATTAATATTTTTGTCTATTTCATATGGGTGTGAAACTGGGTCTCTCACACGGAAGGAAGAAAATAGGCTGACGGCGTTCGAGAATAGGGTATTGAGGAAGATATTTGGGCCTAAGAGGGATAAGGTAATAGGGGAATGGAGAAGACTACATGATGAGGGGCTTTATGCTCTGTACTCCTCACCAAATATTATTCGGGTTATCAAATCAAGAAGTATGAGATGGGCGGGACATGTGGCATGTATGGGGAAGATGACAGATGCATGTAGTGTTTTGTTGGGGAAACCTGTGGGAAAGAGACCACTTTGAAGACACAGGCATAGATGGGAGGGCAATATTAAAATGGACCTTGAAGAAAGAGAATGGGGGCGTGGACTCTAATTGTCTGTCTCAGAATATGGACAGGTGGCGGACGCTTGTGAATGCGGTAATGGACTTTCAGGTTGTGTAAAACGCAGGAAATTCCTTCATTGGCTAAGGAACTGCCAGCTCTTCTCAAGAAGGACTCTGCTTTATAGAGTTGGTCAGTTCTTGTATGCTTCATGAATCAATGAGCACTGAAAGTGCTTGAAGAAACGTACATTTTCAGGCCTATTTGTCCGCAATAAAGTCGAGTTCATATGAGGCCATAAATGTACTTCTCTATAGTCTGTATAAACCTTTCACAGACTTTATATCATATATACCGTGTATTTAAATAATTAATTAACTTTCACAGACTATTTTGAAATTCGATATAGCAGACCTTAACAAGAAGTTATGGGACAATTCCGATGTATAGTAATACAGGGCATACACAAAAGAATGGTGCGGTTTCAAAAGTGAATACAAAATTTATTTCTCACCTTACACGGGCACAACATACACCGTCAGCGGCGGCAACTGCCCAAGTTTCTCATTTTGTAATTACAATCCTTCAATGTGTGCACCCTGGGTCACACGACACACATCCACACGGTAATGAAACTCATCCCAGATCCGGTGTAGCATGTCCGCTGTAATGGCCTGCAGTGCATGCGTTATCCGATCACGAATTTCATGGATGGACGTGGGCAATGGTGGTACATAAACGCTGTCTTTAACGAACCCCCAAAGAAAGAAATCGCACGGAGTAAGATCTGGCGAACGGGGTGGCCAAGGGAGAAGGTTCTTGTCTCCATTTGCAGCAGCACGTCCGGTCCAGCGCTGTGGAAGAACACGATTGAGAAGCACTCGTACATTCCTGTGAAAATGGGGGGGGGGGGGAGCTCCGTCCAGTTGTAGAATGTAATCGTCATAATTGTTATTCAGTTGGGGTAACAACCAGCTTTCCAACATGTCAAAAAATGAGTCGCCAGTCACAGTTGCACCATTCTTTTGTGTATGCCCTGTATTTATCCCTAATGAAGCTTAATTTGCATAAAGCCATTTTTTTTATGAAGGGCCCTCGCACCACAGCCTCAAGGCGTTTTGTGCAACCCCAATGAAGATGATGAGGATGAGCAGTTTTTTTTACCAATTTTTACAATTAATGGAGCACCAGTGGAATGAAATTGACAGGGGAAAACCGACAACTCGGAAAAAAACCTGTCCCAGTGCCACTTTGTCCACCACAAATCTCACATGGACTTGACCTGGGACCGAACCCCGGGCCTCCGTGGTGAGAGGCCGGCGACTAACCGCCTGAGCCATGGCACGGCCTTGCATAAGGCCATAGAAGAATATTTTCCATAAACCTTCCGGAGATTTTGTTAACACTCGGTGTGGGAGAATTTGATTGATGTGCATTTGATAAATTAATTTTTCATGTAAGCTTGATAAAGTTCTAAGAATATCGCTTGGACTTTGGTGTGCCGCATTACGGAGTACAGCCTTTTCCATCCTGTTGAACAACAAAAATATTTCGACACAAACTTTCACTTGTATGAAATGTAAAGTTCTTTCGTCGATGAGGGCTGTGATTACTGCCATCTTGGAAGTAACACTGTTTAGTTTGGTGTATATATTCCACCGTTTCGGAATAACCTGATGTCTCTAGCTTTGGGCTACATGTGATTATGCTTTGTGTTACGTACTAGAGACAGTTAAATCAGACATGCGCAGTAAAACACACGACTGTGCGCCGGGTGATAACGTGAAACGTGACTGGCAAGTGAACATTAACGGGTGGAGTTACAGCACATCTACTGACAATGCTGTTGCTTGCAATTAACGTCGCAACGCAATTGTCATGTCTGTCTGTCTGTCTGTCTGTCTGTCCGTTTTTCTGTCTGTCAGTCTTTCTCTCTGTCTGTCCTTCCGCATGGAACAACTCGGCTCCCACTGGACGGATTTTCATGAAATTTGATATTTGCATATTTTTCGAAAATCTGTCGAGAAAATTCAAGTTTCATTAAAATCTGACAAGAATAACGGGTACTTTACATGAAGATCTATGTACGTTTATGATAATATCTCGCTCAAGTCTTCTTATAATGAGAAATGTTTCAGACAGAAGTTGTAGAGAAAATCAAAACACACATTTTATGTTCAATAACTTTTTTTTCGAAAATCGTGCCGTTTTTTAGATAATGTGGTTATATATGGTAGAGCCAGACAGGCCACAGTTGACAACATAATACGTCGCATGCGCTTTTCATGTTGGATAACTAAGGCTACAGGCACACACTCAGAATATGTAACACTTACTGCTTTTTCACGGCAACAGTGGTTACGTGAACGCTCCTCAATATTACGTTTTAGTACATTGCCTGTCTGGTTACTTCTATCGCGGCCCTTATTTACATAGTACACGAGGCCTAGGTTACAACTCGGTGTCTGAGAACCATTTTCAACCAACCCCACGAAGCGTAATCGTTCTTGAAAAACTAATAGTCTCTCATATACTCAATAAACTGCCCACACTTTATGGTACTCGGAAGTGTAATACCGTGTTCACAAGAACTCGCCACTGACCCATATCTCGAACGAACTGAATCCAGTCCACACCTTCCCACACCATTTCTTTAATATCCTCTTTAATAATATTTTTCCCTACATGTATAAGTCTTTCACGAGGATTCTTTCCCTTCAAGACTTCCCACCAAAATATTTTACGCATTTCTGATCTGTAGCATGTGTGTTATATAACCCGCCTGTCTCAGCCTCCTTAATTATGCCACTTTAGTATTTCTTTTTAAGTCGTCCTCTTCTACCTACTCCGGTTTTCCCGTTTCAGTGTGGAGGTTTGTAATTTTCTTTTGATCACACATTTGAGACACACCACAGTCGGTAGGGCTCCACTGGACTAGGATCGGCTCGACGCAGAGGCCTCTACCGAACAACAACACACAACACTCACAAGAGACAAACATCCATGCCCCCGGTGGGATTCGAACCCACGATCCTAGCAAGCGAGCGGTCGAAGACCCACGCCTTAGACAGCACGGCCACTGGGATCGGCTTTAATAATTTTGCCAATGTAGATTTTTACATTTTTATCCTACGAATTTGAAGTGACTTTCTTAACACTGTCTCGTGTGACAGATTTATATTTCCATCTGCGCATTCAAGAACTCAAGGACGTGTTCTATTGTTTCCTTTACAATACATTAATTCGGACATTTAATTGAATCCTTGGTGTGGGAACTCCTTCAGTTTTCACTACAGCAGAAACTGTGTACTTGACGCCAAACCGGTTTACAAATTACAATGTAATTAATTATATACATTTCGCCTCCTAATGAGCCTTGCACTAACAGCAGTGATGGGCGTGTCCTGCAAGTTTCCCAGTATAGTTCGATTGCATATTCGGTTTATGCTTTGTTTACATATATGTTTATACTTAACTATTCGATGACTAAATGCGAAAGTACTTTTCTCTCAAATGTTCTCCGATATGCGAAATACTATTGCTTCGTTTGAATGTTCCATATTTTCGTCCGCTTGTCCTTCTAATAAGAGTAGTGTTAAGATGGAAATGAGTATAGGGCCTTGTAGGAATGATCCTGACAAGGGAAAACCGAAGTGCACGGCGAGAAACCTCTCCAAGTGTCACTTTGCCCGTAATAAATCCGACGTGGACTGGCTTGGGATTGAACCCTGTCGTCCTCGGTGAGGGGTCGGCGACTAACCGCCTGAACCACTGCACGAAGTTTGAAGATCAAGTTCTATTAAGCAGTACTTATAGACTTAGTTCATGTCCCTCACGGACAACTTTGCCTCTATATTACACAGAAAAAGCAATTAATTCTTTGAAGAACGCAAGTCAACTAATTTGAAACAGCACACAGATGCTCAGTTCCTATGTCACGGTAAACACACTGAATCTCACTTACAGACAGGAACAAGTTAATTATGTATAGAGAAATAATTACTGTTTATTTTGTGAGTCATACGAAACCAGTGCAATTAACCCTGTGGGCAAAATGCGAAGTTTTTGCATTTTCCAGCAGTTTGTACATACAGTAACGACAGTCCGGCAGAGTAGCTGATAACTGTGCGTGATTTCGAACTTCCGTTGTGGTGTTGATGAAGTCTGCGGTCTTCTGGGGTATTGCACTTGGCCATCCTGAGACCGGTTCTCGCACAGGTTTCCGAGAGCCAATTTTCGTGTCTCTTGTCCCCCCCCCCCCCTTCCTCTCGCTCTTTTGATTCTTTATTCTTCTAATTTATTCATCTACATTTTTAATTTTTACTGTTGGTTTATTTGGGATTTATTTATCTAGCTTTATCCTTATATTCCTCCTTCACTGTTACTCTATCTCATGTATGTTTTTCCAACTGTCTTAGCTATTTGCATTCTCGGTACCCCCAGCAGCTTTACGTTCTTTATATGCACCCCTATTGGCTGTCATCACATCACACAGTTTGCTACCCCGCCGCACTTTCCAGAATCTACGTTATAGGCTTTCTTTCCCACTCGGACTCTTGACCCGTGAGGATGGGACAGATACGTTGTCCCGAAACGTCGGTAAACAATTACCACACAACGCCGCGTAATACCCCAGAAGACCGCAGATTTCATTTGCGCAGCGTAGATTGGTAGTTACAGTAGTTTCGGGACAACCTGTCGGTTCCATCTTCAACGGTTAAGCAGTTGCTTAACCCTTGAATATGGGGTGGATATTTCATTCCTAAACGTCAGTAACTGACTACCAATCTACACTGCGTAATATCCCAGAAGGGTGACGACATCATAGCTAGTAACTGTTTGAAGTTTGAAAGGTTAGCAGCTATTTACTTTAATTGCATCGTGTTTACATTCAACTCTGATATCAATCAGTTCCAGATATTGGAGGCAGTAACTTTCTCCGAACACTTGCACAAATACTGCTTGCTGCCTATGCTAATACGGCCGATCTGCCAATAAGGACTTACTGTAGCTGTATGCCTGGATGCTTTATGGCCTTGCGTTCTATATTGAATGTGTGTACACTGTAGTGAATGACATTATTACTGCTATTTGTAGAGGATAATTAAACGTTTAATTATATAATTAGAGCATCATGAGGAAGCAACAAAATTCTTCACCATTGTATGGAAACTGGGCCTAAATACCTCATGTTAAAGTAATTTCCCAGACAGCCTTGCAGCTCTTTCTTGTTTAGATTCAGGATATCATGGCGATGAGCATCTGGGACGTAAGGCCATATTGTTTCGTACATGGGCACTAACTAATCTGCCGCCTTCATTTTCCAACCTGAAGATGGAAGCAACGGGATTTCTGCGGTATCTTGTTACCTGTCAACCAAAACAGCGCGGTGTTATAACAGAGGACAGTAGTCGTCCTGACATGTTTACAGTCAAGGCATATGATGATGTCCGTCAGTCTGTTGTCTTGATTGTACTCAAGGATCTTGACTGCGATCCAGCCTCACTGTACTCACAGACATATGACGAGGTCTGTCTGTCAGTCTGTTGTCCTAATTGCGATTCAGCCTCATTGTGCTCACAGACCTTGATTTCGATCCAGCCTCATTGTACTAGCTAGATATTTATTGCGATCCAGCGTCATTGTACCCACAGATCTTGATTTCGATCCAGCCTCATTGTACTCGCTAGATATTCATTGCGATCCAGCCTCATTGTACTCACAAATCTTGACTGCGATCCAGCGTCATTGTACTCACAGATCTTGATTTCGATCCAGCCTCATTGTACTCACAGATCTTGACTGCGATCCAGCCTCATTGTACTCACAGATCTTGATTTCGATCCAGCCTCATTGTACTCACAGATCTTGATTTCGATCCAGCCTCATTGTACTCACAGATCTTGACTGCGATCCAGCCTCATTGTACTCGCTAGATATTCATTGCGATCCAGCCCCATTGTACTCACAGATCTTGATTTCGATTCAACCTCATTGTACTCACAGATCTTGACTGCGATACAGCCTCATTGTACTCACAGATCTTGATTTCGATCCAGCCTCATTGTACTCACAGATCTTGACTGCGATCCAGCCTCATTGTACTCGCTAGATATTCATTGCGATCCAGCCCCATTGTACTCACAGATCTTGATTTCGATCCAGCCTCATTGTACTCACAGATCTTGACTGCGATGCAGCCTCATTGTACTCACAGATCTTGATTTCGATCCAGCCTCATTTTACTCGCTACATATTCATTTCTATCTAGCCTCATTGCACTCGCTACATATTCATTTCTATCCAGCCTCATTGTACTCGCTACATATTCATTTCGATCCAGCCTCATTGTACTCGCTACATATTCATTTCTATCCAGTCTCATTGTACTCGCTACATATTCATTTCGATCCAGCCTCATTGTACTCGCTACATATTCATTTCGATCCAGCCTCATTGTACTCGCTACATATTTATTTCGATCCAACCTCATTTTACTCGCTGCATATTCATTGCGATCCAGCCTCATTGTACTCGCTGCATATTCATTGCGATCCAGCCTCATTGCACTCGCTGCATATTCATTGCGATCCAGCCTCATTGCACTCGCTGCGTATTCATTGCGATCCAGCCTCATTGTACTCGCTGCATATTTATTGCGATCCAGCCTCATTGTACTCGCTGCATATTCATTGCGATCCAGCCTCATTGTACTCGCTGCATATTCATTGCGATCAAGCCTCATTGTACTCGCTGCATATTCATTGCGATCCAGCCTCATTGTACTCGCTGCATATTCATTGCGATCCAGCCGCACTGTAGTCACAAATCTTTCTGGATATTAATTGAAGAGCAGGCTGCGACTTTCTTCTTCTCATTCGTCGCTCACAATACGAGACATTATTTTATCTGACCAATGTCATGTGCCACTTTTTGTCGGCTCGCTTATCGCTTAAACGTAAAAGGCCTGGGTCCCAACTGACGGCAAAATTGAATAGCAGTGGAAATGAAAAACAATATTGGTCAGATAAAAAAAATTGCAGTGCATTGACCTATTTTCACATGAAATTCTCATCATTCAGTAACCACAAATAACATCCTGGAGCAGGGTTCTTCCTGAGAAGCTGATAGTCATTCAGATGATCAAAAAATATAGTGCCTCCTTTTGAAGTCGAAAGTATTTTTTACCGCTTTTACAACCGCCTGTCGTGTTCTGAACTATTTCAGTCCAACCTGTATCACGCCTAATTAATTAATTAACTTATTTCTGATGATTCGGAATAGCCCAGTCGGTATAGTGACTAGGCTCTATGCTAGAAAACCTGAGAAATCGAGGTTCGATTCCCGGCAGGGGCAAGAGTTTTTCTTATTTGGGATTTATTTATCTAGCTTTATCCTTATATTCCTCCTTCACTGTTACTCTATCTCATGTATGTTTTTCCAACTGTCTTAGCTATTTGCATTCTCGGTACCCCCAGCAGCTTTACGTTCTTTATATGCACCCCTATTGGCTGTCATCACATCACACAGTTTGCTACCCGCCGCACTTTCCAGAATCTACGTTATAGGCTTTCTTTCCCACTCGGACTCTTGACCCGTGAGGATGGGACAGATACGTTGTCCCGAAACGTCGGTAAACAATTACCACACAACGCCGCGTAATACCCAGAAGACCGCAGATTTCATTTGCGCAGCGTAGATTGGTAGTTACAGTAGTTTCGGGACAACCTGTCGGTTCCATCTTCAACGGTTAAGCAGTTGCTTAACCCTTGAATATGGGGTGGATATTTCATTCCTAAACGTCAGTAACTGACTACCAATCTACACTGCGTAATATCCCAGAAGGGTGACGACATCATAGCTAGTAACTGTTTGAAGTTTGAAAGGTTAGCAGCTATTTACTTTAATTGCATCGTGTTTACATTCAACTCTGATATCAATCAGTTCCAGATATTGGAGGCAGTAACTTTCTCCGAACACTTGCACAAATACTGCTTGCTGCCTATGCTAATACGGCCGATCTGCCAATAAGGACTTACTGTAGCTGTATGCCTGGATGCTTTATGGCCTTGCGTTCTATATTGAATGTGTGTACACTGTAGTGAATGACATTATTACTGCTATTTGTAGAGGATAATTAAACGTTTAATTATATAATTAGAGCATCATGAGGAAGCAACAAAATTCTTCACCATTGTATGGAAACTGGGCCTAAATACCTCATGTTAAAGTAATTTCCCAGACAGCCTTGCAGCTCTTTCTTGTTTAGATTCAGGATATCATGGCGATGAGCATCTGGGACGTAAGGCCATATTGTTTCGTACATGGGCACTAACTAATCTGCCGCCTTCATTTTCCAACCTGAAGATGGAAGCAACGGGATTTCTGCGGTATCTTGTTACCTGTCAACCAAAACAGCGCGGTGTTATAACAGAGGACAGTAGTCGTCCTGACATGTTTACAGTCAAGGCATATGATGATGTCCGTCAGTCTGTTGTCTTGATTGTACTCAAGGATCTTGACTGCGATCCAGCCTCACTGTACTCACAGACATATGACGAGGTCTGTCTGTCAGTCTGTTGTCCTAATTGCGATTCAGCCTCATTGTGCTCACAGACCTTGATTTCGATCCAGCCTCATTGTACTAGCTAGATATTTATTGCGATCCAGCGTCATTGTACCCACAGATCTTGATTTCGATCCAGCCTCATTGTACCCTAGCTCGATCAGTCATGTATCACATCTGACTGCGATCCAGCGTCATTGTACTCACAAATTCTTGACTTGTCGATCCAGCCTCATTGTACTCACAGATCTTGATTTCGATCCAGCCTCATTGTACTCACAGATCTTGATTTCGATCCAGCCTCATTGTACTCACAGATCTTGATTTCGATCCAGCCTCATTGTACTCACAGATCTTGATTGCGATCCAGCCTCATTGTACTCACAGATCTTGATTGCGATCCAGCCTCATTGTACTCCAGATTTCATCGATCAGCCCCATTGTACTCACAGATCTTGATTCGAATTTCCCACTCTATGGATACAGCCTCATTGTACTCACAGATCTTGATTTCGATCCAGCCTCATTGTACTCACAGATCTTGACTGCGATCCAGCCTCATTGTACTCGCTAGATATTCATTGCGATCCAGCCCCATTGTACTCACAGATCTTGATTTCGATCCAGCCTCATTGTACTCACAGATCTTGACTGCGATGCAGCCTCATTGTACTCACAGATCTTGATTTCGATCCAGCCTCATTTTACTCGCTACATATTCATTTCTATCTAGCCTCATTGCACTCGCTACATATTCATTTCTATCCAGCCTCATTGTACTCGCTACATATTCATTTCGATCCAGCCTCATTGTACTCGCTACATATTCATTTCTATCCAGTCTCATTGTACTCGCTACATATTCATTTCGATCCAGCCTCATTGTACTCGCTACATATTCATTTCGATCCAGCCTCATTGTACTCGCTACATATTTATTTCGATCCAACCTCATTTTACTCGCTGCATATTCATTGCGATCCAGCCTCATTGTACTCGCTGCATATTCATTGCGATCCAGCCTCATTGCACTCGCTGCATATTCATTGCGATCCAGCCTCATTGCACTCGCTGCGTATTCATTGCGATCCAGCCTCATTGTACTCGCTGCATATTTATTGCGATCCAGCCTCATTGTACTCGCTGCATATTCATTGCGATCCAGCCTCATTGTACTCGCTGCATATTCATTGCGATCAAGCCTCATTGTACTCGCTGCATATTCATTGCGATCCAGCCTCATTGTACTCGCTGCATATTCATTGCGATCCAGCCGCACTGTAGTCACAAATCTTTCTGGATATTAATTGAAGAGCAGGCTGCGACTTTCTTCTTCTCATTCGTCGCTCACAATACGAGACATTATTTTATCTGACCAATGTCATGTGCCACTTTTTGTCGGCTCGCTTATCGCTTAAACGTAAAAGGCCTGGGTCCCAACTGACGGCAAAATTGAATAGCAGTGGAAATGAAAAACAATATTGGTCAGATAAAAAAAATTGCAGTGCATTGACCTATTTTCACATGAAATTCTCATCATTCAGTAACCACAAATAACATCCTGGAGCAGGGTTCTTCCTGAGAAGCTGATAGTCATTCAGATGATCAAAAAATATAGTGCCTCCTTTTGAAGTCGAAAGTATTTTTACCGCTTTTACAACCGCCTGTCGTGTTCTGAACTATTTCAGTCCAACCTGTATCACGCCTAATTAATTAATTAACTTATTTCTGATGATTCGGAATAGCCCAGTCGGTATAGTGACTAGGCTCTATGCTAGAAAACCTGAGAAATCGAGGTTCGATTCCCGGCAGGGGCAAGAGTTTTTCTTCTCCAAAAACGTCCAGACCTATTCTGCACCCCCACCCCAGCGTACTAAACGGTGGGTACTGGGGGCGCTTTCTTTGGTGGTGCAGAGCCCGGGTCGTGAGGCTGTCCACTAGCTTCATCTAGTGCCGAGATTAAAAATGAGTAGAGCTATACCTCACCTCCCTCATATGCCTTGCACAAGGACGACTGTACCTTCACCTCAGTCACTTGCAGTTTATTAATCAACGCTGTCAGCAGCTTCCATTGTGTAGCTTCGAATTGCGAGGTGAAGAGACTAGCGAATTACAAAATTATACGAAAGGAAGCGATTGTGGTTTAATGAGAATTACTGGCGCGGTGGCTGACGGGGGATATGACGATTCTCAGACAGGAAGTCGCGACTGGGACGGAGCACTTCCCAAATATAGACCAGAAGCTAAGTAACACAGCTAAGTTGCTGCTTTAGCTTAATTACTTCTTGAGCTAAGTTACTATTTTTGCTTAATTACTGCTTCAGCTAAGTTACTGCTTTAGCTTAATTACTGCTTGAGCTAAGTTACTATTTTTGCTTAATTACTGCTTCAGCTAAGTCACTGCTTTAGCTTAATTACTGCTTGAGCTAAGTTACTAAGCTCAACCGTGGTCGCCTGGCTAAGTTACTACTTTTGCTTAATTACTGCTTCAGCTAAGTCACTGCTTTAGCTTAATTACTGCTTGAGCTAAGTTACTACTTTTGCTTAATTACTGCTTCAGCTAAGTCACTGCTTTAGCTTAATTACTGCTTGAGCTAAGTTACTAGTTAAGCTTAATTATTGCTTCAGCTAAGTTACTGTTCCAGCTAAGTTACTACTTCAACTAAGTTGCTGCTTCAGCTTAATTACTGCTTCAGCTTAGTTGCTGCTTCAGCTAAGTTGCTGCTTCAGCTTAATTACTTCTTGAGCTAAGTTACTACTTTTGCTTAATTACTGCTTCAGCTAAGTCACTGCTTTAGCTTAATTACTGCTTGAGCTAAGTTACTAGTTAAGCTTAATTATTGCTTCAGCTAAGTTACTGTTCCAGCTAAGTTACTACTTCAACTAAGTTGCTGCTTCAGCTTAATTACTGCTTCAGCTTAGTTGCTGCTTCAGCTAAGTTGCTGCTTCAGCTTAATTACTGCTTCAGCTAAGTTGCTGCTACAGCTAAGTTACTGCTTCAGCTAAGTTGCTGCTTCAGCTTAATTACTGCTTCAGCTAAGTTGCTCGGTGTCACACTTTATTTTAACATCCGTTTTCAGGCGCTTGCGCAGAATACTTGTGAAATGCGCATTTACTCTTGTCTGTCTGTCCGCATGGAACATAGCGAATCCCACCGATATTCATGAAAGTTTATCCGTGGGATATTTTGATAAACATTTTTCGACTCATTCATATATTGGTTAACCTCGAACAAAATTAAGAGACACTTTACGTGAAGACATGTGTTTATGATCTCTTGCCGTGATTGGTCTTTATAATTCGGAGATGCTGTGTTTTCTCTGAAGTACGTGATGAACCTGAAAAAAAGATTTTTATAATTTGGGCAGTATTCCCTGTGAGGTACGAGCTGAGACTGAGGAAACATTTGAGCTTCGAGCGTCGAGGAAGATCGATAGTAAACGTCGAGTGTCGAGGTTTAAGAGCTATCGATTGTGAATCTCCCCGTTTACGATATTTATACCATGACTGTTGCTAAGATACGGACAGATACAGTGTGTGTTGAAAGACAGTGCTTTTCTGGAAATCATTGACGAATTTAACTTCTAGGGACAGGAACTGAACGAACACACAAGAAGCATTACACTCGGCCGACATTTCCTCACTTATTTTTATTATTCTCTTTTATTCGCCTTTCCCTCCCACATGTTTCCTGCCATAAACTTTTCCAGCTATAATTCTCGATGGATCTGTTATCTCCATCACGCCTACTACGTTTCCCATCTATTACATTTTTCTTTATTTGGTCAATATAATAATATTCGATAAAAGGAAAAAATTATGAAGCTCCTTATGTAATATTTTACCATCCTACTGTTACATTTCTGTCATACCTTCGCACGTTCGGTTCAGCACTTTCACCACGGAGACCTAGTTTCGATTCGAATTATTAAATTTGAACCTCCGTTTTTTACGTAAACCTATTGTATATATAACTCTGTGAAGCGGTTTTTGTATATGGGTTATGTGCTGCTTTTTAGGTTTAATTGAAGATTCCTGATTTTTGTATATTAGTTTATATGTGGCTTATTTTTGTATACATTAGGATGTGTATTTGGAGGATGGTATATATAGATGGAAAATGCATCTTCACTATGCACATGCCAACATTTATGCATCTTCACCATGCACATGCCAACCTTTATATGCATCTTCATTATGCACATGCCAACCTTTATGCATCTTAACTTTGCACAAGCCAACCTTTATGCATCTTCACTATGCACATGCCAACCTTTATACATCTTCACTTTGCACATGCCAACCTTTATGCATCTTCACTATGCACATGCCAACCTTTATGCATCTTCACTATGCAAATGTCAACCTTTATATGCATCTTCATTATGCACATGCCAACCTTTATACATCTTCACTATTCACATGCCAACCTTCATGCATCTTCACTATGCAAATGCCAACCTTTATATGCATCTTCATTATGCACATGCCAACCTTTATGCATCTTCACTATGCACATGCCAACCTTTATGCATCTTCACTATGCAAATGCCAACCTTTATGCATCTTCACTATGCACATGCCAACCTTTATATGCATCTTCATTATGCACATGCCAACCTTTATGCATCTTCACTATGCACATGCCAACCTTCATGCATCTTCACTATACACATGCCAACCTTTATGCATCTTCACTATGCACATGCCAACCTTTATGCATCTTCACTATTCACATGCCAACCTTCATGCATCTTCACTATGCAAATGCCAACCTTTATATGCATCTTCATTATGCACATGCCAACCTTTATGCATCTTCACTATGCACATACCAACCTTTATGCCCACCGTCCTTGGAACCTCTAACGCAAGCATGTTACTTCCAATGTCACGGTAAGGTAATTCTCTACATTAATAGAAGTAGCAGCTAACACACTGATAAGGTGCATTCATATGCAATCGTCTCCACAATGCCTTCTTTAAAAAGCGACATTTATGCTGATATGCTGGTTGTGTAAATTTTGTTTTGTTAAGACAGTGCCATTGCGTGCTGTGAGGCATTTGTCTGACAAAAGTGAAGGGGCACTGCGGATAATTTCAGTCTCTACGGGAGTCAGACGGATGTTGGTACATATGGCGTAGCCACAATGAGTTTCGACTCAAAGGTAGCTAAAACAAAGAGCCCATTATTTCGCTAATTTTGAAGGTATAGGTATTTACTGTGGAGATTACAGTTGACCTTGGCAGTGGTTTGTCCTGGGGAAAGGCGGACGTCCCTTGTTTATGACCAGAAACCGATGTTTTCCAGTTAACATATATTTGGCTGAAGTGCAGTTGTGTTTTGTGCGTGTGAGATAATACCGTTATTTTCAATAGTATTCTTTGTGGTTAGAGCTGAGCATAAATTTGACTTCAGACCTGTTACAAACGCAAAAAATCTACGTTATGCAGTGATAGAGACTCATGTTCTTGACAGAGTCTGTATGATTTGCCCCAATTGTCGTCGCGAGTGTTAAGGGACTCTATCCAAGCTGTGAGGTCAACTGCATTCTCTTGAGTAAAATACATTACTTGTGCCCATCAAGGACCAGGGCTACCTTACCTGTAATTGAGCGTAGCAGCCGCAGAGATCACCGAAATTGGGGGGGGGGGGGCGGAAAAGACCGGGAACCCCCCCCCCCCTTTTCTTTCTTTTTTTTTTTTTTTTTGGCAAATCTTGCTCTGAATTTATTTACTCGGCTGTTTTGCTTTTTACTTGAAACCCTTTATATCTTTTTACACGAGTTTAAGCGCCCTTTTCATAGGGGCGTACATTTTTTGTATTGCTATCAGCAGTATATTGTGATGAGGAATGTGTTTCAAAGGGGGGGAGGGGGGATGACAATGAACGAAAAGTAGTTGTTTTGTCTGTGCCACTGTGTCACGGAAATGTTTAAGGTTAAAAGGAAAGATTTAAGTCCATTTTAGCAGTAGTGCGTAGTGCTCAGTGCCCCTGTCTCTTATGACACATCGCCTCGTTGTTAAAATACCGAAACTTGTGTAGTTTGACGAAATGCTTTATGCTTCTGACACATGTGGAATTTGTCCCATGTCCTGTTTCTTTCATCTAAACTATTCAGTCATGGCAGAAAGAATTTTTTCTTTTTGGTACAATATGTTTTTAAAACACATTTCGTTTCCCTTCCTGTGCTTTCATCCATTGCTATGGCCTCGTTTATTTGCTGGTACCAGAAACACGTTATATCAGCACCCAGCATGCATTGTTTTCGTATACTGCCATTATAACCCTACCAGAAACACGTTATATCAGCACCCAGCATGCATTGTTTTCGTATACTGCCATTATAACCCTACCAGAAACACGTTATATCAGCACCCAGCATGCATTGTTTTCGTATACTGCCATTATAACCCTACCAGAAACACGTTATATCAGCACCCAGCGTGCATTGTTTTCGTATACTGCCATTATAACCCTACCAGAAACACGTTATATCAGCACCCAGAATGCATTGTTTTCGTATACTGCCATTATAATCCTACCAGAAACACGTTATATCAGCACCCAGCATGCATTGTTTTCGTATACTGCCATTATAATCCTACCAGAAACACGTTATATCAGCACCCAGAATGCATTGTTTTCGTATACTGCCATTATAATCCTACCAGAAACACGTTATATCAGCACCCAGCATGCATTATTTTCGTATACTGCCATTATAACCCTTTTGAAATCGACCTGTTGGCATATAATCGCGAAATGCTCTTCCTTATACACCCCATACTGCGGAGTATCAATACTGATTGAGGCATGTTTATTGTTAGTTCACTGCGCATGTCCTTATTCGTAATCATGAGTCGCAGGCTTACTGCACCGATGTGAATTAAAGAAAGACTCTAGAAATTTGATCATTACGCGTAAAAATGGAGTTTCCTATAGAAGAGCAGCGTATTGCCGAAAATAGGAGCGGTTTTGAAGCAATTTTGAGATTTCAAGTTGCCTTTAAAGGGCTGTTTCGGGTGCCGATTTCGAATTTTTGATATATGTGATGAATTCATTATCACTCAGAGTTTTGTGAAGAAGCTTAAAAATTTTAGGCCACTAAATGCAGACAAACCCGGTTATAACGACATCGGTTTATATGACACCTCGCTTATAGAGTCAGATATTCTGTTGTACCAATTCGTTGCTCACTGTTAACCATAACGTTATACTCCTCGGTTATAACAACACTCGTTTATAACGACACAACTTATTCAGTCCCTTTCATGACGTTATAACCGAGTTCGACTGTATTTTAAATTTAATGAAGAATTTCAACATGACAGATCTGTACCCTAATATGTGGATTTACTCGTATTTGATAATTTTGTTACCCTTGCCATTATCCGTGGCTGGTGTGAGAGGAGTTTCTTCAAACACAAACTTGTGAAAACGATTAAGATCATCTACGTCTCAAGAAGATTGAGTTCTGTAGCTTTTCCTTCAATTTTAAACACCTTCGCTCAAAACCTCGATTTCTCCGAATTGGTGAAAACCTTTGCAGACGTAAAAGCGAGAAAACTCAACTTCCATTGCAGCATTTTTAAGTACCTGTTTGTTCACACATTACATTTCTATATTCAAGGTAACACAATAATTTTTTAGGCTCGTTCGCAACAGTGCGAAAAACGACTATTAGCGTCGTCATGTCTGTCTGTCCGTCCGCATGGAACAACTTAGCTGTCACTGGACGGATTTCCATAAAACTTTATGTTTGTGTATTTTTCGAAAATCTGTCGAGAAAATTCAAGTTGCATTAAAATCTGACAAGAATAACGGGTACTTTACACGAAGACCTATGTACATATATGATGATATCTCGCTCAATTCTTCTTAGAATGAGAAATATTTCAGATAAAATTTGTTGACAAAATCAAAACACACATTTTATGTTCAATAACGTTTTCCCGAAAATCGTGCCGTTTATGAGATAATGTGGAAAAATATGGTAGAGTCAGACAGGCCACAGATGACAATATAATACGGCGCATGCGCTTTGCATGCTGGATAACTAAGGCTACAGACACACACTCACAATATGTAATACTTATTGCTTTTTACACGGCAACAGTGGTTACGTGAACGCGCCTCAATGTAAGATTTACACGAAAATTGCCTGTGTTGTTATAGCTATAATTGTTTGCTAAGACTGTTGCGCGCCCTTTAAAACTAACATGTGTAAGAGAGAGGACCACCGGGGGCACCAAAGATATTTTGCATATGGCACCAAGATGGTTAAGGCCGACACTGCCAAGGACTGTCTGAAGTCACGAGCGGCCTTAACCAAAGGTGACCGGTCATTAGGACAGTCGGAGCTACACGCAACAAGGTGGCCATGACGACACAACGACTGTTGTCCGGCACTATACAGCTACACCAGGTCTACCAGACTGTTTTATCGACTTCGGCAATTTGGTCTGCATGTGGGCAATATGAAATTCAATACACACAATGAGAAATGAAAAGTATAGTAATATCATATGTGTAATTGTACTTGCGTATTTTTCTATACATCATGTTAAACAAAAAATATACTGTTCGTAAGAGTAAAAATTTATAAAAAAAAATTGCAATTTACAATTTGGGTTAGGATGCCGCTATTTTTAGCACATATTTTTAAAATTAATTATGAATGCAATGTATAATGTAATGCATGCCTCCATCTCGGCTTTGTCAGGGAAAGATTAAAAGCAGTTTTCTCATTTCAAAGTCTCTGCGGGCGACATAGCACTGTGTCGTGGGCAATAGACTATGTTGCCCGCGAGTTAAAGGTTGAGCGGGCCTTAGCTACGCTGATGGAAGTTTCCCAAAGAGGCGCGGCCCTCTTCGACCAGTCATGGAGGCCTGCGGCCCCTGCGATCATAATGTTACTGGGTTCAATCCTAGGATATTTATCCACAAAACTGAAACTACTTCAACATAAGACATAGCTGAACCACAACTGCCGAAACGAGACATTGTAGCCTATGGATATGACTGAGACAAAATGTGGCTGTGATGAAACAAATGACTCTCATTTCCTGCTGTATTCCATAATGATGATTGTGCTTCAAGATATAAAGATATTGTATAGTGAGAAATTCCCATACTACGCTATGACCCTGTGCTCAAGGTTCTCCACACCGACTGCCAAGTTCGTGAAGGTATTTCCGTGAGCAGGCGGAAAAGGACTAATCACAAGAAGGGCAAGTTATTGCGTTCCTGTAAATCTCGTCATTGTCGTCATCTTTATCATCAACATCATCAGCATGACGACGACAACGACCACCACCACCACTACTACTACTACTACTACTACTACTACTACTACTACTACTACTACTACTACTACTACTACTACTACGACTACGACTACGACTACTACTACTATTATTATTATTATTATTATTATTATTATTATTACCATAACAACCGCAACTACTACTCTCACCATCACCACCAGTACTACCATAACCACCACCACCACTACCACCACCATCACCACCATTACCATCAGTACTACTACCATAACCACAACTACTAACACCATCACCACCGTTACCACCAGTACTACTACCATAAACATTACTACTACTGCCACCATCACCAACATTACCACCAGTACTACTACCATAACCACTACTATCACCATCACCACCGTTACCACCAGTACTACTACCATAAACATTACTACTACTGCCACTATCACCACAATTACCACCAATACTACTACCATAACCACGACTACTATCAACATCACCACGGTTACCACCAGTACTACTAGCATAACAATTACTACTGCCATCATTACCACCAGTACTACTACCATAACCACAACTATCAACATCACCACGGTTACCACCACCACCACCACCACTACTACTACTACTACTACTACTACTACTACTACTACTACCACTACTACTACTGCCACCATCACCATTACCACCAGTACTACTAGCATAACAATTACTACTGCCATCATTACCACCAGTACTACTACCATAACCACAACTATCAACATCACCACGGTTACCACCACCACCACCACCACCACTACTACTACTACTACTACTACTACTACTACTACTACTGCCACCATCACCATTACCACCAGTACTAATACCACACCCACCACCACTACTACTATCATCACCATCACCACCATCACTACTACTACTACTACTACTACTATAACCATAACCACTACTACTACCATCACAACCAGTACTACTACCATAACCACAACTACTACTACCACCATCACCGTAACCACCTCCACCACCACCAGCTTTCCCTTTATCATCACAGCGGCAGCAAAGGCAAGTCTGTTCCGTCTTCATTACGTGATCTGATGCAGACCTACGCAGTACGTGTCAGTCCGACCTCCTGGGCATATCCCAGTAAGTAAAATTTCCCGTGACAAGTTCTAAGGTCGGTAAACGGGCTCGTTCCGTGGTGGCAATCTGACGTCAGTTCTTGCAGAATACACAATACAGATAACTCCGGACTTGTACGCTGTGTTTGCGGTCTAAATTTTATTGCTAACACGAAATAGGGCTGATTTTTGTTGCAGTTTGTTTTCAAACGGTGTGTTTGGGGTTATTAGAACAAGAAGCAATTGTGTTACTGAACAAAATTAATGGGTTGGCATTGGTAAAGGGGAAGTATTATGTTGTTTGTTAAGTAGCAACAACAGCATCAAGTAGAGTCCTCGTTTGGAAGCTAATGGTTGCTGAGTTTGTCAAGAAATTCCCTGCATTCTGTGGAACGTGAAATTTCAATACCATATTAACAACATAGAGGGCACGCGGTGGCGCAGTTGTTTGAGGCACTGCGCTACAAGCCGGAAGGTCGCGGGTTCGATTTCCGATGGTGTCATTGGAATTTTTCATTAAAAATCCTTTCGGTCGCACTATAGCCCTGGGGTCGACTCAGCCTCTAACAGAAATGAATACCAGGAATATTTCCTGGGGGTAAAGGCGGCCGGTGCGTACAACCTTACCAACATGTGCCGATTTTATTGAAATCTGGGAGCCTCGACCTCCTGGAACCCTCAGGGCCTGTCCAGGCCTGTACAGGGATTGCTTTTTACAACAGCCGGCCACTGGTGCCTAAGCTGAGCCAGATGAATCCGCTTTACATACTTTCGTTCTATTTCTTTAAAATCTTTTTTACTCGTAATTACCTCCCACACACGTATAGGTCTCTCAAGCGTTCTCCTTCCTTCGGGTTTCATTACCAAGAATTTGTATGCATTTTTTCTCCCCAAATGCGTGCCACATGCATCCAGCTTTTTCTCATCCTTAAGCTTATTATCCTAATAGTGTCTGATGAGGAGACAAATTATTAAACACCTGTCTGTGGAGTTGTGTCCAGCTTCCTATTACTTACTCCACTTTAGTTCCAAATATTCCCATCAGCACCCCGTTCTCGAATACCCTTATTCTATATATATAGTCTTTTTTTCATTTTTTGACAGGGCAAGACAGTTTTATCGCATAGAAAACATGCCCGTAACAGCGTTACAGAATCCAAACCAAAGTAATGTAGATAATCTGAACAATGTAAGACGTGAAGCTAGTAGACATTTCAGGAACACAAAGAAGAAATATCTGAAAGCTAAAATTAATGAACTTGAAGCAAACAGTAAGAACAAGAATATCGGAGACTTGTATAGGGGGCATCAATGACTTTAAGAAGGGTTACCAGCCTAGAACCGATGTAGTAAAGGATGAGAAAGGTGATCTGGTTGCAGACTGCCACAGTATCTTGGTTAGGTAGAGGAATCATTTCTTTCAGCTGTTAAATGTACATGGGGTTAAGGATGTTAGGCAGACTGAAATACTTACAGCAGAGCCACTGGTGCCTGAGCCCAGTGACTCTGAGGTTGAGATGGCTATTGAAAAGTTAAAAAGGCACAAATCACCAGGTATTGATCAAATTCCAGCAGAACTGATTAAAGCAGGAGGTAGGACAATTCGTTCTGAGATCCATAAACTTATTAATTCTAATTGGAATAAAGAGGAATTGCCTGAGCAGTGGAAGGAGTCAATTATTGTACCTATTTATAAGAAGGGTGATAAAACAGATTGCAGTAATTATCGAGAAATATCAATTTTGTCAACCACATACAAAATTCTATCCAACATCCTTCTGTCAAGGTTAACTCCATATGCAGAGGAAATTATTGGGGATCATCACTGTGGATTTAGACGTAACAGGTCGACTACTGATCATATATTGTGCATTCGTCAAATACTTGAGAAAAAATGGGAATACAATGAGGCAGTGCATCAGCTATTTATAGACTTCAAGAAAGCCTATGATTCAGTTAGGAGGGAGGTTTTGTATAATATTCTCATTGAATTTGATATCCGTGTAAAACTAGTAAGGCTAGTAAAAATGTGTCTAAATGAAACTAGCAGAGTCCGGGTAGGCAAACATTTGTCTGACACATTTCCTATTAAGAATGGTTTGAAACAAGGAGATGCTTTATCGCCATTGCTTTTCAACTTTGCTTTGGAATATGCCATTAGGAGGGTTCAGGCACACCAGGAGGGTTTAAAACTGAATGGTACACATCAGCTTCTAGTTTATGCTGATGATGTTAATATATTGGGCGGATACGTACATGCTATAAAGAGAAACACAGAAGCTTTAGTAGTCGCTAGTAAGGAGATTGGTCTAGAAGTAAATGCTGAGAAAACTAAGTACATGGTCATGTCTGGAGATCGGAATGCAGGACAAAATGGCAATATAAAGTTAGATAATAAATCCTTTGAAAGGGTGGAACAGTTCAAATATTTGGGAACAACCCTAACGAATTGAAATTCCATTCATGAAGAAATTAAGAGCAGATTGAAGTCACGGAATGCTTGTTATCATTCGGTGCAGGATCTTCTGTCTTACAGTTTGCTATCCAAAAATACAAACATTAAGATATACAGAACTATAATTTTGCCTGTTGTTTTGTATGGGTGTGAAACTTGGTCTGTCACACTGAGGGAGGAACATAGGCTGGGGTGTTCGAGATTAGGGTGCTGAGGAGGATATTTGGGCCTAAGAGGGACGAGGTAACAGGGGATTGGAGAAGACTACATAACGAGGAACTTAATGATCTGTATTCATCACCAAATATTATTCGGGTGATCAAATCAAGAAGAATGAGGTGGGCGGGGCATGTAGCACGTATGGATTAGTGGAGAGGTGCATACAGGATTTTGGTGGGGAGACCTGAGGGAAGGAGATCACTTGGAAGACCCATGGATCTTCAAGAAGTGGGATGGGGGGCATGGACTGGATTGATATGGCTCAGGATAGGGACAGGTGGCGGGCTGTCGTGAATGCGGCAATGAACCTTCGGGTTCCATAAAACGCGGGGAATAAATAGCTGATGACCTGTTAGCTTCTCAAGAAGGACTCTGCTCCATGGAGTTAGTCAGTTAGTTAGTTAGTTCACACTGAATATTCCTAAACGTTTCGATCCACAAGAAATCATCAATTGGTTCCCTGATGATGATCCCTTGTGGATCGAAACGTGTAGGAATATTCAGTGTGATATAATATAAATCTCTAAGGAACAACACATATACAGGGCATACACAAAAGAATGGTGCGGTATCAAAAGTGAATAAAGAATGTATTTCTCACCTTACACGGGCACAATATACACCGTCAGCGGCGGAAAATGTCCAAGTTTCTCATTTGGTAATTACAATCCTTCAATGTGTGCACCCTGGGTCACACGACACACATCCACACGGTAATCAAACTCATCCCAGACCCGGTGTAGCATGTCCGCTGTAATGGCCTGCAGTGCATGCGTTATCCGATCACGAATTTCATGGATGGACGTGGGCAATGGTGGTACATAAACGCTGTCTTTAACGAACCCCCAAAGAAAGAAATCGCAAGGTGTAAGATCTGGCGAACGGGGTGGCCAAGGGAGAAGGTTCTTGTCTCCATTTGCAGCAGCACGTCCGATCCAGCGCTGTGGAAGAACACGATTGAGAAGCACTCGTACATTCCTGTGAAAATGGGAGGGAGAAGCGAACTGCTGGTAGCGCATGAGAAACTTGGACAGTTGCCGCCGCTGACGGTGTATGTTGTGCCCGTGTAATGTGAGACATAAATTTTTTATTCACTTTTGAAACCGCACCATTCTTTTGTGTATGCCCTGTATTTACAGGACAAGATCTGTACATACGACCGATATAGATCTTTATATGCATGAGCCATACAGTTGCAAACAACTGCTACACCTGGAACGGCTTACTTTTAATATTATTAATGTTACAACATTGTAAATTTATAGTTATTAACTTTGTTTTTTTTTTTAGAATTTTAATGTTTAATATTTTAATCACTTCTGTAAAAACGACATAATTAATTAGATTGGCGTGTTGGGCCTACATTCCTTTGCACTGAACAGCTCCCTGATGATGGCACCTCGGTGCCGAAACATGTAGGAGTTTTGTAATAGCTCATTAATGTATTTTATTAATCACTTCTGTAAAAACGACATAATTAATTAGATTGGCGTGTTGGGCCTACATTCCTTTGCATTGAACAGCTCCCTGATGATGGCACCTCGGTGCCGAAACATGTAGGAGTGTTATAATAGCTCATGAATGTATTTTATTAATCACTTCTGTAAAAACGACATAATTAATTAGATTGGCGTGTTGGATCTACATTCCTTTGCACTGAACAGCTCCCTGATGATGGCACCTTGGTGCCGAAACATGTAGGAGTTTTATAATGGCTCATTAATGTATTTTATTAATCACTTCTGTAAAAACGACATAATTAATTAGATTGGCTTGTTGGATCTACATTCCTTTGCACTGAACAGCTCCCTGATGATGGCACCTTGGTGCCGAAACATGTAGGAGTTTTATAATGGCTCATTAATGTATTTTATTAATCACTTCTGTAAAAAACGACATAATTAATTAGATTGGCTTGTTGGATCTATATTCCTTTGCACTGAACAGCTCCCTGATGATGGCACCTCGGTGCCGAAACATGTAGGAGTTTTATAATGGCTCATTAATGTATTTTATTAATCACTTCTGTAAAAACGACATAATTAATTAGATTGGCGTGTTGGGCCTACATTCCTTTGCACTGAACAACTCCCTGATGATGGCACCTCGGTGCCGAAACATGTAGGAGTTTTATAATGGCTCATTAATGTATTTTATTAATCACTTCTGTAAAAACGACATAATTAATTAGATTGGCGTGTTGGGCCTACATTCCTTTGCACTGAACAGCTCCCTGATGATGGCACCTCGGTGCCGAAACATGTAGGAGTTTTATAATGGCTCATGAATGTATTTTATTCAGTGCATAAGTTGGTTGATGTAATAACTACCCAGTGGATATCGAGGACATTTCCCAAGGGGAAAACTGCCGAGGTGTGAAGGTTACTGCTGATATCCATCCAGTGTCGGATTAAGAATGTGAGGCGCGACACACTCCCTCCATTATAACTTACCTTTTTTTATTGAACCAAAAAATGTGAAAGTAAATACGACATAAAAGGCTTATGTGGAGAACGGAGGTATAGCTCCAGTCATTATTTAACTTCGGCACTAGACAGTGGTGAATGACCAACTTCATAGTTTGGCCGCTTTAAGTCCTGAGTAAAAGCCCGTCACAACCAGTGAAGAGGAGGCTGGGTGGGCCCCAAAGCCATTTATTTTACCGAAACGAAGGGAAACCAGAACGATGTTACACGCAATGCAAGATGTAATTGAAATCAAATTGGTAGTTTCAGAGATAAGACTGCTGATATAAATAACAAGACAGGCAGTGTATGTATAACGTAACATTGCGGCGCGTTCGCGTAACCACTGTTGCAGTGGAAAAGCAATAAGTATTAGGTATTCTGAGTGTGTGTCTAGCCTTAGTTATCCAGCATGCAACGCGCATGCGCCATGTTATATTGTCATCCATGGCCTGCCGGGGTCTACCATATTTTTCCACATTATCTCATAAACGGCACGATTTTCGGAAAAAAGTTATTGAATATGAAATGTGTGTTTTGATTTTGTCTACAACTTTTGTCTGAAACATTTCTCATTCTAAGAAGAAATGAGCGACATATTATCATAAATGTACGTAGGTCTTCATGTAAAGTACTCGTTATTCTTGTCAGATTTTAATGAAACTTGAATTTTCTCGACAGATTTTCGAAAAATACACAAATATAAATCTTTTGTGAAAATCCGTCCAGTGACAACCGAGTTGCTCCATGCAGACGGACATACGAACGGACAGACATGACGAAGCTAATAGTCGCTTTTCGCAATTTCGCGAACGCGACTAAAACGACTTTTCGCTGTGGTCATATTTTACGCTCTTCGTTCAGAGAACATATCTTATTACTTCTGAACATTGTACCAGCAAGGTTGACGCAGTACACAGAGTCTACCAAGGCGTCATTTACTTTCAAAATGCCATACGGTTGCACGATACACGTGTAAGTGTAAATGTATTTATGCCCGCAAGAAAAGTACGGCCGTCCCTGCTCCCATTTTCACTCAATTTTCCAGAGCTCAACAGCAGTACACGTAGATACCTTGTACCGAATTTCAGTTAAATCGGACTATAAATATGAAAAGTACGGCTACAGATTCATTTACGCTCGTGAGTAAAACATGGCTTTCAGTGCGCCGAGTTTCACGAAACTTCCATGTACTCAGTACATTTTTGTGGACATTTTATGTACGGAATTTGATCCAAATCGGGCGAAAAGTATTGAAAATACGAAAAAAATGTTTATTTACGCCTTTATGGAATATGCCTTTCACTAAGCCGGTATTCACAAACCTCACGATCACTCAATTCCCTATACGTACTTCTTTCGAAATTTGATGAAGGAATGTAGAATATACATATAACGTTTAATTTGCTCCTCTAAGTAAAGTGGCCTGGACGGTCCGGGGTTCGAATCCCGGTAGGGGCACGCGACTTTCCTCCATAAAACGTCCAGACCGACTGTGGGGCCCAACCAGCCTGCCACTCAATGAGTACCGGGGCCCTTTCATGGGATTAAAGCGGTCGGGGCGTGAAGTTAACTACTGACATCCATCTAGTGTCGAAGTTAAGAATGGGTGGAGCTATATTTCTGCTCCCCCTATGTGCTGTCATGGCGTGGACAGGGACAACTTTACTTTCACCTCTAAGTGAAGTATGACTTTCTGTGCGCCGATGTGAACAAAACTGTGGAGTGACATTAAATGGAAAAATCTTATATCGAATTTCACCCAAATTGATCACGAAATATGGAAAGTACTAGTATAAATTCTTTTAAGCCCTTAATGAGAGTGCAATTGTCATTCGGTCGATTTTCACGAAAATCGCCCTTGCTAGAAAACATTTCGTAAAAAAACCTTCCACAGAATTTCTTGGAAATGCGACACGTGGGTTAGTGGCTGTAAATGAGTCACGGATGGACAGACTGAGACAAGTGGTTTCCAAAACAGGCTTGCAAACAGGCTTCGTTTATCGTCACGCCGACCACGACAGCTTTTCGCGTAGAAAGCCTCTGCATCTGCCATGACTCCCACTTTGCCTACTTTACAAGTGTTACTGATGTTTCTGAAGGATACAACGAACTTGACGTACCATAACCTTTGCTTATCACAACAAAATTCGTGACGAGTGCATAATCTCAATAACTTGATGATAGCAAAATACAGGGTTATTCAAAATGATTGTCGGGGTTTTAACAACTTGGCCACCCCGTTCTCCATATGCAACCCCATGTCATTTCTTTGTATGGGATTACGTCAAGGATCAGGTTTATGTTCCTCCTCTTCCCGCAAGTATCCCGGAACTGAAGGTACGAATCAGAACCGCCATTGAAACAATCACCGCTGACATGCTAGAAAACGTTTGGAACGAACTCGATTATCGTGTTGATATTTGTAGAATCACAAAGGGTGCACATATAGAGCACCTGTAAGGTATGTCACAAAAACTTGGAGTGCTGTTCTATTAAATAAAAATATACATATACTGCTATCTGAAGTGTATTGTGTATGACAAGTTGTTAAAGCCCCGACAATAATTTTGAATAACCCTGTATTTAACTCGCTAGAATAACAATGTTCTCCGATATATACGCTGATTTCCAGAAGTAGGGTACGATTTGAAATTCTCTGGGCAAAGCCGGAGACTGTAATACTTACATAAGCATGATTTACACTGCCATTTATTGCATCCGTCTTCTGTTCCTATTTGTAAGTACTATGGAATCTGACTGATAACATACATATAGGCAATTTAGAGGCACGGTATTGGCGAGTCCTCCAATGGCACGTAATTAATTCCAAGTTTCGTGAATATCAATCAAGTGGTTGAAAAATAAAATGGGGGCACAGACACACACAAAACCAACATGGCGATTTCATATGCCTACATATTTTCTATTTTTCTTTTATTTTTTGTAGGAAGTTATAATATTGTGGGTAAAAGAGTAAAGGTAAAGCAACCCCATTACAGGGCTAGACAGGCCCTTAGGGTTCCAAGAGGTTGAGGCTCCCAGATTTCTAGACAATCAGCACATGAATGTGGTAAGGTTGTCAGCCCTACGCACCGGCCGCCTTTACCCCCCAGGAGATATCCCTGGTACTCACTCCTGTTAGAGGCTGAGTCGACCCCAGGGCCATAGTGCTACCGAAAGATTATGTCAATGAATAATTCCAAGACACTATCGGGAATCGATCCCGCGACGTTCCGGCTTGTAGCGCAGTGCCTCAACCGCGTGCCCCCGGCTAAAACAGTAGAAACCTCATTGATAAGCACATTTTTACGATTTTCTTCTTTAATCTTTCTGATATAGGAATGTTAGTCGGAAGGGTAGTGCTGCTCCTTCATCACAAACTTCTGAATATGTGGGTGTCTCTGAGAGGCAGCAATTTCGAGGAAAGGTTTTCTTCTTCTAGGAAGCAAAGCCGTCACAGTGTTACGTACCGCACGTTTAGTGAAGTTATTCTTAAAAAATACGTAGTTTGTACAAGGTGCGTCACCTATCGCGTATGGCCCTTATGCGCGGAAAAATTTGGAAGAAATTAAATAAAAATTTCTAACACTCCAGCATGGAGAAATTCACTTGTTAGAACCGAATTGTCCTCGTGTCTATAATCTCAGTTTCAAATACAGTTTAGAGGAGGCGCACCTGCACCTGCTTCAGAATTAATTTACGCATGCGCAGCCACAAATGTCACCAGAATTTGTTTGAAGCTTTGCGCACGGTGTTCGTCCCACTTGCTGTTTACTTGTTTTCTTAGAACACTTTACATTATCTTCACTCATAATGTCTGAGGAAGGTCGTGTCGGTGTTGGAGGTGGAAATAGCTCTAAAGTGACTCGAAAGGGTATGACTTTAGCAGTAAGGAGGAAGTTAAAACTGTGTAAAACACATCGCCTTCAAGAAGTGGCACTTTTATCACCTCACGTACACACACAACCAAAATACTTTTACTGATTTCTCTGGGGCTTTGGGCAATCCGTTATCGTTGAAATTTCCATCATGATGTCCACTGTGCAAATTGTTACAGTGCTGTCGTTACTGTTAGGAAGAAAGCCAGAATGAGGAGAAAATTGTTACAGTGCTGTCGTTACTGTTAGGAAGAAAGCCAGAATGAGGAGAAAATTGTTACAGTGCTGTCGTTACTGTTAGGAAGAAAGCCAGAATGAGGAGAAAATCGTTACAGTGCTGTCGTTACTGTTAGGAAGAAAGCCAGAATGAGGATAAAATTGTTACAGTGCTGTCGTTACTGTTAGGAAGAAAGCCAGAATGAGGAGAAAATCGTTACAGTGCTGTCGTTACTGTTAGGAAGAAAGCCAGAATGAGAAGTAGTTGTTTAATAGAATGGCTACCAATAAGATGTCAATATTTGCATGTTAGTATGTTAGAAGAGTGCCGATTTTATCCTCAAGGATCGCACAATGATCTCAGAGGAGCTAAGAAACCTATTTGCATTTATCATACATCTTTTTTTAGCCCACCAATACACAATTATTAATAAGTGTCCATTGGTTGGTTAAAGAGATGTATGATAGATAAAAATGCTCGGTATGAATAATATAAAGCCTATCTGCATTTTCTGTTTGTAATTATTACCCATTAAGTCAGAAAAAACACCTGCACAAAGCAGGCAGTGTCTTCTCATGAAAGGCTTACAGGAATCTGAAGGTACTGGGCGACGGGAAGCAATAACAATGATCTGGATTTCTCTGCTCCTTCAATGGGTAAAATAGTTCCCGAGAAGTGCATAGAAATTTAGGTATTGCCATAGCAGACTATGCTGCTTTCACAACAGTGTCGCAATAGCTATCTTTGTCACTTGTTTTCCCCCTGGTGACTATAACACTTTATGAATCCTGTTTGTCCTCGACCCATGATAAGTCGGTCCCTGTCACCACGGCATGGCGCGTCCTCGGGTTGCGGATGTAGGAACGGCCTCCGGATATGGAGGGTAGCTGCGAATACATTGAATAAGCAGTCGTGGACAGCCGACAAGGGGTGGTCCTCAAGCTTGGGGGTTGGGCGAGTTACTAACAACTCCTCACAGTAAAAAAATTACCATGTTACGAATCACTATACAAGGCCTCGGACCTGGACTGATTCTTTGGTACAATTTAAGGCTCAGGATAGGGACAGGTGGCGGGCTCTTGTGAGTACGGTAATGAACCTTCGGGTTCCACACAACGCGGGGAATTTCTTGGATAGCTGACGACCTGCTAGCTTCTCAAGAAGGACTCTGCTCCATGGAGTTAGTTAGTTAGTTTGTCCTCGACTCGGTAGCTGTAAAGTTTCGATTTCACTTACCAAAGAAACACATTCTAGGCATCGATATAACTCAGTGAATACGACGGAGAAGTTCTTTCGCTCAGTCCACCATGATTTTAAACTGAAGAATAAAATAAAATACTGACTGCAGTGCATTACAGTACAACGACGGTGGCGGTAATTCTTTACTGTCTGCTGGTAGACTTTTCAAACCGGAAATTTGGCAGAGAGTTACTTGTACAGCGATGGCAACAGCGGATTTGTGGACGAAACAAAAGAAACTTCCTTCCCTTACTGCCTCAGGTCAGATCCGTCCTCTGGCTTTGCAAAACCAGCCAAAAAACTAAAAAAATAGCTTGTACAACAGAGTGATATCATCGAGAAACGCCCTACACGTCACAGTTCTAAATGCGCAGTTAGTATATTTCCGCTGTTTGTGTCCTCCTTGCTCTGCGGTTTTGTATGATTGATTTCCGGTTTCGCATTCTGTGTGCCATAGTTGTTAGTTCCTCTGAGCTCTTCGGCTTTGGGTGTGATTGTTAGTTGATGTATTCTATACGTACATGTAAAGCATATATGCTACAGAGTGGGGCAGCTTTAATTTACCATCTTGATTTACGTAGTACTCGGGCAGCCCGGAGACAGCACGGGAACTAAATTTGCTATAGGTTCAGCTAGGGACGCCATTTAATAAAAACATGGGTATGAGGTCGGCTGTCCACCGTACATTCGCCGTAGAGACTTTTTTTCAAAAATATCGCCGTTTATGGACACATTTCTTCGCCAGTCTTTTGATTTGTGATTTATTTTATGGGGCTGTTTGAAGAGAAGTGTGTTTCAGACACGTTCGGCAGACTTACACAATGTCATACTAAGAATTTCTGAAGATATAAATGTCATGTCACCCGTCATTTCTGCGTGATGGAAAGCATGCACGTGAAGGCAGCTGTTCTGTCCTGTGGGACGGTTTAATGGATTATGGCTTACAATCTTGCCTTCTCTCTGTTTTTGAGTATATCTCTATCTTCATTGTCTAGTAGTTTCTGCTTATATCCAAGTCTAGAAAATGGTTGTTCTGCTAGTTTTCTCTTGCCGTTTTGTACTTTATTTTATTGTGCATGGCGTTGTGCTCTATCGCGGTTTTTTCTACTGTTTTTTTCTTCGTAGATTATGAATGCGTCGCTGGCATATCTTCTTACAAACATGAACTTTACGTTTTTTTTATTGTGTAGTCATAAGTTCCCTCTAAGGCTTGCAAAAAAATTTTCGACGAGCGTACCAGGATGGGTAACCCCGTGGGGGTCCCCTCTGTTTGGACCTAATATTCGTTTTTGTTTTCGAATTAGTTTTGCTCTACATAAGGTTTGAAGTTTAGTTTTGTTTTAGTGTATCTGTTGTGAGCGATATAATTTTCTCCGTCATCTTCGTGTGTATTTTTCATCGTTTGTTAGTTTCGTCTGTTATGATCTCTGTCACATTTACTGGTATGTTGGTGTATGTTTCCAATTTGCAGTGTGAATATCATATCAATTGTTTTAAGTACATATTTGTAAGTTTCGTTTTCGCATTGTTCTGAAAATTTTGACGTTATAGGTAGACCCATATTCGAGGTCCATACATGTATTTAACATTTTGGTTAGGGCCTTTGTGAGTGCGTATGTTCGGGTCCTTTGTTTAGTTCACAACTGTTCTTATCGGTTTACCGTTTTGTACAACCCTAACTGTGCTGCGAGCTTCAGTGGCGTGACATTTATCTGCATGCACGTTACTTGTGTTTTGCTTCGGCGTCCGTAGCCTCACTGCTTTTTGCTCACATTTCATTCAGTCCGAAAATTTGAACTGAACACCTGTACGAGTTTCTGAACACATGTTCATTTCTAACTGTTCAATTTTTGGACTGTGCAATTAGAAGTATTCTACACATATTCCGGAAAGTGTGCTAATTACGTATTCTGCACGTATTCCAGCAAGTATGCTAATTACATATTCTGCACGTTTTCCGGCAAGTGTGCTAATTACATATTCTGCACATATTCCGGCAAGTACGCTAATTACACATTCTGCACGTATTCCAGCAAGTATGCTAATTACTTATTCTGCACGTATTCCGGCAAGTATGCTAATTACACATTCTGCACGTATTTCGGCAAGTGTGCTAATTACATATTCTGCACGTATTCCGGCAAGTATGCTAATTACACATTCTGCACGTATTCCGGCAAGTATGCTAATTACATATTCTGCACTTATTCCGGCAAGTACGCTTATTACACATTCTGCACGTATTCCAGCAAGTATGCTAATTACATATTCTGCACGTATTACAGCAAGTATGCTCATTACATATTCTGTACGTATTCCGGCAAGTATGCTAATTACATATTCTGCACATATTCCAGCAAGTATGCTAATTACATATTCTGCACGTATTACAGCAAGTATGCTAATTACACATTCTGCACGTATTCCGGCAATTATGCTAATTACATATTCTGCACATATTCCAGCAAGCATGCTAATTACTTATTATGCACGTATTCCGGCAAGTACGCTTATTACACATTCTGCACGTATTCCAGCAAGTATGCTAATTACATATTCTGCACGTATTACAGCAAGTATGCTAATTACATATTCTGTACGTATTCCGGCAAGTGTGCTAATTACATATTCTGCACGTATTCCGGCAAGTACGCTAAGTACACATTCTGCACGTATTCCAGCAAGTATGCTAATTACATATTCTGCACGTATTCCGGCAAGTATGCTAATTACATATTCTGCACGTATTCTGGCAAGTGTGCTAATGACATATTGTACATGTATTCCGGCAAGTATGCTAATTACATTTTTTACACGCATCCCAATAAGGATGCTAATCATCTGAAGCAGAAGATATTTTCAAATATAAAAACATATACAATGTGAGTTGGGTATTTCATTTGCCTTTTCGAAGTATGAGATCTGAGATTATTACTGCTGTAAATATTCCGGTATTTTGGGACGTGACGCCGTGCAGTCTGGTTTATTAACATAAATATTTACAGACTATGTACATCTCATACCTTGTATACCCAATTGTTCCTCATACCAATTGTCAGCTCCGTTTACCTTTAGTTAGGTCCTACAGTTTGTTAATTACCTGGGTATCTTCTTAACTGCGGTGAAAAATAGCTCAACACAAAAAACACCACCAACTCTTATGTCCATCACAGCAGTCTATGTCTTGGACGTTTGTGCTTGTATTTCTTATATTTGCATTGCAAGCTGTGTTTTGTGTAGTTACCGATTATTCGTATCAGGAGGTTTGGGTGATACATGCATTGTTTGTAGAACCTGGCAGCCATGTTCATTATACAGGGCATACACAAAAGAATGGTGCGGTTGTAATAGTGAACACTATTAAAATCGCACCATTCTTTTGTGTATGCCCTGTATATGGTTGCATCATCGGCAGTCCAGTCCGGTCGTGAAGGTGACGGATAGGTGTACCACGCTCGGAGTTTGTTATTACCCGGAGACATTTATTCTGGACAACTTATAGCGTGCGATACGTTGAGTCTCTTATCCCACACCACACAGGGGCCGCATATGTCATCGTAGACCGTATTATGGCTTTATATAAGTGTAGTTTGATATCCATCTCTAGTACCGATTGCCGACCCAGGAGTGGGAATATAGTGATTAAGTTGCCTAGCGATTTATGCCCTAAATTTTTTGATGTGTTGATTGTAGTTAAGGGTAGAAGTTAGGTAAAGTCCGAGGTATTTGACAGTCCGTGTCCAGGAATTTCTATTCCCTCCACTTGTATAGAGTCCGGGTAGGTGGGTCGACGTTTAGTAAATATGGTGGCCGTGGTTTTTTTCTATGTTAAGTTTTAGTCTCCATCGGGTGCAGTAGTGGCTTATCCGGTCCAGAGCACGTGATAGACGGCGAGATATCGTGTCGATTCTCCATGACTGTGAATATAGGGCTGTATCATCTGCATACATAGCTGTGTGGACGTGTGGAGTATGGGGAAAGTTTGCCGTGTATAAAGAGAAGAGGATAGGAGATAATACTGCACCTTGAGGGAGCCCGGCTGTAAGGAGTTTATATACTGAGTCTTCGTCTGATACTGCGACTGAGAAGGAACGGTTGGAGAGGTATGAGTGAAGGAAGTGTATAATATAGGCTGGAAATTGAAAGGATATCAGTTTGAAGAGTAAACCGTGGATCCATAAGGAGTCATATGCGTTTTCCAGGTCTAATGTGATAAGCCCAGTATGCTTCCGTAGGTTGTATCCATCGGTGATAAAGTCCGCCAGTCTGGCGACTTGTGCGGTGGTGGAGTGGTGTCTGCGGAATCCGAACTGTTCGAAGGGTGTTTTTCTCCTTTGCATTGTGTAAGATCCGTTTCGCAACAAGTCTTTCCAATATTTTGTTGATCGACGGAAGTAGGCTTATAGGTCTGTAGGAGAGCGGGTCCGACGGCGGTTTTTGTGGTTTGTGGATGGCCACCACCCGTGCCTGTTTCCATGCTGTGGGGAAGTAACCCATCCGAATTGAACTATTATACAGTGCAGTTAGATACTTAGTAGACGGAGGGGGCAGGTGCCGGAGTAGGGTGTTTGTGACTCCATCTACTCCCGGGGCAGTTCGTGGCCGGAGTTTTCTTAGTAGATGTTGAACTGCGGAGGTGTGGAAGCGTGGGATCCCGTCTGTTGTAGGATTCCTCTGCCTCCGGAACTTGTTCACCCGACGTGCAGTCTGGTAGATTATGTACCAACACGTCGGAGTGTGAGACATCCACCTTCATGGTAGAATTTTCTTCTACTGCAGACAGCAGGTTCCTCTGAAACGCCGGTACACTTCTACCAGACTACACGGCGTCACATTTTCATAACAGTTACGGGTCTCCAGGGCCATCAATGTTAATACTCTGCTTGGAAGATCTTTCACACGAAAGTGTAATTGATGTTTGCGGGGCAAAGTATCGGCAATTCAAGTGTTTTTGCTCACGAACGTAAAGTTTTACGTTCAGGCAGCGCTGTTACAAAACACAAACAAAAAATAAGTTGGTAAAATAAAGAGGACAAAACATGAAACTAAATTAGATTCGCGTCAGGCAAACTGTAATTAACGTTCGCAGTATTTTATTTCCTGCCCTTTTTTTATTTACAAAGCGAAATGTTACATGACTTGTTGCCACACATTCGTATATACACACACATATATATATAGAGTGTATATATATATGTATATACACTCTGCCTTATAATTGTTTTTCGCGTGGACTAATCTGAAAGAGATTTCAAATTAAAAAGTGCTTGGAGACGCCGGGGATTGAACCCGGGACTTCTCACATGCGAAGCGAGCGCTCTACCACTGAGCTACGTCCCCACTGATTGGTACACGGTATCTGACGGGGGCAGTCATAAGGCAATGACAGATCTGTGTAAACAAGAGAATGAAGATTAGTCGCAGTTTTAGTGTGTGGCATGCCGGTGTGTTTTCTGATATGAATATATGAATACTCTTTCACTCAGTGGACAAACTTTATTCATAAAAGTCATTTTGTTTACAATAAACAGCTACATGTTTCGACTTTTATACCAGGATAAACAACTATAAAAGCATATTAAAAAACATATTGTATGACAACATTTCAATCCAATGCGGTAGTGCAATCTCACTAACTAACTAACTAACTAACTAACTCCATGGAGCAGAGTCCTTGAGAAGCCAACAGGTCTTCAGCTAGTCAAGAAATTCCCCGCGTTTTTTTTTTTTGGAACCCGAAGGTTCATTACCGCGCTCACAAGAGCCCGCCACCTATCCTGAGCAATCTCACACCTTGCAAAATTTATTGTATAGGTCTATTATATTTGAGCCCTGCGATTATAGTGTTTTGTATTTATTATAAATTAGTTAAAATTATGTAAAGTTAATAAAATTCACAAATTTTTTTTTAAACTTTTATAAAAATTTATTAGGCTGATTAGAATTTGCATCGCCGTTACACGTTTTTGGTATAGTTGCCGTCAGTCCTTGTTTCCCTACATCGCGCTCTGGGCTAGGCTATAAATTCCTCCTCTGTAATGTCAGAACATGTAATAGTTGTAGTATTTGTGTATATAAGTAGGACTATAATATATTATTGTATTTATGACGTCACTCATGACGCATACACATACTATAGCAGAACTTGATTTTTAGGCCGATTTCCGTGTTCGGAGAAGAATGCTTAATAACTGTCAAACGGAATAATTTAAAGCAGACCCGATGAACCCGTAGATCGCGGGCAAAATGTACTCCAGCTACGGGTTATGTTCCCTGCGGAGGCATTTGAAACGAGAAAATGTCTTTTAACCCTTTAACTGGCAAAGCCGAGATATAACGTAGAAAAATTTTTAAAAATTATGAATTGTTTATTTATGGAGACATACAGGGTATACACAAAAGAATGGTGCGGTTTTAATAGTGAACACTATTAAAACCGCACCATTCTTTTGTGTATGTCCTGTATATTACATTATTAATTCATTTTGCAAAAATGTGCTAAAAGTAGCTACACCTTAACCTATTTGTGAATGAAAATTTTAAAACTTTTCCTATTATTAGCACTATATTTTTTATTGCTCATGTTGTATAGAAAAATACACAGGTAAAGTTATGCATATATTGATAGTGTAATAATTCATTCTTCGTTCTGTGTATTTAATTTCATGCTGCCCGCATGCAGACAAAATTTTGCCGAAGCTGTCTATACCAGTTATAAGGTGGGTGAGGCCTGATTTAAAGAATATTATAGTAATTTGACTGAAGTACTCTATGACTTATAATGTATAGTTCTTGTGGGTACTTATACTTTTTGATTTTTTTATCGGATTCATCTATACACGTTCACAGTCGGAAAGTTACTGGTTGTGTTCAGGAAAGCAGGTTTTACTGGCCGCATGTCAGGCTGATGCTGTCATCTGTGTTTTTTCGTTGTGTCAATATATCAAGTAATTAATGCATTGACATCAACTGTACACTTATTAATTTTCATGCCATTTGGTTTATATATAATATTTTTTCTGCTGTATTAATGTGATTTACGTTTTGTGATGTCTAATACATTCATAATTTTATCGATGAGACATATAGCATGTCCATCATGTAATAAAGGTTGAGCAAATTTTGAATTTTTACAATTTCGAAAGGAAAGGACATGCTCATTAACTCAGGTGTCAAATGGTCTGCCAGTTTGGCCGATATACTTCTTAGAGCAATCCTGACGCCTTAATTGATATATCCTATTCCTTTTGAATTTATATTTACTCTCAGAGTTGTTCCTGTTGTTTATTATTTTTTCAGTTACATTTTTCTTCTGGTATGCAATTCTTACTCTTGTTTTTTTAAATAATTTAGTAGTGTATTTGGTTTCCTTACCTATATATATATATATATATATATATATATATATATATATAAACATCAGCCATTTTTCCTTTGTGTTTTTTTTGTTATGTACTTGTTTGGACATTTTAGTTTTGTTTTTAATATACTGAGGATTGTAGTATGTTATTTATTATTATGTATTTTATTCCGATTTAGGCTTATTTGTGTTTATCTTTTTCCTTGGCACTTATCTGATGGTCTCTGCGACGAGCTGGTCCCTCGTCCAGAGGAGTCCTACCGAGTGTGGTGTGTCTAAAAAGTGTGTGATCGTGAAACCTCGAAAACTGAGGTGGCCTAGGCCCCTAAGGGGCTGTCGAGCCATTGGAAAAAAAAAAATGTATCTGATAGCAGCTTGTTTGTGTTCGGTCTGATGGCATGAACTCGGCTTCCCGCTGACTGTCATAAGAGTAGATAGGAAATACTTCACAGTTATACTCATTAGACATTTTTAGTTTGAATGCAATTTATATGCATTTCTGGAATCATTATATGCAAATAACTAACAACATCTATAGGGGACTTGTGGTGGACAGAATGGAAGTGGAACAGTGATTTTTCTCCGGGTACTTTATCTTCCATCGGCGCTGTATAATCTTAGCAATTGACAGCTTGCTAAATAAACAATTTAATTCCATCTGTGCAAACAGTGGCACGGTCATGACCACGAGCTTCGCGTGTGGAAGTCCCATAACAGAGCCATCTATGAAGAAGTGTTAGAATTGTGCAACACGTAATTCCGTTGATAATTTGGTGTGTCACGAAATGGGGCATGCGACGACACTGAGTATGTTTACCGTATAAATTAGCATTCGTACATGTTAGTGACCCTTTTCTGTTGTTGAACAGGTATAAATACTACCTATATAGGACTACTTAGCAGAGACTGGACATAATCTAGTAGTTTCTGACGATCCTTATTGTAATTTTTAGCACATGAAGTACCTTGATACACTCTTGTTGGACTGCACTGACCATGAACATGGAGGCAGCAAGGTCCTCCGAAACGTCAGCAACTATTTACTAATCTAAACGGCGTCACAGATCAAAAATATAATCTTTACTCAACAGTGCTCTGAAGACCTCAGATTTTGCATCTTAATACGAGTACAAAGTTGTAAATTTTTCATTGGCTCATATAGATATCGCTTTCAGTCCCTAAAGTTCTGCGTGTTCTGGTTTCATGCAACCATTGTTCTGTTTTTATACAGTATGGAAGAACGTCACTTGATTTAACGCTTAATCTTCTCCGAAAATATTTAAAGCAGTCCCATACAGACCTAGGAAGGTCCTTAGAGTTCCAGGAGGTCAAGGCTCCCAGGTTTTTAGACAATCGGCACATGAAGGTGGTAAGGTTGTCAGCCCTACGCACCGGCCGCCTTTAACCCCCAGGAAAGATTCCCGGTACTCATTTCTGTTAGAGGCTGAGTCGACCCCAGGGCCATAGTGCGACCGAAACGATTATGTCAGTGAAAAATTCCAGTGACACCATCGGGAATCGAACCCGCGACGTTCCGGTTTGTAGCGCAGTGCCTCAACCAACTGCGCCACTGCGTCCGAAAATATTTACCTTAGGGATATTTCAGTATCCAACATTAAACGTCAATTCCGCTTCCATGTCAGAAATTTTTCACAAAAGTCATAATGGTGTTGTCAATGATAGAAAGTCAAAATATGCCAAAATTTGGATGGCTTTCATGATGTGATGTTCATTTTAAGTCTCATGAAATTTCGTCCATTTTTTGGGGAGGGAAGAAACATGCAGACACGAGAATGGAAATGGTAAAGTCCCTTGAAGGACATCGCCGGTGGTTTATGGAGAAATTCATTAAAACTGCTTCTGTCGCTTTTATCCCACGTGACCTGATAAGTCTCTATGTAGGTAGAAAAATTTGGATGGCCAGAGATCGCGATCGGATTGCGCTTAATCCAGAACATAATCCCTGCTTCGTCGTGAATGAGGACACGCTATGTTATTCGTTATGATGATAGTACGTATGTGGCTTCAGATTGATATGAGGAGCGGAGAAGATATCGGGAAACATTGAGAACGCCGTTAACCAAAACATTTTAACTAAAACTTTAACTTATAAGTCATAAGTTTTAGTGTTTTATGAATTTTAAAATTCAGATATTTTAAAACAAATATTAAGATATGAGTGCTATTGGACCCTTCAAAATATGCAGTTGAAGTGATAGTGGCTTTTTAAAAAAAAAAAACCCTGACGATGATCCGAGGATCGAAACACGTGTAGAGGTACATTTTACAATAAAAACTACAAAAAAAATGGTTTTACGTGTGCATTAGTTGGTGTAAAATATTTTGAATTGAGAAGGGTTGTCGCGTAACACACCGTAGCTGGGATTCTCGGTTTTGCAGGGGGATATTCCTGTCGCTAATACTAGCGTGCTTTACAACAACAACGATGTATTTGTATTACGTTTTAGCCTATTGTGACATTTTTCGTAACGGATGTAAGTCCATGTCCATCTAGAAGCGTCTCTTTCTGAGCGTGTGCTTTTACGAGGAAGGACGAAGTACTCAAACGTACGACGAAATGTCAGCGAGTTTTGCCTTGCATTCTAATAACACAGCTTCGTCTGAGACTAATTTACGTAAACTGGGTGAGCAATATGCCTAACAAGTTCTGTGTTTGATGTGAAACGACACGGAAGATCACAGAAAGATGTAAATTTCAATACTCGTTTCGAGAAATCAGTTGTTCATTCTTCCAAGAAATCCACTGACGAAACGACCCTCCGTACGTGTGACGAAGAAAGAATACCACCTCATGTGTCGATGCACATTTATGAACAAACTGTTGTAAGTGGTAACGACATGGACGTGCGGCGGCAGCCATGTTGAAATGCTAGTTCCACTGATGAATAAGTGGTATATCTGAGCGCAAATTCTGGAAATGTTTTTATATGTAGGGTAATTCCGAGGGAGACGCCACACGTTTTGCACCTTCCGCTGTAACTCAACCCGAAAATTGTCAAAACGGCTGAAAATTTAGATATATTACTAAGTTGTGTGCAAAATATCTGCAGAAATGAAAGTCTCTGAGATACAGGGTGACGAAAAAAAAAAGACGCCGCTTTCTGGCAGGGATAGATGCCGCTGTGTAGGCAGAGATGCCACTCTTTGAAAATATACTGTGAATTCAAGATGCAAGATAAGTAAATGAAAACTGTTGAACCTTATTCAAAGCAGAGAAGCAATATCTACATTAAAATACAAAATATATCACAAGTACACAAGATTTGAACCCAGTGAACTCAAGAGTGGACGCTGTAGTGAACGAAATATTCTACATCCTCTCTGCATCTTGCTGTTTTTCTCTCGCAGTAACTTTCTACACAGTCGACCCATCTGTCTTTGTATGGAGCACAGATCTCGTGCAGTCAGTTTCTGCAACTCATACATTCGATCCAGTCATCTTCCTTAGTTGTTTACAAGTTGTCATATTGTCTAAAGTGAAATAGTAATTACAAGTTTTGAGTTTTTCATAACATTGTTGTTGAAGATTTGAGTCTTCTGTATTGTGACGCCATGTCGACTGGTAAATTGTTACCAACGTTTCGGTGGATAGTAGTTCCTTCATCTCAAGTGTTAAACAGTAAATATTTACCAGTAAACAAGGCGTAACAGCCCAGAAGGCTTGAATCTGCGAAGTAATGGTTGATGATTACCATTTAGTACAGCTTAAATATTTTAACTCTTTAGTCTCTGATAAAACAAGCGATAGAGATAAAGCAGGACGTTCATATAAGACAAAGTACTTACTACACTATAAGAAGAAATTTAAAAGGGTAAACTACAGGGTGGTTCTTTTATCGTGCCCTTAGCACGGCAGCTGTTACGGGATATCTCGGCGGGTGCAGGCGTTCTAAGCGATAGAGCTGCCGTGCTCATGGACACGAAAAGGGGGACACTCCGTGCAATAGAAAAGATACCAGAAGTGTACTAGACAGTGGGAGTGAAGCACAAGTGGCAGAGATGAGAGATATAACGATGATTAAATCGATATGAGTGAAATTTGTATGATTAGTTAAGGGATGTGCAAGAATGAATAAAAATTGGCGTGATGAACCGCATAGAGAATTAGAAATATAGATTCATTTCATAGGAAATAAAATTACGTGGTACGTGGCTAGAGATTTGTCAAGAATGAAATATGATAAAAACACCAAAAACAAGCCTTCCACTGCTACAAGATTCCTGCGACGGCAGGCGTGTTATAAGAAAGGTAAAATTTTCTTTATCCACGCCATGAAGGCACATGGAGGAGTAGAAATATAGCTGTGATCTTCCTTAACCTCGGTATTACATGGAGGTGAGTGGTCAACTTCACTCCCCAGTCTCTTTAACTCTGGAGAAATCTTGGGCCCCCGTACTGCCGCTAGGGCCAGACTGCTGTCCTTTAACAGGACGCAATCCAGGGTGGTTACTGGCCTGCTTACTGGACATAACACCCTGACAAGACACCTCCACATTATGGGACTGAGTGACAGTCCCTTATGTAGTAAATGCGGAGCAGAGGAAGAGACCTCAGCTAATGTTCTGTGCAAATGTGAAGCTTTGGCGACACATAGACTCATTTATCTGGGTTCTTTCTTTCTGAACCCTGAAGACATCAAAGAACTAAGTCTAGGGGCCATCTGGACCTTCATTACAAGGACAGGGCTCCTGTGACTTAGACTTAGTTAAGGGGCACAAAGGGCCTGTTAAAGGCCTACGTGCATCGGGACCGTAAGGGCCCGACCCACACTTATACATACTTACTTACTTAACTCTGGAGAAAGTAACATAAGTGCCCTTTGAATAATAGGCGCGGTGGGCTCTAGAGTTAGTCTGGGCGTTTTGGAATATTGAACACTGGATATTCTGGCCTGTAGCTGAGCCACTATACCAATTACGCTGTCCAAACTCCTGTCCTTTATTACTGTTAGTGTTACTCGTTTTCTGGACCTTGCCCATCATCTGGTAATATGAACAGACCGCAGATTAAGGCAACAGATATTCTTACCGAGTTTTTGGACATCGCACATTGTCTGGCATTCAAAACAGAACACCCGGTAGAAGGAATACATATGGGCAGTCATAGCATGAAGCCAGAACAGAAAGTTTGCCTGTGCTCTGAAGTGCAAATAACGATAAGGATGGTTTTGGGTCAAATATATAGACTTATGATAGGTTTTGTGGAATTCCTCAAAAAACGACTCATCTTACAAACTCCATAATCTTGTTTAGTTCTCCAACATTTATCTGACACATTCTTCGGTGTGGTAAAGATCAGTGTTTCTGAGATTGTGGACCGCGAACCCCTTTCACCTGTCCACAAATAGATCCTTATTTTCGTCAAGCATTTGTCGCTGAAAAGGCATTAAATGTCATTTAAAACTGAGCATATTTTATATATATAAATTTCTGATATATCACTGTTTTATGCAGTATTTGATCCAAAAAATTGCGCAATCAATAATAAATAATTTGTCACATGTCCCTCCTACATATTTCGACCTTTACAAGGTCATCATCAGAAAAGTATAGGGCATACACAAACGAATGGTGCGGTTACGATACTGAATACCATTTAAACCGCACCATTCTTTTGTGTATACTCTGTATACAGTGGAACCTCGAACTTCAAACACAATCCGTTCCAGGAGACGGTTCGACTTTCAAGTTGTTCGACTTTCGAGTTAAATTTCCCCATAAGAAATAATGTAAATTGAATTAATCCGTTCCAGACCCCCAAAATTTACCCAATATAAAACATTTTAAGTGTACCACTTTCCCACTTAGTGATAAGTTCCTTTTTCATTTCTACCTTAGAAATTACGATTTTTTTCTTAGGCTTTTCACCTATAGTAACTTTCTTTGGCGCCATTATGAATGGGTATTATTAAAGATAATATAAAAATAACCCAAAGAGATAAATAAAACGCTTAAAAAACAGACTGAATTTGCGAGATGCTCACTGAACCAGTCACGGGAGAACTGACCGAGCAACTGCGCGTGCGACCAAGCAGAGAAAGAAGGCGACCACATGATTCTTTTGTTCGACTTTCGAGTTTTTGTTCGAGTTTCAAAACCGGATTTTCCTCGAATTTTTTGTTCGATTTTCAAGTTTTTCGAACATCAAACCGTTCGAAGTTCGAGGGTCCACTGTATATGACATACTGACATAGATGTTTGTTGGCAATGGAAGATAAAATTCAGAGTCACTGTCTATTAACCAACTAAATGCAACTTCACTTTCAACTATTTAATTGTTTACAAATTTTCCCCTACATACGTTTCGGTACATACAAAGACCATCATCAGGGGGTACACAAACTACACTTTATTTACATCGATAGGTTTGTAATTTTTTAGTTCATAACATACTGTATACAACTTTTATGTTGCGATCTATGTCATTGCACGATATGTTGATGCTTAGAGATGCCTTGCAAGCACTCATGATTGGAAATCGGTGGAACGGCAAAAGCAAGCAATGTTTTCAGCGTAATAAACCTAGCTTTTAACATAATGAGCTAAAACATCTGAACAATAAAATATTTTTCGCGAACACTTTTGATTAATGTCTGTTAAGGTAATGTATGCCGATCCCAGTGGCCGCGCGGTCTAAGGCGTGGGTCTACGGCCGCTCGCTTACTGGGATCGTGGGTTCGAATCCCAGCGGTGGGGTATGGATGTCTGTATCTTGTGAGTGTTGTGTGTTGTCACTGTGTGTCTCTGCGAAGAGCTGGTCACTCCTCCAGAGGAGTCCTACCGAGTGTCGTGTGTCTAAAAGTGTGATCGTGAAGCCTCGAAAAATGAGGCGGCCTAGGCCCCCAAGGGGCTGTGAAGCCATTGGGGGAAAAAAAGTAATGTATACGGTATATGTATTTACAGTGTTTCCAATGGCCGGAAATTTGTCTCTTAGAATTGACGACTTTCTGGTCTCAATTCACCACGGATGAGGACGTCCTATATTACGATATGTAAATTTTATTCAATTTTAGTCCTTCAAAGACTGAAATTAAGATAACCTTTCGGTGAATCTTCTTACAGCAACGCATTATTTAGTTCATATGTTTCAAGTGTTCAATATTATTAGTAACAGATTCCACATTTGTCTCTCTTACTCCTAGATATAGATAGAAATTCCTGTTTTTCTAAGGAATATTACAACTGTAATGTTGTTTTGCAGGTGAAAGAAGATGCTGTCAAATGTACTGTCGGTGCTTTCCCGTAAGAAAACACTGACAGATGAGTCAGTCGAAAAGTCAGATTTGAATCGATGTCTGAACGTTTTGGACCTGACTCTTCTGGGTGTAGGAAGCACTCTGGGACTGGGGGTGTACGTTCTGGCTGGTGCAGTGGCGAAGACTGAGGCAGGTCCTGCAGTGACTATCTCGTTCCTAGTGGCCGCAGTCGCCTCTGCCTTCGCTGGTAAGCGTTTGGGTTATGTAGTGATATCTGCATTTGTCATGAAGTGTGTAGGAAGCACTCTGGGACTGGGGGTGTACGTTCTGGCTGGTGCAGTGGCGAAGACTGAGGCAGGTCCTGCAGTGACTATCTCGTTCCTAGTGGCCGCAGTAGCCTCTGCCTTCGCTGGTAAGCGTTTGGGTTATGTAGTGATATCTGCATTTGTCATGAAGTGTGTGGGCTTCCCCATAGACGTGGGGTAAACCCAGATAACATAAATTGTGCAGAAAATTACCCAGTATGTTCACAGCAGACAATATGACATAGGAAAGTATTTGCTATAGTATCAAAATTCCCTATTCAGCATAGGTCTGTATCATTCAATTTAACAGAACTGAATACCTTACTAATGAAAGATGGGGCACGCGGTGGCGCAGTTGGTTGAGGCACTGCGCTACAGACCGGAACGTCGCGGGTTCGATTCCCGATGGTGTCACTGGAATTTTTCAATGACATAATCGTTTCGGTCGCACTATGGCCCTTGGGTTCGACTCAGCCTCTAACAGAAATGAGTACCAGGAATATTTCCTGAGGGGTAAAGGCTGCCGGTGCGTAGGGCTGACAACCTTACCACCTTCATGTGCCGATTGTCTAAAAACCTGGGAGCCTGGACCTCCTGGAGCCCTAAGGGCCTGCCAAGGCCTGTAATGGGATTGCTTTTTACTTATGAAAGATACCAGTGCAATCCGGATAGCCCTGTCAGCACCAGGTGCGCACCTAGAATTTGTAATTTTTTTTGGGGGGGGGGGTGCAGACCCTGAGTCTATATATAATTTATGTTATTTTAAAAATTATGTTTTAAAAATCATATCATAAGTATAACTGTTAACATAACACTGTTTGCAACTGCATTTATATACATACAAATGTAACTACATATTCCATGACTCACTGTAACTAACTAACTAACTAACTCCATTGAGCAGAGTCCTCACTGAGTAGCTAAGAGGTCCACAGCTAGTCGAGAAATTCCCAGCATTTTATGGATCCCGAAGGCTCATTACCGCATTCACAAACACCCGCCAACTCTCCCTATCATTAGCCACAGCAATCCAGTCTATGCCTCCCCATTCCACTTCTTGAAGATCCATTTTAATATTATCCTCCCATTTACGCCTACTCTTCCAAGTGGTATCTTCCCATCAGGTCTCTCCACCAAAACCTTGTATGAACCTCTCCCGTCCCACATACTTGCCTTAAATCACAAAGTCTGATCTTTTTTTTATTTTAATTTCATTTGAGATTCTACATTTTTATTCTGTTTTTCAAAATTGTAATGTACTAGACATCAGCTGATTTAGTGGCTTATTTCGGCTGCAGGTTAAATCACGTAAAAACGTTTGATATCATCGTATCAAAAAATCAAAAATTTTTTTTTTTAATTTAGATTTGTTGGGCTGCAACCAGGCAGCCCCCCCCCCCCTTTTGGGCGCGCCCCTGGTTAGCACATTAACTAGGCTACGGGCTGGACGACAGAGAAATCGGAGTCCAATCCCGGAAGGGGCAAGAAGTTTTTCTCTTCTATCATCTAGATCAATTCTGGGCCCTCTTTCTCTGAGGGTAAAGCGACCGAATCTTAAAGCTCACCACTCATCTCCATTTACTTCCGAGGTTTACAATGCGAGGAACTACAAGTATATATCTGCTGTTCCATACACCTGAACGGCGTGGTGCTTCTCTGAGCACAGGGACAGCTTAGTTACAGTCAGAGTCACATCAGAGCTGACGGTCAGCCAGTCAGCGTCTGTACCGGTAATTGTGAGAAAAAAATGTTCATATGAACACGTGTCTAATTCTGAATTGTTACCGAGATAGAGCTGTTTGAATCTGGCTTTTGATTCTGTTAGATATTTGTTTGTGGGATTGGATGAAGAGCGAAGCTTACAACAGAAAAGTGGATGCACAGACGAATTGCTCGCTCGCATTTTGGATGCTGCTTCCAGCATAAAGAAACGTGAAGATCAACTCAGACGAAAAACACGCGATCTTCGCACACGAGTTGCAAAGTGCATTGATGTTGACTGTGGGATTTTCGAACATTTATTGTGAATTGTAACAAATTTGTCACTTAATAATTAAATTAAAATTAAAATTAATTAACAGCAAGTAATTTTTCTCTCCTGATTGCCATTCAAAATGCTTTTATATTTGTAGATTCAAAGAACTCTATCTCGGTAATCAATTCAGAATTAAACACATGTTCATATGAACTTTTTTCTGACAATGACTGATAGTAACTAACTAACTAACTAACTCCATGCAGCAGAGTCCTTCTTAAGAAGCTAACAAGTCGTCAGCTAGTCAAGAAATTCCCCGCGTTTTATGGAACCCGAAGGTTCATTACCACACTCACAAGAGCCCGCCACCTGTCCCTATCCTGAGCCATATCAATCCAGTCCATGTCCCCCCATCCCACTTCTTGAAGATCCATTTTAATATTATTCTCCCATCTACGCCTGGGTCTTTCAAGTGGTCTCCTTCCCTCAGGTCTCCCCACCAAAATCAATGACGATACTGTCATATACACAGGGTGATTCGAGAGGAAAGTTCAATATTTTGGGAAGTGACAATGACGATACTGTCACTTCCCAAAATATTGACCTTTTCTCTCGAGTCACCCTGTGTATAGTATTTACATTTACGTGTATGACATACTAAAAGGTAAAGATATGAACAGTGAACAATATGTACATGACTTCTATCAGTCCAGGCCTTGTACTGCAGATCAGGCCTTATCTTCATTTGCTTTTCCTGCGACGGCAGCTTATCTGAAGTATCTCAGGCTTGACAGCCGCTCAGTTTATACGTCTTATATTTTCTGTGTTGGGTTCTGTGTTTTCTCGCGATTCTATGTGACTTCTGCTTGCTGTCTGCATAATTTTGTAACGAAGTTGTAAGGGCAACGAGTTTTGAAACCACATACAGATGGTCGATCGTTTTGTGTATTGGCAATTTACCAATCGTGTGAAGGACTTTCTTTGTTAGGGCGATGCAGTTTCGAAGATATATGTCGGCGGCGAATTTACAGACGAGGCGGGCGCAAGTCTTTATACTTCAGTGCATAATCGCTCATAGGTGAATAGGGGAATCTACCCTAAAAAGAGTTCTGCAGGCCTTGGCGTCTATCTTTCTCTGTGAATCCTCCGTGTAATCATTCTATCAAAGATTACACCGATATATTTTATATGATTTACAAAGGGAATGTTCCGTTCTTTCAGTTTAAGATTAGAATCTTGCGGTCTAAATCCTCGAGAGAAATAGATGGCCTGAGTTCTCTCTTCATTAATACTAATATTCCATATATAGCCATAGTTTACTTAAGGGCGTAGGTGAATTTGTACTCGTATTTGCCATATTTGTTGACTGGGGTGAAATTCGGTTTAGATACTCTTACGTAACACCACTGAGTGTTTGCGAACTCGTGAAAGTCGGTGCAGTGAAAGCCATGATGCACTTGAGGATGTAAATGAATTTTACCCACACTTTCTATATTTTTGTCCGATTTGGATAATTCCGCTTTCGTAGTATCTACAACAAATTACGGAGTAATTGTGAATTTCGTGAAAATTCGTTGTAGTGAAAGCCATACTTTACTCGCGGACGTAACTGACCTCATAGCCGTAATCTCCTCATCGATATTTCGATTTCAGCGAAATTCTGTAGAACACGTTGTGATGCTGAGGATTCGTGAGTTTCATGTAAATCGGCCTAGGGCAGGCCATACATTCTTATGGGCTTAAATGAAATTACATTTATGCGCTTGCATGAGAACATGTGACTTTTTAAGTAAAGAACGCCTTTATAAGACCTGTCTGTGTTACGTCACTGAGTACACAATTTTCAGTCTTGTATCTGTTTAGTGTGAGCTTCATGTAAAGTAAGTGTGGTATTTGACTAAGAATTAACGTTAAGTTGCAGTCACTGAATCTTTTTCCTCATATCTCGACAGCCCTAGTGGGCGTAGACCTCCTCTGTGAGTTTCGTAGTTTACCCTCAATTAGACACACCACACTCGGTAGGACTTCTCTGGACGAGTGATCGGCCCGTCACAGAGATCTCTACCTGACAACACACAACAATCACAAGAGACAGACAACCATGCCCCGGGCCGGATTCAAACCCAAAATCCCAACTAGCGAGCGGCCGCAGATCCACGTCTTAGACCGCGCGGCCACTGGGATCAGCAGTCACTGAATTACCCTGTAAAAATTCAATATGAAATTGCGTTTCTTATTTCTAGCTACAGTTTCCGTAATAACCCTTCCATTGACATAATCTTGTGCAGAAAGACTTTCTCAAATCACTGTTTCAGTGAATACACAATCCATGGACTTGAAAAGTTCTGGAAAAGTAATTTTCAGAAAACAGTGTTTCATGCAAAGATAACTTTTCGTGCAAATTTTAGAGTTTTCCATTCCGTGCATTTTGGATCAATTTTTCTTTTATTATACCAACAAATTTACCACATGGAATACACATAAATAGTCAAGACAGTACTTCAACATGTTTCGGTAACAGTATACCATCCTCAGGGAGTACAGTTTGCCAATGTTGAAACCAACTGCAAATGGTATTTATGTTTCATAGCTGTAGTAGTTGTTATGCCGCAACGCCCGACCTTCGGACTCCCAACTATTTTCGGAAAGTCGTAAGCTGAGACACTATGAGCGTGAGAACCGGGTGTCCGAACTTATATGAAGCTTGTATTTTAAACTAAATGTTTTGAGTTCAAAACGTACATACGTATCTACTTATGAGGGGGCACGCGATGGCGCAGTTGGTTGAGGGCACTGCGTTGCAAGCTGGAAGGTCGCGTTGTCCTTGGAATGTTTCAGCGACATAATCCTTACTACGCCTCTAACAGAAATGAGCACCAGGGATATTTCCTTGGGGGTAAAGGCAGCCGGTACATAGGGCTAACAACCTTACCACCTTCATGTACCGATTGTCTGTAAATCTCATGGTCTGTCCAGGCCTGTAGAGGGATTGATTTACATTTTACTACAGGTTATGAAACATTAAAAATATTCCCTGATGATGGCATATTTTTACCGAAACATGTTGAAGTAGTATCTTGACTATTTGTTTGCATTTTATGTGGTGCATTTGTTGGTATAATAAAAGAAAAATTTTGGTGCACAGTTTAAGGCTGCAAAACCGACTGAAGCGTAGACACCTTTCATTGCCATTTGTTCTTCCATCTTGTGGTCTTGCTTCCATTAACATGCCTGCAAATTAAGGGCAAATAAACAAACAAACATTACGACACTTATGGCTGTGCGTAGACTTTGCAACGTTTCAGGGCTTTTCTCAATCGGCAATCATTAACAATGCGAAATGACAGACGAACAAGATCTGATTTGATTTCAGGCTTCTGCCGCGATGTAAATGAAATATGCGGTCTTCTGGGGTATTACGCGGCGTCGTGTGGTAATTTTTCTACCGACGTTTCGGGACAGTGTATCGGTCCCATCTTCACGGGTCAAGAATCCGAGTGGGAAAGAAAGCCTATCAGAAGACCGTAGATTTCAAGATCTGCTTTATACGCATTTGTGCAAAGAACATACTAACTTGCTGTTAGATTTGTGTGCCTGTTCATCCGGTGACTGTAAGATATTTTATATCTGTTAAAAATTTTCACCTTGTGTCTTAGCAATCGTTAATCGCATAATGTAGGTCGTGGAGTTGATCTAGCCCAGGGTTCAGTCTTAAGAGAACAGGTCATCTATGGACTAGATCCGCAGACGACTTCTGGAAAGGAGACCTCTACCCACTCAATACTTGAAACAGTCCGTCCAGTTGTAATCTAGCAGTTCGTTTATAAAATGCCTAAAAGTAATATCTTTTTTTTTTCAATGGCTCAACAGCCCCTTGGGGGGCCTAGACCGCCTCATTTTTCGAGGCTTCACGATCACACACTTTAGACACACCACACCCGGTAGGACTCCTCTGGACGAGGGACCAGGCCGTCGCAGAGACCTCTACCTGACAACACAAAACACTCACAACAGACAGACATCCATGCCCTCGATGGGATTCTTTTTTCCTGTCCCGTTTTTTCCCTTTGATCCATTTTGTACTTTTAAATCCTTCCCTCCTTCTTCATGCCACTATGATCCATACTAGTCCTTTACAAAAAACACAACACAAACATCCATGCCCCCGGCGGGATTTTTCGAACCCACAATCCCAGTAAGCGAGTGGCCGTAGACCCACGCCTTAGACCGCACGGCCACTGGGATCGGCAAAAGTACCATCTGCTTTACCAAAAGCAGTTATTGGTGACAAGGAATAATATTTTCTTCTTTGTCGGAGAAACAGTTAACTAGCTGTAGGGCAAATACAAAGAAGTGTTGGATCTAGTGAGCTTGTAGTCTACATGCTTGTTAACGCCAACTCTGATGGGCCATCCCTGACTACGGCAATTACTACAAATTCCGAGGAAGCTATGAAGAGTTTTATCATTTAATGTGACATCACTGTCTTCAGCTTCTTTTATTGTGTCCGCGTGTCAGCTCTCGTTGCATGTCACTGACCATCTGTTGTGATTGTTTTTTTTTTTCAATGGCTCGACAGCCCCTTGGGGGCCTAGGCCGCCTCATTTTTCGAGGCTTCACGATCACACTTTTTAGACACACCACACTCGGTAGGACTCCTGTGGACGAGGGACCAGCTCGTCGCAGAGACCTCTACCTGACAACACACAACACTCACAAGAGACAGACATCCATGCCCCCGGTGGGATTCGAACCCACAATCCTAGCAATCGAGCGGCCGCAGACCCACGCCTTAGACCGCACGGCCACTGGGATCGGCGTTGTGATTGTATCCATTGGTAATATTTCCTACTCAGTTTTACTGTGGATCAGGATCGCGTAGTCGGTATAGCAACTCTCTACGGGCTGGGCGATCGGAGAATCGAATCCCGGTGAGGGCGAGATTTTCCGCACCCGTCCAGACCGGCCGTGGGGCTCACCCAGCCTTCTGTACAATGGGTACCGGGTCTCTTTCTCGGGGGTAAAGCGGCCGGGGTGTGACGTTGACAACTCACTACCATCTAGCGCCGAGGTTAAAGAAAGAGTAGAACTATAACTCTACTCCCCCCCCCCCCTGGGCCTTCCTGGCATGTTATAAGGTGAAGTTTATCCTTACCTTGTGTGAGTCGTAGGTATAATCACAGCAAAACTGTTTTAAAGTTTCTGTTATATTATTTATACACACTTTGAATTTTTCTCTAGGAAGCTCATTCACAATTTTGTTCTCAGTTTATTGCTTTCTGTAAGCTCACCACGTGACACAAGCAGTAATGTGAACACACGTGTGAGAGAGGACTTTCTATACGACAGACTGGAACTCAGCTTGTTACTGCTAACAGGCCCTGACCTACAGAATTTGGGTCAGTGTTGTCACGACCTTTGCTTAAATGCAGTGAGTAATTCTATAGCCAGGATTCCTGCAGATGGCAGTGCAATCTGTTTCATCTTTATAGGTGGAAACTGGCTTTTGTTAATGCCACATAACGGCCTAACGTTTATGCAATATACAGTCTAAACAGACTGACGTTTATATTAGCAAGCTAGCCCGTTAGAACTTTGTATTATCTGTATCGTGCATTCTAATAATTAATTAATTAATTATTTCATTCCAACAAATGCACTACACTGTTTTAGTGTTTTCTTGTCCCTACATATGTTTCGGCACTTATAGTGCCATCTTCAGGGGTGAAGATTATGAACTCTCGACGACACCCCTGAAGATGGCACTATAAGTGCCGAAACATATGTAGGGACAAAAAAACACTAAAATAGTGTAGTGTATCTGTTGGAATAAATAATTAACTAATAGCCCGTTAGAGTTTTAAGGCTTTTGCAGCAATGTGTTTGAAGTCTCCTTAGGCATCTTCATGTAAAGCCAAACTGCCATACTACATACAATGAAAAGAAGGAAGGCTAACTAGATTGGTCACCCCGTTCATAGGAACTGCCTACTAAAACATGTGATTGAAGGAAATATAGAAAGAAGGATAGAAGTGACGGGAAGATGAGGAAGAAGACGTAAGCAGCTACGCATGACCTTAAGGAAACGAGAAGACACTGGAAATAGAAAGAGGAAGCACTAAATCGCACTCTGTGGAGAACTTGCTTTGTAAAATTCTGTGTACCTGTCTTAAGACAGACTACAGGTTGAATGGTCAGATAGAGTTACACTCATTAGTCTATTGAAGTTGCATATTTCTTCATTAAACGCAAATTTAAAACGCAGTGACATAAAAGCAATGCAAGTACAAGTGACGTAAGCGGAGAAAGCTACAAAATAATAGAAATAGAAGTAATATTCTGTCTACCTTGAGTCCTGTTAATTTAAGGCCGCAGTACTGATGACTGATGACGGGTGATACTGGTGATGATTGAAACAGGGAGGGAGGGAAGTGCTTGTTAGAGAGAAGCAATACGGACGCGACTAATTTGACAGTAGGCCAATATTTCTGCGCAAGACCATGTGTAGACGAGTTTCCATGACGTGGTTGGAAAATCCTTACACAGAACAGAAAAACATAAACATGAATTCCACGGATCCGCGGATGAAAAGCGACTACTCTGTACATACATTGTAAGTAGCTACAGCAACCGTAAGTAGCTGCAGAAACCGTAAGTAGCTACAGAAACCGTAAGTAGCTACAGCAACCGTAAGTAGCTACAGCAACCACGGGTTTGCCAACAGCAAATGTCTTATGTCCTCGGGTTTTAGTTTATACAGTTAGGTCCCGTTTTACGACGATCCATTTTACGACTTTTCACATTAACGACTGTTTCAAAATATTACCTTAAATATTAGTATATACTTGGAAAAATTGTAGGAATTTTGGAACCTATCTCATTCAATTACATTATATTTTGGTCTCGTTTTACGACTTTTCATTTTACGACCCTGTTTTGCTGGAACCTAACCCTGTCGTAAAACGGGTCCCACCTGTATTCAGTTCTATCATCAGAGGTATTTGTTTCATGTATTCTCTATTTCCTAATTTGTGTGCACAATAGAAAAATGTATGGATTCTGCAGCAAGAGATGTACATTTGTTGGAAGGCAGATTGTAGGGCCGTCCAAAACGATCTTTTTAGCTTCCAGTTTTGACCTCTTTGCCCTGCGGCGTGTTCTCTGTCATACACTGTCTAATTCATGGTCATTAAATATTTTATTAAGAATTTTTGTATTTAATGAAGTAAAAGAGACCTTGAGTTATACTACGATGAGTGTGTGTGTTTTTTTTGTCCTGGATGAAGGGCCCTCGCACCACAGCCTTAAGGCTTTTTGTGCAACCCCAATGAAGATGATGAGGATGAGCAGTTTTTTTTTTACCAATTTTTACAATTAATGGAGCACCAGTGGAATGAAATCGACAGGGGAGAACCGACAACTCGGAGAAAAACCTGTCCCAGTGCCACTTTGTCCACCACAAATCTCACATGGACTTGATCTGGGACCGAACCCCGGGCCTCCGTGGTGAGAGGCCGGCGACTAACCGCCTGAGTCATGGCACGGCCACGATGAGTGTTAATACACATCGCTATTTTCCTAACCCCCAATTTCCCAAAACACTTTGGTTTACGGACAGCGGTGCTTCTCAGGAACTCCCACGGTTGCGGTAAGAATTTTTCAAGACCCCTCACCATTGATGTGATAAGGGAGAAATATTACTGAAACAAATCACAACTTGTTTATGTATGTGTCTAGTAAATAAAATTGCATCACATTCCCTCACATTGCGGCCGTTTACTTCGTCATAATGAGGAGGAGTACACTTTTATCATCTTTTGATCCGTTTTAACAGAAATATATACCAAGCCGTCTAGTTCAACTGCGTAGCAACACCATCGTCTAATTACACTCGGAGGAAAAATGTGAAATAACCTCCTCTTTAAGGTTAGGACCGAATTTAGTTCGAAGTGTGTTCCCGATACACAGTATACGCGTTATTTAAATCTTAGTAATACGCAGGAATTGCCGATCCCAGTGGCCGTGCTGTCTAAGGCGTGGGTCTGCGGCCGCTCGCTTACTAGGATCGTGGGTTCGAATCCCACAGGGGGCATGGATGTTTGTGTTGTGTTTGTTGTATAAGGACGGTAGCATGGAACGTAAAGTTACATGAAGGACGAAAAGGATTTAAACAGTATAAAAATGGATCAAAGGGGGAAAACCCCGGACAGACAAAAAAAATAAAAAAATCCCGCCGGGGGCATGGATGTTTGTGTTGCGTTTGTTGTATAAGGACGGTAGCATGGAACGTAAAGTGACATGAAGGACGAAAAGGATTTAAACAGTACAAAAAATGGATCAAAGGGGGAAAACCCCGGACAGACAAAAAAAAAAAATCCCGCCGGGGGCATGGATGTCTGTCTGTTGTGAGTGTTGTGTGATGTCAGGTAGAGGTCTCTGCGACGAGCTGGTCCCTCGTCCAGAGGAGTCCTACCGACTGTGGTGTGTCAAAAGTTTGTAGTCATGAAACCTCGAAATGAGGAGGCCTAGGCACCAGAAAAGGGGCTGTTGAGCCATAGGAAAAAAAAAATACGCAGGAATTATCATTAACTTTCATGAATTTGTACACGACAAAAAAGTTGTATGTATAGAATACCATGTATTTTAATTTATGTAAACACATCACAAGTTGAGAAAAGTTTTTTTTCCCCCCTCATGGTGTTCACTCAAAAAGCTGGTGTGTATCGAGGATGAGTTGTGGTTTTATTTAAGAGATACAGACATAAACAAGTTGTGTTTTGAGATCTGCGCTCTTCTGGGACATTACACATCACAGAGTGGTACAGAACTACCACTCTGTGCTGTGTGATGTCCCAGAATAGCGCAGATCTCATCTACGTCGCGGCGGAAGTATGAAATCACGCAATTTGTGTTTTGATTATTTTATTTCATTTATGTGAATGACAACAGCTGTATGGATATCAAGGTTAAAGTGATAAGGGGAAACTATTATGTTGTATTCGGGAGTAAAGCTTTGACCTTGACAGGGAGGATGGGTGCCCCTTATCTCTGGGCTAAGCTTGTGGGAAAAATTCAAGCCTTTATCACGTTCTCCTGGTCCCTTTTGTTAGGTGTTTAATTTATAATAAGACTAAAGCCAAATTTATTCATGGCTCTCACGTGATAGAACACAACAGAAAATAATGTCAGTAACTCGCATGCACAAGACACGACTGCTTTTCAGCTAATGTATTTTTAACTAGAATTTATCGATTGCTGTGACTTAATTCTAACGGCTGGACTCCCCCCCCCCGTGGTTTTGGATAATGCTTTGTGTAACTGTGCAGAGTATCAAGGTCTAGTGTACGGATGAAGGACATTTCTGAGGTAAATAGATGCTAAAAATTGGCAAACGAACCTGAAACTTTCTCGAGTGATTGTTATGGGAATGGAGTTGAGACTGAAGGCATATTGAGTAGTAATTTTGTCCAAAATGAATTTTGTTTATAAGTCTTACTGCAGCAAACTAATTTAGAAATTGAGTATTGAGTACTGTTCTCGCCACCCAGCAGGCAACCAACTCCGATAAACTGGATATCAAAACAGCACGGATTATTCAACTTTTATTCAACGTTTTAACGTTTTAACCAATGTAAGACTCAACCAACAACTACAAGTTTCACCTTTTATCTGTTTTAAACAGTGTATATGCACAATTGTAAAGAATTAATGTTTTACTATGTAAACAATTGTACCAGTTGGTGTAAATAGTGTGTGATTTGAGATAACGAGTCCCTGAAGATGAACCCAAATTAAGGGTTCGAAACATGTAGGACAGTGAAATTACACAATTAATGTGATTAAATTGTACATTTGTCGGATGATAAATATATATTTAGAAAGTGACATTTATTTTCTATGAACAGAGGATTAAAAATGGCAACAGAACTTATAAACTGAAACGGCAGGACAGACAGTTTTATTTATAAAAGTATAAATTAACACAGTTCGGTCAGTCGAGTCTGTAGCTCACTGGTGACGCAATAAAATGCCTTTGCTGTTCTTCACTTGCATTTACTATGGTTTTCTTGTGAAAATACATCGGACCATCGAATAAGCTTAGGCGTGCTACACATTCGACCTACCTGGTGTGTTGGTTGACACCACTAATTGACACCACTAATTGACATCACTAATTGACACCACTATTCTTATTCCATAATTAACATCCGGTTTGAATGTTCAGCAGAGGGCCGGCTATGAGGCATGGGCTTTCACGGTTTTATTATTCGCCTCAGGCACATTTTGGAACAGTCTATCATGGCCGCGCCTTTATATGCCATTGCCATTTTATCATGCGTAATAATCGTGTAATTAAAATTTATTTTGTGGCGTTAGCTAAACCAAATAAAGGAAATGAAACAGGCGCGCACCCAGAATTTTTCATTGGAGAGAGATAGGTGGCACTCTCCCTGTGTTGTGACCGGGGGAAAGAATAGTCCCACTGCAGCCCATGCAGGTCGTAAAAGGCGAACAAAATGGGTACCCAGTGCCTGGGGGTATAGCTGGGCCACCCTGCCCCGGGGGTTATAAATTCGGCGGACTGGCCCTCCAGGTTGGGGGTTGGGCGACAGGCTGACAACCTTACCACCTTCATGTGTCAATTGTCTAAAAATCTGGGAACCTCAACCTCCTGGAACCCTAAGGGCCTGTCCAGGCCTGTAATGGGATTGCTTTACCTTCTTTTTATACAATTTCTCTTGTAGTCCTTAAATTTCATCTAAGACGCCCTATTTTTGGTTCTATTTTTTAAATTCCAATTTACTAGTCATCAGACGATTTCAATCGCTGATTTCGGCTGAAGGTTGAATCACGTAAAACTTTTCATATCATCGTGTCTACAAAATTTAGGTTTTTAAAATTTTGATTTACTGAGGAAGGGGGGGGGTCTGCAGCCCGGCAGCCCCTTCCCCTTGGTTGCGCGCCTCACATGAAACAATAATTTATAAAAGTGACAAGTGTAGGACGCCAATACCCGATCTGGGTTGTAGCATTCACAATAATAGTGAAATGGACATGTTAATAAGTGTAATGTTGGTACGTAGCTCGTAATGACAGTGACATACATTCACCAACCAGTCAACTCGAATCTAGGGCACTGCGGTTAGAGTCTCTGTAAAGGATCAAAATCCACTAACACGGCAGAGATGAAAAATCGGCCTGTGACTGGGGAACCTTGGGTACAGTCTCTGACAAAATGATTACCGTACCCAACTCAGCGGACTGTACTGGGATAATTCGCTCTGGCCATGCCAGTGTACAAGTGAAAGGTCTCATTTGAGTTTTTGCCATGATGTTTCTTTGTTGTAAAAAGTTAGCTTTGTCAAGACTAGAAGCTTTCACTGAATTTCGTTTGATTTTGAACTAAACAGACTCGCGGCCCGAGAAGATTTTATTTGGAATTGATTTGTTATTTGGTTTTTTTTCCTTGCGTGGTGAAGGGCCCCGCAGCAGATGCTACGGACGCACCGCAGCCTTAAGGCTTCTTGTGCAACCCCTGTGATGAAGATGAGCAGTTTTTTTTTACCAAGTTTTACAATCAATGGAGCACCAGTCGAATGAAATTGACAGGGGAAAACCGACAACTCAGAGAAAAATCTGTCCCAGTTTCACTTTGTCCACCACAAATCTCACATGGACTGACGCGGGATTTTTTTTTTTTTTTTTTTAATTCCTGGGTTTTCCCCTTTGATCCATTTGTACTGTTGAAGTCCATTTTGTCCTGCATGTCATCCTATGTTTCATGCTATTGTCCATACATCTAACACAACACAAACATCCATGCCCCCGGTGGGATTCGAACCCACGATCCTAGTAAGCGAGCGGCCGCAGACCCACGCCTTAGACCGCACGGCCACTGGGATCGGCTTCCGGGATCGAACCCGGGCCTCCGCGGTGAGAGGCCGGCGACTAAACGCCTGAGCCATGGCACGGGCTTGTTATTTGGTTAAGTTGTCGAAAATTCTGTGAAGACCATTTTACTTATGTCATCCATCCCAAGCGAGGACTCTGTGCTATGCCGCAGTAAAGAATGCACACACAGCAGCTGTTACCTTCTGTCAGATTGCTCTTAACTCTCACCACTACATACAAAACACGCCTTACTGACTCTGGAAACGCAGAATTACAACTTACGTTACGTTTATTGTAGCCGGCATTTTCAAAGCTCTCATATGATTTCCATAAACTTCACGAACAGAAACTGCGTTATTGAATTGGTGGTGTATTGTAATGGATCGAACTTTTTCACTAGATCACTCAGTACAATGATTACGACAGGGACTGAACGACCTCGGAATCGGGTTCGATTCTCTGCGCGACAGACATTCTTCTCTTTCCACATCGTCCAGACCGGCTCTGTAGTCTGTCCAGTCTTTTGTCCTACCGGCTAACTCTTTTTTTGAGGGTAAAGAGACTGGGGCGTGAAGATGGTCACTTCTAAGACTGCATGAATATATGCCTCCTGCCTAATCGGGCACTAGAACAACTCTGTCTTTAGCACTTCACTGTACTCGTACATTAACAACAAATGGATAGACCATAAGTTTGTTGCTTTGTGAATAACCGAACTGTTGGTATAATTTTCCACGTATCGTGAAAGTAATCACTATGACCAATTCAGTTTACTATTATTTCAATATGGGCCTACATAACTCATTGTCATGAATGACGAATTGAAATGGATGTGGTCCTGGCCTGATGCAAGCATCTAAAGATCGCAATAGTTGGTCTCCTGCCGAGATTCGAACCTGAGACCCGTCAACACCGTTCGTAGGTTCATCTCGGTCCCCTTGGTCGATAATAATAGACGTATTTAAAGTGCGAGTGAGACAGCACATGTTGCCTAAGTGCGTGAGACGAATGTGATACGGATGGGCTGATATTTATAGACTAGAACTGACAAGGAAGCAGTGCGCTGCAGACCGGCACGATGGCAAGCAGAAGAGCAGGGTGTGAAAGTGTTGAAGACATTTTATCGCAACATATACCGGCAGATGACCTGGCTGAGGTCAAGCGTATATTTTACGGTAAAGAATTAAAAGCCTTGAACATTACCAATGAAGCTGAGAAACTTGCCGTGAAATATGACTTCGATATTCAGGGTTATAAGTTCGAAGCCAGAACTGAGCAGGTGCGGGCGCCTAGAATTGTTCGAGTCGGCATAATTCAGAACCACATTGTTCTTCCAACTAGTTCACCGCTAGAGGTCCAAAGAGCCGCGATCCATGAGCGCATTGCAACGATTGTAGAGGCGGCAGCTCTGTGTGGGGTCAATGTGTTGTGTTTCCAAGAGGCATGGCCATGTCCTTTCTTCTTCTGCACTCGAGAGAAGAAACCTTGGTGCGAATTGGGCGAGTCTGCTACGGACGGACCGACCACAAAGTTCGTACAGCGGCTTTGCCAGCAGTACAACATCGTTATCGTGTCCCCTATCCTGGAAAGGGATGTGGACCGCGAAGATACCTTGTGGAACACTGCTGTTGTGATATCTAATACAGGTCAGGTTTTGGGTAAGCACCGTAAGAACCATATTCCCAGAGTTGGAGACTTCAACGAGTCAACATATTACATGGAAGGAGACACTGGACATCCAGTTTTTGAAACGAAGTTTGGAAAGATAGCAGTAAACATCTGCTATGGTCGCCATCACCCACTTAATTGGCTAATGTTTGCATTAAATGGCGCTGAAATTGTCTTCAACCCATCAGCTACTGTGGGCGAACTTAGTGAGCCACTATGGGGAGTTGAAGCACGTAACGCAGCTATTGCAAATGGATATTTCACTTTTGCCGTTAACCGAGTTGGTACGGAGATATACCCGAACGAGTTTTCATCAGGCGATGGACGACCAGCTCACAAAGATTTCGGTCATTTTTTTGGATCCAGCTATGTAGCTGCCCCAGATGGTAGCCGCACACCAGGTCTCAGTCGTGTTCGAGATGGTTTGATGGTTGCTGAGCTGGATCTTAATCTTTGCCGACAGATCAGAGATTTTTGGGGATTCCAAATGACACAACGTTTACCGCTCTATGCAGAGTCTCTAAATAAATATTTATCTCAAGAATACAAACAACAGATAGTACGGGAAAAATAAGTACGTGCATTTGAGGAGAAGAGTATCTGAGTGTAAGCTACAATTTGTCACCACAGTACTATCAACATGGACGCGCGACGACCAGGAACACGGATTACCTGGAAGCAGCGATGAGTGACATGAGGGGAAGGTACTCGCCCGGTAGAGGCACTGCAGCGGTACGGAAGAGGGGCATTTACGAACATACAGATATTGCCTGACGGCAAACCTCCGCCCCTCTCGTGAGAGTGGGATAAAAACTACGCAAGACAATAGCGCTACAGACGGACAATAAGGAAAACGTCGGTGGACAATGGAAGGATGACAAGTGCTTTCGTTCCACAACGTTGGCAGTACTGTGGTCCCAAATTGTCTCGTAGATGGCGTTGTAATAAGTACTCGTGTAGCTCGTATTTGAAATATGGTTGGCAGAACTATATGAATGTTGCCAATAAACAGTTAATTGTAAGGAATATAATTACAGTTTCCATTATATTAGTCAACTGGCATTGTGATTAAAAATCCAGGTGATTGAAATGTGTGTATCCTGTGTAATCAATAAGGGAATATAACAAAAGACATGTTGGTATGTTTCCCAATCCTAATGTTCCTTATGAAGCATTAGATGGGAATCAGATTAACATATTATTTTTATAAGTGTGCCATATGTAGCATTTTGAGAAACAGAAAAGCTTAACACTGAAGATTAATGACTTATGTGCAAGGAGGGATAGTTGTGTGCATTGTAAAGTTTTAAAAGAAATGTGTCACAGAAGGAAATTTGGTCAAATAATTGCAGGATAAAATTAAGAAGACACCTCTGAGGAGTTTAACATTTTAAATTATTGCATCTTTCGTGGAGATCTTGTCGAAGTAAAACTTATTGTTTTTTTAGTTACCTTTATGTCTTTCATGCTGATTACAGTTGTTTAGATCCAGAAATGATACCTGCAGTCTCTCAAAAGGATGTTTGAAAGAGTGTAGCTGCAGCTGTATTGAGTTTCAAACTGGAACTAGCCAATTGTTTTCATAGCTATGGAGGTTAAACAAGTGAATGGTGTGAACTGTACAATTCAGTGGAAGCAATTCTGTGAGTTCTCCAATTATTGAAATCCATGGATCTAGTTTAAAGACATATCTAAAAATTCAGCCAATGAAACTGTATTTCAGCTGTTTCTTTTCTGCCAGAAATATTATGGTTTTCTTTCTTTTTGGAACAGTTTTATGTAGCTGTTATGGAATTTTTATTACAGGTAGTGGGTCAGTGATATGTCATAGTGAGAGAGATTTCGGTACTTTCACACAATTGGTTTTTGAGTAGCTAGCACATTAAAAAATTAGAATTGATTTTATTTGTAGAGCCAAGAATGAGGAAAAAACAGTATGAGCTCTTTCATTTTTTATGTCTAGCTTGAAAAGCTGAATACTTGTGTTCTTAATGCTTTAAAGGAAAGTAGTCGCTATATATACAAAACATGTGTTACTCAGTATTGTAACACACTGCATTTATGTATACAATGTATTTATATGTTGCATATGACTCTCAGAATAAACATTATTTTCTTAAACAATATTAACTGTTTGGTGTTTGTAATGGAGATGGTGTGTGTTTGCTGTAAGGTACGTACTGAATTGTCAAAACTACTTAGGTGAATTTTAGACTTCTGTGGCTCAGGTGGTTCCTCATAGCCTCTCACCGCAGTGGCCTGTCTTTATCTTTGAAGGTACAAATAACACACAGAAAAACTGGTGAAGCCTGGGGACCTTCCAACAAAAGAGCTGCTCTGTCAGAAATAAGGGAGTATCAAGAAACAAAAATATGCTGTTTTGAGACTTCAGATGGTTAATACATGAACCCTGTTGACATTCAAGGACAGTTTTGTAAGCTCTTTTTCTGTAAGTCTTCAGTCAATGTCTGCAAAGCCAAGTCTGATATGTCCTCTTAGTGGTTTTATCAGAGTGCTATGGATGATATGGAGTAAAACTTCATTAGTGAGACAGCTAAATATATGCACTTAATATCAGATTCTACCGAATCTGTTGTTACTTCGGAGGCTGAAGGAGACACGCAGACACAAACTTCAATGATATGTTAATCTTATCAAATGTGTGTAAAGAGAAATGCATAAAAGCTAGATATTTAAGGTCAAACTGTTACACTCCTGAAGTTTCTGTTTCCGGCATCCATACTCAGTTAGTATAGGCATTATATGTGTGATGTCAGCATTCATTACACAGGTGTAGTGCTGAGATTAGTTATGGCAATGGGGGCTTTTGTATCAACTTAGGATGGGTGCCAAAGCACAATGGGCATGGAGCTGACTACCCATTGTAAATGGATCGATGGACAAGGATGTGTGGGGCATTACCCTCACTTCTCTTGTACATGTTACTGGGGCAAGTGTCACCACAGTTAATTCCAGTAGTATACCCAACAACACTGTGTCAAATCCCAGGAGACAGACTGTAATAATCTTCATGTAAGAGAATGATTTAGCAGATGAAAATGTGTAGAACACTAATTATAAATTTCCATTGAGGGCATTAATTCAATGATTGGAATTCTTTATTTATTTAGGCCTATTTTTCAGTCCATTTGGTAGGTGTTTATTTCATTACTTTTTGTAAAAAAAGTAGTTTACTACGTGTGTAATTTTTAAGACAGTTTCATACAGGCTGATGAATGTTTCTTTTTCTATGCCTTAGGTATCTGCTATGCCGAGTTTGCAGCACGAGTTCCCAGAGCTGGCTCTGCATACATCTACAGTTATGTGTGTGTGGGGGAGTTTGTAGCATTTGTGATTGGATGGAACCTTATTCTAGAATATGTCATAGGTAAGTAAACAAAGGCATTCAGGGCAGGACTCAGGTCTTCTGGTATGTGATACCATGTCACTGGGTGCACCATATGATCATGAATGCATTTAAGGGTGCTGTAAATTTAAAACCCCTCCATCCTGGGCAGTAGTGGGAATTAAAACCCCAGTATCATTGCAGGGTTAAGGATGAAGGAGCTGTTTTCTTCTGAAACATCAGGAACCACTAGCACAGCAACACAGTGTTCCAGAAAACCTGAATATGCAACTACACCACTGTGGGAACTTAGATCTTGGACTCAGGACAGTTTGTTCAATAGACATAAGCTCTTTTCACTGCCAGAATATTTCTAGGCCCACAAAACTGGTAGTCTTTGATATCTATCATATTACAAGTGCTGAACATAGGAAACTTCACTAATGCACATTCTGAGTGTGTGCCACCATTGAAAATGATGGTTATGAAAGTATAGCAGCATAAAATATGGGAAAATTTTGTGGACACCATGTACAGTCAAACCTGGTTATAAATGACATAAGTTTATGTGACACCTCATCTATATCATCAGATATCCTGTGGTACGAATTAATTCCTCACTGTTAACCATAACCGTATACTCCTCAGTTAGAACAACATTTGTCTGTAATGACACAAAATATTCAGTCCGTTTCATGACATTGTAACCGAGTTTGACGGTATTTAAAATCTTAGATACCATGATTATATCTTGGTTATAATGAACTAACACTTGCTTTGACCATCTGTTCTGGTTTTCAAAATTCTCTGGATCTCCTGATTCTTGTACAGAATTAGCATGCGCTCAAAATGTTCAATAGTGGGCTTTCCCAAGCTTTACCATAATTTCTAATTGATTACCATATATATCCAAATGTAAGACAAGAATTTTTTTTATGATTTATCGACTCAAAAAGGGAGGGTTGCATTACAATTGTGCACAAAATTAAACATGTCGTGCACACCTATTTTCTCAAAAACTGACAATTGTGAATAGGGTTAATCTTATATAGAGGGTTTTATTATATTCATGTAAATATGGGCTGTTCCCAACTGGTTGTAATTTGTTTGGTTTGTTTTGTCACTAATGTCATATTTTTAAGGTTTCTGTCAGAAAAAAGAATTACATAAGGCAATATAAATGTAGCCGATCCCAGTGGCCGCGCGGTCTAAGGTGTGGGTCTACTGCTGCTCGCTTACTGGGATTGTGGGTTCGAATCCCGCCAAGGGCATGGATGTCTGTCTCTTGTGAGTGTTGTGTGTTGTCAGGTAGAGGTCTCTGCGATGGGCTGGTCCCTCGTCCAGAGGAGTCCTACCGAGTGTGGTGTGTCTAAAAAGTGTGTGATCGTGAAGCCTCGAAAATATGAGGCGGCCTAGGCTCCCAAGGGGCTGTCGAGCAATTGGGGGAAAAAAAAAGTATAAATGTATGTTGTAAATAAAGCAGCCTACAAAATCATTAATCCAAATTTCATGTAGAGAAACTGTTGTTTTTTAACTAAGAGATGTTTTGTGTTTCTGTTCAGGAACAGCAAGTGTGGCTCGTGGCCTCAGCAGCTACATCGATAAACTCATAGGCAACGTCATGCAGAATAAGATGAGGGAACTCATGCCTATTGACATTGACTTTCTTTCCACATATCCAGACTTTTTATCACTTGTAGTGATAATGGTCTTAGCTGGTAAGTTCTGGAATTTCACAGTCTTGGAACAAAGGATTCCCTTGATCACATTTCATGTCTGAGGGTAGATGACAAAACAAGTGACACAAAAAGGACTTAGTTATGAAAATCTGGGTGTGTGAGGAATAATAAGTGTATTTACATTTTAACCTTTAAACGACCGGGTTGATATTTGAATTGTAGCATGTGGTTTCTGGAAAAGTGAGTATTATTTGAACACAAAGAAGATAAATTATGAACTAAATTACATTTTGTTGAGAATAAAGCAGAGATATTGCAGCATGTCTTATGAATGCAGAGATCTCTTTGTTGCCTGTATATATATATATATATATATATATATATATATATATATACATAATGAATTTTTAGGTGTGTTTTTTTTTGCATGTGTTCACATACACAAATGTAGGTCTTTTAAAGGTTAAAGCATGAACATTTATGGAATTTCAATTAGACTAATTAATCATGAGCATGCTTCTGCAAAACCAAAATGATTATTTGATGAAAAATGTTATGATTAACTGTGCAGCAATATCTCTTTCTTCTCTTCCTATAGCATGGTCACAAACCACTGACAGTTTCTCTTTGCAAGATTTGAAGTTCTTACAACAGTGTTGATAAGGATTTAGGTCTTCTGAGATGGAATGCTATGTTCTTTGGTGCATGGTTCCCAGAGATTCAAAGGACCATGGCACCTTTATCTTCAAGGGTAAGTAATCAAAGAAGAATGGACCACTTGCTCTTGAAGATGAAGGTGCCACAATACTTCAAAATGTTGGGAACAACACACCCAATGACACAGTATCACATCTCTGAAGTCCTGAATCTCTTCAGTTCTTGTTTTTAGTTTCACCGCAAGCTCTTGTCTTCCTTCAACAGGTATCCTGTCAATTGGTGTGAAAGAGTCTACACTTCTGAACAACATATTCACTGGTGTCAATTTGATTACAGTTTCAATTGTTATAATAGCAGGATCTTTGAAATGTAAGTTCCAAAATATACAGTAATACTAAAGGAATTATGTACCCATTTTGTAAGCCAGTGCTAAGTGAATGATGTTTAACCCTACTCAAGATGCTGTGAAGTTGTATTGTAGTTTACGATTTAAACTGTGGTACTGATAACTCATGGTTTTACACAAAATTATACATTTCTGTGCAGATGTAGCAAACCATGATTCCTGAAATGTAGGAAGGTTGAGGCATGAATAGATATATTACGTAATAAGAATGAAGGTTTAAAAATGTTGTCTTTAAGGCTTTCACTTAACTTTTGAAGGATTGATACTAGTTGTAAAGTACAAATAAGTTACTTGCTGGTCAAATATGGAACTCTGTGAATGTGTTACTATGAGTAAATGATTCATTGGGTAAATAAGAGGACATCTTTACAGCACTGATCTAGTAATCAAATTATTTGACTGTCTTCTGTTTTGGAAGCCATATTATTGCCTCATCAAAAAGCAATTACAAATGCATTTACCATCAAAGTGCAACAAATTATGTATGATTACTTGTGGTAGACTGTCATGTTTGAACATGTGGGTCATGCTCGGGGGCATTGTAATTTACATATCGTATAAAGTCATTATTAAGTTTTAAGTTATTAAATTTTAAGACATATAATATGTCTTAAAATTTGTGAAACATTAAGATGGTCTAGCAAAGGAAAATACTGTGTGTGGAATAACAATAATTTTCTCTCTGGGCAGTGTGCTGTTATTTTAATGAATGTCTTGATGAATGAGTATAAAATTGTTATATTTAACATTAAACACCCCTGAGAATGACCTAGATGACTGTAGCGTATTGAGCTATTGTTCGTCGTCATATTTTGATGGTAAATACCGTATATTCTCGCATCTAATGTGCATCCGAATCTAATGCGCACCCAGTTTTTGGCGACTTCTTAAACGAAAAAAAGTTAGTTCGCGATTCTAATCCGCACCTTTCCTTCAACCACCCCTTGCCCACGGGGCGACTGATTGAATAATATTGGATGTTACCAATGCGTTAAAATCCGACGCTACGCCTGTGGCTGATGAGTCATACCGATAGAGGCGGGGCCTTTCTCAACAGACGTGCGCAATCTCGTCTGAAGCCAGCTGAGCTTTAGTTGTTGAAACGTGGGAGGTGCTTGTTCCAATTTGTCGTGTACCGTAGTTATGGAAGAGGGACACCTGAAATCTAAACGACTCTCATATTCGGCAAAGTTCAAACGTGAAGTTATTCGGTGCGCAGAGGAGAATGGAAACCGCAAAGCCGCTGCAATTTTTGGAGTTAATGAAAGCAACGTTCGACTATGGCGGAAACACAAGGCAGCGATCAGCGTGTGTGAGGCGTCACGAAGGAAATTCACTGGACCCAATTATTATATTATTATAATAATAAATAATAAAATAATAGATTATTGTATTGTATTGTATTGTTCTTACGGCACGTACAGCAGCTCAATCATTTTTCCAAAATCCGCGAATCTAATCTGCACGCGAATCTAATACGCATCTGATTTTTTATCCCTCTAAAACTGTAAAAAGAGTGCGCATTAGATTCGAGAATATACGGTACATTTGTAAATCTTTATGTCAGATTGAATTTATATTTCATACTTTCTACATTTGGTGTATAAAGGCCCTGACAACATCAAGGCAACTTTGCGAACATGGAATGTAGGTTATTTGTAAAGATGTTAGGCAGTACCTGTGGAGTGTATTGATAATATAAAATGCATTACAAGTATTTTGGCTAATTGTTAGTTAATCAGTTTGCAGAAATTCACAACTGTATATGAAGATACTTGTTTTTATGAAATTTGAGGTTCTCACAGCAGTGAATATTAAGATTATGCTGAGGGTTACGTGCTTCCTGGATTTTGTCCTGCATCTGGTGTTCAGAAGAGAACACAAAATTTCAGGAAATGGTTCTGTTCCTGTCCTCAGATGAAAAAGTGGGGAGGCACCTGCCCAGAAGAGTCTGGCAGAAATAAGGAGATGCCCTCCTCACTTTTAGTACCCTAGGGATGGGTGAAGCACATTCATCAGAAACTGTGCTGCATTTGTAAAGCACGATATGGCAGTACATTTTGGAAGACTGCAGTCCTACTGGAATTTGTGTTTTAGCTGATGTTCACAACTGGAAGATACCCAAGTCAGAAATTCCACCAGCTGTTGCATCACAAGCAGGAGAAGGAGGTTTCATGCCCTTTGGGATATCAGGCGTTATGGCAGGGGCAGCAAAATGCTTCTATGGATTTGTTGGTTTTGATTGTGTGGCAACAACAGGTAATACTGTGGAGCACAAAAAGTGTTGTAATGTTGTAAGTCACTGAGTCCAATTTTCCATTTGAGGAACAAGTGATAAAGCCTGCCATTTAATGCTGTCATGCTTCAGTTCAGGCCAGTCAACTTCAAACTTTCCTGTTACAAACAAATTTATGTTTGGGTGTCTACAAACAGTGGGTGATTACTGGATGAAGTGTTGGCTTACATGGGTCACAGAAGGAATGCAAACAGACTTTATCTAGCACCCCTGTATGTCCATCCCAACACTCATCATTTGTTGCTTGGATTTTTGCCCTGTGTTCTCAGTTTTTATTGGTGTTGGCAGAGAAGAGGTGCCTAGTGTATGTAGGCCTACATGCTGAGTAGGTGGCATACTTAACCTTTAAACCAGTGGTATTCAACTTTTCTTTTTTTATTTTTGTACCCCCATATACAATTTTTCTTCAACTTTGTACCCCCAAAGTTGTTGGTGCATAATTCAAGTTATACATAGTCTATAATCTACATCTAAAATAAGTTAAATAAATTACATCCAAAATAATGTATTAAATAATAAGTTTTAAATAAAAAAGGAGAATCAAACTATTAAATAACAAATATATTATTGTCTATCATATAAAAATTAATAAAGGAACAAAGGTATTTTAGCAAAGCAAACTTACATGCACTATGTGGAATAAAATGAAACTAGCCGCCCAGATAATAATTGTATAAAGGAGAGAGAGAAAGAGAGAGAGAGAGAGAAATGGCGGTCCCAAATTGCATGTCCTTACGTTGGGGTCTCTTGTGGCTAACCCTAAATCTAGGCCTGATTATGCAGTGTTTATCATGAAATAATATATTTATTTATTTTTTTAATTTTATGTACCCCCTAAGATGTCTTCGCATACCCCCGGGGGTACGCGTACCCCAGGTTGAATACCACTGCTTTAAATGACTGGGTTGATATTTAAATTTTAGTGCATGGTTTATGAAAAATGTTTTATTTGAACAGAAAAAGATAATGTGAAACAAACAGCATTTTATGGAGAAACAGATTATGCAGCATGTCTTAAAAATGCCATAAATTTACTTGTTGCCTAAATATACAAAATGAATTTCTAGGGCTGTTTTTGTTTTACATGCTTTCACATCAGTGAATTTGGGTCATTTAGAGGTTAAACTCCTATCACTTGTGTTCAGTCTTTCTCAGTTGCAAGTGTAGTAGGAATTATCAACTATAAAAAATCAGGAAGTCAAATCATTAACTGCCTTCTCCACTTGCTTGGTGTAATTTTTCATTGCACATTTGTTTCTCACATATTTACATGCCTGTCTCTGAAGGTTTGTATAAATATGAGATTTGTTATAATAGTATTGTTTTCAACTCTATTTTCAGGAGAAGAAGCGAAGAATCCACAGAAATCAATCCCTATTGCCATTGTAATATCTCTAATCATAATATTTTGTGCTTACTTTGGAATCTCAACTGTACTCACAATGATGTGGCCGTACTATGATCAGGTTAGTAAAGCAGTTACAAGTAAAAGAAATCAGTAATCATAAATCATATTTATTTTCTTGCCTCCTGCTTCCAGTCTCTCCACTTGAAGTCTGATTTCTAAAGTGCTTTGTTATAAGACAGAACTGGGTAATAATAATGTCTTCTCGGTTGACCACCTGGAGCAAACAAATTCCTTTTCTGTCTCCATCATCAGGGAATGATGTACAGAGTAAACGTTGATGTTCCTATATCATGAAGGCCCACCATCAAAGAAAACCAGTCACAAATGGTGTGTATGTGTCTGTGTCTATAGATATATGTGAACAACCATATTTACCCAGTAAATCATTCCCTGCTGATGGACACAGACATGGTCTTTGAAATGATGCTTGTGCTGTGAATTAATGCAGAAAACTTTTGTGGTTTTAATTGCCATAAAAACTTCAAATTTTATACCAAACTGAATACTTTGTGTTATTTTTGAAGAGGTACAGTGCACTTTTGAAAGTGTATTTCTGTTCAGCTCTATTATGATATGACATGCAGTTAGTGAAATTTGTTAACCGAGACATTCTGGAGAGATGTGCGTGGCAGGTTCTAATGGTGTTCTGTGTAACACTTAGACCTGTCACCAGTGGCTTAGTGAGGATTTTTGGTGCCCGGGGCGAGTAATTACAATAGTCGCCCCTGACGGAAATTATGAACTTTAAATAAAATCACATTTATGTATTGAATTTCCTGCTATTGATCTCAATAATTTAAAAATTGTTGAGTGCACAAACTCAAATTTTTTTCATTTAAAGTGTTCGTTTTGCTGCCTCTTAGACTCTGCTGCCTGCTGTGGCTCCACCACTCACTGCCCTCCCTCCCTCCCCGCCAACTACGCCCCTGGCTGTAAGGACATAGACAGTAGACATTTTTCCAAGAGATATGGTGAAAATGCATCATTAAAATTTCAATCCAGGAGGTAGTGGACACATTCATGTTATTTATATGGTTAGTAACGCATTTTATTGTAAGTAAAATAATGATGAACATTTGAGATGCTTAAGAATGGGGAGTCTTAAGCAGCTGAGTGAATTCCAGCTATTTCATGTGGTTAGTTAGCCTGATTCTGCTCATGCTGGACACAGAGCAAGTGTCCATGTCATTACATGTGATTACCTGCATTAGTTCATTTCATTGCATGTAGTTTACTGTGAAAACTTCAAAATTTATATAATATACAAGCATGAAGCCCATTGAAGTTTTAGCATAAATTTTTCAAAAACAACTTTTGTTAAAAACACTCTTTCTGCAATGACTTGAAAAGTTCTGGACACAGCTTCAGCACCATGTCTTGGATGCACTAGCACACCCACTGACATATGAAGATGTAATTCCATTCCAGATAACATAAAAACTACTACATATTCTGACTGCACACACGAACGGTTTATACACTTTTCCATTTTACACACACATTTATACACTTTTTATAAATTTTGTCACAGAACATTCAATACGAAATGAATTTTAGTATAAAACGCACTCCTTAATAATAAAATATATACATTTATGAGTGTATAAAACATGTTTTTAGCATAGGGTAAAAATGAGTGAAAACCCCTAGATACTAGTAGATTAAGATCTGATTATTATGTGGATAGTGATGTCAATTTGCAATGGTCAAGTGATACGAAAAGTTTATGTAATTCCTTTTCAATTGTATGAACTCCCTGATGAAGACCAAATTTTGTTGAAATATGTAGATGAGAGACAAACATGGTTGTTTTCCATATAATATACAGTATACAGTACATTTTCTGGACATGCATACTGAAGAACTAAACAGGATTAAATAATAGTATGTACTAAGTAGTGCTGCTACCTAGATAATTCTATTTTTTGGGAAATGTGGGCATTTAAGTATGAACACAACGCAACACTGCTTGCCCTGAAGAAAAAGGTACTGTAACCCTTTGACACATCAGGAGCTTTTTACCCAACAACACAGTTAACATCCGAGAAGACTTGAATCTTCAACACATACACAGCATCTATTGCTCTTATCTTCTACTTCTGTCCATTACTACTTCCTGAAATAGATGTAGCCTTTGGATCTTTTTATCAGTAAGAAATAATCATGTGTATCAGTGGCAGGATATTCATAATGAGTGATAATAGCAAAATATGTATTTTTAAATTATTTCTCAAATTGTAGCCTTCTGAGTTACTACACTGTGTAGGATAGTGAATTTTTGTTTCAGTGTGCTGGAAGAACATGCTGCCTCCATGTTTAGGGTGACTGAATTAGGTTCAGGCTACCCTGAAGATGGAAGCAGCACATTTTTCTGAAATGGGAGAACAGATGTATTATTCTGTAGCATGTAATAATTTAGAAGACTATCAACATTTGCTATGGAAGCTTGAAATTTATGTACATTGATGTGCTTAGCACTATAGACTTAGGATGTATAAAATTTGGAGCTACTATGTTTTGTCATATCACAGTTGCTGTCTTCAAGGTGAATGACAGACCTAAAAACTCCACATGATATTGATGTTTTAGGACGAACATGCACCTTTACCCCATGTCTTTACCAAAGTTGGCTGGCCTGCTATAATGTGGATTGTTACAGTAGGAGCCGTGTTTGCACTCTGCACAAGGTAATGAAGATGTCTCAGGCATCACCAGAATAAGGTATTAGGTTCTTAACAGCACTGAATCTTAACCCTTTTTTAGAATATTTTATTTTTAAAGTCAAATATTATTACCTTTTAAATTCTCAATAAGCAGCTATCTTGTGTAAGCCCGTATATCAATGACAGGTCTGCCCCTGCTCTGTACAGGCACAGAGAGGAGACAGAGTTATGGCTACAACCCGGTTCTCGAAGTAGGTGAGTGGTCAGCTCTTGCCGCTTTACCCTCAAGAAAGACCGAGTGCCTATTGCACAGGAGGCTTGGTGGGTCTCATGGCTGGTCTGGATGGGAACAGAAAATTTCGCCACCACTGGGATTTGATCCCCGGACCATTTGACCTGTAGCAATTCACAATACCAACTACAGTAGAACCTGGATGAGAAGTTCCCGCATAAGACGTTTTCCCCTGTAAGAAGTCTGATTTTTAAAGTCCCGAAATCCTATTGCTTTTAATAAGCTTCCCGCTTAAGGAGTCCCTAATCCTCTGGTCTCTTGAAAGACTTCTTAACAGGATTCTACTGTATGCTGTCCTGTCTGCCATATGTCAGTGACATCTTGTACAAATTTAGCGAACTTCGTGAAAAAAGCTGTAAATTTTAATTGAAATATACTCCTTGTCAGGGTCTCTTTGGGAATATATCTGTATATTTCTTGTAAAGGTTAAGATTGCCATAGAGCCTTCTGGAATATGAAACTGTGGCTTCTACCCTTAAGCCACAGGTAGAAGAGTCTTCTGAAATATTGGTACCTATCTATCAAAGTACACAGTTTTTCATCATGCAAGATTGTAATCATAATGTCAACAAAAGTTTACACCTGATTGAGAGCTGCACAAATTCAATTGTTCCCATGTATCCAAAAGTTCCCAAACTCACTGATAGGGCCGAGAATGACACCTATTACCAGCTTTCTGCAACTACATGTCATAGTGTCACTAATTTCTGAGCCAGTGTTGTGAATTTTTCAGCCATAACTATCTGTGTTGCTTCTCAATGAATGTTTATTTTTTGCGCATGTTAAGTGCAACTTTGTAATGGCTGATTTGAAGAAACAGTGTATTTATGTTGAGTTTATTACATCTTGGAAAAATTACATTGGAAATGCAGGAGATAAAACCTGGATATACTGTTGTGACACATGAAACAAACAGCAGTCCTTTCAGTCGAAAAGCCCATCCTCTCCACATCCAAAGACAGTGAAGCAAGTCAGGTTGAACATTATGAGCAATGTTTGAGGGAGCGATTCTGCCAAAAATACCCAGCATTTTGGTGGAACCAGGGCTGGCTGACTTACAGTGACAGTGTACTGGTGCACACAGCTTTGTCAGTGCTGCAGTTTTTGGCTGCTAAAAGTATGGCTGTGGTCCCCCACCCTTGTTACTTGCCTCATTTCTCCTTGTTTCTGAGAATGAGAACCTAATTGCTAGGATGTCCCTGAAATTCAGGAACAATCGCTCACTATCCTACACATGATCTCAAAATTTAGTTCCAGCTGTGCTTCCAGCAATGGTAGGATTGCTGGCCGTATTTACTAAATTCAGAAGAGGTCTACTTTGAATGGGACAGCAGTGACCAGTAACAAATTTAAGAATATATTCTGTTAGTGACTGCATCCAGGAACTTTTGGATATGTCTTATGTGTGATATACTGAAAATGAGAGAGAAGACAAGTGTACCATCACCACATGCTTTTTTAACCTTCCAGCAGAATAAGGAAAGACCTTCATGACATACCAGATACACACTCATAATCCAGATGTAATGAGACAAATTAATATTCTGCACTGTACAGTGAAAAAAACTGGGTTAGAGCAATAGGGAATTGCAAGTGATGATAAGGTCTCAGTTTTGTTGCTAAAAGTACAGTCATAAAATGATTGGTGGGATCATGTACTTTGAAACTTTTATGTCTGAACAGATTTCACATACGATTGTGTTTTGCCAAGACTTTATTCCTTACTGATTCTGGTTATTAAAAATCCTTTACTGAGCCATAATTGAAACTTTTATAGAAAAGTTATGAACATATGAATGTTATGTTAATTAATTATTTCATGAAGAAATTAATGAATTATTAATTTAATGATACTGTCAGTACATCAGACTACAAAGCATTGATTTGTAGGAAAATCAGTGCATAATGCATTGAAAAGGAGATGGAATAAAGATGGCATGGCCTAATTTGAGGTTATGTCCTGGCATGTGCTTGAGGAGACTGAGGAAAACCACCAAAGCCATCTGTCTGGATAGAACTCTGCTGCTATCCTGTCTCATCATGTTCTCCTTTGTATAAAGCAGAAGTGACATCCACTTGACCAGACATCTTTTAGGTTAGGTTAAACGTAGCTTAAAACAATTGTCCACTCCTTGAGTAAATATAATACATAACGTGTCCACACAAGTTTGTTTATAATGTATCAAAATATTTGAAATAATTAATTTCTGTTTAATGAGGTACGGTACTTAATGGATCCATTTTTTCTTACGAGAGTTTTCTTTTATATGATATAGCTTGTTGGGAGCCATGTTCCCTCTACCTCGCATTCTGTATGCTATGGCTAATGATGGTTTGCTGTTCCGATCCTTAGCCACTATTCATCCTCGAACAAAGACACCTCTGCTGGCCACTCTGCTGTCCGGATTATTGGCTGGTAATGGCTTTCATACAGTGATGATATGCATTTTGACTAACACAATACACTGAGACAGCTGAACCAATCTGAATTTCAGCTAGTTTTGTTTTTTCAAACTGTCTGTCTAGATGCAAACCAGTCTCTTGTGTAGGTTGTGAAATAATGAATGTGTTATGCATATAGTGTGGTTTACTGAATTACGTGTATAAAATAAGCTGGTAGGAGTAGCTCACATAACCACTGCCCAGTGGCATGGGTAAGTTCCCTGCAGACCTCATGGCAGGGGCTTCCATTGCATTGGGGGGGCACTAAGTGTACAGAATACTAACATTTTTGTGGCTGCTTTTGGACTGGAATCTGTTCTTCTAATGGAAGGCAGTGTTCTGGATTCCTGTTCTGAGATATGGTGGTGGTGGTGGTGGTGATGGTGGTGGTGATGGTGATGAAATGTAAAATGCAAATGTAATAAAATGTAAAAAGGAAAGGAGGAAGAGGCTTGTTACAGATTGAAGCAACACACAAAGCAGAGATACTCAGTACTGCAGAATGTCTGAACACAAAATATAAAGAAGACTGGCTTGTAATTATTGTTAAAAGCCATGAAAGCAATCAACCAAACGTGAATTCAACAGTTAAGGCAGCAGCAAAGGTTGTAGAAGAATTAAACCTATCAAATGAGAACAGTGACACAAAAAAGGAAAGCATACAACACACAAAATAAGATTACGAGAGTCCTTAAAGAAAAAAATGGGAAAGCACAGTAATGCATGGCCAGTATATAAGAAGTATAGATAGACAGCTTATTATTCAAGAACATAACATTCCTGTGGGATCACGGGGACTTCTGAAAGCAGAAACTGAAAGTGAAATGATAGCAGCACAAGATCAGGCGTTACAAACCAAATGTCATGCAACAAAAGTACTGAAAACAGTAACAGCAAATGCAGACTGTGTCAACAACATGATGAGACAGTGGACCACATTGTATCAGCATGCACAGTATTGGCAACAGAACAATACGTATAGTGACATGATGGAGTGTGTACTTAACTACACTTTAACGTATGCAATGAAACAGGGTTAAAATTAGAAACTGAACACTGGTATGAGCATGCACCAGTATCGGTAGAAACGAGTCATGAAAGTAAGGTAAACAATTTTCACGTTATTTTCACTGTGCATTTTGATTCAGTTAGCAGTATTATAGCCAACAAATTCACTTTTTGTATTTCTGTTACACTTTTACCCTACATATGTTTCAGCTGTGGTCCAGCCATCATCAGGGGTACACTAGTGGGTTCACCTCACTGTCACTGGTTCATTTGGTATTATCACACGTCATCACAATGTTTTGGTTTTTGTAGCTTCTGTTCACTCTCAAATGCAGGTTGTGTTCGTCTTGCGTTAGAAGTTTTATATCTACAACCCGAAGCTTTTAACGCAAGACACAATGTCTGGATTGGAAAAATTCATTATCACAATTAATGCACTTCCTTCAATATAGTCTTTTCGGGCGCACAGCCGCGTCAATTCGTTTGAATACAACGTTTCGGGGACTAGCTCCTTCCCCATCCTCAGGCAAAACGTTGTATTCAAACGAATTGACGCGGCTGTGCGCCCGAGAAGACTATATTGAATCATGTCGCCGTGAAAGTTTTTAAAACTTATATCAATGCACTTCCTAATAATAATTTCTTAATGATAATGACGTTTGCTGTGTGTTTGTGACGATATGTAGTCTGGTAGAAGTGAACTGACATTTCAGAAGATCTAGCTGCCTCCATCATCATGGTTGCTTCCTTTCCATTGAATCATTTCACACTCCACACCACCAACCTTACTTCTTCTTCAAAATGTATATTTTGAAGCACCTTAAGCTAGTTCATGATCGCTGTCTGTTTTAATTGCAGTAGTTATAAAGTAAAAACCGTCCAGGTACATATAAATGAGTGTAAATGGCATCACTTTCTTATTGCTATATGTTTTGTTTGTGAAAGAGCATCAACAGGAAATATTTATAGGCTATACACAAGTTCTCCATGTGAAAGTGAATAAGTTGTACATCAAATTTAATATTGTATTTACCGTGCATTTTAACTTAAGTGAAAGTTTTATTTCATACCAACAAATGCACATAAACATACAGTGTCAATAGTCTAGTCATAACTTTCTCCGATACGTATTTCGGCGTTTTAAACCGCCATCTTCAGGGGTGTGAAGATGGCGGTTTAAAACGCCGAAATACGTATCGGGGAAAGTTATGAATAAACTATTGACACTGTATGTTTATGTGCATTTGTTGGTATGAAATAAAACTTTCACTTAAGTTGTACATCAGTTCGTACATTGGTAATGTTAAAATTTCACAACCTCTTCTGGTAACAACTTGTTATATTTCTATTTTTTCCTGTATATCTACACTTGCAGTTGTTATTCAGATGTACTTGTTAAAATATTTACAAAGTTTTTTCCTCTTACTTGCCATCGTATGCAGTATTATTTGTAACTGAATACATATGCTCTGGATGTTATTATACACACCTTATTTTGGTAATACTTTTCATGATTTGTATTCGACTTACTACTTTTACTTTCATTGTTATGTGACACTCTAGTATCAAGTAAATGGGACTGCACATGTTTGTTGCAAAGATCGTGTGTAATCCATACACTTTGTGCACTGCATGTACAGGGTGTACCAGGAGGAATCTGCTATATTTTGGGAGAACATTCTTTAGGTCAATTTACGTCGATATAACCAAACATGCCTGTATTCAAAGCTGAACTGTTATAGATATAATGATGAGATAAGCTTTAAAAGAAGAGAGCTGTTGTACATATGTTGACTACCAAATGCATATTAACACGAGGAGTAATTTGCAGTTTTTGTAATTTTAGCATAGTGGTGGGGCTTGCATGGTCAAATGATCCTGAGAGCTATACCGGCGGTAGCATAGCTACTGGCAGGGTCTCCCAAGCCGGGCAGGTCAATGGTGATGATCCAGACAAAGAGAGGTACCCTGGTCCTCCAGGTTGGGGGTTGGGCGTAGGGTTAACAGCCCTACCTCGTAAAAAACGAATTTGTAGCGACCAGAAGAAGAAGAAGAAGAAGTAATTTTAGCACTGTATGTAATTTCAAATTATCATTTGAGTGACATACAGACATTGATCAAACTAGAAAAACTTTTGCTGTTTTTATACATATTGTCCTTGGGGTTCCATATATTTTACGCAGCATAAACCTGTCTGCATGTGGCCCGGCATGGCCATTGGTTTGAGGATGGATCTGCACAGTGTGGATAACGCACCAAGTTGAACGGGTACAGAACATGGATCCACGAGAAGACCACATTAATCTCGTGTCATTATCTCTGTAATCGTTCAGCTTCTGATATAGGTATGTTTGGTTATATCGATGTCATTTAACCTAAGGAACGTTCTTCTGGAGTACAGCAGATTCCTCCTGGTACACCCTTTATTTGTTATGTATGACCTTTGGTATGATTGTTTAATTATATTTATTTTTATTTTTGTGTGTAGTTTGTACATATATACATGTAATGTATATAATAAATTATATACAGGTATACATGCATGTATACATACATATGTAAATTAAATATAACTTATGTCATGATCATAATAATATAAGTAATATAATCGGCCACTATTAACCGTCATAAAGTGTTCTTTAATGTGCACTAATATTCCAAATATTTTGTGAGACCTTTATATTCCCAGTTACAGTATAACTACATCATACCTTGTATTCGTTGTGCAGATAAGTGTGGCTGTGCACTAGTTTCAGCTGTCCTGTAACTGTACTTCGAGAGAGTGTGACTGAACAGGTGTATTAGCATTATTAGCAGCTTCTGCATAACTTAAGCTGCATATGTATATATGAGTTGTATAGCCATTGAAAATTGCATCTTAGGTACTATGGATTTATATAAAGAAAATAATGAAGAGGCCTACATAGGGCTATTGTTTTATCTGGCAACTACAAGTGTCACTTTCTGTCAGCTCGTTTATTGTAGTCTTATTAATGTAACCCAATCAGATGATCACCCATGTGCTACATGGAGTAGTGATGGAAACTTTATTCTATTTTCACCGTGCATTTTTCGAGTATAAACAATGTTTTTCACCAACTAAATGCACTTGTTATAAAAACACTAAAATATTCTAAAACTGTTTGATAAAAAGCCCCGACATGTTTTGGCTCAGCCATCCTCAGGGGATCACAAATGGGATTAACATATGTACGTGTTTTGAGAACAGTCAGTTGTGACCCCCTGAGGATGGCTGATTGGTGAGCCGAAACATGTCGGGGCTTTTATCAAACAGTTTTAGAATATTTTAGTGTTTTTATAACAACAAGTGCATTTAGTTGGTGAAAAACATTGTTTATAGTGATGGAAAGTTACAATGATACTTGTCAAATAAAATAAGGGCCCTGTAGTACTAAATGAAGTAAGTCCATTTGTGTTGTCTTTGCAGGGATTATGGCCACCATTTTTGATCTGCAGCAGCTGATTGACATGATGTCCATTGGAACCCTGTTAGCATACACTATTGTTGCTATCTGTGTTCTGGTTCTTAGGTAATGAATGATAAGTACATAATGCATTTCTGACATACACTTTTACTTGTAACATATGAAAGAAGGGCTTGACAGTATTACATTCCTTCGCACAAATTGTGTATAGGTTAACGTTGTACATTTATTATTATTATTATTATTATTATTATTATTATTATTAATTACTGCAATTGGGTTTTCGCCCAGTGGCAGTAGTCTTTACACTAGCACACACAATACAAATGGACATATAATATACATAAAAATAACAATACAAAACAAACTATACACAATTACAAAACAAAATACATACAGTAAATACAAGTACACACATTACAAAAACATCCACACCTTACAATAGCATCCACACCTTATAAAAGCATCCACACCTTACAAAAACATCCACACCTTACAATAGCATCTACACCTTACAAAAGCATCCACACCTTACAAAAACATCCACACCTTACAAAAACATCCACACCTTACAAGAAAATCCACACCTTACAAAAACACCCATACGCATACAAAACAAAATACATACAGTAAATACAAGTACACACATTAGAACACTTTACACACATTACAAAAACATCCACACCTTACAAAAGCATCCACACCTTACAAATACATCCACACCTTACAAAAACATCCACACCTTTACAAAAACATCCACACCTTACAAAAACATTCACACCTTACAAAAACATCCACACCTTTTACAAAAACATCCACACCTTACAAAAATACCCACACATTAATTAATTTCAATACATTAGAATATCCTCAGTATAGGTACAATTGTGATAATTCTAATGTTTAACAAATTTTTCTCGCCTTGTTATTTTGGTACGCTTCATCTGACTGCTTTTGTTTTGAAGGGGACTGCTTGTTGTATTATCTGTGTTATTTTCATGTACATAGCAATGTGTTTTTCAGAGCTGTAATTCTTTTCTTGTGGGAAGGTGTGTACTGTTTTTAGTTATTTGCCCTGTTACAGAAATGCCTAATTTTTATTTGCTCATGGGGGTTATTAGTTTCAGGTTAGAGTCACACTTTTTGTGCCCGTGTTTTCCAACATCACCATGTAGTTGGTCTGTGTGACAGTTACTGACATATCTTGAAACACTTTGGTATTGGTTAGGTGTTTCCTCTATTCTGCCTCAAGTATATTTTTGATCAATACAGTATGTACAATTTTTGTTAGGAAAAAGTGTTTTACAAGATCCAACTTGACACTAATAACTGGCATGAAGGTGCAGAATGCAGAGTAATAAAAGGCTGGTAGTTGCACAGGAGGAAAGGGAAGGTTGTTCTTCCGGATTCGTCCAGCCTAATCCACCATTGTGAAGTTTCTAGTATTTTGGGGGAAGTTAAAAACTATGATGTTTATTCACAATCTTAAGCACACATTTGGCAATGTTCTATCAACAGGACCTGACTAGCAACATAAGCAATTTATATGACCTTTGATTTTGAACAAATTAGAGAAAATCAGATATTTCACAACTGCATATTGGAGAGGTCCAGTCATTTCGCCTGTGCCTTTATTATCATGGCTAGTATATAGAGGAAAGTGACACTTAGCTTGCTGAAGTACAGTGCTGCCAAAGTTAGGTATGATTCAGAACATTTATTAGTAGACATCAGATATTTGGGCACTAAAACAAGTTTCAGGCACCTATGGAAGTCCCTAACCCAATAAATAGGAGGGCACTCTTTGTTAGGAAATGGGCACTAAAAATTGGCATTCACTGACATTGCAAGAACTACAAAACCAACACCACCACCACCACCAATGTCACCACCACCACTACTGCCAATGTCACCACCACCAGTGTCACCACCATGACCACCATCACCTACATACAGTCTGTTTCTATGACTCTGCAAGCTGGGCTCACTCTGTCCAGCGTAACTTTCGTCATCCAAGTCTCATCACCACCTTTGATGCTAATGGAATGCACATGTTAGTCTCTCCATTTTTCCAAATTATTTTTCTGCATTTTTTAGCATCCATCCGTCTACAATTCAGACATGAGACTACAAGGTAATTTACCAGTGTGCCTTATTTTATCTTTTATATGTTTCAGGTATGAAGATCAATGCCCATCTTCTTTTGATTACGCCACACATGGTCAGGGACTCCAGTTTGGTAATACTGGTATTATTGGCTCAGTGCTTCATCCCATGAAGCTGCTATTTAACCTCTCCATGGTTAAATATCCCAGTTTATTGTCATCATCCGTAACCAAGTGGTCAATTATCGTGTTCAGTGAGTTACATTTCATTACATTCTGCTTCATGGGGTAAACTTTTATTAGCTTTGAATAGGAGATGTTAACCTTATTGATGTTGCAAAGTTTTATCATGGTTCTTAAGTTCTGTTTATATTCTTCAGCCACAATTGCAAACTCAGTAAAGGAAATAGTCCTGCCAAACAGGGTCACTCACAGGAGCAAAAATAGAACAACCTAAATGCATGGTAAGTGGCTGAACATTTTTGTACATGCCATGAAATTGCATGCTCATGATATGTGTCCAAAATGAAACAAAAGGGAAAATCTGAAGTGTGTAAAGTCTTGTGTATGATATGGTAACTGTTAAATTTTAGTAACATGGGGTGTGCAGCCAGATATTAACTTAGGAGTAACGGCAACATTATTAACCGCTTGAAGACTGTAATGATTCAAAGTATATGTACAGATTCAGTTTGTATCTCACAGAAAACATATGAAAGACCAGAATATTGTATAGAGAAATAATATCTGTTTAACCTTTTAAAGCCTAATGGTTACTGGATGCATCAACAGTTTTAACGTTCAAAAATTCTACATTCTGCCCACGCTGTATTTATGTGTATTGTATTTATATTAGAACAAACAGCGACTTGCCTTATATAACATAAATTGATTTCTCTTTTAAACCGAGATGAAAAGTGTTTACTGCGCGGTACGAACTGGGTCTTTAAATGAAACAGTTTATGCTTCGTCTTTAAAGTGTTAATGTAAGAATTATACAGAACACACAAAAACATTGCATGGGCATTTTTTTTTTTGTGTAAAACCTGGTGGTTTGTGTAGTCACCAGTATGCTTTTAAAGGTTCAAAAATGCGATGCTTAGCCAGCTGAACTGTCATTAACAATAGTGCAGTTTGTGCGAGTACAAGTTAAGTCAACTCATTGTGCAGAACCAGAAGTTCCAGCATTCCAATTAAAGAATGACATAAAACAGTCTAAATAATCTGCATATCATCACATCTAGTTTCCTTGATCTCTTCCAAACTACACCTCTGTAGGATATGCATGAAGGATTCCAGTCCAATACTGTTCCTGTAATTCATGCCAAGAATCTGTTTCATGTCATGCAGATGAACTGAGGAGCTCAAGTCAAATTTTGGAACAGGACCTTATATTTCAGGAGCTTTCAGTGATTTTGTGCAACCAGGTACATTACTCACATTATGTTGTATTTGCCTATGTACTCTTGAACCTTGTCAATGTTAAACTGTTTTTACTGCATGTAGAATACCATAAAAAGTTCACAGTATGACAAAATAGTACATACATTTGGTAATGAGTGACATATGTAAAATTAATCTCATGTTGAGATTTGTGGAACCAAGCCCGTCTATAAGTTTGGGACTGCCTCTGTACACAACAGATGCTTGTTGCAATGTTATTTGCTTCTGAAATACAGTGTCTTCTTCTCTTCAAGTATTGTTGTCTACAGAAACTTGAGAATATCACTATTTTTTTTAAGACAGGTTTATGATATAGCTTCAGGATTACTTGGTTTGTAGACCTAATCTAGTGTCACATGTTTAAAAACACATTATTTAGCCAACTTGGTTTGTTCCTGTCAGCAGGAGAAAGGGCAGGGATATACCTTCTGAGACAAGACGCTTAAATAAACACCACCAAACTGAACTAAGCTCCCCATAAACACTGATTCAGGAGAAAATCAAAATTGACATGCTGTAATCCACACTCTAAACTGTCATCAAAAAATCCTGCTAGAATTTATGTGTACTATACATTTTATGAAATTCTCATACTTGTTTTGTTTTCAGGTGTTCTCGCTGTTGGCTTCTGTTCAGTGATCATTTATGCTGGATCTTATCTGAAAGATCTCAGCGTGTGGGCTGTTGTTCTGGCTGTTGTATTTTTCTTCCTGATGCTCCTTACAGTGCTGATTATTGGCAGGCAGCCAACATCCAGTGTGAAACTTTCATTCAAGGTGAGACGTCCATCAGCTTTCGGAATAAGTATGTGGGTCAATCTCAAACTTCTGACCTTCCTGTCAGTGTTTCACTGTCCATGTGTGTACAGAGATGGGTTAGAACTGAAACGAGGTTTTACCACAATTTGGCAATACAAGGCCAACACATACTACATACATACATACACACACACACTTACATTTGCACACACGTACACACAATCAAACACAATTACATTCTGTCCTGAACCGAATCAATGCAGTCTACACCTCCATACTCCTTTTTGGAGGTACATTTTAGTGTCCCATCTATGCCTTTATCTGACATGTAGTTTCTTTGCTTCAGGATTTCTGACTAAAATTTTGTTTTTTATGAGCAACCTATAACAGCTCAACTTCATGAGGCTGATAAAGGTATTGATGCAGTTGGAAATGACAGACTTAATCTGTGATTTAAAATGTATACAGATGCTTTTGGGTATTACATAAGAAGCTAACAGAGGAATGTGCAGTATATGGCATTTTGAATATTGTTTTATAATGAGGAACATCCTACCATCCAGCTCCATGTCTTATTGTGTGATGCCCGTGCAGAGGATTATAGCATGTTTTGGTCTTTTTGAATGGTTCTGGGTTCTGCAAGTTGATCGAACACAATGACATTTTATGTCATGTTAACATTTCTGTTTTTCATATCTTTGACCTGAGTTGTGTTTTAGGACATCATTGAGAGTCCTGTATACAGAGAGGTATTTTTATGATTTCCCAACCAAATTGTTCACTACATAATGCATATATCACCTTGTATGTTGCCATAATACCTATTTATGTCAGGAATACCAATTTTACTCATGTTGTGTTGCTTATATTTAGTTCGATCATCCATACAGACATAGCAGTCTCAGAATGTGATGTACTTCTAAACTCACAGAGATGTACACACATACATGCAAACACAATGAAGAAACTCTTCTAAATATAATGAATAGAGTTCTTGAAGGAAAAAAGAGAAGCCCTTATTTTGGAATGAGATTAACATATTCTTTCCATTAGATTTTTTTATAATTATTTATTGAAGATTACAATTTACGGTATACAAGGAAAAAATTACAAAAATTGTTCCGATAACCAGTTTAACTAAAATGAGTATGTGAACCAAAAGTTATAAATAGGGAAAAATAAAAATAATATTAGTGAAAAAGACTAAAAAAAAACACTGTGCCTGATGTTGAGCTGGTTTACAGTAGTATATGTTTCGGTCATTTATGTTTGTAGATTTTATATGCAGAGTTTACGTCGGCTAGTGTATAATTACCTATTTGTTGCACCAACCATTAGATGTTGTGTGTAACAGATAGTATGGTATATGACGTGAAACATCATGTTACATTTATACCTAATTCTCAGGAGTGCATGAGATATTGAGACATGATATTTGTGTACTGTGCTGCTCTTCAGGTTCCTCTGGTCCCTGTCGTGCCTGCTGTCAGCATATTCATCAACGTGTACCTCATGTTAGTACTCGATGTCTACACCTGGATACGATTTGGTGTTTGGCTGGCGATAGGTAAGTTTTGCTGCAGCAAATATAACTGAATTTTAGATTAAGTCCTGCAAACAGGGTTATAGTCACGCAACTAATTTTACTGTAACATTGCATTTATGTTCTTAATACATTAAACACAAAGGCAAATGAAGACGTGAAGGCAGTTTATTAATGATCAAGAATACAGAAAAGCTCAAGTGTTTAATTCTTGTTAGAGATTACAGTCTTCTGGCATGTGATGCCCTGCAATTTGATAGATGTATTTGAGCATTCTTGATGAACTAGCTGTCTACATCTTCAGGGTAGAAGAGCAAGCTATATGTTAAAAGATGATGCAGATACAGGGAAGAGAAGGCAGAAATCAAGACACAATGCAAGCCAGTGGGAGGTGATGCAAATAGAGAGAAGGGAGAGCAGGAACCAGGGCACTGAGAAAGCCAGTAGGAGATGGTGGCCCTAATGACTGTTTTTCCAGTTAGAGACCATGGCCAATGATCTGGAAGAAAAGAGATGAGAGGAAATGTTTTCAGATTATGTTCACCTTTTGTGTTTCTTCACAGTGTACTGATTAATGTTTTGATGTTTCGGAGTAATGTACTGTCCCCATCTTCAAGGTGACTGAATTGGTTCAGGTAGAGGCTTAAGTGATGCAGTAGAAAAAAAGTGTCCTTTATGTACGGAGGTCTTGGGGAATTTTACCAATTTCATCTATAGCATGGCGAAGAGGTGACAGGACTTGTTCCAAGCCAGTGGGAGTTGTGAAATTCCAAAAACAACCCTTTTCACGGCATCAACCAGTGCTGTGTTGTTTGACTGTGACTTGTGTTCTGGGAAATGGATGCTTGTACCATGTGGCTTTCTCTTCTACCTTGAAGATGGAAGCAGCAGGTTCATACCAAACTTTGCTTCCAATCTGACAAGCAACATGGTGTCACATACCAGAAGATTTTTTATATTCACTGCTGTGAGAACGTCACATCTTGTTTGTGAATCTTCAGCATAGTCTCTGTATAAGAGAGTTAATGTTGTTGCTGTGGTGAAGCATTGGATTGTACTAATCTGTGTTATAATACATTTTACTTCGATAGGTGGCATCCAATTGCCCAGTGCTACTGGGTTTGAGATATGGTTCCGGCCCAGAACTCTCTGAAGGTGTTGACTATAGATGATTTAAGCAGCATTAATGCTCATAAGATACAGTAATACTTTAATAATAAGCATGGTGGCTTAGGTACGTAAACAGACCCACCAGTCCCTTTGCAGAACATAACTTACTACGGGGATCGAAGTGCTTGATACTGTGAGGTACAGTTTGCAAAAAAAAATCCTGTCACTTATTGGCTAATTGAAATGTGACAATTTCATTACCATGTAAGATAGTACTTGTGAAAAATTTATTCAACTAACGAACTCCATGGAGCAGAATCCTTCTTGAGAAGCTAACAGGTCCTCAGCTAGTCAAGAAATTCCCCGCATTTTATGGAACCCGAAGGTTTATTGTCGCATCCACAAGCACCCGCCACCTGTCCCTATCCCAAGCCAGAGCAATCCAGTCTATGTCTCACTTCTTGAAGATCCATTTTAATATTATCCTCCCATCTGTGCCCAGGTCTTCCAAGTGGTCTCCCAACCAAAACAAACAAAAAAAAATTCAGTGTCATGATTGTATGCAAAGGAAGAAGAAGAAGAAGAAGAAGAAATTCTAGTGTTTATTCGGTTTATGGTACACTGTATGAAGTGTGTTCTTAATGCTATTAAAACATATGATTTTCAGTGTTAAAGCAGGTGGTACATATAGTAACAACTGTTTTTGAAAGCATTAAGTTAAATTCTCTTTAGATGTGGACTTATATGAAATTGATGTTTAAGACAGCACAACTGACTGTGAGAATTCGTATTGGTGTCAGCAAGTCTGGAGGACTGACTGTGAACAGTAATGTTAGTGTCAGCAAGAGTATAGAACTTACTTTGGACATTAATGTTGGTGTTAGCAAGACTGTAGGACTGACTGTGAGCAGTCATATTAGTGTCAGCAGGACTGTAGAACTTACTTTGAATATTAATGTTGGTGTCAGCAAGACTGGAGGACTGACTGTGAGCAGTCATATTAGTGTCAGCAAGACTGTAGAACTTACTTTGAACATTAATGTTGGTGTTAGCAAGACTGGAGGACTGACTGTGAACAGTAATGTTAATATCAGCAAGACTGTAGAACTTACTTTGAACATTAATGTTGGTGTTAGCAAGACTGGAGGACTGACTGTGAACAGTAATGTTAATATCAGCAAGACTGTAGAACTTACTTTGAACATTAATGTTGGTGTTAGCAAGACTGGAGGACTGACTGTGAACAGTAATATTAGTGTCAGCAAGACTGTAGAACTTACTTTGAACATTAATGTTGGTGTCAGAAAGACTGTAGAACTTACTTTGAACATTAATGTTGGTGTCAGCAAGAGTGGAGAACTGACTGAACAGTAATGTTAGTGTCAGTAAGACTGTAGAACTTACTTTGAATTTTAATGTTGGTGTCAGCAAGACTGTAGAACTTACTTTGAACATTAATGTTGGTGTCAGCAAGAGTGGAGAACTGACTGAACAGTAATGTTAGTGTCAGTAAGACTGTAGAACTTACTTTGAATATTAATGTTGGTGTCAGCAAGGCTGTAGAACTTTTTCCCTTGTGGCACAAGAGCCCAACTTGGGGCTAGGCCGCCTCATTGTTGAGGTTTATAGATCACACTCAATTAGACACACACACACACACACACCCAGTAGGACTCCTCTGAACGAGGCTGTAGAACTTAACATTATTGTGTAAGCAAGACTATAGAACTTACTTTTAACATTAATGTTAGTGTCAGCAAGACGGACTGGCTGTGAACATTAGTGCTGCTCAGAAGTTAAAGTCTACGCTGCAGGAGGCTTAAACAACAGAACAAGAAAAGAGTGGAAATCAACAGACTGAAATGAAGTCGATATTTTTTCAACCGGTTTCAGAATTTCTTATCTGCACTTGCCCAAGAAGCTTTCTAAATACATGCGGATGGATAGGACTGTCCTATCCATCTGCATGTAAACAACCAGTTCTCTCTCTGCACAGACCAGGGATCTACCCCAAAGTGATAGCCTACAATTTTATCCATCTTTTATACATTTTATAGTTGTAACATATACTTATATTATTGGTTTTAGTTTATGTAATTTATACTCTCACAAGTGTCCCTGATCCCAGTAAGGGATTGAAACATGTTGGACTGGTTTACGGGGATTATGTATAATATCTAAAGAAATAATGATAATAGGAGTTCATTTGTTGGTTGAGTGTTTCATGTTTGACTGAAGAATTTACTTTTTTAGTGTCTAATAAACTTTTGTCTTTGTTACTTTCATATTTATAACAAGGATGTTACCTAATGTTTATGCATTCTCCATACAACTTTAATGCTGCAGCTATTGTTTACATGCAGGCTGATGACGAAGAATACCTTTTAAGTACACTATTGATCATTACATCTATTCTATGCATACGGCAGTACTATTCTGTGTTGATTGAAATTGTATGGTTTTGGAAGACATTTCTGACTCTGGAACCAATTAAAATTGATAACATGGGCAGTAATGGGGAATTAATTTTCAAGCAGACGAATAAAAAGACCATCAATCACAGCTGTATTGGACAATGTTTATTGTCTAATGTGCAACATGTTTTGGCTTGTCTGTAAGCCATCATTAGGCACAGATTAAAATTATGTGAAAAACCTGTATATACAGCACATTTTTTTAAGTGAAAAGTCACACTCTTACACATTTAAAAAGTTACAGTTGTAGATTTAAAACCAAAAGTTTTGTTACTTCATTAATAAGTTGTATACAGTATTGAAATTATAAAATTACGTGGCACTTCTGTTACAACTTTTGTCTGCATTTCTCCTTTGTATAATAAATACAAATTATATGGGTGTCTCTGAGGGATGGTACAAATTATTTTTTTGATTTTGATGATGATATCCCATCCTAGACATGTATGTTATTTTTTATGCTCTCAGTTTCTTACATGTTTCTTGTTAAAAGTTAGGCTGTTAAATATTTATATGTGTCCATAACGTGCTTGGAGGAACAGCTGTCTTTTTGTGTCAACAAACTATGTCTTTGACACAGAGTTTTCACACATTTTTAACCTGTGCCTGACGATGGCTTATATATAAGCCAAAACATGTTGCAAAGTAGACAATAAGCATGTCCAGTATAGTTGTGATTGATGGTCTTATCCATCTGTTTAGACACATCACATGGGACGTCTGACCCTAAAAATAATTGTTCATGAGTTTTTACCTTATGGGCAGTTTTAGAATAATGAATTCAGGTTGTAAACTGAGGGATTACTGTGCTTGCAGAATACACACCACTTTATCTCCTATGTGGCTAGGGAGTGAGGGCTCTGCTGTACTCATGCTGCTGTTTGTGGATATGAGATATTTAGTGTTAGTCTTGTGGGTTGTGATGTCATGTATTTTGGTAGATAGATGTCGGTGTTTTTGAGGAACCTCCTACCTGCATATTAAGTGTAAAAGAACCATTTCTTATACTCTGAAAATAGAGTCAGTAAGTTCCTCCAAAACATTGGTAACTACCAAACTACATGGCATCACACCCCAAAAGTGCATAATTTTGGCATTTTTATGGTTTTCTCAGTCTTTGCAGAGGAATACCTGGATCACATTCTTATATAGCCTGCAGGCTTATTTATTCCTGTTGTCCATATGAGATACATAAAATTATACTTAGATTGTGGTCGTCTGCGATGTGACACCGTGCAATTTGGTAGAGAGATATCAACTTTTGAAGGAACTTTCTGCCTCCATCTTCAGGGTGCATGAATTGCCAAAACACTGATACTCATCTACCAAACTACAGGGTGTTACATTCCAGAATACCATAATCTTGATACACAGCACTGTAAGAATGTCAGACCTCACAAAAGAAGTTGTCTGTGCGGTGTTGATACCCTATGTCAAAGCCTGTAATCCCCTTTCCAAAATACAGATGTGTGTTTGTGGATTTATCTTGAAAGAAAATGATAAAGAAGTAGATGTCTGAAATATTGTAGGCTAATGACATAGTCATTTCATTTCATTTCTTTTCTTTGCAGGTTTCCTGATATATATATTTTATGGACTAAAAAACAGCAAAGAAAGGAAGCTGTCACATGAAAAGGAAGAAAGCAGACAACTTGATACTCATCAGGATTGTCTTGCTCATCAAAGCAAAGCAGATGCAATGCAAGCTGAGTACAGTTATGAACCATCTAGCATTGTGCCTGACATACCTCTAAACACAAAACTTTAAACCTGTGATAAGGAGTGTCCATTTTAATGATAACATATCAGTGAAATGCATTTGCAGTATCGCTAGTTCAGGATTTTTAATATGAACAGCTGTTTGTTCTTCATTTCTTATACTCTGAAGATGGATGCAGTAGGTTCTTCCAAAATGTTGGTAACTATCTGGAATCTGCATAAGATCGCGTCGAATGTGAACAGCTGTTCAGCCAGTAATGTCAGGTGATGGCTATTATATTTGTTAATGTGATATTTTAAGGGGTAGGAATGGTTATTTTACTCGTTAGATCTCAGATGAGGAACTCTCCTTTACTGCGCAAAGACAAACGTATGCTTTGACAGATATGAATTCTTTAACATAAATTGTAATGTCAAAGAACTCATAAATGTAAGTTGGCTAAACTTTCTGAAACCTTCAAATGGATTTCAGACCTTCAGTTTTATGGTTTACATCCATATTACATTAAAAAATTTGTAATACTTAATGTACATCATTTACATCTCATTTTTATAAAAATGTAATTTTAACCTCATTTAAAGGTTGAAATGTGGTAAAGAAATATTTGAAGATGTGATGTGGTGGGATGTGACATCGTTTTGGAGGAAGTTATTGCTGTAATCTGAAGCGTATGGTGGAGGCAGCATGTTAGTACCTGTCTACCAAACTACAAAGCGTCACATCCCAGAAGCCAGTTATCTTCATAGTCATTGCTATGAGAGCCTCAAATATCACTAAGAAATATTTGTTGACATGTCAAATTTTTAAATCTCTGTGACTCAGTTTCACTCCCACTCTAAACTGAAATTTCAGGTATTATTTTGCTGTTAACATATAAATAAATACATAAATACAGTTGGACTCAGTTATAACATCATGAAAGGGACTGAATATTTTGTGTCGTTATAAACGAGTGTTGTTATAACCAAGCAGAATATTATTATGGTTAACAGTGAGGAATTAATTGGTACCACAGAATATCTGATGCTACAGACGAGGTGTCGTATAAACTGATGTCTTTATAACTATGGAACGTTTTTGCGAACCAAATAATTAGTCATCCTTTTGTGGCCTGTTCATTTGCCTGATCTAACCTCATGTGACTATTATCTGTGGGGAAGTTTGAAAGACAACGCATATACAATCCATCCACACACACACATACATACATACATACATACATACATACATACATACATACATACATGCATGCATGCCCACATGTTTCACAGATCCAAAGCCCGTTAATACGGTAGAATATGAAACGTGTCAATAATACAGACTCACACTACAAAAGCACAAACAGACAAAAGACACCAACACACATGACAAACAATAATTAGCCATTTCTATACAAAATATACAATAATTAAATGAAAGATGAAAACATAAAACACAATGTAACACAGCAACAAAGCATATTGAAGACACAAATTGGTATTTCATCATCATAATTTACAATACAGAATGATGATCAGTATTATTATTAATTTTTTTGACTGTGTGTGTAAAAAAATTCATTAAGTGAGTAAAAACAATGAGCTACAAGATATTTCCTCAGTGCTGCCCTGAAGTGTGATTTATTGTTTTGACATTCTAAAATTATAGATTGTAAACTATTAAAAATCCTTAACCCAGAATAAAAGACTCCCTTTTGAAAACTCGACAGATTTGTGACAGGCATGTGTAATTGATTTTTACACCTTGTATTAATCGTATGAATGGATGAGTTTGTTTGATAATTGTCCATATATTTCCAGACAAACAACATCAAAGAATAAATATATAAACATGGTAGAGTTAAAATGTCAAGTTTCCTAAACAAACTCATACATGAACATCTAGAAGTGGCTGCCACCATAATTCTTATTACCTTCTTTTGAAACTAAAATACATGACCTATATTGGAGGAATTCCCCCAAAATATAATATCATATTCAACCACAGCATGAAAGTTGGCAAAGTAAACAATCTTAAGAACATCAGTATTTAGTACATGAGAGAGTTTTCTAATGGTGTAACAAGCTGCACTGAATTTGCCGCATCCAATTAAGATGATTATCATTATGCAAACCAAGAAACTTAATGTTAGTCACTTCGGTCAAGACTTTACCATCATATTCGATAGTTAATGGATTACATACTATATTTGGTGGAGTAAATTTTACAATATTCGTTTTATCCATGTTTAAAAGAAACTGGTTAGCATGGAACAATGTAGTAATATGTTTTAAAACTCTATTAAAGGTATTTTTAAATTCATTAAAATTCTTATTGGAAATGAGGACACTAATGTTGTCAGTAAACATTATGGCATCCGATTTAGTGTTCACACGTAGAGGAAAATCATTTATATATGTATTAAAAAGCAGAGGTCCCAATACCAACCCCTGAGGGGCTCCATGCTTCACTATCTCCCATTTTGAAATGTAATTTTGTGCAGAATTAGACTTCAGTTCTACTCTTTGCTTTCTACTAGCCAAATAGGATGTAAACCAGTCTTAAGATTTTATCTTGTATACCATAATATTTCAATTTCTGCAACAAAATTTCATGATTTACACAATCAGATGCCTTAGAAAGTTCACAAAGGTACCACCAATATGCCTTTTAGACTTCCATGCACTAAGAATATTATCTGTAAGTTTATAAATAGCATTTATTGTGGATAATCCTTTTCTAAATCCAAACTGGTCTGAAGTCAAAATATTATGAATCTGAAAATGCTTATTTGCCCTATAAAACATTATTGTCTCAAACAGCTTAGCAAACACTGTCAACAATGAAATTGGTCTATAATTAGCAAAAAGAGACCTGTCACCTGTCTTATAAAGTGGTTTAACAACAGCATATTTAAGTCTATCAGGAAAAATGCCCAAGGAAAGCGATTTATTAAAAATGTAAGATAATGGTCTGCTTATGAATGGTCCACACAATTTTAATAATTTATTACATATGCCATCGTATCCAGAAGAAGTCTTGTTATTTAGGGAACCAATTATACCTATTAATTCAGCCTCTGTTACTGGAATGACTGCCATAACAGGGAAACTGTTTGGATAAGATCTTTGTGAATGCGAAATAGCAGAATCAGCCTGAACATCAGTAAGGTTGAGTCTCTCAATTACTGATAGGAAGTAATTATTAAAGGCATCTGCTGCTTGACTTGGGTTTACTAGTGTATTATTGATTTTATACGATGATGGCTTAGGTTCACAGTTGTATATTTTCCCTGTCTCTCTCTTAACAATAATCCATGTTATTTTGATCCTATTATCAGAGTGTATTAATAACCGACTGTAATACATCTTTTTTGCCTCCCTAATCACCTTTTGTTGTATCACACAATATCTAGTATAGTAAGCTTTTATCTTCTCATTATGACAGCTTCTACTAAGTCTATACAAACTTCTTTTCTGCCTACAAGAAACCCTTATACCCTTGGTAATCCATTCCTTATTGTTGGATTTAGACTTTGAGGTAAGATATTGAACAGGAAAACAGTGCTCAAAAATTAGTAAAAAGGTGTTTAAAAAGGAATTAAAAGTGTCATTCACATCATCGTGTTTATAAATATTGACCCAAGTTTCAGTTTTTAGTAACTTTTGAAAATTGGAAACAGAATTTCTACATATTAACCTAGTTTTGTCTGGAAAACGAGTACTTTTATTCCGGGAAAGCACCTTTTTTAAGATTAAATATTGAGCATCGTGGTCAGACAATCCATTAACTATCGGTGATACAATGCAAGAGTGTAACCTTGTATTATCAATAAAAATGTTATCAATTGCTGATCCTTTGCTACGATAAATTCTAGTGGGGAATGAAATCGTAGGAGTCACATTGAATGTATTCAATAATGTAGACAGTTGAGCCTTGTGATAACTATCCAACAAGTAATTTACGTTTACATCTGCACATAGCAGAAATTCTGTTTTAGGCCTTTATAAATATTTTAATGCTGTATCCAGTATACTCAAGAACTGCTCCAAATTCCTTACAGGAGATCTATATATACAAATAATTACTATATGAAAGGTTTTAGTATCTATTTGATTTTTTCAACACAATAGTGCGAAACATCACAATTAACAAAGTGTATATCTTTCCTAATATAAATATAAACAACTCCTCCATGATTTTTAGTGTGTGAGAAACTAGAGCCTAAACAATAATTCTCTAGATTAATTAGGAGTAAATTCTGTGTAGACAAATAGTGTTCTGAAAGACAAATAATATGGGGATTAATTTGATTTGTTGTGAATGAGCAAATCAACTCATCACGTTTGTTAGATAGGCCTCTAATGTTCTGGTGATTAACTGTCAAGGAATTTTCTGTATCAGCATTTTTGCATGAATCATACAAGTTTACATCCATAAAAAATCATTATTTCTGACTTTAGGTTTTTTTCCTCTAGAAGGACGATCAACCTTAAGTTCCAAATGTGATGCACTATTTCTTGAGCAATTTACATAACCTCCACTAATGTTCCCTTTACACTTCAGTAGGTGATTATCATCAACATTTTGGTCTGAGTCAGCAGTACTACTACTATCCCTATGACACACAGTTTCTTCTTGATTATCACAAAGATTACTATCCTGATTAGAATTAGTGATATTGCAATTATTTGAGCATAAACCCTTGTCCATCTGTAGAGTCCGACACATTTTTTCTTCCTGGGTTGCATCTTCATTTAGAATATCACTGCTGATCCCTTTATACTTCAACAGGCATTTATCCTCCAGTTGATTTCCTGTACCACCTCAACTACTGTCAATATGGTGTACTGTTTCTTCTTGGTTATCACTAGGATGACTATTTTGATTAGAACTGACAACATTATATTTGCTTGAACATATAACCTTGTCCATCTGTACAGTACCATTTTTTTCTCCTGGATTGCAAATAACTTGAAAAACACTAGTGTTCCCTTTATGTTTTCCTACATCATCAAAACTACTACTGTCCATATGATACACAGTTTCTTCTTGGTTACCACTTAGTTGATTTCCTTCATTACAGTGATTTTCATTGTATTTATTAGAGCATACATTCTTGCCCACTTGTACAGTGCCACTCTCATTTTCCTTAAAGAAATCGTCAGGCTCGCAGTTATCGGCAGTTTCTAGTCAAGAACTTTAAACCGTATTTAATAGTTTGTTCACCAGGTGCTGAGCATGTCTGAGAGTCGATGGACGTCATTTTCAATGCCTACTCTAACGTGCAGTAAGTTATATTGTAAGTGTATTATATGAGAAAATGTAAGGCCATGCTTGCCATGTGTCTGGGTTCGGTTTTCAATTGAAACCCTTGTTCTTTCCAGAAATACTTAACCAAGTTTTTTCCACTGTAATATATATTAAAATACTATAAGGGAAGTCAATTCTTTTGAGAAAATTAATTCTGTCATAGAATTTACTTTAGTGTCATTTAAAACAATAACTAAAAATATATATCTTTCTAAATTAGCAGGTGTTTCAATTTAAAAGAACACTGCATGAGGTCCGTCCAGTGGGGTATAAGCACTTCTGGATGATGTGTTATCTGTGGAAGCCCCAAACCCTGGCCAGTTAAAGTTTTCATATCCAAATCCTGTGGACTGATTGGCCCTAAAGATAGAGGCATCGTAATCCTTCGAAACGTCACATCCCAGAAAGTTTGAACCCTCATCACCATCTCCCAGACCCTCAAATTTTACTTTGTTCAAAATATATTTTTAAATCAATGCCTTGCTGTGTCTTTCATTCTGAATTCCAAAAGAAATGTGTGCATGTAACACGGTACAAGTCGTACCTATGGAAATGCTACAGAAAATATGCAGTGTCTTGTCCAAAAGTGCACAGCTTTATTGTATGCACAAAGCTGATTAAAATAACTTACAATGCAAGTGGCACTCAAAGTACCAAAAGCACCAGTAATGGCAGAAAACATACTTTGACCAACTGGAGAGCAAGACTTCGTGGACAGAGCCAATTAGAATTTTTCTTCTTTTGTTTAATTATGAAGCAGGTTGTAATCCGAGTTACCTGTTATTTTTTGTGTTTTAGTTATGGTTTATTCATCAGCATGTCTATGCATGTAATCCTTATGTAATGGATATTTTTAACATGACTCCTTTTGCAGGAAAGAGAAAGGGTTCTACCTTGAGAAGTATCTGATTATACAACACTTCTGAGAACAGAAAGAATCTTAAGAGAAACAGACATGATTGTTTTTTGGATAAAAGTTTGGCAAACGACAGTCAAGAGGAAATTTCGAACTGTATTTGGCATTCCACTGAGGCTAGTAGTACAAGAGTGGGATTTGAAGTTCTCATGGCAGTGAATATGGACATTACTTACCATTTAATGTGGTAGCAATGTACCAGTGTTTCACAGGAATCTACTGCCTCCATTTTTTATGTGTGGCGTCATGTCCCAGGAAACTGTAATCTTTCTGTTTACTGCTGTGAGATCTCGGACATCACTTAGTACTTTGTTGTACATATTTCTTGTAATATTTCAAACAATAATAAATTTTCAGTACAATTACACTTATGGTTTCTACTATTTTATGGATTACTGTGAGCTATAGAAACAGTTAAGATCTCAGTAACTAATCCCTTTAAGAACCATGTGCATTGTAAACTTCCTTTCTTTCTTTTTGGTGCAGAAAAATGCTACAGTAAAAGTTGTGATATCTGGCATCTCTGGGACCAAAGTGTTGCCAGATATCAATTTTTCCAACATTAGAACTTCATATCTAAACGAATAAGCCTAAAATTCAATGTTTGCAGGTATTATATTAATAAGTACAATATTAAGTTGCCTTTATTAAGTGATATGAAATGTGACTACATGTTTCATCTAAAAATAGCCATTCTCAAGACACTTCCATATTTATACTTTTGTACATAATTTGGACCAAGGTATGAACACGATATATTGATTTGTAAAGTGGATGCTGATATTTTAAATGCATTATATTCAGTGCATGCAGAACTATAAAAATATCTGGAATTGATTTGAAAATGGCTAATTTTGGCTGATGCACTTAGTCACAGTTCATATAAGTTAAAGATAATATTAGACTTCAAGAAAGCCTATGATTCAGTTAGGAGGGAGGTTTTGTATAATATTCTCATTGAATTTGGTATCCCTATGAATCTAGTAAGGCTAGTAAAAATGTGTCTAAATGAAACCTATAGCAGAGTCCGGGTAGGCAAACATTTGTCTGACACATTTCCTATTAAGAATGGTTTGAAACAAGGAGATGCTTTATTGCCATTGCTTTTCAACTTTGCTTTGGAATATGCCACTAGGAGGGTTGAGGCAAACCAGGAGGGCTTGAAATTAAATGGTACACATCAGCTTCTAGTTTATGCTGATGATGTTAATATGTTGGGTGGAAGTGTACATGCTATAAAAAGAAACAAAGAAGTTTTAGTAGTCGCTAGTAAGGAGTTTGGTCTAGAAGTAAATGCTGAGAAAACTAAGTACATGGTCATGTCTCGAGATCAGAATGCAGGACAAAATCACAACATAAAGTTAGATAATAAATCCTTTGAAAGGGTGGAACAGTTCAAATATTTGGGAACAACCCTAACAAATCAAAATTCCATTCAGGAAGAAATTAAGAATAAGAAATTAATTAAGTCGGGGAATGCTTGTTATCATTTGGTGCAGAATCTTCTGTTTTCCAGTTTGCTATCTAAAAATACAAAGATTACGATATATAGAACTATAATTTTGCCTGTTGTTTTGTATGGGTGTGAAACTTGGTCTCTCACACCGAGGGAGGAACATAGGCTGAGGGTGTTCGAGAATAGGGTGCTGAGGAGGATATTTGGGCCTAAGAGGGACGAGGTAACAGGGGAGTGGAGAAGACTACATAACGAGGAACTTGATGATCTGTACTCATCACCAAATATTATTCAGGTGATCAAATCAAGAAAAATGAGGTGGGCGGGGCATGTAGCACGTATGGGTGTGGAGAGAAGTGCATACAGGATGTTGGTGGGGAGACCTGAGGGAAGGAGACCATGTGGAAGACCCACGCGTAGATGGGAGGATAATATTAAGATGGATCTTCAAGAAGTGGGATGGGGGAGCCTGGACTGGATTGATATGGCTCAGGATAGGGACAGGTGGCGGGCTGTTGTGAAGCGGTAATGAACCTTCGAGTTCCATAAAATGCGGGGAATTCCTTGACTACCTGACGACCTGCTAGCTTCTCAAGAAGGACTCTGCTGCATGGAGTTAGTTAGTTAGTTAGTTAAAGATAATATTGTACTTATTAATATAAGACCTGCTGAAATTGGGTTTTAGATTTACTTATTAGTACTGCATCAAAATACACAACATAATGCATCAAATATGAGTATGTTATATATATAATTTGTATCATAATGTACATATTAACTTCATGGCAAGACATAATTATTTAATTTGTCACTTGATATTTTGTTCTTTTTTTCTCCGCCACATTTCTATTCCCTTTCTTCACCACTTATATCAAATGGTCTGTATATAATGTAAAAAACCAGTAGGACACCAATATTTCATTCTTTTAATCTTCACATTCACAAGACTGCTACCAGTTGATGGAACAGTGAAATATAATGGTCCTCTTAGTCATTCTCTGGTTCATAGAGTTTTCCAGCTAATCCAGTGCTGGATATCACAGCTTTTACTTTATACACCTTAGTAATCATGAAACATATGTTAATTGTAGGTGAAGAAGACTGGAATGCTGATCACAGAACCTGTGTCGAAGGACCTTTGTTCTTGTAATCATAATTCCTCCTCTGTATAGCATCCAGTAGCTAACATATGAATACTGTATAAAGTGTGTGCTTTACAGGCATAGGGATTAGGATGCTAATGTTAAAGGTATGAATTTTAAAAGTCACTAGAAACAGCCCTTGCATACCAGGCATGAACCTATGGCACAATGGTTAAAACTGGCACAATTTTTTATTTGTAACATTTTTAAGTGATGTGTAATAAATTTGATTAAGTACAAATTCCTCGATCTCTTTCCCTTACAACAGGTCCATAGCCTCTTCGAAAGTGAGTTTTCCACAGAGCGTGATCTAGTGCTTCCTCTTTCAATTCCCAGTATCATCTCGTTTCCTTAAGGTCATCCAGTAGCTGCTTACATCTTCTTTCTCATCTTACTGTCACTTCTATCCTTCCTTCTGTTCTTAAATAACGTGTTTCAGAAGGCAGTTCTTATGCAAAATGTGATAAATTCAGTTAGATTTTTTTTTAATTTTATTGTGTGTAGGAAGGCCGTGCCATGGCTCAGGCGGTTAGTCGCCGGCCTCCCACCGCGGAGGCCCGGGTTCGATCCCGGGTTAGTCCATGTGGAATTTGTGGTGGACGAAGTGGCACTGGGACAGGTTTTTTCCCTGAGTACTTCGGTTTTCCCCTGTCAGTTTCATTCCACCGGTGCTACATTACATGGAATAACGAAAAAAAAAAATCATCTTCATCTTCATCACAGGGTTGCACAATAAGCCTCAAGGCTGCGGTGTGTCCATAGCATCTGCTGAGGGGCCCTTCACCCCCCCCCCCCCCCCCCCCCCCCCCCCCGCAAAAAAAGTAGTGTGTAGGATGTTCCTTTCTTCCTTGACTCTGTGTAATACTTCATTTTTCACACGATCAGCCAAACTGATCTCCATCCTTCTCCAGCTTACCAGTTTTTTCTGATCTACCTTCTGAAGTGTCCAAGTTTCATGATTTAAATGTAGCAGTTTACTAGTTGCTTCCTTAAATTTAAGTGAAATTTGCTGGTGAAAGGAGTTTTCTTCTTGTTGAATGCTGCTTTTGACATGGCAATCCTGGATTTAATTTCACATATACATCTTGCATCATTTGTTATTATGCTGTCCAAATAGCTGAAACTTTCTTCATTTTCCAGTTGTTTTTGATCTGTCATAATCTGTACTGGGGCATATTGTTCCAAAAATCATTTATTCAATGTAGACAATGTGTCAGCCAAGCAGCAAAATGCCTCGCACCATTCTGTGGCTGTCTATTGGCTTGAAACACATTACTCTCACTACTGTACTAGTTGAACAAATTTAATTATTTAAACCATTATTGGCAGCGAAGTTTAAATTTCTGATGGCAGAAATTCTCCCAGTAATAGCACATTGCTGTTCTTCCTATACTCGTCACCCATTTGGGCCATTGCAAGTGAAAGTTCAGAATCTTATGTGTGTCCTGATGGCCAGAATTTGTGTTGGTGTCTGACAACTACAAAAATACATTCACAGTATGAACACTATGACTTCATAACATGCTGCCTAGGAACTGTTTTTCAATGTGCCTCTCTGTAATAGCTACTGGATATTCTGCATAGAAGTAGAGTACTACGGATTTAATATAGTTTCTGTTACATATTTTATATTTTTTTTTACCGTGCATTATAATTCGATTTTTTATCATCATCCAACAAAATGCACTCAATATCACAGATTCATAGCAATAGATCTACCACCACCGACAGGTGTTCTCCCTGATGATGGGCCGATAGGGCCCGAAATATGTAGGAGTAGAATGTTTTTAAATTCACCCAAGTCTCCTGACTGCCTGCCAGATGGCTCTGGCGGTCACATCAGGATTGAGTTGAACAGCGCGGCCAGTCGGCTGGTCTCCGAACTACCACAAATGCGCAGACCACGTAACCTTCGGAAAGAGGAGGCCCAAGCCCATATACGGCTGTCCAGCCATGGTTATTATTATTATTATTATCATTATTATTATTATATAGAATGTTTTTAAATATGTTATTATGAACCTGTGATGATTAAGTGCATTTGTTGGATAATAATAATAAAAAAATTTCTGTTAGATGTTTGTACAAATATAAATGTAAAGTAAACTAAGATTCTGAGTTCTTAGGGCTTCTTAGTTGTTTTATAAACAGTTGTAATCTCTACTATGCCAATACAGGGCATACACAAAAGAATGGTGCGGTTTCAAAAGAATTCACTGTTGATACCGCACCATTCTTTTGTGTATGCCCTGTATATACTGCCATACATAAAGTCTGAACTTCAAATTCTAGATTGTATATCTAAGAAAGAAAAATAATTTTGTAAGGTTGTGTGTCTACTGTGTGCACTTCTGCTGGGATGCCCACACCTCAGTCTACACAGTTCATTTGCTGTAGTGAAAGAAAAACGACTTATTTATATTTCTATTTCAGGCTTCTGCCGCGGTGTAAATGAGGTCTTCGCTCTTCTGGGTTGTTACGCAGCGTTGATTGGTAGTTAGTTACCGACGTTTCGGCACAGCCTATCGGCCCCATTTTCAAGGATCTTGGACTGCTTGAACCTTGAAGATAGGACCTATAGGCTGTCCCGAAACGTCGGTAACTAATATCAGCCAACGCTGGGTAACATCCCAGAAGAGTGAAGACTTCCTTTACTGTCTAAGTGTAATATTTTGCTCGTACACAAACTTCACATTGTGAACAAATGTGTGGTGATATTCTACGGGTTCTGTTTGTGGTATTGGCTCGCTTCTTTCTCAAAAATGCAATTTATTTTCAGTGATTTCCGGTAATTAATAAAACTCAGCAAATTATATTCGCTGACTTATGTTTCATAAAATCAGTGACCGTTGGCTACAGAGAAGTTTTCTGTTTAACCTCTAGAACCCCGAATTTTATGCAGTAGTTTATAAAGATTTAGTTGCTACAGGGCTACCATTCTTCCTGGTTTTACCGGGACAGCCCTGGTTTTATGATGGCTTTTAAATAGGTCAGCCCCATTGTCCCGCAAAATTCGGTTTATGACGCCAAACTTCCCGGGTTTTTCCACGTCATAAAAATATGACATTTCAGATAATTAGGTGACGCATTTACCAGTATGTTTTAAAGGTTTAACTTGAATCTGCTTTCACACATATACAGGGTATACACAAAAGAATGGTGCGGTGTCCATACTAAATACATAGTAAACCGCACCATTCTTTTGTGTATACTCTGTATTATGATAAAATTCAGTCTGTTTCCATTCAGATTGACAAAATATCTCCGAGTGATAACTTCCGTGCGTCACTAAAATCATTGACGCAATTATATTATCAGTTACAATTGAATTGTTATCTCTAACCTATCTTTTATCGATATAATGACTGATAATTGAGTATAATAATTTCATCACGATAATAAACACACCTAACACACATGTGATTATGCCTTTTAAAAGCAGAATTACCAAATACATTGCCCTAATCACACTGTATTGGCGTAGTTGTACTCTGCGTTTTACCGAATAGCCTTCTGTCGTATTGAAAATGAGTGCAATAATTCAGTTTCTTCGGAAAATGAACAAGAAGAAAATATTCCAGGCTTCAGCACTGGGGGAGACCAAACTGGCACGGAAGCTCAGTGCACTCGATCTGACTGGGCTAGGCGTGGGCAGCACACTCGGAGTTGGTCTGTATGTGCTGGCTGGTACTGTATCCAAGACCGAGGCAGGTCCGTCTGTGGTGCTGTCCTTCCTCGTGGCTGCCATAGCCTCAGTGTTTGCAGGTAATTCAGGGCTTATGGGAAATAGGGTCAAGTCACTCAACATCACATTTTATTATAAAAAAAAAAAGAAAACCTTAAACCTTTACGCAGTACTGTACTAAGCTCAGTATATCATTATGTCAGTGAGTGGGAAGTATTGTGTTTATTGACGTAATGTTGTTTCATTTAATTTTTATAATAGGGAGCTTTCATGACGCATTTATCTAATGTTGAGCAATATTTTTTTTTAATGAACCTCAGCAATATCAACTGTGAGGTACTTCACGTCCATCTTGGGCAATTATTTTAAATTACATTACGTTTTTTAGCCTAAAAATCTAAATAAACAAAAAAAAATGTTTTTGTCACTTATAAAATATTTCAACAGGTAATGTATTTAACTTTTATTATGTGGGCCACATTTCTGGTAAAATTGATATGTTTTATGCTTTCGTGTAGATATTTTTAAAGTTATATAAATATGTAATCGTTTCTATTCAAATGCCATACATTTGATTTCAGAGACTTAAAAAATTAAGAGTTACGTTTCAAGAAGTATAGTTAAAATTCGTAATTTGAAAAGTGAAGATTTACTATCAAGAAAGAAATAACATGTTTTAAGATTTTGAGGTTTTAATGGCTGTGAGTATTGTGATTGTAGTCTTCTGGGTTGTAATTCTGTATGGTCCTCCTGGACACCATTGTTGTCAATTGCCTAGATAAAACCATCCTTAGACGCTTTCGCAAAATTGCGAAAAGCGATATTAGCTTCGTCATGTCCGTCCGTCCGCATGGTAAAACTTGGCTTCCACTGGACGGATTATTATTAAATTTGATATTTGTGTATTTTACGAAAATCTGTCGAGAAAATCCGAGTTTTATTAAAATCCGACAAAAATAACGGGTACTTTACATGAAGGCCTATTTACATTTATGATAATATCTCGCTGAATTCTTCTGAGAATGAGAAATGTATCAGACAAATTTGTAGAAAAAATCAAAACACACATTTTATGTTCAATAACTTTTTTCCGAAAATCGTGCCGTTTATGAGATAATGTGGAAAAATATGGTAGAGCCAGACAGGCCACAGATGACAATATAATACGACGCATGCGCTTTGCATGCTGCATAACTAAGGCTACAGACACACACTCAAAATATTTAATGTTGATTGCTATTTCACGGCAACAATGGTTACGCGAACGCTCCTCAATATTACGTTATACGTATATTTCCTGTGTTGTTACTCTAATATTTTGGCCCTGAAGATGGAAGCAGAATATTCATGTGCAGTGTTGCTGTTCACTGACAAGAAGACGTGGCATTACAAACCGTATTATGAGTAACAGTGCATTGCTAAGGCCTCAGGCCTTCTGCAATGTGACACAAATCAATGGCTGCATAGTTTCAGACGTTTTGACAGCACCATGATCCTTCAAAATGCCGGGAACCACTCACCCAATTACAGTCGAACCCGGTTATAACGACATCGGTTTATACTACACTTCGCTTATAGAGGCAGATATTCTGTGGTACCAATTAATTCCAGGTCGCGGGTTCGATTCCCGGTGGTGATATTGGAATTTTTCATTAACATAATCCTTCCGGCCGCAGTATGGTCCTGGGATCGACTCAGCCTCTAACAGAAATTAGTACCAGGAATATTTCCTGGGGGGTAAAGGCGGCCGGTGCTTACGGCTGACAACCTTACCACCTTAATGTGCCGATTGTCTAGAAATCTTGGAGCCTCAACCTCCTGGAACCCTAAGGGCCTGTCAAGGTCTGTAATGGGATTGCTTTACCTTATTTAACTTTTACCAATTAATTCCTCACTGTTAACTATATCGTTACACTCTTCGGTTATAACGACACTCGTTTATAACGATACAAAATATGCAGTCCCTTTCATTGCGTTATAACCGAGTTCGACTGTACATAGCATCACATTTCAGAAGACTGAATCCACAGCAGCACCGCTGTGTGAACCTGAAAGCTTGTAATTCGTTGCTAATTTACGGTTGGTTCTGTTTGATGTCTTCGAGTGTGTCAGAGCAGTGTGAGAGCTCGTGTGGTTGCTACTGCTTCTGCAAAAGAAGAAGTGCTTTGTCATCTAGCTTGCTCATATGTTGCAGGGCTGTGCTATGCGGAGTTCGGTGCACGTGTCCCCCGGGCAGGTTCAGCCTATGTTTATAGTTACGTCTGTGTGGGAGAGCTCGTGGCATTCATCATTGGCTGGAATCTCATTCTTGAGTACTCAATTGGTAATTACTTTCAACTGTCAATTCACAAGGAACATTTTTAGTCTTAAGGCGATTTTTTCCCCTTTGTGTTTACAAAATCACAAGCGATGCAAATATGTACTTAGTTTAAACACAACTATTTTACAGATAAAACTAAGCTACATGTTTCGGCTAATGACTGTAACCATTATGAGGCTGATCACAAAAATACTCCTTTTTATGTTTTTGTGGGTTATGCGGTGGAGCGATTGGTTGAGGCACTGCGCTACAAGCTGGAAGGTCGCGGGTTCGATTCCCGATGGGGTCGTTTGGAATTTTCGACTTAATCCTTCCGGCCGCACTATGGCCCTGGGGTCGACTCAGCCTCTAACAGAAATGAGTACCAGGAATATCTCTTGGTACATCTCATGGTACCGGAAACAGGTCCATTTTCTGAAAAGTTGTCTTTGAAAAACCAAGGTGACAGAAAATTCTCAGAATGAAGAATACTGCCTTTTCAAAGAAAAAAATGTTTTGTTGGCATATATATTGCTTTTTTTCAGGACAAAATCTACCTTCATAACTGAAAGTACATTTATAATTTTTTAGGTTTTTACAGCAATTGTCCTTTAAATGATTTTTTTCTTATGGGTTTCGCTACCACGTAGTGATTAAATGTTTCGACATTGCGAGAGAACGTAATCTCTCCTTCTTCAGGGTGACTGATCCTGCACCGTGTAGTCATTAAGTATTCCGACGGTTCTGAGGAACGTAGTACCTCCTTTCTCAGGGTGCCTAAATTGGTTTAAGTGCATACACTTACAACCGAAACGTCGGAACGTTTAACCACTGCCTGTTGCAGAAACCAAAAAGAAGACCATAATTTGAAAGTTAATCTGTTTTTCTCACTATAGAAATTGTGACTGGAGCGAAGGATGATGTTTGACCCCAGAAACCTCCATGTCATAAACTTAACATCTGTATTCACAAACTACCAAACTTCAGGAGTCATGATTTTATTAAATCACAGATTTTCACAGATGTTGAATGATCAGTTGTGTCCAGGTTTCAATTATTTTGCTTCATAGAAACAGACGACGACACACAGCAAGATTTGAGGTCATCACAAAGTACTGATAAGATTAACTTTCTTTGGGAGTAAGAATAAACACTTCTTGGACTGCACAGACACTGAAGCAAGCTCCTTCAAAGGCCTCAGCGACTATTTACCAAGTAGCAAGGCGTCATATCCCAGAGGACTTGAATCTTCAAATAATACAACGTGTTTCATAAGTCTATCCGGGATTTAGAGGCTTGGCCGTGCAGTAGCAAACCCACATATAAGAGATAAAAGCATGCCAACGGATAGAGGAAATGTAAAAGTTTTTTCGTGACAGATGCGATGGCGTAGTTACCCGTTTCTCCGCTAGGAGGCAGTGGTGTGCAAACATGGCGTTTTCAGGTGAACAGAAAGCTTTTTGTGTCCTGCCCTTACTCCCGACCTTACTCCATGTGACTTTTTCCTGTGGGGTTACGTTAAAGATCGTGTTTACGTGCCTCCTTTACCAAGAGATTTACCGGAGCTTCGGCTAAGAATTATGGATGCAGTTGCTACCATCGACGTTCATATGTTGAAACGTGTGTGGCAGGAGCTAGATTACAGGATTGACGTCTGTCGAGTCACCAAAGGGGGACATATTGAACATTTGTAAGGTAGGTTCAAAACTTGGATATGTACTCTTTTCACTGACATGCTCTCATCCCCCGTGTGTGATTTGGCTCCTGAGCTACAGACCTCCGAAATCCCGGAGGGATTTATGAAACACCCTGTACTGCAGTGCATGATTGGCCTTGTTCTGAAATAAAGATAATATATGATGACCAAACTCTGAGAGTAAATATGCATTTACGCATCCACATGTTGAGATTTGTCACCACAATATCAGTATCCTAAAGAAATCAATTCTTTAAAGAAACAGACAACTTTTCTAAGCTAAAGGAATGAAATAATTCTGTATAAAAGATGTACGTAGTTCATGGGACTTGTCACAGTTTATCTGAAATATGTTTCTTTTGTAGGTGCTGCAAGTGTGGCTCGAGGTCTGAGTTCATACATCGATCGTCTAACTGAAAATGCAATGGGGAGAGCTTTCAATGAATCAATGCACATGGATTCTGAATTTCTTTCAATGAGACTTGCGGAATATCCAGACTTCTTTGCCTGTGGCATGGTGCTGCTCTTTGTTTGTGAGTGGAATTTGCCTCAAAACTTCAGTAACATGTCAAACGATTAAGAGCACTCAATGGTGGTATAGTAGTTCTTAACATCTAATTTAATATTTTCTTAAGAAGTCAGTTTTACTGAATACTATGTCGGAGCATATGATGGTTGTCTGAAATAATTATGTTTAATCTGTAATTAATCCATGCTGTAAAGATTTCCTTGAAAAGTCACACACACTCTACATCAGAATTGAATCACGGTTGGCAGTGGTGACTTATTTGTACTCAAGAGCCAGGTGAGTATATTTTGAAATTACTATGGGCTGAAGGACCTGACAAAAAAGTTCTAAATTCAAAAGTCTGCGCTAACAATTATATGAACTAACAGCAGGTACATAACAGGTATATTAAAATACATAAGAAATACAGAAGCTGATAATAGCTCAGACAGTACAGTGACCAGGTTTTGGGCTGCATTGTCAAGGAATTGCTGCTGGATTCCCGACAGTAGATATTTTTCTGTTCTACACCACATCTAGACCAAATTGGAGTCCACCTTGCCTCCTAAACCATGCGTGGTATTTCAATTTGCCTGTGGGTTTAGTGGGCAGTGTGTGAAGCTACCCAATCACCTCCATATGGTCAAAAACTGAAGAATTCACGCAGCTATACCTTCACATCCTCTGGATGCTTCACGGTACGGTGTGTAATTAAGCACAGGGATAAATTTACTTTTTTACATAAAAATCTCATTTTTGATGTAACTAATTGGGATTGGATAAAATAAAATGTGACTGACACTCTCAAGGAGCTAAGAGATTCATTAAAAGGGACCCAAAAAGTGACTTGCATTGAACTTCTTCATTCCCAGTTGTAAGCATAATAAATGACAATAGCACATGTGTCTGCCATGATACCGGAAATTGAATTTACATCAAAATGCATACAAAATGGTTTTTTTTTGGTCTTTCATGATTATCACACATTATAGAAGACTAAAAATTAAGTAACTGCTGTGTGTGCGTGCGTAGGTAGTAAGAGGTGAGTCATGATTGATTGATTGATTGTGTATTACACTGTTTTTACACTGATTCTACGGAAAAATGCAATCCTCATGTTCTTGCCCAGGTGGCAGGTCTACATTTGAAACTGTACCTTCTGAAAGGCAGAGATGTAATTTAATTTAGTGTTCTGAAGTGACACAGATCACAGATAGGGTGGAAGGGGGAGAGGCACAAAAGTAAATAGGAAAGGACGAGGGTTTTGACGGAATAAGACAGGAAGTTCGGTGCGAAATTAATGCCTCATATATTTTTTTTCTTTTAAACGTTCCGCCGGATAGACTTTCTTAACTTACCCACTGGATAGCGACACTTTCTAGCTCCACCACGATCATCGGTGCTCCAGTCAGTCACGTGCGTTCGACACAGTAGCAGTGCAAATGGCGCATGTTGTGGAATTTCGTACTGGGCAGAGAGCGGTGATTGAATTCCCTACTGCAGAAGGCAGGAGAGTCCGATAGAGATTCATAGACGTCTGAGAAGCGTGTATGGTGACGATGGCATAGATGTTAGCTCATTTAGACGCTGGGTCCGTCGTTTTAAGAGCGGTGAAAATGACACAAGTGAGAGGCCTCGTGTATGGTGAGGATGTCATAGATGCTAGCTGAGTTAGACGCTGGGTCCGTCGTTTTAAGAGCGGTGAAAAGGACACTGGTGAGAGGCCTCGTGTATGGTGAGGATGTCATAGATGTTAGCTGAGTTAGACGCTGGGTCCGTCGTTTTAAGAGCGGTGAAAAGGACACTGGTGAGAGGCCTCGTGTATGGTGAGGATGCCATAGATGTTAGCTGAGTTAGACGCTGGGTCCGTCGTTTTAAGAGCGGTGAAAAGGACACTGGTGAGAGGCCTCGCAGCGGCCGACCGGATAGGCAGCGACTTCTGGGAGAGTGAAGAAATCTTTTTAGTGTAATTCTTGGAGATGGGTGTGCCACAATCAATTCAGAGCGGTATGTGCAGATATTAAAGAAATTAAAACAACGAATTCGAAAGATTCGACCGAAGAGGAAGATGAATCAAATCCTCCTTCCGAGTGACAACGCCAGACCGCACACCAGTCTGCACACAAGGCAGGCAGTTGCAATAACGGGTTGAATTTTCTCTAGCATCCTCCCTACAGTCCCGATTTAGCACCCTCCGACTTTCATGTTTTTGGCCCCCCTGAAGGATGCACTTCGAGGACGCCGTTTTGCGGACGACGACGAGCTGAAACACAGCGTGCTTGAAGAGCTCCAAAGTTTCAGCAAGAAGTCTTATGCAACCGGCATACGGCATCTCATGCAAATGTGGACAAGTTTATTGATAATGAAGGAGACTTTGTGGAAAAGTAATCTCAAATTTGTAAAGGTCGTACCCAAGACATATGTCAATTTAATTGTAATTTTAATTATAGTTTACGAGAAAAAATACATTATTTTTAACTTAAGGTATTATACGAACTGGCGATCATAACACCTTATTTTATAGCTGTTTATATATTTTCAAACACTTCGGCCGTAAGGGCCATCAGCAGGTATCAATAATAACACAAACTCATATATGTATCAAATGAAACTTCTATTAGGAAAAAGAATTGGACATTTTTTTTATCAAATCGTAAAGCCAATGCAGTTAGGGCCGTTTGAGGCTGTTTTTCCACTAGTTGTTAATAATGTCTGAGAATTGCAACGGGTTCTTTCTGCTTGGTAGGCCATAATTTTGTCTTTCCTATTCACATTAACATATTTCTTTATTACCATAATGGTGGCCCTACAGCTTACAGCTTTACTGTATTTATATAAAGCAGGCGCTCGCCCAGAATTTTTCACTTGAGGCAGGGGGTGACCTGAGGCTATATATAATTTATGTTTGACTTTAAAAACTATATTATAAAATGCCATGAATATAACTGTAACGTAACATTGCTTGCAAATGTATTTATTTACATACAAATATAAATACATGTTCCATGACTGAATCACTCAATTTAAACCAAGAAGTCTAATGTTCTTGTTTAGTTTCATCTGATACTTTCTAATTGTATTTTATATTTCATAAATCGAATGTACTAGTCATCAGCCGATTTCTGTAGGCTATCTGATTTCGACTTAAGGGTAAATCGCGTAAAACATTTGATATAATCGTGTCTAAAAAATGTTTTTTTTTATTTCGATTTGGGGGGGGAGGAGGGGAGGCGCTGCAGCCCGGCAACCCCCCATTTGAGTGCACGCCTGATGCAAACGATTATTTGCGTATAAATTATATTATTATTATTATTATTATTTACTTAAATTGGGTTTTCACCCGGTGGCAGTAGTCCTTACACTAGGACACACAATACAAATGTTTTCACCCGGTGGCAGTAGTCCTTACACTAGTACACACAATACAAATGTTTTCACCCGATGGCAGTAGTCCTTACACTAGTACACACAATACAAATGTTTTCACCCGGTGGCAGTAGTCCTTACACTAGTACACACAATACAAATGTTCACCCGGTGGCAGTAGTCCTTACACTAGTACACACAATACAAATGTTTTCACCCGGTGGCAGTAGTCCTTACACTAGTACACACAATACAAATGTTTTCACCCGATGGCAGTAGTCCTTACACTAGTACACACAATACAAATGTTTTCACCCGGTGGCAGTAGTCCTTACACTAGTACACACAATACAAATGTTCACCCGGTGGCAGTAGTCCTTACACTAGTACACACAATACAAATGTTTTCACCCGGTGGCAGTAGTCCTTACACTAGTACACACAATACAAATGTTTTCACCCGATGGCAGTAGTCCTTACACTAGTACACACAATACAAATGTTTTCACCCGGTGGCAGTAGTCCTTACACTAGTACACACAATACAAATGTTTTCACCCGGTGGCAGTAGTCCTTACACTAGTACACACAATACAAATGTTTTCACCCGGTGGCAGTAGTCCTTACACTAGTACACACAATACAAATGTTTTCACCCGGTGGCAGTAGTCCTTACACTAGTACACACAATACAAATGTTTTCACCCGGTGGCAGTAGTCCTTACACTAGTATATACAATACAAATGTTTTCACCCGGTGGCAGTAGTCCTTACACTAGTATATACAATACAAATGTTTTCACCCGGTGGCAGTAGTCCTTACACTAGTACACACAATACAAATGTTTTCACCCGATGGCAGTAGTCCTTACACTAGTACACACAATACAAATGTTTTCACCCGGTGGCAGTAGTCCTTACACTAGTACACACAATACAAATGTTTTCACCCGGTGGCAGTAGTCCTTACACTAGTACACACAATACAAATGTTTTCACCCGGTGGCAGTAGTCCTTACACTAGTACACACAATACAAATGTTTTCACCCGGTGGCAGTAGTCCTTACACTAGTACACACAATACAAATGTTTTCACCCGGTGGCAGTAGTCCTTACACTAGTATATACAATACAAATGTTTTCACCCGGTGGCAGTAGTCCTTACACTAGTATATACAATACAAATGTTTTCACCCGGTGGCAGTAGTCCTTACACTAGTACACACAATACAAATGTTTTCACCCGGTGGCAGTAGTCCTTACACTAGTACACACAATACAAATGTTTTTACCCGGTGGCAGTAGTCCTTACACTAGTACACACAATACAAATGGACATATAAATATACATAAAAATAACAATACAAAACAAAATATACAATTACAAAACAAAATACATACATATTTTATGATATAAATCAAGATTTATAATTCATATTTCAGGTGCACTTGCGTTTGGTGCAAAAGAATCATCAAAGGTCAACAACCTATTCACATTTCTAAATCTAGGTGTGGTACTGTACGTAATCATCACAGGAGCATTTAAATGTGAGTACTTGATAAGGTTTCAAATGTGCACTGTCATTCAGAAGCAGTGATTTGTGTACATGGCCATATGAGAACAGAGCATTCATATCCCTTTATTTAAGTACAGATGTCCCCTAACTTATAAAATTTTCACTTTAACGTAATTAAATGACACTTTTTTAGTTTATGTTTTCAATGACAATTAAAAATAAAGAACTCATTTGTGTAAGTTGGAAAAGAAAGCTAAAATAGGATCTGTAAACAGTTGAAATGCTGTCAACTTATCCCTCTACCTACTTTATCTGAGATGTTGACAATGCCATTGAAAATGTATGAGTAAATACCTGCAAAATTCTGAAATTTAAATGAATGCAATGAGAGTTTAATTCTCCGTTTTCAGGCTTTCTTTATAAAGTAAACAAGAAAGATCGCTTTATGTGAAGACTGCGTCTGTCAATTTTAACATAGTGCCATCCATTACACGGTTTGTCAGATTTTTATGAAATTTGGTACAGGAGTTTTTTTACAAAACGTTGCCGAACAAACGCAAATTTCTGAAAATCGCCTCACTAACAGTCATGTTTTATATTCACTGACATACTGCTCTATTGCTCGAAAAATGTTCCCTCTTCTACGTCTGATTCGACACTGTGTATGTTGTAGTTTTTGCACTGAGCCCTTCGTGTCTCGAACCTTCTTGATAGTTATTGAGGCCGTTCTTTGGTTATATTCAGGTTTTTTAAACACAATTTATTACGTCACACAAAGCAGTTGCTGGTCTAGTCTAGTCATCTTGCGGTATCCGTGTATGTTTTAGCGTTCGCGGGTCTGCCTGCACTGGTCTTTGTCGCCGGCGTCCGTCGTCCACTGCTGCGGCGGTCTAGTGTCCTCCTTAATTGCCGTTTCAGTTTCATTCCCACACTATTTCAGTGAGGTTGCTATGATCTCTCTGCCTGTGCCCATCCATTAGAATGAAATTTTTGTATTCAAATCCAATTCTTTCTCGACGTTTGTATTATTTCCATGGATTATTATATCATTCCGAAACTGTGCCCTTTTCTGAAGATGTGTGTAACGTATCCTGATTTTCGTCGTTTTCTGTGTACCTAATGCTCCCATTGTATCTGAAATTCAGGGTTCTTCCAGTTTGGCCTATGTATATATTGTAACAGTCCCCGCACGTTACGACAAGATGCTATTTCGTGACAGAAGGACCATTTTTAAAGACGTAAATATAAATACAAGGAAGTAGTTGGTGATGAACCAAAATGCTCGAAACATGCAGGGTGTAGTGCATAAAACTGTAACAAACACAGTGGTTTACTGGAATGTGAGAAGTGCATAGGCATAATTTACTTAAGGGTGTAAATGAATTTATACCCACTTTTACATATTTATTAAACGGTTTTTGTGAAAAGTAGTGTAGATTATCCATAATAGGTTGAGAAATTATGAGTTTTAAGAAAATCTGTGCGGTGGAAACCGTCATTTTTTTAAAGGGCGTACGTGCTGTCAAGTTGTAGCCGTACTTTCTACACTTTTTCTCCCATTTGGGTTAAATTCTACGTAGAAGATCTTCACATAATGCCGTTGAGTGCCTGGGAACGTCGTAAATATTACTTCAGTGAAAGCCATACATTATTAGGGGCGTAAATAAAAACTTGCCCTGTTTAATTTTATAAACTTTTCGCTCAACTTGTTTAAAATTCACTGCAGAAGATGTCCACATATCTTACTGAGTATTTGTGAGTTTCGTAAAAAAAAGTCATAGCACAGAAAGCTATGCTTTTCTCAGGAGCGTACATAAATTTCTTATCCGTTGTTTCTATAATCTTACTTATTTTTGATTTGGGCGAAAATCGGTAAAAATAGATCTGCAAGTAATGCTGTTAATGCATCGTGAGTTTCACGAAAATCGCCTGAAGTTAGGTCTTACTTTTCTTAGGAGCGTGTATGAAATTACGTTTTTGCGTTTGCAGTGAAACCGTGTAATATTCTGTACGGAAAAACACGGAGTTCACCCGTTTCAGTCTTGTTAGATTCAAGCACGTAAACTGAGAAGTACACTTGCAAATAATGTGTTAGAGTTTCTTGCTGTTGTCATGGCCCCTGGACCACAGAATTACACAACTAGCATTAAAATTAAGAGCTCTGCATTTTCCCACCCTTGCATAAGTGTGTTCATAGAATTCACTTAATAGACCATGTTTATATTCCTAATTCCATGAAGTTAACTACTCCCATGGAGCAGAGTCCTTGAGAAGCTGATAGTTCCTCAGCCAGTAAAAATTTCTCAGCATTTTATGAAATTCAAACCTTTATAACCATCAAACAATAAGACCAACAAATGCACTATATTGACCAATTTTATTCTGGCCTATTTCCCTACACGTGTTTCGGAACTTTAAATTTCCATCTTCAGATGCGTTCTTCTAGACCTTGAAAGGACACGACAGACGTTTCACAACACATAAGAATGGACTACGGAGATAAAAAAAACTATGCCAGTAGTTGCGTAAAATAATAACAAACAACCAATACCACGAACAGATTACAACGTTTTATAAAACAGTTTCTTTTTTTATATATTCTTTTAAATGAGATCTTACATTTTAACTGATAAAGGTACACATCGTACAACTTTTAAAGTGCTCCGAATATCTATTTACATGAGGTTTGAATACTGTTCAACAGACTATTTTATATATTGTGAATTTGTTTTTAATATGTGAATATCTGGTAGCATAAGACAAAAAACCCCTGAAGATGGAACTTTAAAGTTCCGAAACACGTGTAGGGAAATAGGCCAGAATAAAAATTGGTCAATATAGTGCATTTGTTGGTCTTATTGTTTGATTTAAATAAAAATGCACGGTGCTAATACAGTGAACTTTATAACCATGTTCAGAAGAGAAACCCACGTTTCTATGTGTAGAGCACTCATTCCTTGGCACAATGAACTCCTTTTTCTTTGTAATTATAAGGCAGTTTGCTTTCTGTGATGTAAGAACTCGGGTTTTAAAAGTCATTTAAATGAATTTAAGGCTCTAAAAATATTGTTTTTTTATGAAGTGCCTAAAATGACAAATTGATGACATTACTCTCTAGTTTGAAAAATAGTAACCTATTGCAATATTGGAATTTCAGCAAATGGAGAAAATTGGACTCTCTCCAAAGAAGCATTGCCTCCTGGTAACTGGGGTGAAGGTGGCTTCTTTCCTTATGGAGTCACTGGAATGATCAGTGGTGCTGCCACCTGCTTCTATGGATTTGTCGGATTTGATTGTGTAGCAACGACAGGTGAGTTAATGTTACGTGGTAAGCACCAGAAGTAGCATCGTTATCACTTGACATTACTGCAGCTGCCTGCAGTTTATATGGTGTTGTGGTCAGCGTCAGCAATAACAGTAGTAATCCTGGTATAATGTGGTTACGTTCCGTCTAAACACTACTTTATGTTTAAAGGCTAAGGACAGCTACATATTTCGACTAGCTAAAGTAGCCATCGTCTGCCTGAGCATGAAAGCAATAAAAAGGAAGGTACAGCATACAGTTGCCATTATGCAACTGACCTGAGCATGAGGGCAATAAAAAGGAAGGTACAGCATACAGTTGCCATTATGCAACTGACCTGAGCATGAGGGCAATAAAAAGGAAGGTACAGCATACAGTTGCCATTATGCAACTGACCTGAGCATGAGGGCAATAAAAAGGAAGGTACAGCATACAGTTGCCATTATGCAACTGACCTGAGCATGAGGGCAATAAAAAGGAAGGTACAGCATACAGTTGCCATTATGCAACTGACCTGAGCATGAGGGCAATAAAAAGGAAGGTACAGCATACAGTTGCCATTATGCAACTTAGTTGGGCATGAAGGCAATAAAAAGGAAGGTACAGCATACAGTTGCCATTATGCAACTGACCTGAGCATGAGGGCAATAAAAAGGAAGGTACAGCATACAGTTGCCATTATGCAACTTAGTTGGGCATGAGGGCAATAAAAAGGAAGGTACAGCATACAGTTGCCATTATGCAACTTAGTTGGGCATGAGGGCAATAAAAAGGAAGGTACAGCATACAGTTGCCATTATGCAACTGACCTGAGCATGAGGGCAATAAAAAGGAAGGTACAGCATACAGTTGCCATTATGCAACTTAGTTGGGCATGAGGGCAATAAAAAGGAAGGTACAGCATACAGTTGCCATTATGCAACTGACCTGAGCATGAGGGCAATAAAAAGGAAGGTACAGCATACAGTTGCCATTATGCAACTGACCTGAGCATGAAGGCAATAAAAAGGAAGGTACAGCATACAGTTGCCATTATGCAACTGACCTGAGCATGAGGGCAATAAAAAGGAAGGTACAGCATACAGTTGCCATTATGCAGCTGACCTGAGCATGAGGGCAATAAAAAGGAAGGTACAGCATACAGTTGCCATTATGCAGCTGACCTGAGCATGAAGGCAATAAAAAGGAAGGTACAGCATACAGTTGCCATTATGCAACTTAGTTGGGCATGAAGGCAATAAAAAGGAAGATTTACAATTGCATGCAACTGTCAATCTTCCTTTTTATTTTCTTCATGCTCATCCAGATGATGGCTACTTAAGCTAGCCGAAACATTTAGCTCTTCTTAACCTTTAAGAATAAAGTTGTGTTTAGACGTAATATAATTATATCTTTCTTGTGATGCTATAAACACAATGGGGATGAATTACCTTAAGATTGTAATACTGGCCGTAGCTCTATCAGTGTTGCTAATATTCTGCAATCTTACCAATTATGTACAAGGTCAGTGGATGACAAGTGTCCAATCTATTTTAACATTTTTTCTACATTTCCTTCCTACTTCCTTGACGGCGTTTCCTCTTTTCTAGCCGCGTCACGTTGGTGAAGTCAACTGACGTTTTAAAGACCAACTCCTTCTCGGTCATCAAGTTTCTTGCATGAATCGTCAGAGCCACCAAACACAGAGCTGGCCCATTTGGCGTACTGAAGGCATCTCTGGGCTTGTGTTACGGAAACCTCTTAACAGTAACTGGGAACTTTGCTTGCGCTAAACATTTTGCCCTCTTGGCTGAGGGCCTCCATGTGATGACACTGAGGACTTGTAGGCTACTTAAGATGGAAACGTGTCCTTCTGGTGGGGGGGGGGGGGATGTAGAAATGGGAGAATTTGATGGGATGGCTTCCTGTGACTTGAACCAAGAGTGGCTCATTTGCATCCCGTGAAAGATTTTACGACGTGGTATGACGGCCATCTCAGCATCGTAGAAAACCAACTCGACTTGAGGGGGTGGAGTGGGCATGTCGCTCACACGCATAGGCTGAAAAGGACGGCAGAAACTATTCCGCCATGAGCCACTCAAGCCAGCATATGACGACGAGTCGTTTTGGCTGATTGGAAGCACGTGTCAAACCTCCGTGAGTGAAGGTTGAAAGAAATTGTTTCACGCAGGTAGGATGGGCAATTTAGGATGGTTATCTTGGAAAGGAGGCTGTCGACAAATACAATTCCAAAGGCCTTAGCTGCGTCCAGGAAAACTGTGCCTGTCAGCCTCTTCCAACAAGACGGAGAAGGTCCAGCTGGAGTGCCGTGCTGTGTTTGGGCCGAGATCCGAATTGCTCATGAGGAAGCAGCATGCGCTTGCGCACGGTTTTCGGATCCTGGCAAGCACAAACTTCTCACTCAGTGTGCCAATCGTTTCCAGAAGACATGTGGGACGATAGGACGTGGACCACGTCACGACAGCATGAAGCGTCCTCAGGTTGCGGGTGGAGGAACGGCCTCCAGATATGGAGATTTGCTGCGAATATATTGAATAAGCAGTCGCATACAGCCGACAAGGTTTGGTCCTCCAGCATGGGGGTTGGGCGAGGTGATAACAACTCCTCACCGTAAAAACGTAAGATGTCACAAAATATTTCACAAGGTCTCGAGCTTGGTGGCGGGCTCTTGTGAATGCGGTAATGAACTGCTGGTTTCCATAAGATCCGGGGAATCTCTTGACTAGCTGAGAATCTGTTAGTTTTTCAGCAAGGACTCTCGTCCGTGGAGTGAGTTAATTAGTTAGTTAGGACGTGGGCAGCGCAGAGTCCTCACCGGTCTTAGTATAGACATCACGCGAGAGTGTTTTCATGCCTGTGGGATACGCTTCCTGTGGAAAACCGCGTAAAATATTTTCGTGTTCTTGCCTTGCCGACCTTGAGGTTCGTGATAGACTCTTTGACCTGAAAGTAGTTGTCCAATTGGGGTTCATTTGTAGGACCAAATTTGTACGCTCGCATCGAATCATTAACCATATCAGTGACTGCCAGTTCCGATGGGTCGTTTAAGGGCTCAAACTGGGCCAAAGACTGTCTGCTACAGCTCAGAGTTTGAGAGGGCGGACCCACCCGGTGTGACCAGGTGTGGGGAGTGAATTAGCCGGGATTCACATCACTCGATTAAGCAACTTCCAGAGCCAGTGGTCCTCCGTGTCTGGGAATTTTAGCGCAGAGCTTCTGAAACTGTGTGTTGCGACTTGCAAGCATTTGCTAGGTATATTGCGAGATATCTTATCACCCATACCGCGATTTACTAGCTTAATATTATAATTATCATGGCACTGTCAAAGGCTGAATGACGTAACCTGAAACTCACACTTGGAGGAAAAAGGAGAAGCTTTCGTCTGGTGTATGCTTGTACTGCATAGCTCCTGAATCGACATGATATAAAGTTAATCCCATTTTCATATTATTGCAAGAAGCATATTTTTCGTGTCCGTGGAAATTTATTCCCACGAAAATATGTCCCGATGTGTACGTTATTCTTCGAGCGTGTCGCGATAGAAGAAATACGGCGAGACCGCTGTTCTAGCCTCTCACTCCACAGCTCGTTTCTCCACTCAGGTAATAGTGCTTTCAGAACGGGAGTTTTTTTTGACGTGCCTCTGTTTTCTCAGATGGTTCTTCAGACGTGGCTTGAATCGACAGAACAGAACAGAACAGAACAGAGGAGAGATAGCACAGCAGTAGTTTTCTGGTGCTCTGTTGACCAAAAAATCCTTTCTTGATTTCGAGCCTTTTTGGTACGCATGGCCACATTTTGTTTCAAGCCGTTAACAAGTGCGGAATTTTGTTTGGTGTGTGCGTGGGGTATTTTCTTTTATAAAGGGAGGAATCTGACTTCAAATTTGTTTGTGCTCCTTCGTCGCACTACTAAACACCAACAGAAATGTTAACTGCGCTGTTGGAGATTTTATGAGGGGTATTCCGCACGGTGTCGCCCTCGGTGGACTAGTGGTTAGCGTGCTCACCACTGGACTCAAGGTTCGCGGGTTCAATCTCGGCCGAGGTCGATGGATTTTTAAGGGTGATAAAATCCGTAGCACAACTTCCTTCGGAGGGGAAGTAAAGCCGTCGGTCCCATGTCGTAGATTTACGGCATGTGAAAGAACCTTACGGGCATGAATAGAGATGTTCGTAAGCAAAATTCAGCGGCCATTTCTCACCCAAGTCTCCTGATTGACTGCTAGATGGCTCTGGCATTCGTATCAGGATGAATAGAACTTGTGCAGGCAGTGGACTGGTCACTCACTACAGAATGCACACCTCCAGACCAAGAAACCCCTGAAAGGAGGCCCTATGCTCCGCAAGGAGCGACAGGAGGAAAATAAATTCCGCACGGTACTGTTTACTGCAGCATATCACTATATTGCTCTACGTCTCATGTGCAGTATGATTTTACACTGTGTTTAGAGATTCTCTCTCATCGGAGGTTTGTACAGCAAATTACGTCTTAAATACCTACTGTAGTTTGCAGGGCAGTCAGTTGAACGTTGATGAGTCTCAGGAAGGGCGAAGTCGTGCGAACCCCGGCTTCCGTGGTCCGCAATGAAAATCATTTCCATAAAATTAGTTTTTACCTGCTGGAAGAAGACGCGATTTACTAGAGAAGTTCGGTGATGGGAGGTGGACTTTCAGATTTCTTGACTGTGTCGCTGTCCGTTGCTCAGCTGTTGTCTCTTGGCGGCTCCGAACGGCCATCCTCACTCCAGTGTGTAATGTGGCCCTTTCCCTTGTGTAAAATGGCCGGAGCATGGCGTTAATCACCTCATCTCGTTTTAACGCCAAAGTTAAGAATTAGTACAGATATACCTCTATTCCCCCCTCTGTATTTCCTATGACAGTTTATGGGGTGACTTTGACCCTTACCTTTTAACATTACTAATACTGTGTACTGTATAAAATGATATATACAGGGCATACACAAAAGAATGGTGCGGTTTCAAAAGTGAATAAAAAATTTATGTCTCACATTACATGGGCACAACATACACCGTCAGCGGCGGCAACTGTCCAAGTTTCTCATGCGCTACCAGCAGTTCGCTTCTCATGCTTACTGCGTGGCCGCGGGGCCAGTTTCAAAGATGGCGTTGCAGCAGGAGAAGGCTTTCTGTATGCTCCGTTTTGAGGTGTCCAGATCTGTGATTACCTTCTCCCTTGGCCACCCCGTTCGCCAGATCTTACACCGTGCGATTTCTTTCTTTGGGGGTTCGTTAAAGACAGCGTTTATGTACCACCATTGCCCACGTCCATCCATGAAATTCGTGATCGGATAACGCATGCACTGCAGGCCATTACAGCGGACATGCTACACCGGGTCTGGGATGAGTTTGATTACCGTGTGGATGTGTGTCGTGTGACCCAGGGTGCACACATTGAAGGATTGTAATTACCAAATGAGAAACTTGGACAGTTGCCGCCGCTGACGGTGTATGTTGTGCCCGTGTAAGGTGAGAAATAAATGTTTTATTCACTTTTGAAACCGCACCATTCTTTTGTGTATGCCCTGTATTGATAACCAGCTCGTAGACAAATGATAAAAACACAACACTCAGTCACCTTTATACAAACACCGACATGTTTCGATGCCTTAGTGCATCATCTTCAGGGGGGAACCACATTTAAAAACACAAGTGCAGTTTTAAACACGTTCATTAAAAGCTTATCACCATGACCACCATGCTGGTCATGGTTATAAGCTTTTTAATGAAAGTTTTAAAAACTGCACTTGTGTTTTTTAAGTGTTTTTAAATGTGGTTCCCCCTGAAGATGATGCAGTAGGGCATCGAAACATGTCTGTGTTTGTGTAAGGTTGATTGAGTGTTGTGTTTTTATCATTATATCATTGTATGTACGCACGTACACAGTATTGACAATGTTACACTGTATGTAGTATCATACATTCAGTAGCTCTTTTTCTGATGAACCTTACTCCTGACATTCCAAATTCCAAATCTCAAATATGTTTATTATTTTTTAAGTGTGATTTTGTATAAAATTTTATTTACATATACATCTGGGCTACATGAGGTAAATGTTACCCACTAATTGAAATAATTATTTTTTTTCTGATACTGTGTTTTCGTCTTAGAAATTTGTAAAAATGAAGAACTGAAGGGAAAATTACTACATATTTTTCAACCCCAAGACAGCGTAGACACTTCAAAAATAAAACATTTCTTGAATATGCAATTATGTATTTTCAGTATGAAGGTTCTGTTATACAATTCATAAATTTTGAATTATCACCAGGTGAAGAAGCAAAGAATCCTCAAAAGGCAATTCCCATAGCAATTGTGGCTTCATTGACCATCATATTTCTTTCCTACTTCGGAGTGTCCTCTGTACTGACCCTGATGGTCCCATATTACCTACAGGTAAGATAAGGCTTGTAGAATTCCAAAAATGTCATCAGAGAGTAGATTTACAGTTCAAAACACATGATATTTTTTTACATATCTAATCATTTATTTTGGAATTTTGACCTGGGTTTCCTGGCATAGTGAACTCAGTACATTATATACCTCTTTCTGCATAAATACTAGTTTTTTCACTTTTTAGGCTCTTTCGAAAAGTTTCGAAAATCGACTATTAGCTTCGTCATGTCTATCTGTCTTTCTGTCCGTCCGCATGGAATGACTCGACTCCCACTGAACCTATTTCCATGAATTTGATATTGGAGTATTTTTTCGAAAATCTGTCGAGAAAGATTAAAATCTGGCAAGAATAGCGGGTGCTTTACACGAATTCTTCTTAGAATGAGAAATGCTTCAGACAAAATTTGTAGAGAAAATCAAAACACACATTTTATGTTCAATAACTTTTTTTTTTTCGAAAATCGTGCCTTTTATGAGATAATGTGGATATATATGTTACAGCCAGATAGTCCACAGATGACAATATAATACGGCGCATGCGCTTTGCGTGTTGGATAACTAAGGCTACAGATACACACTCAGAATATGTAATACTTATTGCTTTTACACGGCAACAATGGTTACGCGAACGCTCCTAAATATTAGTTTATACGTACATTACCTCTCTTGTTAGTCATGTATTTACTAAGGAAAGTTTCACATGGCAGTCACATCTGCCTGCCTGCTGCATCCTTAACTTTTAAATAAGGAAATAAAAGCAGGTATAAATGTAATGCCACAGAGGCTTAACGCGTACTAATTACCTTCAGCACTAACATCAACAATATGAAAGGTGTCATACAATATGTAATCATTTGCGTGCCAGGAAATTTAACGAATTTTTAGAATATTTTATGGCAACATAAATTTTATAAATAAATTTTTAATTGCAAAGGAGAATAATATAATGCAGTTCTAACAATACAGACACTTTTAAACTGAAGCAAATGAATCATAATGGCTGGGGAAGTGATTATGCAGTAAAATTTCATTTCATTTGAACGTTTAAGTCCTATAAAATTTTACACTGCCTCCGCTGGTTAACGACATTTTGGGGGGGGAGTGAAATGCCTCCACTTTCCGGGTCCAGCAGTTTCAAGAAGATTCTTGTTTGATCCTGAAGATTGAGGTATTACGTTCCTCCGAAACGTCCAGAAATCTTTATTATTATAAAAGGTGCAGCATGTCAGGAGACTCAAGTCTTTATATACACCACTGTAAGAAGCTCACATCTCACATTACTTCTAGGCACATTTGTTTATTATGTAATTTGTAAGGTTGGTGGAAGAATGTAGTGGTGAATGTGATGATGCTGTGAAGTTTGATAAATGTGTTCCAGTAATTTGGAAGAAAGTGCTGCCTCCATCTTCAAGTAAGGAGTTACCAGTTTCCTCTAAAATTTGGCACCTGTTTATCTGTATATGTAGCATCACAACGCAAACTTCACAATCTTCATATTAGTTTAAAACTGTATTAGATAATTAGGTTTAAATTACTTCTCCAGGATGAAGGTGCACCAATACCTCAAGCATTTGAATATGTAGGCTGGCCAGTTGCTAAGTGGATTGTTAGTATTGGAGCAATTTTTGGGCTCGTTACCAGGTGAGACACTTGCCTTATTTTTTACTCAGTGGGATGTTTAAGGGTCAGGGGAGAAACATGCCAGAAATGTGTAGAAGCTGTCCTTCCTCTGAAACATTACTGTGTAGAACAAAATATAGAAAGAGTTGAAGAAATTAAATGAGTTACAAAGATGTGACATTCTTTTGAACTTTATGCCATAAACATGAGTTCCTTCCACACATTATGAAGTGAAGCATAATGATGAAATTTTGTACCTCTATATTGCACCTTCCATCAAGTAAATAAAGTTTGGTGCAAGAGTTCTTCTCACACTCTTATAAGGCTAATCTTATTTTCTCTTAGTTTCTGGTTGATTCCATTTTAAACACTTAAAGCTCAGTAGCTGTCTGTTTCTTGTCTACACAGTATATTTTCATTTGTTTCATGTACTTCTCAAAATAACAAACTATTACATTCATAAACAGGATGAAATTATTTTTCTTTGTATTGGAGATGTACTGTGTTTTCTGTGTTGCATGGACTGAATTTTTAAATAATATTTGGATGAATATTGTTTATGAAAATTTTAGCATAAATTAGAACATTTTCCGTAATTTTAATTTTATGCTGTCTTTCCACTTAGTTGTTTCTTTGTTCCCTATTATAAATTAGGCAATCAGCATTGTTGATTTTGAATAAGAAGGCTGACTATTAGCTCAGTTAGTTTCAATCACAGTGTATATGCAACTAAATATTACTTTAATATTATACACCTTCTGTGCAATTGGCAATATACAGATAAAATTTATTCCAACTTATTGCACTGGTATATATCAGTATAAAAAATATAAAAGTTATTCCAACATATACTTAATATTATATATATATATATACCATGCAGTTCTTTTACATATAGGTTTTTATTATCATTACCAATTACTGCACAATAATACTATATATACTCCTACATGTTTCGGCTATCTTCAATCACGGTGTCATTTTTTATAGATGTGAGCAGCTTACAATATATCATTCAATGGTACACACTATCATTTAATGATATACTGTAAGCTGATCTCGTCTATGACAATGACTCCCTGATTCAAGATGGCTGCGATAGTTAGCCGAAACATATAGGAGTATATATAGTATTATTGTGCAGTAGTTTGCAATAATAATAAAAACCTATTATTCCAAAATATTTCGGCTGATATATGTAGCCATCATCAGGGAGCACACATAAAGGTCATATTTAGTTACCAATATACTGTGAAAGGTAAAGGTAAAGTGTACACTCCGGAGTAAATTACGTTATCTTCGCATGCAGTAGGCAATCATGTATAGAATATAAAACATAAAATGTACAGAACTCAATTAATTATTTGCGTCCAACCATCTTTTTTTCGAAATTAGTAGAAAGTTGCCTGTAAATCGGGTGAACACTCTGTAGTGGCCGAGGTCAGTACTTTTGTTCATTTATTAATTCATTTTACATTCCATGGATCCTTGGAGGTAAAAAGAAATCTGACGGATGTGGAATTAGTCTCCATATACATATAATAAACAGTATAATACAATATATATGCCTAGAAAGCATGTGCCATATTAAAACAATAACAATATTTATTAATATTAGTGGTAATAAAATAAAATATATAAAATGAGTGCGGTAATCACATGTAAAATATAATACTAGCTGTCAAGTGTATAATAAACCAAGATCTTTAATTCTTATTGTAGTTAAAATATTCTTCCATTGAATAAAACGAATCTTATCTGTAAATATAGCCTTGTTAAAATTACGTAAACACATTTAAACCAACTATACTGTATATGACCTAATATATGATAACTTATCAACAATGTATCTATAGGAACTGACACTTTTAAGCTTGTACAAATAATATTTAAATGCTTGGAATAAGAAAGAATAGGTAACAGGAATTTTCTGTGATTTAACTAAGGCTTTTGACTGCATAAACCATTCTCTTGGAATATTGTGGGATTAGAGGTGCAATATTGAATTGGCTAAAGTGTTGCTTGAGTAACAGGAAACAAAGAGTTATTGTAACTTTTTTTTAATCTACCTCGTTATTTTTCAGACTGCGAAGTAGTTAAACGTGGAGTACCACAGGGATCTGTACTGGCTCCTTTGCTGTTCAATTTATACTTAAATGACTTTCCATCCATAGTTAATGGATCTTCTAACACCATACTTTTTGCGGATGATACTAGCATACTTGTCTTATCTAGTGATTATAATGAATTAAATTTCAAGTTAAATTCAAAACTAACTTTTATTTCCAATTGGTTTAAAAAAATCAGTTAATCATAAATCTAAATTAGACAAATATAGTTAAATTTATTCCCTCTTAATCGCCTACTTATCCCTTAAGCACAACATATAATGGCCAACTTCTTAAAGTTTCTGAATCCGTTAGATTCATAGCTCTACAACTAGATAGTGACCTAAACTGGAAATTGCACTCAGAAGAACTGTCAAAAAAAGCTGAGCTCTGTTTGTTACATGATGAGGGAACTATCTTATACACTTAATCTAAAAACATTACGAATGGTTCATTCGCATATTTCCATTCTATAGTCAGTTACTGAATTATTTTTTGGGGCTCTTCAGCATCAATGCGAAATGTATTCTTGATTCAAAAAAGGGTTGTAAGGAATATGCTGGGACTAGGACACAGGAGCTCGTGTAGGGAGGCTTTTAAGAAGTTAGAGATACTCACTGTACCTAGTATGTATATTTATGCCACAGTGATGTCTGTAGTAGGAAACCCAGATATCTATCAGACTAATTACATACTTCATGGTATAAACACAAGGCAGAAAAATAAACTTCATATACCATCCGTGAAACTTTCTGCTCTTCAGGAAGGCGTACTTTATTCGTCAATAAAAGTTTTTAATGCACTACCTTATAATATAGTTAACCTCCAAAAAAATACATCCAGTTTTCGGAATGATTTACGAAGGTATCTTGCAATGAATGTATTTTATTCTGTTGATGAGTTCTTGTCCACCTCGCGCATTTTTAACAAATAATATATTTATAACATTCATCAACCAACAATTGCACTAATTAAAATTTATTTAACACTTTAAGATTGCCTTATATATGTTTCGGTCACGGGGTGACCATCATCAGGGGCGTCTTACGCACGTATGTAGGGCAATCTTAAAGTGTTAAATAAATTTTAATTACTGCAGTTGTTTGGTTAATGAATGTTATTTATTACCAAAATGCACGGTGAACAAAAAGTTAAGTTAAATAAAATATTTATGTATAAATTTTATGATACATGAACCAATTTTAGATGTATTTTTACTATACTTAACTACAGACAATGGATTGCTAATCTTTGTATTATTGGACGTTTACTGTGTGGATATATAATGTGGGTGTGCTATTTATAATTATTATTACTCCATTTCTCATTTGTTACATTGTTTGTGTTGTGTTTTTCTGTAACTTGTCTTGTTAATATTGGACATAGATGCTATATGCATCCGTATCTTAACTATTACCAATTTCATATTCAATCATTGTATGGCGTAAGATGGATCTAAGAAATAGGAATGTAAATATAAACATAAATATACACTCTTCTTTTACACACAGACTAGTATAAACATTTAACAGGCCATATTCATATATTCTTCTCCTGTATAAAACGTACATATATGGTGTAAAAGAAAGAATCTCAACTCCCATTTAAAAATTGTTCTTTTAAATTTGTTTTGTTATTTTATAGCCTGTTTGGTGCATTGTTTCCACTTCCCCGTATTATTTATGCAATGTCTTCAGATGGTGTTATATTTCGTTTCTTGGGAAAAGTTAATGCCCGCTTCCAGACTCCAGTAATTGGAACAATAATATCTGGCATACTTACAGGTTAGTACCACACTATGACAATCTGTGTACAATAATAGCTGGCATACTTACAGGTTAGTACCACACTATGACAATCTGTGTACAATAATATCTGGCATACTTACAGGTTAGTACCACACTATGACAATCTGTGTACAATAATAGCTGGCATACTTACAGGTTAGTACCACACTATGACAATCTGTGTACAATAATAGCTGGCATACTTACAGGTTAGTACCACACTATGACAATCTGTGTACAATAATATCTGGCATACTTACAGGTTAGTACCACACTATGACAATCTGTGTACAATAATAGCTGGCATACTTACAGTTTAGTACCACACTATGACAATCTGTGTACAATAATAGCTGGCATACTTACAGTTTAGTACCACACTATGACAATCTGTGTACAATAATAGCTGGCATACTTACAGGTTAGTACCACACTATGACAATCTGTGTACAATAATATCTGGCATACTTACAGGTTAGTACCACACTATGACAATCTGTGTACAATAATAGCTGGCATACTTACAGGTTAGTACCACACTATGACAATCTGTGTACAATAATAGCTGGCATACTTACAGTTTAGTACCACACTATGACAATCTGTGTACAATAATACCTGGCATACTTACAGTTTAGTACCACACTATGACAATCTGTGTACAATAATAGCTGGCATACTTACAGGTTAGTACCACACTATGACAATCTGTGTACAATAATACCTGGCATACTTACAGTTTAGTACCACACTATGACAATCTGTGTACAATAATAGCTGGCATACTTACAGTTTAGTACCACACTATGACAATCTGTGTACAATAATAGCTGGCATACTTACAGGTTAGTACCACACTATGACAATCTGTGTACAATAATAGCTGGCATACTTACAGTTTAGTACCACACTATGACAATCTGTGTACAATAATACCTGGCATACTTACAGTTTAGTACCACACTATGACAATCTGTGTACAATAATAGCTGGCATACTTACAGTTTAGTACCACACTATGACAATCTGTGTACAATAATACCTGGCATACTTACAGTTTAGTACCACACTATGACAATCTGTGTACAATAATAGCTGGCATACTTACAGTTTAGTACCACACTATGACAATCTGTGTACAATAATAGCTGGCATACTTACAGGTCAGTACCACACTATGACAATCTGTGTACAATAATATCTGGCATACTTACAGGTTAGTACCACACTATGACAATCTGTGTACAATAATAGCTGGCATACTTACAGTTTAGTACCACACTATGACAATCTGTGTACAATAATAGCTGGCATACTTACAGGTCAGTACCACACTATGACAATCTGTGTACAATAATATCTGGCATACTTACAGGTTAGTACCACACTATGACAATCTGTGTACAATAATAGCTGGCATACTTACAGTTTAGTACCACACTATGACAATCTGTGTACAATAATAGCTGGCATACTTACAGTTTAGTACCACACTATGACAATCTGTGTACAATAATAGCTGGCATACTTACAGGTCAGTACCACACTATGACAATCTGTGTACAATAATATCTGGCATACTTACAGGTTAGTACCACACTATGACAATCTGTGTACAATAATAGCTGGCATACTTACAGGTTAGTACCACACTATGACAATCTGTGTACAATAATAGCTGGCATACTTACAGGTCAGTACCACACTATGACAATCTGTGTACGCCCATTCTCTTTCCAGTCAAGTGGCCGATGTGAAGTATATACTCGTATTTCATGGAAGGAATGTACATTGTAAACGATTACGGAAATGTGAAGTTCTTCCTTGGGGGTTACGTTTCATCGAGATTAAAGCAAGGCGAATGAATCGCCGTTTTATTCGTTCTTAATGAAGTGCAATAGAGAATGCCTTCGCTGAGATCATATCTGTCTATCTCTCTGCCTGTCTGTCTGTCTGCCTGTCTGTTTGTCTCTCTGCCTGCCTGCCTGCATGTCTGTCTCTCTGCCTGTCTGCCTGCCTGTCTGTCTCTCTGCCTGTCTGTCTGTCTGTCTGCCTGTCTCTCTGCCTGTCTGCCTGCCTGTCTGTCTCTCTGTCTGTCTGCCTCTCTGTCTGCCTGTCTGTCTTTTTGTCTCTCTGTCTATCTGCCTGTCTGCCTGTCTCTCTGCCTGCCTGCCTGCCTGTATGTCTCTCTGTATGTCTCTCTGCCTGTCTGTCTCTCTGCCTGTCTGCCTGCCTGTCTCTCTGCCTGCCTGCCTGTCTGTCTCTCTGCCTGTCTGCCTGCCTCTCTGTCTCTCTGTCTGTCTGCCTGCCTCTCTGTCTCTCTGTCTGCCTGCCTGTCTGTCTCTCTGCCTGCCTGTCTCTCTGGGTGTATGTGGGTCCTGTGTAGGTTACCTAATATCGGCGACTAAAACGTTTACCGGATTTTCAAGAAATTCGGTATAATTTCTTTACAGAACGCTGTTGAGCATGCGTGAGTTTAATGAAAATCGAGCCAGTGACCGTCATGCTTTACTTAGGGGTCTAAATGTATTTCTTCACGTACTTCCCATATTTCTTGATCGACCTGGAAGAAATTCGATATAGGAGTTCTCCTCATGATGCCATTAAGTAACTATAAGTCTCGTGAATGGCGGTGCAGTAGAAGCCATACTTTGGTCACGTGCATAGATGAACGTATGTCCGTATTTTCAGTACTCTTCGTCCGATTTGTTGAAAATTCGGTACAGGAGATGCCCATAACAATATACTGAGTCAGTTTCAGTTTTACTAAAATCGTCATAGTAAAGTTATACTTTGCCTAGGAGCGTAAATTAAACTGAGTTCATGTTGTCACATTTATTTTCCAAAGTGTTGGAAATTCAGCGGAAAGAACCGCACGTAATTCTGTTGATCCTTTTTGAGTTGCCTAAAAATCGACCCAAGGAAAGTCGTACTTTTCTTATGGGTGTAATGAAATTACATTTACGCTCTCTCATACTGTTGTAGAGTACAGTGTATTTACAATCGCATCCTATAAATTGAATTAACCATGTTATTGAAAGCCCCTAATAATCTATATTACTTTAAAACTTTGACTTTTTTCGGCCCCTAAAGGGCCATTATCAAGGAGGCACAACAATCGTAAAAACAAGTGTACATAAATGCAACTTTGCATATATCAACATAAAATTATACACACACTATGCAAAATTATATAAGACTGTATAGTACTTAATTTATACGTAACGTTTTGTATCCAAGTGTTGTAATTGTGGTTTTACATAACCATGAAAGCACAGTCATATCTTAATCAAAGAAAATTAATTTGTATACATTTTTAATACTTGAGTTCTGGCCAACATAAATCTGATATAAGGAAGTGCGTGTTTATCGTCAACATAACTGTTATTGATGTTAGTATTAATTTAAAAAATTAAATTTGATGTATTTGTCTTTCTTTACTTATGTAATATCACATACAATTTGCCACTGTGTTTACACAAGTGTATGTTGATATATGCAAAGTTGCATTTATGTACATGTCTTTTTATGATTGTTGTGACTCCTTGTTGATGGCCCTTTGAGGGCCGAAACATGCCTTTACCACGGTATAATCTATTTTCAGAACGCCATATGTTTACGGTACACGCGTAAATGTAGTCTTATACAGGGCATACACAAACGAATGGTGCGGTTTTAATAGTGTTCACTATTAAAACGCACCATTCTTTTGTGTATGCCTTTTATATTTAATGGAACCAACAAAGTCACTATGTCTAGAGGAAGACCCTATTAATGTATACTACATTAAATTATAGATTATTAGGGTCTTTCTCGAGACATAGTGTCTTTGTTGGTTCAATTAAATTTATGAGAATACATTTATTTGTTTACTGTAAAGGTATGAGTTTCTGAAAATAGTTTGTGCCTTGGTAAAGACAATATACTGTGTCATGGAGTATCGATATTGCAGTCTCGATATGAAGTATGAAAGTGCTTCATCTCGAGTGTAGTGTAATATGCAGTCTATGATCTTCTTGGAAGTGTTATACGAAGGTCTTAGAAAGTCTCTTTTCCTTTGCAGCTTTAATGACCCTCATTTTTGACCTGAAGGAATTGGTTGACATGATGTCTATTGGGACACTGATGGCATACAGCATAGTGGCTACATGTGTTCTGCTGCTGAGGTAAAGCAAAATGCTGAAACAGAAATGACTTTCCTCTGGATGTTGTGGTTTAGTGATAACAGTGCATGTCTTGTCTGACTCCACCTCTTTTGAAGTTCTTGCTTAAATTTGTCACTTTATCACTTCCACCATGTTCTACCATGGCTGCTTCACATTTCTCCAGAATGTGAATTCTGTAAACATTATTCAGGCTCTAAACTGGAGTCATGAAATCCCTTTGCTTCTGAGACTAAATTTAATGCCGTGAAAGTAGATGCACATTATTTTGATGCAAATTGAATTAGAGAAGTAGGCCTATAAGAAAATTTTGTTAGCATCAACTTTGAAGATAGAGGTAACAGAATTCTCTAAAACTTCATGGGTATATAACTCAGAAGAACATATTATTGTTGTCCTTGTTGTTAATTATCTAGTGCCTACGCATATGATCAGTGTTAACCATACTGGCCTCTGCTCACCTAGGCAATGGTGTAAATCTATTTTTATTTTTGAATTGTGGACAACCATATGTTGGATTCTGTTACTCAGATTGAGCATGAGTGTTGGCAGCAGAGACCATCAGCTTCAAGTGGTCTCTGAAACATAGTAGGGGTGAGGGAAAGGGCTGTTATTCACTTTTGTGGAAGAAGTTCAAATTTGTGAGCAGAACCACATAAAAAAATCTCATTTGAAATGAAATTCAGAATCAACGAATGAGAAATAAGTGTCTTACCATGAGACCGTCAAGTCATAGATTTCAGTGCTGTGGAAATCCCAGCTAAATGTTTTTTTTGTCTATTTTAGGGTGTGCAGTGTAGTAAACGGATAATATTAAAATGGATCTTCAAGAAGTGGGATGGGGGGGGGGGGGCATGGACTGGATTGATATGGCTCAGGATAGGGACAGGTGGCGGGCTCTTGTGAGTGCGGTAATGAACCTTCGGGTTCCATAAAACGCAGGGAATTTCTTGACTAGCTGACGACTTGTTAGCTTCTCAAGAAGGACTCTGCTCCATGGAGTTAGTTAGTTAGTTAGTTAGTTAGTTAGTGTAGTAAACTGATGATTGTAATGGTCAGCTTCAACACACAAGAATGAAGAGTGTGGGAGATGGGATATATGATACGGTAAATTGACTAGGCTTTGGACTTGATGACTAAGGAGCTGTGGTTTGATTCCTCTATTCTCCACAGTGTCCACAAAGACCCCCTCTATAGGGTGAAGGGGGCTGTATTCCTGAGGGTCAAATGTGTGGGATGTGAAGTTCACAATTCCCCTCCATCTATTGCTGCTGTTAAAAATGCATGGCACTTTACCTCCACTCACATACGTAACTTAGTAGCATGGTGTTTAATTATGTGCAGGGACAAACTTTATGTTGAAAAATGTCCAAAATGGGCATTAAAATGTGATGCTAAATGTTGCTGTTATCTAGTGACTGAGGAAGAAACTGTGACATTAGCTTATGAATCTGTATGTAGAAATAACATAGAAATGCATGTGCAGGTATCAGAAGAGTGATGAGGATGAAGACATTGACTACACTGCTAAGGCAAGCAGTTGGGAGACTGTCAAGGACGTTCTGACGCAGATGGTTAACTTCAAGAGGCTGAAGTCTCCCACAGTCCTGTCAGGTGGAATTGTTGCATGGGAAGTGCTGATGTTTTGTAAGTATTGTTACCGTCTTTCTCCTCAATTTTGCCCGACGCTTCTTTAAGCTCACAGAGAAAGAACTAGCTCGCGTTTCACATGCTCTATCTCATGGAATATTTTACGTGTAGGCTTCCTCAGTCGGACTTTACGTCTAGTCAGTTTTATAGTAAGAATAAGTTTAATATTACTTTATTTAATCGATCTACACATCTATAACTTGGTCGACAGCAGTCTCTTATCACACAGCACGCGGATACACCTCCGTCTCTGCCGGCACCAATAGTAATTGTCTCCACCGCTACTAACCTCCAACTTCCCCTTTCAACCTACAATCCCGCCGGACAATATGGCACCTCTCTATGTAATATAAACCAATCCCTAACTGTAAATTTTGGGTTGGCCAAAGCCGTGTTTGCCCCTCAGAACAAAAGAACCGTTAATTCTTCTCCTATCCCATCGTAAATTTTTATAAAAGTTATAACTTAAAACCAACAATATTGCACTTATTTTATATATGTATATTGCAACCCTACATATGTTTCGGCTGTACTTCAGCCATCATCAGGGGTTTTCCTTGCAGCGTCCACTAACTGTATTTCTCACTAACATTTGATTCCTATTGGTTTTCTTAGTAACTAGGTATTGTGCATTGTCTTATTGTCTAGGTCCTATATAAGACAATGCACAATACCTAGTTACTAAGAAAACCAATAGGAATCAAATGTTAGTGAGAAATACAGTTAGTGGACGCTGCAAGGAAAACCCCTGATGATGGCTGAAGTACAGCCGAAACATATGTAGGGTTGCAATATACATATATAAAATAAGTGCAATATTGTTGGTTTTAAGTTATAATTATCTCAAGCTTTGCACGGTATGTACAACTTTAAAGTTTTATAAAAGTGTTCTACGAAATGTCACAACAAAACATCCCTTTATAGTTCCCAAACTTAAGTTTCTAATCCCTTCTGAAAACAAGCGCCAAAACAAGTGCCAAAACAAGTGCCAAAACAAGTCCTCACCCAGCTTTCAATAATTTCCAGCGGTAACAGTATAGAACACAGTGATTTTGTGTACTGGTGCCTGAGCCTTGCTATGTATGTAAGGTAAAACTTAAAAGTGTCATAATACAAGGAATTTTTTAAAGGAAAATTACATACTTGTACTTAGTTTATAGCCTGGAAAGTGGAAGGTAGCAAAATTTAGTTTTAAATATGTCAAAATTTGGAGCTACGGTAGCACAAAATGAAATAACATATTATTTTCATTATGCCATTATGCTAAATACAGAATTACGAACTGCCTAATAGTGATTAAGTTCAATTTATTTCCTTGTTTACTAGTTTTGGGGACCTTGGCCCTCACTGCTTGCATAGTGCATGCTGCAGAACCACTGAGCAATTATGACCCATTAGCAATTTTTGGGGTTTCATTTTTTACGGTGTGCCTTCTACTCATCATGGTCTCCATTGGACTGCAAGCTCCATCAAAGAAAGAGCTGTCATTTAAGGTAAGGTAGAACACATTTACAAAATTTTTATTCATTATGCAGAAAGGAAATACGGAATCAGTAGACAGCCACGATGAAGATGCAGTGCAGGCGCGGAACATAATGTTATGAATATAGATTCAAAGATCTGTTATGACACAAAATATTTACGCGCTGCATTACGTAACATTTCCGTTGAACCCACCTCGGAAGTTTGTATGTAATATATATAATAACCATGGCTCAACTGCCCTATATGGGCTCAGGCCTCCTCTTTCCGAGGTTACTGGGTCGTGCGCATTCGTGGCAGTTGGTGTCTGGAAAACTGGCGCGCGCTACTGTTCTATCGATCCTGATGTGACCGCCAGAGCCATCTGGCAGGCAGTCAGGAGACTTGGGTGAGAAATTGGGGTTGAAGTTTGCTTACGAAACATTTCTATTAATGCCCGTAAGGTTCTTTTACATGCCGTAAATCTACGACATGGGACCGACGGCTTTACTTCCCTTCCGAAGGAAGTGGTGCTCCGGATTTTATCACCCTTAAAAATCCATCGACCTCGGTCGGGATCGAACCCAGTAGCGAGCACGCTAACCACTTGTCCACCGAGGTCGACAAGTTCCTATATAGTCTTTATTAATTATAGTAAATATAAACTATACTGATTGGTAGTAGTCTGTACTGGCATGATTACTTCAAGTTTTGTATATATTTAGCAATTGATGTGACAAATTTGGGGGGGGGGGGTGGTGTTAGCAGCCTACGGTTGAATCGGCCCAAAAGACAAAATCCTGTCCGTCCACAGGGCATAAGGAAAATTAGTTAAAAACAAATGTGATAACATTTTATTAAAAATAGACCGAGGGTTTATCCTTTGTCCACTCAAACCTTTTGTACATCGCCGTTAGAATAGTGTCAGTTCAATATAAGGTGCAGTATGTATATCATGCGGTTATTGTAAAGCTTCAGATGTGTTCTGTTTGACAAACCCCCTTCTGTGTATTTGACATATTTGTAGCATTGCTAAAATTGCATGTACTGAAAATCAGTTTCGGAACTCCTTTCCCTCTCTGTCATCATTCATTCTGCAGTCTGTCTTACGACAGGTCCGTAGCCTCTTCATTCTGTAGTCTGTCTTACGACAGGTCCGTAGCCTCTTCATTCTGTAGTCTGTCTTACGACAGGTCCGTAGCCTCTTCATTCTGTAGTCTGTCTTACGACAGGTCCGTAGCCTCTTCGTTCTGCAGGCTGTCTTACGACAGGTCCGTAGCCTCTTCATTCTGCAGTCTGTCTTACGACAGGTCCGTAGCCTCTTCATTCTCTAGTCTGTCTTACGACAGGTCCGTAGCTTCTTCATTCTGTAGTCTGTCTTACGACAGGTCCGTAGCCTCTTCATTCTGCAGTCTGTCTTACGACAGGTCCGTAGCCTCTTCATTCTGTAGTCTGTCCTACGACAGGTCCGTAGCCTCTTCATTCTGTAGTCTGTCTTACAACAGGTCCGTAGCCTCTTCATTCTGCAGTCTGTCTTACGACAGGTCCGTAGCCTCTTCAGTCTGTAGTCTGTCTTACGACAGGTCCGTAGCCTCTTCAATCTGTAGTCTGTCTTACGACAGGTCCGTAGCCTCTTCATTCTGCAGTCTGTCTTACGACAGGTCCGTAGCCTCTTCATTCTGTAGTCTGTCTTACGACAGGTCCGTAGCCTCTTCATTCTGTAGTCTGTCTTACGACAGGTCCGTAGCCTCTTCATTCTGTAGTCTGTCTTACGACAGGTCCGTAGCCTCTTCATTCTGCAATCTGTCTTACGACAGGTCCGTAGCCTCTTCATTCTGTAGTCTGTCTTACGACAGGTCCGTAGCCTCTTCGTTCTGCAGTCTGTCTTACGACAGGTCCGTAGCCTCTTCATTCTGCAGTCTGTCTTACGACAGGTCCGTAGACTCTTCATTCTGTAGTCTGTCTTACGACAGGTCCGTAGCCTCTTCATTCTGTAGTCTGTCTTACGACAGGTCCGTAGCCTCTTCATTCTGTAGTCTGTCTTACGACAGGTCCGTAGCCTCTTCATTCTGCAGTCTGTCTTACGACAGGTCCGTAGCCTCTTCATTCTGCAGTCTGTCTTACGACAGGTCCGTAGCCTCTTCATTCTGCAGTCTGTCTTACGACAGGTCCGTAGCCTCTTCATTCTGCAGTATGTCTTACGACAGGTCCGTAGCCTCTTCCAAAGTGTGTTCTCCACACAGTGCGATCTAGTGCTTCCTCTTTCAATTTCCAGTATCTTCTCTTTTCCTTAAGGTCATCCAGTAGCTGCTTACGTCTTCTCCTCGTCGTACCGCCATTTCTATCCTTCCTTCTAACTTTCCTTCAATCACGTGTTTCAGAAGGCAGTTTCTACGCAAGATGTGACCAATCCAGTTAGCCTTTCTTCTTTTTATTGTATGTACGATATTCCTCTCCTCCTTCACTCTGTGTAATACTTCTTTATTTCTCACACGATCAGTCCAACTTATCTTCTTCATTCTTCTCCAGCACCACATTTCAAAACTTTCCAGGTATTTCTGATCTACTTTCCGAAGTGTCCCTTCTGTATCGTCATTAATTATCACAATCTAAATCAAACCTGACATCTTTCATTCTCAAGATATTTTTTTCCTGCATCACTGTATGCAAGTAGCTGAAGACTCTGTCACACCTTAAATGCAATCACTGTGTCACTGTGTAGCCTTTCACAATATGATTAGATTGGTACCAAGTCAGCACATATCAGTCTTTTCTGATATTAAATGAGTCTGACGATGGCATGTTACAATAAACGTGACTGCAATTTTGGACATTGACCCTGGCTTCTGAAACACGGTGTTTTCAAAACTGGATCTGTTTGCTGTAAGCTTGCGTAAAAGGAGAAAACTTCTTACTCTTTGGTCCCATTACAGAGAGCTTTGTCAGCGACTGAGACTAGGGCCTTCTAATGGATGCAAATAAGTAGCAACTGTACATCCATCACCCCTGATGACTGACACAGTATAACGTTCGTTGCTGGTTACTTTTTAATTTGATATACACCAAATTACGAGACTGTTATTTTCAAAGGTTTAACTTTATTTCTCAATTATAAAAATACAAACGTTAGCACAATACCATTCGTCTACTCCTTTCCTTTACTGGACGCCAACTGGCTCGGGACACCTGGTCCTTTCTTCTTCCTACTATATATAGAGGAGTGGGGAGGGAGAGCCGAACTGCTCCAATAATGTTCGGTTACAACAGATCCATTTGACAAAACACTGTGTTTGAAAAACTCAAGCTAAGGACTATGTCTAAAGTACGTATTTAATTACTCTTGTATAGTTGTCTGTGTAGCTACTCGCTACGGGCTGGACGATCCGGGGATCGAATCCCGGTGGGGGAGAATTTTCCGCACCAGCCCAGACCGGCCCTTAGGGCCCACCCAGCCCCCTATAAAACGGGTACCGGTTTTCTTTCCCGGAGGTAAAGCGGCCAGGGCGTGGAGTTGACCACCGACCTTCATCTAGTGCCGGTGTTAAAGAAAGAGTAGAACTATACCTCTACTCCACCTCTGGGCCTTCATGGCCTGTTCTAGGGAGAATTTTACCTTTACCTTTGCCTTGTATCTGCGAAAATTTTATGCTTATGACTAAGTTGAGGGGCTTTCACCGATTCTGCATCACGAATGACGTTTTGTTATGCTGTTTCTTATACAGGTGCCACTTGTCCCTATACTTCCATGCATCAGTGTAGTAATTAATGTATATCTTATGATGATGCTGAGTGTTGAAACCTGGATAAGATTTGGTGTGTGGATGGCCATTGGTAAGTCCCTTTTATTAAAATATAATACAGCGTTTGTTTATTTCTATAATAAATAATAACCATGGCTCAACAGCCCTATTTTGGGCTCGGGCCTCCTCTTTTACTAAGTCGTGTGCATTCATGGCAGTTGGTGACTGGTCAACTGGCCGCGCTAGTGTTCTATCGATCCTGATGTGTCGGCCAGAGCCATCTGGCAGGCAGTCAGGAGACTTGGGTGAGAAATGGAGGCAATTTAGCTTATGCAACATCTTTATTCATGCCTCTTATTTATTCAGGTTTGTAAATAGTGCACTAGTTACTGATGGTACCAAAGTATCTGTAATAAAAATTTACGTCAGATTTTGTCCCCTAAATTAGTGTTTCTCAAAACGTTTTTGTTCTACTCAGAATGTGAGTTAATATATCTCATTTTAATGGGAAATTTCAGCTGATGAATTAATTAAACAAGAAACCTTGCAAAAATTTGAAACAATTATCAACTGAGCTCAGATTTGCTATATGTAAGTGTAAGGACTACTGCCACCGGGTGAAAACCCAATTGCAGTAAATAATAATAATAATAATAATAATATGTAATTTGGCAAATTTTATTTTATGTAGGACTCTGAAAACACGGATGGATGCTCACACACACACACACACACACACACAGATTTTCTTTAATAATTATGTTTGGTAAAAGAATAGGTTGGCCGATCCCAGTGGCCGCGCGGTCTAAGGCGTGGGTCTACGCCCTCTCGCTTACTGGGATTGTGGGTTCGAATCCCGCCTAGGGCATGGATGTCTGTCTGTTGTGATTGTTGTGTGTTGTCAGGTAGAGGTCTCTGCGTCGGGCTGGTCCCTCGTCCAGAGGAGTCCTACCGAGTGTGGTGTGTCTAATGTGTGTGATCATGAAGCCTTGAAAAATGAGGCGTCCTAGGCCCCCAAGGGGCTGTCGAGCCATTGGAGGAGAAAAAAAAAATAGGTTGTAACTGACCTAATCTGTAAAGGTATTAGTAGTAGTGGTGGTGGTGATGATCATGATCATTATCATGATGACGACGATGACAATGATGATGATGATGGTGAAGATGATGAACTGTTTTTCTTATTTCAGGTTTTATAATTTATTTCGGATATGGAATCTGGCAAGAATGGCGGCTCTTAGGTTCGAAAGGTGAAGTAAATAAGAATGTCACTGCTGGAGAAGTGGAAAATAAGTGAAATGTTAATAATATTTATTTAAGTTTTCTTCGCTGTGAATTTTAGCTGTGTAGTCTAACTGAGTCTTACATCCTTATCACTTCCAGTCACTGCTATATATTATATCACTTCCTCAGTCACAGTCCTGTGCTATTCAAGTCCTTTTTTCTTCCCATTAGTCACAGGTTTGTAAGTCTTCACTTACCTCATTGTAGATCCAATCTGTCTTTTACATCCTCTCATCTTTTTTTTTTTTTACAACATCATTACAGACCCCAACTGTATTACATCCTTCTCATATATTCCATATTTTTTACATCCTCATTACAGAACCCACATCTCTTTTAAGTCCCCATTATTTATACCATTTCTGTTACATATTTGTTACAGACCCCACCTGCATTAGTGTACATCCTCATATAGACCCCATTTCTATAAGTTTACATTCTCAGTTTATGCCCCATCTTTCTTTCACATTCTTGTTATAGACACCATCTGTCTTTTACATCCACATTATACATCCCTCTCTCTTTTCTGTCATGATTATGGTCCCCATTTTTCCTTTATAACATCTTCGTACAAAGTCATGGTGTTGTGGTTAACATTTCTGCTTTATATTTGACAGTTTATTTAATCAATTCATTCTCAGATTGAGACCATGTACTCTGACAGATAATTTTGTGGTTTCCACTTCCTGCAGGAAAAGGTTTAGTACTTTGAAATATGCTTCATTCCAAGGTCCTCCCCACTTTTTGGTTATAGTGGTTAAAGTCATTTGGGACCACATAAATTATCAGGTGTTCAAGGTGTTTTAAATGAACCTAAAACAAGTAAATCCTTCCAAAGACCTTTACTGATTTAATTACAGTCGTTGTCATTGCTCTGACAACAAGACACTATCTATATTTGCATTTGTACCTACTTCTTTCTGTGGTTATGTCTCAAGTGTAGTTCAGGGAACAAACACAGACAAAATGGCTGTTCGGTTGGTATATGTGTACTGGGATGGCTAAGTAAAGATTCAATTACAATTAGAAATAATGAAAGTACAAATACAATTACAAGTTCAAGAAAATGGATGAATTTGAAGTGTAAGGGAAAGAAATATCTTGTAGTAGTGCTTGATTTTCTTATGTGTTAGATTTGTCGAAAAATTGTATTGAATGCTGTTTAGGTCAGTACAGTGCATGTGTCCAATTTATTGTGTCTCTAAATTGATTGGAAAGCCTGTGCATACTAGGATATACGGTGAGAGCTGTCATGCTCAGGGACTTGTTAAAAGGGACACTGTCACGTTTTCGAATCTGCAACAACCACATGAAAAATTATTGTACCAAGAACACAGTTCATAACACCATGCCATGTCATTTCTGTATTGTTAAATGTCTGTGTGAAAAATAGTTTCGTATTTGAAGTAAATAGCATTTGTCACAGCGTGAAGTTTTATTTTCTTCCTTTAGAAACACTATTGTGTTTTGAAGAATAATTACACTCTTCCTCCGTCTGTCTTCGATGTAGCAACCCTCAGTGTAAAGGCAAGAAATTATTTCTGTTATCAAATTTTAATTTGAACACTATATGCGCTATTGCAAGCTGAAGCAGTCAGAGTATAAACGTGAGCTTGAAATTGAAAAATACAACTTGCAACAAACCAGGCCAAGATGTCGTTATTGGTTAATGTAGTTAGAGATAGTTGGCGCCAAGTGTCATTGATTTATGGTGGGACTAGAACATCAGAGAGTGTATTGTTTTGTAATCAGTGGAAAATCCTGGCCTAGAAGGCAGGTAATCTAGAAGAACCTTGATTTTAAATTCGTCCTTATTGTGTATTTACTTTACCATATTCACTGTGTCCAGTAACTAACAACAAAAGCAACAACAACAGTTGTGGCCGTGCCATGGCTAAGGCGGTTAGTCGCTGGCCTCCCACCGCGGAGGCCCGGGTTCGATCCCGACTCAATCTATGTGGGATTTGTGGTGGACAGAGCGGCACTGGAACAGGTTTTTTCCCGAGTACTTCGGTTTCCCCCTGTCAATTTCATTCCACTAGTGTTCTATTACTTGGAAAACTGAAAAAAACACCTTTCTCCTCATCTTTATCACAGTGTTGCAAATAAGCCTTAAGGCTGCGGTGCGTCCGTAGCTTCTGCTGCGGGGCCCTTCACCATGAATATAAACGACATTTGCCTCCATATTTAAGTTAGAAAAATGTTCCTACTTTAAATGTAGAAGCAGTGTTCCTGGGGAAAAAAGCAATCCCATTACAGGCCTGGACAGGCCCTGAGGGTTCCAGGAGGTTGAGGCTCCCAGATTTCTAGACAATCGGCACATGAAGGTGGTAAGGTTGTCAGCCCTACGCACCGGCCGCCTTTACCCCCAGGAAATCCTGGTACTCATTTCTGTTAGAGGCTGAGTCGACCCCAGGGCCATAGTGCGACCGTAAGGATTATGTCAATGAAAAATTCCAATGACACCATCGGGAATCGAACCCGCGACCTCCCGGCTCATAGCGGAAATATTTGTAAATTTCTACCAGAATATAAAGCGTCGTGAACAAGGAGACAGTAATGTTCGTAGCCACTGCTGTGAAAATCTCAACTGTTGCTTGTTCTTTGTTGCTGTCTGCAAGAGCAGGTTTCAGCAATACGAGTATTTAGGCAAATTGGTTACATTCACTTGACTCTAGGTGATAGACAATTACTATTTCTGCCATAGTTTTGTGGAAGTGCTGTAGGATTCAGGAAGCTTCAAAAGAATTTATTTATTCGAACGACTAACTGTGAAATGTTAATAATATTATGAGAAAGTCACTGATGAGCTCTGCGAGATTGACCACGACTGGGAACGGATTGCTACAGCGCAGAGGAGCCTTATGGCATCCATGAGGCCTTATCGTGACATTTTGATAGAAAGAAACAAGAAATCATGACAGTCCACACTGCAAGCTTTCTTTAAAAAACGTGACGATCCTCAACCAGGCACTTCGTCAGAGAACTAACGCTGCTTCATTACGCCATTGCCGGTTGTAAGTGTACAAAATATATTTTTTAAATTCCCTTTATTATATTTACTTTATTTCAGAGCTTTAAATGCAACGTCATTATATTACTGGTCAATGTTTGGGTGCCGCGAACGCATGTCATTGACTTCCCATTGATTTACATTATAAAATCGTTTCAATTTACGCGGATTCCGATTACGCCGGTTCGTCCAGGAACGCATGTCATTGACTTCCCATTGATTTACATTATAAAATCGTTTCAATTTACGCGGATTCTGATTACGCCGGTTCGTCCAGGAACGCATGTCATTGACTTCCCATTGATTTACATTATAAAATCGTTTCAATTTACGCGGATTCCGATTACACCGGTTCGTCCAGGAACGCTTGTCATTGACTTCCTATTGATTTACATTATAAAATCTTTTCAATTTACGCGGATTCCGATTACACCGGCTCGTCCAGGAACGCTTGTCATTGACCTCCTATTGATTTACATTATAAAATCGTTTCAATTTACGCGGATTCCGATTACGCCGGTTCGTCCAGGAACGCATGTCATTGACTTCCCATTGATTTACTTTATAAAATCGTTTCAATTTACGCGGATTCCGATTACGCCGGTTCGTCCAGGAACGCTTTTCATTGACTTCCTATTGATTTACATTATAAAATCGTTTCAATTTACGCGGATTCCGATTACGCCGGTTCGTCCAGGAACGCATGTCATTGATTTCCTATTGATTTACATTATAAAATCGTTTCAATTTACGCGGATTCCGATTACGCCGGTTCGTCCAGGAACGCATGTCATTGACTTCCCATTGATTTAAATTATAAAATCGTTTCAATTTACGCGGATTCCGATTACGCCGGTTCGTCCAGGAACGCATCCCCGTCGTAAATCGAGGTCTACCTGTACAGAGTGTGATTCGATTCTGGCGTGTGAAGGATTTGGCAAAGGAGGAAATTCATCACTAGTTGATTGAGGCGTGTCTTCAATATCTGAACTTAAACTTATAGGCTGAAGGACATTAACTGGACAATCTCAGTTCGCTGCGTTAATTTAACTCGACATGTTTAACTGTCATTAAATCATTAGTAGGTGGAAACCGAAAAACACTCTTCGAACACCACGTGCCTTTGTTAAGGAAATCATTCTTCCTAGCATACAGAAAGTTTTGAAATCAGCGTTCCAGAGACAACCAATAAGGGAAATAGGAAAATCCTCGAAATCAACTAAAAGTTTAAAAAAATCCTTTTTTCCCCGAATAACGAGGTAAACAGATTTATTTATCTCTCGAACAAACTATCATGCAAGTTCGTGTGAAAGAATCTAATTTAATTATAGTACCTCCTGTTGACAACGACAGACGCCTGAACATCTGTGCCATTACTATTGTCATTTATCAGGAAATTCGTTTGATTTCCTTTTACTGTGATAACATGTCTTAACGAGATAAGAATTGTTGAACATTTAATGCTCTTATCGTTATAACTTTATTTGATTATCTTTGATTTAAATAAGCAGGTATAAATCGTAATCAAGGATTTACGTGTGTGGTATTATTCATTGTCAATGCATACACAAGAACAGTCGTTTCGACAAGCACATTCTTAAGTGTCTCACTTATCGATGGGCAAATCCAGCAAAGCACGGACGGGTGTCCGGCCGTGGAAGATCAGAAAATTTCGAAAGGCGCCACGCATCCACGCAAAGGCAAACTAGGTCTTGTAAATTTTATTTGATTACAGACAACTATTTAATTAACATGTCATGCCTGCTACATGGAAATTGCTGGCAGTGGAGCGGCTGGAGGCGGAAGGGGGCGAGTGGTGCTGTCATCCCGGAGGGCAGAGTGCAGGGGGCGGCTAAATGATTATTTTAAACAAATTGTGATTAAATTAAGTTATAAACCAACCGATGCACACTAAAACCACTTTTTAAGTAGCTTTATTATAAAATTGTTAAAATTGTACCCCTACACGTGTTTCGATCCTAGGATCATCGTCAGGGGGTTTTTTTTTGCTAAAAGCTACAGTTACTTCAACCACATGATTTAAAATATTTTATCGGCACTTTAAAACATAAGTTAAAATCCTGTAAAAAGATTCGTTAAAAGTTGTAAAATTGTAAAAGCACTGTAGATGGTAGATTGTGGAACTGCTGGCGTGTGGGATCGTGGTATTAAAGGCATGTGAACTGTTTTTGTGTGGAGCGGAGTGTACTGCGTGTTGTGTGGTGAAGAGTACTACGGTGGAGTAGTACTCTTCATAATTCCTGTTAGAGGCTGCTCTTGTGAGTACTCCCGGGCGTCAAAACAGCTGGCTATTCCACTGGTTCCAGGAATTGTATGAGCTTCAGCTGTAACAACAGTCCAGTGATTTACCACCGAAGGCCCCCATTCCATATAACTAACTAATTCCAAAGAGCAGAGTCCTGAGACACTAAGATGTGCTTAGCTAGTCAAGAAATTCCCCGCATTTTATGGAACCCGAATGTTCATTACCGCGTTCAAAAGCGCCCGCCACCTGTCCCTATCCTGAGCCAGATTAATCCAGTCCATTTCTCCCCATCCCACTTCTTGAAGCCCATTCCATATGTATTATTTATTTTTGCAACGTAATTTATCACAGCGTAAAGGTAAAGTTCTCCCTATAACAGGCCACGAAGGCCCAGAGGGGGAATAGAGGTATAGTTCTACTCTTTCTTTAACCTCGGCGCTAGATGAGGGTGGGTGGTGAACTCCACGCCCCAGCCGCTTTACCCCCGGGAAAGAGACCCGTTACCCGTTGTATAGGAGACTGGGTGGGCCCCAGGGCCGGTCTGATCACAGTGTATCTGGGGTTTCTTAAATAAAGTTAGGATTACGCGGTAGTTGTGCTCTGCTCGACTGACATTGTTATTGTTTATGTGTAAAGGACGTAACAGGAAGCATAAGCACAGCCAGAATTTTTTTTTGGGGGGGGGGGGCTGACCCTGAGGCTATATATAATTTCTGTTTGATTTTAAGCTCTATTTTATGAAAATCATGTCAGAATTTTGTAGCCAACATCTAGATAGGTTACAAGGAAAATTAAAACTAACTGAAAAAGAAAAAAAAAGTCTACAAATTCATAAGTTTTTATAATATTTCTTTCAAAATTCCAATGTACTAGACAGTGGCTGATTTAGACTGAAGCGTAAGTCACGTAAAACATTGATACCATCCTGTCTACAAAATCTGTGTTTCTTAAAATTTCGCTTTTGGGGGGGGGGGGGTTGCACCCCGGTAGACCCCCCCCCCTTTGGTGCGCCAACGACAGGAAGAACCACATGACGATAAGGACTTAAAAGTTGTCCGTGTCCACGCTGTGAGAGCGCAGTTACCTTCACGACCCACCTACTTTATCCCCGAGGAAGTCATCCCACAACCCATTGAATAAGAAACTATGTGGGCCCCACAGTTGGTCTGGACGTCTTGGAGTAGAGACAAACCTTATGGCCCTGTCGGAACTCGAACCTCGGTCCGTCCAGCCCCTACCCAATGTTGACAGTGAGATATGAACCGCTGTCCTGTCGTTGTATTTCGTGATATGCTTTAACAAGCTCTAAAGACCAAATTGTGTGGCCAGCTGGTGTGCTGCGATTAATGGGGCTGGGGCACGTAAGTCTGGCGTTGCTCCAAATTGTATGATTAGTCGCATTTTTATCAGCCAAACAATTCTATCTTTAAGTGTGTTAGACCTACATAACACGTAATGTCGTTTTAGGAATACTTTCTACGCCAATTCCATTACTGATAGAAGGAGAATTTATTTTTAAAAACATTTCTAAGAAAACCTCAAGTCTGAAAAATAGAAGAACAAGTAGATTTTAGTAATTTGAGGTTCTCACAGCGGTGATAAACATTGAAGTCAACTGGGATGTGACGCCGTGTCGACAGCTAAATACACGTAGTTTTAGAATTTTCGAAGAAGCTTGTGGCCTCCATATCCTGGTCCTAAATGTTTTGACTTTATACGCTGAAGAAAGAGGCAGCAAGCTCTTCCGAAACTTCATTTTTTTAAAAATAGGCGTGGCGTTATCCCCGAGGAATTGAACCTTCAAGTTTGGCGTGTAATTAGAACCTATGCTTTCTTACAGTAATATACAGTTTTATAAAACGAAGCCAATAACAGGCCAAATTAGAATAACCTGATGCTTGTACTCAGCAGCGCTACATTTACCATTGAGCAACTTCCAGCGCACCAATAACTTACATAACATTTTAACATTCTGTGTCGGTAAGCGGTTTTTAAAGAATTTTTAACAACTGAATTTGTGTACTCCGTGAACAAGTTTCAACGCATGAACAGCTGACATAATATCTCAGTATACTGGGTCATAAAGTGGTGTTTTAACAATTTTAATAAATGGGCTTGTTTACTTTTAAGTGTTTAGTGTTCAGTGTGTTCCCCTGAAGATGGTTTAGCACACCGAAATACGTCGGGACTCTTGTGAAGTTTTCTATATGTGCTATTTTAAATTTGTGTACGAGTTGGTGAAAATACATGTTGTTGTAACAGTACGTACAGGGAATAGACAATTTTAAATTTGAACCTTCAAAGTTTGACAAATTTGGCGGTATGGGTACCGGCTAAAATGGCGGTGGGTTTACATAGGCCACATTGACTAATTTGTGGTATATTTAACAGTGTCGAATGGGAAGATGATGGGTGAATTTATAATTGCATCACTGTCAGTAGCCCATATTTATGCTATAGCTGACATCACTGTCAGTAGTCCATAGTTATGCTATAACTGACATCATTTTCAGTAGCCCATAGTTATGCTATAGCTGACATCATTGTCAGTAGCCCATAGTTATGCTATAGCTGACATCATTTTCAGTAGCCCATAGTTATGCTATAGCTGACATCATTGTCAGTAGCCCATAGTTATGCTATAGCTGACATCACTGTCAGTAGCCCATAATTATGCTATAGCTGACATCACTGTCAGTAGCCCATAATTATGCTATAGCTGACATCACTGTCAGTAGCCCATAATTATGCTATAGCTGACATCACTGTCAGTAGCCCATAATTATGCAATAGCTGACATCACTGTCAGTAGCCCATAATTATGCTATAGCTGACATCACTGTCAGTAGCCCATAGTTATGCTATAGCTGACAATCTACGTACTCGAAAAATGGGCAAGGGAATTTTCTTAATGTCTCTAAAGAGAAATTCAGCAAGAATGGTTGTTATGGATTCCGGTCTCCTGGTATGTGACTGTGCGTTGCTAGGTAAGTGGTTCCCGACGTTTCGAAGGAACATGTCTTTATCTTCAAGAATGAAAGATCCGTGAAGTATATTCATGTCATTCTTCACGAACCTTAAAACCGTGAAGATGAAAGCGACATGTTATTTCGAAACGTCGGGACCCATTTATACTACGCAGCATAACATCCTCAATTGCTCCTCTTTGAAAACCTCAAAACTGGCAAGAACGATTGTTGTTTCGAAAGAAAAATTCCTCTTATTGGTTGTATAAAAGCGAAAACAGCTGACAAAAATTTTAAGCCATTATACTGCCAAATAAAGGTCGTTGTTCTTCGCTATTTTAAGTTATGGACTTAACTCAGAGTCCAAATGTGTGGTAAAATGTTATGGCATCTTATCTTCGCTACAGATATATCATTTAAATCTTCTGATTATCGAAGAATTCACATGTGATACACATAAATCTGTTTCCACATTGGCTATTGCTGCAAAGTCCATTACAAGTACTTGAAAACTTCACCAGAGCAGCTGTGTACAGTATCGAATGAGCCTATTGCCGACTGTGTGCTTAATCCAACGCTTGAAGTTTTAAGTCTCGGATCGTTGAAAGTAATTGACATGTTATTATTTTGTATTGGATCAACTAACTTCTTGAAAAGCTGACAGGCTGTCAGGTAGTCAAAATATTCCCAACATTTTATGGAACTCGGAAGTTCATTACCGCATTTACAAAATCCCGCCACCTGCCCCTATCCTAAGCCAGTTTAATCCAGTCCATATCCCAATCCTACTCCTCAAGGATCGATTTTAATAAACTTCCCATCTACGCCTAGGTCTTTCAAGTAGTCTCTTTCCCCCAGGTTTCCGCACTAAACCCTTTATGCACCTGTCTTCTCCCCATGTGTTCTACACGCCTAGCCCATCTCATTATTCTTGATTTGATTCGCCGAATAATATTTGGTTAGGAGTAGAGATAATAAAGTTCTAAGTTATGTAGTCTTCTCCACTCCCCTGTTACCCCCTCTTCCTCAACATTCTGAAACCTGTGACTTGGATCGCTAAACATAATTAAAACATTATATGAACATACACGGTGAAAATAATATAAAATGTCATTACTTTGTTAAGGTATGGTTGAGGTGACATATTTTTTGGGAAAAAAAACAGGGGAAGCCTGCTCTGACTGACTGACTGAATCAATGAATTACTTACAAACTAACTAACTATATTCTTGCCATTAGTCAGTTACTCAAGATGTTACCAACATCTTATGGAAAGCAAAGCTTCATTGCAATGTTCACAACAGACCATTACTTGTCTCTTTTCTGGGTCAATCCAATCCAGACAATTCAATTTCTTTATGATCCGTTCTAACATTTATTAACGCTCTTGGATAAATTCGAACTGCTGCCCAGGACGGATAATTTTTAAATTCATAGTATCATTAAATGCATTCAAGAGCGTGCGGTCAATTTGGCAAGAGAGATTGGAGTGACACTGCTGTCCCTCCCAGCACACACTACACATCGCTTACAGCCACTGGATGTGGGCTTTCTTAAACCACTTTCCATGTATTTCAGTCAGGCACGCGACAAGTGGATGCGGCAACACCCTATGAAAAAAGTCACACAATTTTAGATAAGTGAATTGCTTGGAAAATCCTACGGACGAGCTGTAAGTGTAGCCAACGCAGTAACTGTATTCGCCGGAACAGGAGTTTGGCCAGTTGAGCCAAACGTATTTCAAGACAGTGACTTTGCGGCATAGACACAAGATTCTTACCTGTCAGCTGGGCCTACAAATTCAGTCACAGAATGTCAGGCAGCAACCTCTTCCAATCCTCGACAAGAGAGAAAGTGCCCAAAAGCAAAGTCGACAACTCCTTACAGGAAGGTTGAAGAAATATCACCTCTGCCTAAACGCAATGGAGAAAGGACAAGGAAGACGACGGCTACTACAGTCCTCACCATCACACCTCACAAAGTGCAGCTGGAAAATAAAGTTTCATGTCGCACTAAGAAGCGCAAGCTTGCCTTCCCAGAAAGCGTTACAGAACGTAGGCCGAGCTGGTTTTGCAAACTGCAAATTGGAAGAAATGCTTGATATGATCCAATGCATGGGGTGCCGGGGGTGGGTCCACCAAGATTGTGGAAAAGTGGGACCGAAGATGAAGAAGTACCATTGTGAAGAATGCATTTAGACGATTTGTGTATGCGGTGAATCATGAGTTTTGGACATCGCTGTAGGAGATGGTTCCTGAGGTCTTTGTGATCAAAACCGTTCCTATCAACATGGGTTCAATTCTCAATTGTTATGGTGCTATGGGCTTTCTTTAACTCTCATAAACCCACCCCTGTGAACCGCTCGTACTGCATGCGACCGTTAACACGTTTGTTCCTATCAATGAAGGCGGTGATGTAAAACATTCCAGGCTTATCTCCTGCACTTGAAATCAATTCTTGCAACTCGACTCTGGCCGGCAGCAGCATTTTCCTTGTTGTCAGCTGCAGCTTGAACATAAATGTGTGCTTCATATTCACACACAAGACTTTTTCGAAATGCTTTTTGCTTCCATGAAATACATAAAGAACAACTGGAGAATTTGGTATATTTTAACTGTTTTGGTAGCGTGATAAATTTTGTAAGATTTACACGTGAATTTAAATCCAGGATTGCCATGGCAAAAGCAGCATTCAACAAGAAAGCAAATTTAATTTAAATTTAAGGATGAAACCAGTAAAATGTTACATTTGGAGCATAGCTTTGTGTGGTGCTGAAACGTGGACACTTCGGAAAGTAAATCAGAAATATCTGGAAAGTTTTGATATGTGGTGCTGGAGAAGAATGGAGAAGATCAGTTGGACCGATCGTGTGAGAAATGAAGAAGTGGCGGAAAGAAACCTCCTACAGAAAATAAAAAGAAGTAAGGCGAACTGGACTGATCGTATCATGCGTAGGAATTGCCTTCTAAAACTCGTTATTGAAGGACAGAAGTAACGGGAAGACGAAGAAAAAGACATAAGCAGCTACTGGACGACATTAAGGAAAAAAAGAGGATAGTACTGTAAACTGAAAGAGGAAGCACTAGATCGCACTGTTTGTAGAACTCGCTTTGGAAGAGGCTATGGACTTTTCGTCAGATAGACTACGAATGGTGATGAAATATTTAACCAGTTTCAGCTAGAGATTCGAGCATAAATACATGTAGGTGTTCAGTTAAAGTGTCGCTTCACTGTTGTCCAGTTGCAATGAAGTTTAGAATATATTTGAAAATTTGTTAGTGAAGAATTTCATTGTAAAATTTCACGAAAATCCATTTAGCGGTTCTCGAGTTCTCTCGTTCGGACGTTCAGACAGATGTAATTTTGCATATATTCGTCGGAAAACTGCGGAAACCTCTTCCTAATGAACACGGGTTGCCCTCTGTATTGACGCAACATTTCCTGTGGCGTGGGAACTGAATTTTTAATTATTATTTTGATGAATTTAAGGTTTGTAATAAGCTAAAATTTAAACCTAGAAGTCATTTCGAGAAAAAGTATTCATGGGTCGTTAAAATTCCCTTAAATTTCCGGAAATACCTGCAAAAGTAGCCGTGCCTTTGAATACTACCAGAATTTCTTCGCTATTTTGGTCTTTAATCTGATATTTCTTTTATTTTAATATCTGGAAGTATTTGACGTGCAGCACTGATAACCGTAATTTGCAAGGATCAGTTGAATAGAGTAATGCCTTCGTACGACAGAGCAGGAGCAAAGTTGACGGAAATTTAATTGATTACAGACGGCCAATAAAAAAAAAATTCGGTGTTAGAAGTCTTGTAAACACGAGACATAATATAAACACAACACAAATGAAAATGATGAAATAAATTTAGGAATTGCGTAAGGGAAGTCCCTGGCGTGTGTTTCTTGCACTGTAGTAGATATCTAGACGATATTCTGACTGGGTCGAAATATTTTCCGTCATTTCTGGCTTATTATATTTTAATAGCTGTTGTACAGTGTGTCCACAAAGTCCCTTCGGGGTTTTGAAAAATTGTGGCGCGCAAACAAATTGAGCTAGCCACATTCGGTTTGCGGCAGATAACAGTGAAACTCTGGACGTTTTTTTTGCCACATGCGGTTTGCGGCAGATTACAGTGAAACTCTGGAAGACCCGTATCAGGAATGCGATCTCGGCTATTCCAGCGGTTTCCACAAAGTCCCTTCGGGGTTTTGAACAATTGTGGCGCGCAAACAAATTGAGCTAGCAACATGCGGTTTGCGGCAGATTACAGTGAAACTCTGGAAGTACTTTTTTACCGCCAACAGATAACTTGATGACATGAAGACCCGTATCAGGAATGCGATTTCGGCTATTCCAGCGGACATGCTCCACAGAACAGAGCTCGAATATCGTCTGGGCGTTCTCCGTGCTACCAAGGGAGACCACATCGAGGTCTACTGAGGTCAGTAAAAGACTTCCAGAGTTTCACTGTAATCTGCCGCAAACTGCATATGGCTAGCTCAATTTGTTTGCGCGCCACAATTTTTCAAAACCCCGAAGGGACTTTGTGGACACACTGTATTTTGTTTTAATGATTGAGCATGTATACACGTCGAAGCGGTCTATAAAGGGTGCCCTTATTTTAACTTTATATGATTGTTGTGTTATTTGTTAAGTAGCCCCGAGAAATAAAATCAAGCGCTGTTAATCCCGGGAAACCAGGAAACTATGAAATCTGTCAACCTCGCCTTCTAGCAACCGTAGACCAGTCCCATTTTCGCATTAGAAAAACTTAAAACCTTCTCCATTTACAGCTGTAAAAAGAAAATTTTTGCTCAAAGGCCTACAGGTAAAGAGCGCCCGTTATTTTGGCCTCAGAGAATGGGCAGACATGTTTGGCTTGAGACAGAATCTCAGTTTGGCATCTGCTGCGTTACAAGAACTACGCATGTGGAGATGTGCTGATGGGAATTGCAAGTGAGGTGAGTTTCGATTGTTTCTTTCAATTATGTGTCTTTTGTTTTATATGGGTGCAAAACTTTGTCTGTAAAATTAAGGGCAGGGCATAGATTGAGGGAATTCGAAAACAGGGCGATGAGAAACATATTTTCGCCTAAGGGAAAAGGAACAGAATACCGAAAAAAAATCATAAGACTTTAATGTATTTTATTCCTCACCTAGTATTATTTGGATGATTAAATGAATATCGATGAAATTGGTTCGACATTGGGTGAAGAGAAATGTATATATGGGTTTGGTGAGAAAATCTTAAAAAATAAAAGAGAACACTAGCAAGACCTGGCGTGGATGGGATGCTGATGTAAAAGCAGAGTTTAAAGAAATAGGATGGGAGTTGTGGACTGGATTAATCTGGCTCAGAAAAGGGATAGGTGGCAGCCTGTTGTAAACATGGCCATGAACGTCTTGGTTCCGTAAAGTGCGGGACATTTCTTGACTTCTTAGGGAGGATTCTCTTCCATGGAGTTATTTTATTTTTTCCAATTACGTAGCATGGTTACAAAAATACCGTACATGTTTTGTGGACATCTTGTACGCGCAAGTCACAAATTACACTGCGACACTGGAGTTCGTTGACACGGCTCTATTTAAGATGGGTCAACGAATGTCGTTTTAGTGACCCAGTTAAGTAATACATTAATATTCGCTATATTTTGCTGTGCCTGTTGTCACGAATCAATTTATCGGATTATAATCATATTCATTCTTGGTGTACAGAACGGTGCAGACCGTCAACAAATTTATAGATAATTGTTCTAATGGAAAGCACAGAATTCTGTGTTTGTTTGTGTGGAGGATGGTTGTAATTGGTATGCCTGCGTAACTTTAGGTGTTAGTAGTAATTGGTGCACACGTGTAACTTTACATATCTATTAGTAATTGGTACGTCTGTGCAGCTTGTAATGTCTGCTAGTAATTGGTACGTCTGTGCAACTTTAAATGTCTGCTAGTAATTGGTACGTCTGTGCAACTTTAAATGTCTGCTAGTAATTGGTACGCCTGTGCAGCTTGAAATGTCTGCTAGTAATTGGTACGTCTGTGCAGCTTTAAATGTCTGCTAGTAATTGGTACGTCTGTGCAGCTTTAAATGTCTGCTAGTAATTGGTACGTCTGTGCAGCTTTAGATGTCTACTAGTAATTGGTACGCCTACGTAGATTTAGATGTGTCATACATTCCTGTTATGTCAAGAAAACACAGTTTTGAGTGATCAGGACGAACTGGTCGAGTTCACTCTCACCATCGTACTACGTACATGGTATTCAGTGACAGCAGAGCGCACGAAAGAGACCTCATCAGGTGCTTGACTGCGTGTGTGATAAGATATCGCCAGTGGCTAATCGAATCTGTCTGGCCACTGACACAATGCCTTATCGCAGAAGAAATAAATCACAGATACACAGCTGATAAAATCTCGAAACTGGCGTTGGCATACATACAAAGACATTCAGGAGGAAGGGTCAATATTTTGGGAGATGATAGTATCGGGCATTGTGAGAAAAAAAGTTCATATGAACATGTGTCTAATTTTGAGTGGTTACCGAGATAGAGCTGTTTGAATCTCCAGACATAACTACGTTAGGTTTTTGTTTGCGGGGTTGGATGAAGAGCGAAGTTTACAAAAGGAAGACGAATTGCTCGCTCGCATTTTGGATGCTGCTGCCCGCATAAAGAAACGTGAAGATCAACTGAGACGAACAACACGCGATCTTGACACACGAGTTGCAAAGTGCACTGAGGTTGAAGGTGGGATTTTGGAACATTTATTGTGAACTGTAACAAATCAGTCATTTAAACATTAAATTAAAATTAAAATTAAATTAACCGTAAGTAATTTCTCTTTCTTTATTACAATTAACAATGCTTTTGTATTTGTAGACTCAAACAGCTCTATCTCGGTAACCATTCACAATAGACACATGTTCATGTGGACTGTTTTTTTTCTCCCAAAATATTGACTTTCTTTCTTGAATCACCTTGTACAGTAGTTTAATTTTGTCTTCATTTTTCTCTTCCCTAGAACACAAAACTTAATACTTACTCTTGCAGATATCTACAGTAGCTACGACCCTTAAAACGAAGTGCAAATTATTCCAGTAGACTCTATGCGAAGTCATGTTTCAATCCGTCTCCATTAGATTAATCGTACGGGCATATTTTAATTTCTGAATATGAGTGTTATTTATTCTTTAAAATGTAGCTACGGCGTTGTGAGTTGTGATATTGACAAGGACAGTAACTGAATCTCTGTGGAAGACCGTGTCATTTTGCCAGTGCTGACTGAAGTACAAGCAACTTGCCGTTCCAAAGAACTGTACGGCTTACCCTCACGAGTTAAGTTCTTTCTTTCTCACTCACGCAGGCCGGGGGTCACGATGAAACGATACAACAGTACTGGAGTGCTCACGCAGAAGAATCTTATTTTGTGCTTTTCTCATGTCTTAGCAAAGGCGCTAAAATCGAGCGTTTGGTTTTTCCGGATTGTGATAACTGTGTGTGTGTGTGTGGAATTTTTCCGCATGCTAGCAAGGCGCTAATGTGGGGTTTTCCCTGGAATTGCAGAATATAATGGGTAAAAGTGCTGACTTGAGACTCCAACCGATGCATATAACAATAATATTGAAAAATATTTCGATTTAATCTTCTTAAAATGAACAACTTTTGTCTTTGTTCCTTTCCGCTATCATTATCAGTAGGCTTAGGATTATACGCACTGTGCGTATTGCACAATGCGTATAATCCTAAACCTAATTATAAGTTTCCGAGATAGGCTACGGAGCGTTGAGGAAGAATGGACTAAGACCGTGAATTGTATGGAATGTGAAATATCTGTAGCAGTTGCAGCGCCTTTATAACACTGGCGGCTAGTTTCTGCACTACGGACAGCCATCGCAGTAACACGCAGCGAGTTTTTTTTTAGCGAATTTCTTTATTTCTCATGTAGATATCATTTAGATTAAACATCACAGGTTAAGAGGGTTAAAACAGTCGTTCCAGTAACCAACTGCCTATGGAGCTAGGTATCGTAACATCCATCCAACCGAGTAGTCACTGTCCCACTGGTCTACTTACTCTTCAAGGCCAAGTGTGGTACAGAGCGGGGAAGGGGGGGGGGATGACACCTGCCTAGCGTGGATAAAAGTAGGGGAAGCTACCAGCAATATTCAGTACTCAGTCCATATAAGGAGCTCCACGGCAAACTCACAGGGTTCCCAGGGGCGAACGAACGCGGCAGGGGTTATTATAATGTCATAATAAGGAATACTTTCACACCGTCAACACAGCGTTACTGTTGTTAATAATAATCATATCATCTCATAGCGACATGTTTCGACTGCATTAAGTCATCTTTTTGCCTAACTGATATTATAAAACTACGAACGTATTAAAACATATAAATTATAACAATGTCGTGTTAATTTCGAACGAGTTCTCATTTCTAACAAAATGTATTATATCACAAATTGCCTTCGTTCTTTTTTTTTACTAGGTTACCCAGACACGTAAATTAAAATTTATTGTTCGTTAATTATAAATTATAAATACCTCCACAGCTTATTTTCTGTAACAACTACTTGATATTTCCATAATCCTCTTTCAGATGGACGGAATAAGCAACGAGAATGGAAAGTTGCTGATTGCCATTGTGAAGCAGAACAGCTTTAAGGCTTCTGGTTGAGCTGTCTATGAAAAGACGTCAGTCATGTGGGTGATGGGGAAAGCCTATAGCTTTAAAAAGTCCACTGATGTCAAAACAGTAACACAAACTCTTTTCCGTTGGGAAGAAGGGTGAGAATTCGTCATGCCTAGTTCTGTATTTAGATATTTTACATGAGGGAAGGAGGAACAACATCCACTCTTTCAGGCGAGAAGCAAGAAATTCAGCTTTTGATTTCGGTAGCTGCAACTGTCTGATTAGATCATCCAGTTCTTCCTGATTAAGAAGATGTGGTCCCTTTTCAGTATCTTCATCCGATAAGCTTTCATTAGGATCATTTGTTCTCTCTCTCTTTCTTCTTCATATGAAGAGTGTTCAGGTGGAATGGGAATTGGTACGTCATCACTATGTGGAACTGGAGCCATGGATGATGGTATACTGGGATATTTTAAATTTCTTCTGTTCTTTATATTTTTGTAGTTTGTTATATCAATCATACAGAAGTAACAATCAATACGGTGGCTTGTAGGCTCTCTCCAAATTCGAGGTATAGCAAATGGCATACACTTTCTAGTCCCACGCAGCCATCCTTCTAAGGTAGATCGACAGCTACCACAACACACATGGGGAGCCCAAAATTTATCCTGATCTCCGACAGGCACTCCGAAGTATGCTTTGTACGCTGTGCAGAACTCCGTCCCAGACACAGTGTTATGTTTCACCTGCTTTGGGCTCGTATAGAAACCACAAACATAACAAAAATAATCTGCTGTAAGTTTACAACCTTTTCCCTTTGACATTCTTGCTTTAAAATGAAAAAAATCTGAAGAAGTACTGAAATCACGCGACTGCAGCTAACATTCAGTACACAATCAAGCTCCTTTATGTGAAAATATCGATAATGAAGACTGATATCAATATATCGAAGTGTATCTATGTTGTAGGAAGAAGACAAGCCTGTATTCATGTGACACCTAGCGGCTTGAACACTAACTAAGAGGATAAAGCATTTGATGATGGCGGTTTTCTTAAAAACGTAAAATGCAAAATATCTTTTGAAGTATCTAAACTAAAGGAAAACCAATGTCAGATATGTGTTCAGCAGGCACATATTATTCAGAAGTCGTAAAAAATTAAAATAAACAGATTCTTGTTGAGTAGTGAATTATCTTTACGTCCAGCGATGTGTGCAGAAATAACAGAAGCCAAAATAACGGGACCTATATGGGTGAAAATAGGAACAAACCTGAAGTTTGTTGTGAATTTCGATTTGGTTTGTTTTTCAATAATTTTAAGGGCTATTGGATTAAGTGGCTTTAAATTAAATTCTATGCATATTATTTGAGCTTTATTAACACTGTACGATGCAACGTGACACACAACATTGCTATTATACCTATATCATCACAGTATAATTTATTATACTTCAATTAATTTTCATAGCTTCATCTTTTCAGATGGTGTCGGCAGCTCTCACAATTGTATGGCACTATAATGATTATTGTGTTAAAATATTACAAAGAAAACACAGAAGCTCCTCCACAATGTATAGATAGCACAAACAGCAACACATTACACTCCTACACAAACTAAGAACATGCTTCATATTCCAAGAAAGCCAGTATTTCCGTACCGGGGAACTATATATTTCATATTTCAACATGGTTTTATTATAAACAGACATATTTACGTTCTATAATTATATACATATCTCTACCATAATAGCTGACATACAATTGATATACGTTTGTGTAAACTGCGCTTGCTTTGGTAGTTTGTGATAATATTGAGACCCCCATGAAGATGGACTTTGAGTCCGAAACACGTGTCGGGTGATACAAAGACAAATACTACATTAAAGTAGTTAAATAGTGCATTTGTTGGTTTATTATTTATTTTAATTCATAAAAACGCACGGTGATAACAGTGTGAAAAAAAACAGAAGCTCCATTAAACACTAATAGAGAAGTTGTGGAAACTAAGCGTAGACATTCATGATAGTCATCAGATTGCAGGACAAAATAATGATCTTGACTAAATCATTGGCAACAGTGGGGCAAATTCAAATCTTTCTCAGTGACACTAACATATCAATGTTTTTTCACCAAGAAATTGAGATCAAGCTAATTTCCGTCATGATTCTTACAAATTAAACCCAGACATTTCGAGTTCCTTTCTCCTGTATAAATATACAAAGATTAAAGTATAAGAACCGTAATTTAATTTATTATTTTATATGGGTGCGAAACTTGTTCTGTCATAATAAAAATTATGGTTGTTACAAACATAGAGAAAAGTAATAAATTTATAACCAACTGATACACAATTGAACCACTTTTATTTTACCGTCTATATCAGGGGTCGGGGAACTTTTTTACCTAATACCCCAAAATATATTTATTTAAGCCGACGTTACCCCCTTGATTTGAAAGGGAGAAAATCATAGATTATTTAAATTCAAAAGGTCTATTGAATCTATTTATACGGAGAATACAATTATAAATATAAAAAGTATAAAATAAATGCGATAAAATAAATTAATATCCTCATTAGGAAACAAAAGGATTTCTTTGAAATTTCTTTGTTTCATTTTTGATACAATGAGTTCAACATGGCGTGACGTCTCCTAAACACGTCTATTACATTGGCCAGATGCAGTGTTGCCAGAAGAAAAATTTCTGTCGTAACAAGGAACGCGCTTTTATTATATAATTTTATTTATGTCTATTGAGTCCTCATTACCCCCAAGAATTTATTTTTACCCAACTTGGGGTAATTTATCCCGGTTCGCCGACCCTTGGTCTATATTATTATACGCCCCTACATATGTTTCGGACCTCAGTCCACCCTCAGGGGGTCTCGTTCGTAAAAGCCACTAAATCAAATACATGTTGTCAGGGATATACAGCACTTATGTACCACTATTGTGGTAAAATTGTCTTAATATAACAGTAAAATTATTAAAACACAGTTTTTCATGTTAAAAACCTTATTAAAAGATTTGTGTACTGGTGGTATAAAATATGCGGATGCGGAAATACTGGCTTATACAGGGCATACACAAACGAATGGTGCGGTTTTAATAGTGTTCACTATTAAAACCGCACCATTCTTTTGTGTATGCCCTGTATTTAGACGTCTGGAAATGCGTAATCTTTCATTGTGTGTCTATGGCTTACGATGCGGCCTGTACTGTCTGCCAGGTTACGGGATCCCGTAACCTTGCATCCGTACATTTTATACCACCAGTACACAAATCTTTTAACATAAAAACATTTTAACATAAAAAACTGTGTTTTAATAATTTTACTATTATACAGGGTTATTCAAAATGATTGTCGGGGTTTTAACAACTTGTCATACACAAGACACTTGAGATAGCAGTATATGTATTTTTTTATTTAATAGAACAACACTCCAAGTTTTTGTGACATACCTTACAGGTGCTCTATATGTGCACCCTTTGTGATTCTACAAACATCAACACGATAATCGAGTTCGTTCCAAACTTTTTCTAGCATGTCAGCGGTGATGGTTTCAATGGCGGTTCTGATTCGTACCTTCAGTTCCGGGATACTTGCGGGAAGAGGAGGAACATAAACCTGATCCTTGACGTAACCCCATACAAAGAAATCACATGGGGTTGCATCTGGAGAACGAGGTGGCCAAGTTGTTAAAACCCCGACAATCATTTCGAATAACCCTGTATTAAGACAATTTTACCACAATAGTGGTATATAAGTGCTGTATGTCCCCTGACAACATGTACTTGATTTAGTGGCTTTTACGAAACGAGACCCCTGAGGATGGACTGAGGTCCGAAACGTATGTAGGGGCGTATAATAATACAGACGGTACAATAAAAGTTGTTCAATTGTGTATCAGTTGGTTATAAATTTATTAATTCATAAAGATGCACGGTGATACTAATATGAAAAATAGAGAAAAAGATGTTAGGTTTTGGGATTCGTTGTAGTGACAGAAATTCAGCCAACACAATAAAAATTTACGGTCACAGGTTATAATTTACTGACAAACATTGGCAATTCTGACTTCACTGACTGTCCGTTTGTACACGTGTGTTTTCAACTGATGTTTGTTGTAACCTTGATTTTTTTTTCCCTACTTGGAATCTTGACCCGTGAAGATGGGACCGATACGTTGTCCCGAAACGTCGGTAAATAATTACCATACGATGCCGTGTAATTACCCAGAAGACCACAGATTTGATGTTTGTTGTGATTCGGCTTGCAAAAAAAAAAAAGAAGTTAAGTCATAAAACTCATTGAAAACATCCTGTTTTGTTGTTAAATTAAATTACAAGGATAGTGCAGTCAATCCACCCATTTTTGTTATATAAAACAGAACATTTAAGAAACTCTTCGGATAACATACAGAAACAAGCTGCAACATGGCCAATATAACCCATTAAAGACACTCAGGAAAAATGTAAGTGGATATAAATAAATTCCAAAGCGTTAATTCTAAGTATTACTTATTCTAAGTAATAAAATTACAGATACCAGTACAAGGTCAAAGCATACATTTTGTATAAAACAAGATGGAATAAAAAACTTAATCAAAAATAATGTAAGCAAAAAACGCTCAGTGATTCTCATCAAAACAATTAGTATAAATAATGTTATTGTTTTTATAATGATCTTATAATAAAATAACTTAATATTATTGAATATACTATCAATACTCAAATATACTCGATCTTATAATAAGCTATACGTATTTTTACATAATATGCAATTGTGACTGCTTTAGGTGGATTTTTAGTACAATAGTTTATTTATAATGGATGAAAACTGTAAGGAAGAAATCTCTGTCGTAGCAATGATAATTTTGAGTGTTTTACCGCCATCCGTCTATACTTCTACGCCTGATAATTTGCCCCCATGGGTCGAAACCTGTAGCGGTTTTGAACAACAAACACCGTTTTATAAAAGAAATTATTGAGTTGACTGCATTTTCCTTGTTATTGAGTCATAAATGTTGCTTCTGTAGCATTATTTATAACGTTTCGAAGTGCCGTATATGAGAAATGGTAAACGGGCCAGTAAGTCTTCTACATTAAATCTTTGAAAAGAATCTGAAAACAAATGCGAAATCCCTGTTCGTGAAAACTCATTCCCCCCAAGAGTGTCTTTTGTCGGGCAGAGACAGCAGAATTGTTGTGGACCAGCGTTTCCGAAAATTTTTGGTCACGGAACACTTTTTAACCGAGTAAATATTTACGGAACGCGTATGTTTTGTGGTCCTTCATTTATCAAATAAACGTCCGCGCAACGAGATCCGTTGGTAACCAAATGAAAGGTTCTTATAAAAAATTCTTACGTTAACAGTATCTTAAACTATGATTAAATATGCCAAATTCAAATTTAATAGCAAATATTTAATTTTCTTTTGTTCCTCGATTTTTTTCGCGGAATACCAATTCCCCTCGCGGAGCACCAGTGTTCTGCGGAACGCTGCTGTACACGAAACAAACGAACACTGTTTGCTGTCCTCGTTCATAGTTGTCGCTACTATTCATAACAAAGAGCTCATATCTGCAGCGCTAGTGTATTACCCAGCACCAGCTGGTTGGTGCCGCGATGAGCAGTCAGTCACTTGCAGTCGAGTGGAGTGGAGCAGTGTGGTGGCGTTGGAAGCAGTCGATGGAGTTATAGTTTACAAGTACATTTTGCCTAACGGATAGCGCTTACCATATTTGACTACGGTAGTGGCCTTTCGTTGTGACTTATTTTTGCGGTGAGTCATTTAGCCTAAATCTAATATGCAGATTGTTATTTAATTGTAAGACTCAACGTACAAATAATCGTTTTAACGTTGCTGTGAAGTCCACATGTGTCTATCATACACTAGAATTATATTTTGATACATGTTGGGCTGAGGATTCTCTATGTCTGTTTATGGCTACTTATTGAAACCAGGGTACACGCAGAGCTTATTCTGTGAGAAATTATTTCCAATACCTAAAGCCGTTCCAGATATTAAGACTTGTTGACCCAATACACGAAGCACTGTCCACAAAACTATGTTGTAACATTTCACTTTCTAATATGTGTTCATAATTTTCTGGGCTTTTCAACAGATGTTTGTGTGTCTGCATAGTTACGAAAAGCCGTTTCTACCATACATATACATGTCCTTCCTGTACACTATCAGCGCAGTGTACGGAGTGATAACAATCACGAATAGAAATAATTGGCTACACCAGGGGTGTACAAATTTTTAAAAAACCTACGATCCACGTCAAAATTATAGGCGCCAGAAAGGTGACATGGAGTTTCATACTGAGGACCCACGAATATTAGGCGCCACCATAAAAAATTTAGTTCTCCTGGCAACGTGTCGGCTGGGATTTGTGAACCCTCGGGGTGCGCTGATGAGAATACTCCCCTTTTGACCATTTAACGTCATACAATACAAAACATTTGTGTTTGTCCTTTCTGTTTACGTCTTTTAGCAATGTGCCGATGGATACTCTCGCGACTAGATATAATAGGGCACGTTAGAGCCATGACACCCATTTTGAAAAATGAACGTCTTCACGCGAGTTTTTCAAATATATTGGTTTGGGAAAAACCGAATAACACCAAATTTTGGGACAGGACCTTCTCAAAGAGCCTAAGAGTAATTTCTTTTTCTTTTGAGAGATCCTAAATTTCTCATGTTAATATGTATGGGTACGTCTGTACTCTATATACTGCCAGCATTCAGCCATGTCCCCCCCCCCACCGCCCCTTAGATCTCAACCAAACGAAAAGCAGGCCCAAGTCTTGTCTGGTGAAAAGCTGGATAATATCAGAGATACAGTTTACTTTAAACACTTTGTAAACACCTCTTTGCGATCAGTTTCCTGAGATATGTACGCCCAGTATCTGAATGCAGGCACAAGTGCCCAACGAAAGAAGACTGAGCAAGTCGACTCAATCGCTAACAGCCTTCTGACTCCTCACGGCTGTGTCTTTTGGGATAGAACGTCGTACATTCTGGTAATTCAAAATTTTCCGAGGTGCCCAGCTATTACCATCATCTTCATTTATAAATTGTATTTGGGAGGATCCCCTTTCTTGCTTTATGCGTAACACTATTCTGAGGTTTCTTGTGGTTTTACTCAGTACCTCCAAGCAAGTGCCGAGACAGTAACTCAAATTATGCTATGGTTGCTTTCCTGTATACCTTTTCCAATGCATTAGTCACTCTGATCTTACCATTCGAAGCTATAAAATCACAACGACTACGTCGCTAAACTATAAACAAATAATATAACAAAACAAGACAGGCAATGTACGTATAAACGTAACATTGAGGCGCGTTCGTGTAACCATTGTTGTCGTGCAAAAGCAATAAGTATTACATATTATGAGTGTGTGTCTGTAGCCTTAGTTATCTAGCATGCAAAGCGCATGCGCCGAATAATATTGTCATCTGTTGCCTGTCTGGCTGTACCATATTTTTCCACATGACCTCATAAACGCCGGAGCAACGCGGTGGCGCAGTTGGCTTAGGCACTGCGCTACAAACTGGATGGTTGCGGGTTTGATTCCCGATGGTGTCATTAGAATTATTCATTGACTTAATGCTTGGGGCCGCACTATGGCACTGGGATCGACACAGCTTCTAAGAGGAATAATTCCTGGGGGGGGGGGGGGGGGGGGGGGGTAAAGGCTGCCGTTGTATAGGGTTGACAACTTTACAACCTTCATGTGCCGATTGTCTGGAAATCTGGGAGCCTGAACCTTCTCAAACCCTTAGGGCCTGTACAGGTATTACTTTTAACTTTCCTTATCTCATAAACGGCACGATTTTCGGAATTACATTATGTAACATAAATTATCTGTTTTGAGTTACTCTACAACTATTGTCCGAAACATTTCTCATTCCAAGAATAGTTCAGCGAGATACCATCATAAATATACATAGGTCTGCATGTAAAGTACCCGTTATTCTTGTCAAATTTTAATGAAACTCGAATTTTCTCGACAGATTTTCGAAAAATACTCAAATATCAAATTTCTTGAAAATCCACCCAGTGGGAGAAGAATTGTTCCATGCGGACAGACAGACAGACAGACAGACAGACATGACGAATCAAATAGTCGCTGTTTGCAATTTTGCGAAAGCGCCTAAAAAGGAAGCACAAAAAGTTGATTAGTTAAAGCAAAGGTATGTTGTTTCTATGCGCGCCATGAAGGTATGGAGGCAGGCAAGGCATAGCTCCACTCATTCGTAACCGTGGCACTATGTAAAGGTGTGTGGCCAGCTTTGCGTTCTGACCGTTATACCCGCGGTACCCATTGAATAAGAGGCTGAGTGGTCTTCAGAGCCGGTCTGGACACCTTGGATAAGAGAAAATCTTCGCTCTTCTGAGATGTTACGCAGCGTTGATTGGTAGTTACCGACGTTTCGAGACAGCCAATCGGTTCCATCTTAAAGAAGGTTCAAGTTCGACCCTTGAAAGTGGGACCGATATGCTGTGCCGAAACGTCGTTAACTAATAATGCTGCGTAACCTACCAGAAGACCGAAGACAGAAAATCTCTCGCCTTTCCGGGTTGTCTAGCCGTGAGCCTAGTCACTGTACCGACTGAGCTATCCCGTTAGTTTTTTTTTTTCCTTGGCGCAACAGCCCCTTGTGGGAGAGGGCCTCCTCGTTATCAAGGCTTCACGATCACACTCAGACACACCACACTCGGTAGGACTCCTCTGGACGAGTGATCAGCCCGACGCAGAGACCTCTACCTGACAACACACAACACTCACAAGAGACAGACATCCGTGCCCACACGGAATTCGAACCCACAATCCCAGGAAGCTAGCGGTTACTATCCCGTTAGGTAAAGAGGTAAATTAATTCGTTTCACTGAAATCGATAAAACTGCTGTGGAATTAAGTCCTGTATTTAATTTGATTGCCGATCCCAGTGGCCGTGCGGTCTAAGGCGTGGGTCTTCGGCCGCTCGCTTACTAGGATCGTGGGTTCGAATCCCACTGGAGACATGGATGTCTGTCTGTTGTGAGTGTTGTGTGTTGTCAGGTAGAGGTCTCTGCGACGAGCTGGTCACTCGTCCAGAGGAGTCCTACCGAATGTGGTGTGTCTCAAATGTGTGTGACCATGAAACCTCGACGAAACGAGGAGGCCCAGGCCCATATAAGGCTGTCGAGCCATACAAAAAAAAAAAATTAATTTGATTAGAATTCACTTGACAGGGATGTGATTTGTATTTAAGTTCTGTGAATTGTTCTACTTAATAATGTAGTGAGGTTCCTTGCGAGCGCACACTCGGCGGAACTGTATCTAATGTTGTTCGGATTGATGAACGAATATAGAATTGTGACTGGAACAGCTACCGAGCTACTGTTTGGAAAACTACAGAAAAGAGTTTGTGACAGTTATTTGCGAATGGAATATGTCCACAAAAATGTTGGGTGATTCAGTGTGTTACATTTTCGTTGAACGAAACTTACACGCAACTCTAATATAGTCTTCTCGGGCCATCAGTTTTAAAACTTATACGCAACTTACTGCACACACATTTTCACATGCCGCAGATATGAAGATTGATATTCGGTCTCGGCCCAAATACTTTTATTTTTTTATGGGGTTTCTATAAGGGGAACTGTCTACCTGTATATGCAGGAAAGCATTGTTTCTCACATCTCGAAGAAAAGAAATTTTTAGTTTTGCAAAAATATTTTTCTAAAAGCTGTAAATAAAAATACTATAGGCAGTTGAATGAGGAGAGGTAAGTCTGTTGCATCGGTCCCCGAATTTTACTTTTACTGTCCCTGTTTTGCAGGGGAAAATAAAATTGTTGTCGTTCATGTTATGTGACATTCTTTCTGAAGGAAAACTTGATTTGATGTTAAAAGGACGAATTGTAGAGGATTTTAACTGGTATAAAAATTTCACTGCATTTCGCAACATGTCAAAATTAACACGAACCAATATAAAATTGTACAGGTTATGTGCGCTGATAACACTCTTTTTCTGCAATTTATGTTTGAGTTCAAGTTCATTAATATTTTCATAATATTTTGTTCTTCCAAAGTCACACCTAGTCTTATTGTCAATATCCACATCATTCCTGATATTTACGTTAACGTAGCCTCTGTAACTTAGCAAGAAATTTTAAAACGCGAGTTAATAAACACTCTGATTCCGGGAAAATTATTTTGACTTTCATGTATACAGTACGTGGAACATGGATAGCAGATGGTACACACCAGACTTCCACATGCTGTTTCGTACTCAGGAACAATAATTTGGTCTTCACACCTCCGGGCGAAGCTTACAGAGAGAACGTACAAAACAAGTCAAAATCATAAGTCTGCGTCAATTTTCACTTGTCGCTTTTTTGTTAAGTGTTATTCTATTCAAGCCAAAGTACAATTTATGCATAGCTGTAATAGCAGAAAATAATAGAATTAACTTCCCCACACAAGACACGAATGCACTTCAGCCCTTTCTATTTTTACTGCAATACATAGACTAGTGGTCTGACTTCCTTCTGCGGAACCACAGCCAAAGTCTTAGCCATACTCCTGAGTAATCAACATTAGTCACCACTGAAAGTTCAGCATTTGTCCCACCCTGAAATCAAGGCTTTTGTCTCGGCGTTGGAGAGGTTGGTGTTTAGTGTCACTAAGCCAGGTGCTTCTTATGAAGACCAAAGATGCTGAAATCACTAGGCGCGAGATTTGTACTGCAGGGAGCATGTTTCGTAACATATCCGTAGGGCTGTAACCATTCACGAGATTGGTTTTCATTATGGCGACAGAGATTTTCGTCTTTTTTGGACATCTTAAGAAGCACCTGGCTGGCAAGCGATTTGCAACAGACTCCGACGTGAAGCAAGCTGCCACGTCCCCCTTAGAGATAATCAACGCCGTTTACTTCCACGCCGGGATATACCACGGTGAGGCAATGCTTAAATGCCGATGGTGACTGTGTGGAAGCCTGGTGTGCACCATGTGCTACCCGCGGTGGCGCAGTTGGTTGAGGCACTGCGCTACAAGCCGGAACGTCGCGGGTTCGATTCCCGATGGTGTCACTGGAATTTTTCACTGACATAATCGTTTTGGTCGCACTATGGCCCTGAGGTCGACTCAGCCTCTAACAGAAATGAGTACCAGGAATCTTTCCTGGGGGGTAAAGGCGGCCGGTGCGTAGGGCTGACAACCTTACCACCTTCATGTGCCGATTGTCTAGAAATCTGGGAGCCTCAACCTCCTGGAGCCCTAAGGGCCTGTCCAGGCCTGTAATGGGATTGCTTTACCTTTTTTTTATGTATGTACATATGTATGTATGTCTGTAAGTGTACCGAGGGTCTGCTGAATAATCTGAAGTAAAAAAAACGTCGCAGAAAATTTTAAGTATTTCGTTATTTATTCAGGACAAATTTGCCGGAACTTTTTCATCTTATATATTAAACGAAATGAGATATCAATACATTCTTTTCAACCATAATGTTATTCTGATATTCCGCTCTATGTATCTTTCTGCTGTTGGCCTGATGATGGTTTGCACTCAAGCCGAAACATGTAGCTATAAAACGAAAATAATTTGCTTTATCAATGAACGTGTTTTAGACTGACGTACCGCTGCTTTTGATTCTGTTCCAACTATGTTTCTTTTTCCCACATCGCAGCATTACACGGCGTGTTTCGTACGACACTTACTCACGCAGATGCTGTGTTTGTGACGTCACTGTAGTTTTTTTTCTCATTCAAATTCGCGTCTTGATTACGTTAACAAAAACGTAACAGTTTAAAACACCGAACATATTTTGTGGACATCCTGAATTCATAGGCGACCGGATATATTCCTGAAGGAAGGCCAAATCCTGTCATAGTGTCATCGGCTATTTCAACAAGACAGGAAATGCATGTATAACGTAACATTCTGGCGCGTTCGCGTAACCATTGTCGCCATGCAAATGCAAAAAATATGTGTTCTGCAATTTTGAGCTACATATATCGCTGTATTCGCAGAACTAGCCGAATGCACCAACACGGTCGTATTATGTTCACTGTAGTGTTGAGCTACATATATCGCTGTATTCGCATAACTAGCCGAATGCACCAACACGGTCGTATTACGTTCACTGTAGTGTTGAGCTACATATTTCGCAGTATTCGCATAACTAGCCGAATGCACCAACACGGTCGTATTACGTTCACTGTAGTAAATTAGGTTATAGACCAACTGATGCACACTAAAACCACTTTTTAAGTAGCTTTATTATTAAAATTGTTAAAACCATAGCACTCATCACCGTACAACAGGCAGTAAACTCCGCTCCCCATAAAAACATTTTACATGCCTATAATACCACGATCCCACACGCTAGCACTTCCGCATTCTACCATCAACAGTACTTTTATAATTTTACAACTTTTAACGAGTCTTTTTACAAGATTTTAACTTATAAGTTTTAAAGTGCCGAAAGAATATTTTAAATCATGTGTTTGAAGTGACTGTAGCTTTTAGCAAAAAACCCCCTGACGATGATCCTAGGATCGAAACACGTGTAGGGGTACAATTTTAACAATTTTAATAATAAAGCTACTTAAAAAGTGGTTTTAGTGTGCATCAGTTGGTCTATAACCTAATTTAATATGACGAAGATGAACGGTGTCAACAGTGTGAAAAGTTCACTGTAGTGTTGAGCTACATATTTCGCTGTATTCGCATAACTAGCCGAATGCACCAACACGGTCGTATTACGTTCACTGTAGTGTTGAGCTACATATTTCGCTGTATTCGCATAACTAGCCGAATGCACCAACACGGTCGTATTACGTTCACTGTAGTGTTGAGCTACATATTTCGCTGTATTCGCATAACTAGCCGCTTGCACCGACACGGTCTTATTACGTTCACTGTAGTGTTGAGCTACATATTTCGCTGTATTCGCATAACTAGCCGAATGCACCAACACGGTCGTATTACGTTCACTGTAGTGTTGAGCTACATATTTCGCTGTATTCGCATAACTAGCCGAATGCACCAACACAGTCGTATTACGTTCACTGTAGTGTTGAGCTACATATTTCGCTGTATTCGCATAACTAGCCGAATGCACCGACACGGTCTTATTACGTTCACTGTAGTGTTGAGCTACATATTTCGCTGTATTCGCATAACTAGCCGAATGCACCAACACGGTCTTATTACGTTCACTGTAGTGTTGAGCTACATATTTCGCTGTATTCGCATAACTAGCCGAATGCACCAACACGGTCGTATTACGTTCACTGTAGTGTTGAGCTACATATTTCGCTGTATTCGCATAACTATCCGAATGCACCAACACGGTCGTATTACGTTCACTGTAGTGTTGAGCTACATATTTCGCTGTATTCGCATAACAAACCGAATGCACCAACACGGTCTTATTACGTTCACTGTAGTGTTGAGCTACATATTTCGCTGTATTCGCATAACTAGCCGAATGCACCAACACGGTCGTATTACCTTCACTGTAGTGTTGAGCTACATATTTCGCTGTATTCGCATAACTATCCGAATGCACCAACACGGTCGTATTACGTTCACTGTAGTGTTGAGCTACATATTTCGCTGTATTCGCATAACTAGCCGAATGCACCAACACGGTCGTATTACGTTCACTGTACTGTTGAGCTACATATTTCTCTGTATTCGCATAACTAGCCGTATGCACCAACACGGTCGTATTACCTTCACTGTAGTGTTGAGCTACATATTTCGCTGTATTCGCATAACTAGCCGAATGCACCAACACGGTCGTATTACGTTCACTGTAGTGTTGAGCTACATATTTCGCTGTATTCCATAACTAGCCGAATGCACCAACACGGTCGTATTGACTTTCACTGTAGTTTTCCTCTGCCTTTGTGGCAACAATGCTCTCTCTTAGTATTGTTGACTTGTTTTACAGGATGTCATCCCGTTGCTTGTTTATAACAGAAATCAAGTCGAAATCCGTCCAAACACAACTAAATTCTATTTATTACAGAGAACTACATATTTCGACCTATTTAGGTCACCCTCAGGTTCAAAATTTGTGTTTAAAATATATTGAGGAAGAAATATAAATCGTAAATTGCGGTTGAAAGTGTTGAAATGTTGAAATTTATATTATTTTCTCAATATGCTTTAAACACAGAGTGTGAGCCTGAGGATGACCTGAGATAGGGCGACACATGTAGTTCTGTATAATCAATAGAATTTAGCTGTGTTTGGACGGATTTCGACTCGATTACTATTGAAAGCGTAGAAAATACCTTCCACTTGTATTGTTGACCAAAATATCCTTCTGTGATCAGTACTGAAATCTTTACCATATAAATGCACAATGCGTTTTCTTTTACATTGTTGCGCTATATGTCACTTTTAACAATGATTTTTGGCGATTTTTTTTATCGCCTGCAACAACAAAACTATCTTCAATACGTAAAATGTCCGATGTTTCTTCTTAAAATTTTAAACAAATTTGAATCTTCTCGACGGATTTTAATAAAAGTCTGCAATATAAATTTTCACGAAAATCTATTTAATTGGAGCCGATTCGATAAATGCGGAGAGACGGACAGATATGCCGAAGCTAATACGCGACTAAAAACTGTTAACTCTTCAAGCACAATAATTGTGTAGGTGATAAACCTGAATAAAATGGCGATATTACGGATTTGAGGCCTTTTGTTCTCTTCTGCCACCATGATAATATGACTGCCTATCGGAATACGATAGCTTTATCTGATGAACCAACTGCATGTGATATCTTGACAACCTCCAGTTACATCTCACTCTTCAGTGCCAAGACAGATTCCTCATTTAGCTAAAGTTCACGTTTTAAACTCATTATTGTAACAAACATCCTTGTGAGGCCGGAAGTAACGAATTCTTTTGACGTGAATACGTCTTTAATTTCGGTCCGGTGTAGGGGGGGTCTCTACGAAAACTCTAGCGACCAAAAAAATGGCAAGATTTGTCGCGCTTATATCTCGTAAACTATAAATGATAATGTAATGATTTAAATTTTATTGGATAGAGGGTTGATGTCCGTATCTAAAATGGGGGGTAGTGGCGGTGTGCAGCGGTGAGGGGGGAGGGGTAGCGCTTGCGCGTGAACACTGAAAATGGCGACGCCGCGCGGCATTTGGGCAGTGTAACTTTGGATTGCGAAGAGATAGGACGTTGAAATTGGTGTCGACGTGTAGAGAATAACAGGATTTACAATATTATTTAGCAATAATAGCCGATAGAATAAAATTTGTAAAGTTATAAGCCGATTAGTGTTATCAGTTGAAGAAAATTTTCATAATGTCGAAAAAATTGCAAAGGAACAGAAATGTAAGAAACGTATATCATTGGAAAGAAAAATTCAAAAGGAATCAGAAAAGCCCAAATTGACTAATGCCGAACGATGCAGATTGTATAGAGAGCGTAGGAAAGCCGAGGGCGTCAACGCCGGCGCGAGTACTTCGAGTGCGCCGCTACTATGCCATATGTATCTTACTTCTCCTATCATCGGCCTTTGATAAATAAAATTATACTTCACTTATAACCACCAACTTTATTCATTTACATCTTACCCTTCCTCTAATAACACAAAGACGGATTCACGCCTTAAACGATTGCCGTTGTGTCCCCGTACAAAAGCCACGAATTTTTTTCTAAATTCGAGGCCGACTACATTAGTGTAGAAGCCTGTGTAGCTCAGTCGATTTATGCACTAGAACACGGGCTAGGCCACCGCAGGATCGGAGTTTGATTTCTAGACAGGAGCAGAGATTTTCTGTTTTCCACAGCATTCAGACTGACTCTGAGACCCAGTGGATGCTGGGGTAACTGCCCCGAAAGAGCGGACGGAGCATATAGCTGACAAGACCACTGACAATCCGGACCCGAACATAAGGAAGCATGGAGCCATACCTCCACTCTTTCATGGCGTAATAATTTTGGTGTATCCGTAGCGCTTTAACATATATATTCTGTAGATACTGGAGTCAAAACTTATTCGTGTTACCAGGCGTCCTGATGTAGATTTTCGTGGTTTTCTTTAATTAGTGCAGGCAAAAGACGGATATTAGCCACAAACAGGCCACGGCTGTTTCCAATTCCTTCCAAATAATTAATAATATGTAATTGAATATGTAATTGAAGGCTTCCGCCGTTGTCGTAATGTTGCTTGACATCTTCTGGGTTGTTACCCGGCTTCATTTTTTGGTGTATGACCGACGTTTCGAGATCACTTGTTTGTCCCATCTTCAGGGTCAATTAATAATCTTGGCAAAATTCGACATCTGCATTTCTCACCAAATTTTCTTCAGGTGGTCAAATCAGGAGGAATGAGATGGCCAGGGAATGTAGCATTCATGGGGGAGGGGAGAGGTGTATACAGGGTTTTGGTGGCGAAAACTGAGGGAAAAAGAGCACTTGGAATATCTAGTCGTAGATGGGGTCATAATATTAAAATTTATCTACAAGAAGTAGGACGAGAGGGCGGCATGGACTCGATTGACCTGGCTCAGGATAGGGGAAGATGGCGGGCTATTTTGAATACAGTAACGAACCTTCCATTTCCATAAAATGCGGTGAATTTCTTGACTTAGTTAAGGACCTGTAAGCTTCTCAAGACAGACTTTGCTCCATGGAGTTAAGTAGTTGGTTGTTTGGTTGGTTATTCATTTTGTTAGTGAGTTTGTTTGTTAGTTGGCAAAATTCGACCATGTAGCCTGAGATATTGACTGCGTCGTAAAATAAATTATAAATTTCTATTAATGAAATTACATAAAGTGAGTGTGTAATGGGGAAAAAAGGTAAAGGTCACCCTATAACAGGCCATGAATGCCCAGAGGGGGAGTAGAGGTATAGCTCTACTCTTTCTTTAACCTCGGCGCTAGATGGGGGTGGGTGGTCAAAGCCACGCCCCGGCCGCTTTACCCCCGGGAATGAGTGTAATGGGGAAGTCATCCCTATTTAACCACGTAACTCATATCTCAAACTTTTCACTGGCTTTAGATGTTGTACTTTAAAATTTGGGGCCCGGAGGTAGCGTAGTCGGCATGGCGGCTAGCTATGGGCTGGACGGTCCGTGGTGCGAACCCCGGTGGGGACGAAATTTTCTGCAACCGCCCAGACCTGCCCCGAGGCCCAACCAGTCTCCTGTACAATGGGTACCGTTTATCTTTTACGGGGGTAAAACGGCCGGGGCATGACGCTGACTAGTCATGTCCTTCTGGCGCCAGGGTCGAGTATGGGTACGGCTGTGCTTGTACCTGCCGCCCACTGTGTGCTTGGCATGTGACGGGAAAACCGCTACCTTTGATTGAACGTTTATAGAAGTAATTTAATGTTAATGCGTTCCGATTCAGTTTTAACACCTTCATTACGCTCACAAGAAAAAAAAATGTATTTTCCTGCAAAATAATGGCGTGTGTTGTCAAATAAAAATGTCACTAAGAACCTTTCACAAAAACATTATCCGATGTGATGAAAGTTTAAATGAAATACAAGGAAAATTAAATTCTGCAGTATTAGTTTGTTATCGGCAGTGCAAGATGTCGCATTTGTTAGAACTGAAGATGCATTATATTTGCCCACAAGAGCCGGCCACTTGTACACGTTCTGAGCTTGATAAACCCATTGCATCGTATTTCTTCAAGGTCCATTTCGGTATTGTCATCCCTTTTACTCTTAGGTCTTTCAAGTAGTCTTCTTCCGTCAGGCCCAACCACCAACACCTTGAACCATTTCTCTTCCCCCCCATGCACGCAACATGCCCTGACTTTTCATTCTTCTCGATTTGATTATCCTAAACAATAACTGGCGATTAGTACAAATTATGAATCTCCTAATTATGAAATTATTTCCATCCTGTTACTTCGGCCCTCTTGTCTTTCTTTCTTAGTCCATCTTCTGCCTGCTCATTTTAGGCGTAGAGGGTTATTGTTGCACCTGATCACACTCACTGGCACATGCATACTGGGTATGACTCCCCTAGGCGAGAGATCGGCCCATCGCTGAGACCTCTACCTGACAACATAAAACACCCACAAGAGACAGACATACATACTGCCGGCGGGATTCGAACCCGCGACCTAGCAAGCTAGCGGCTGCAGATATACGCCGTTAGACCGCAACTTTGTCCCCCCTTTAAGCCCAAATATTCTGATCACTCTGCTCTCAAAATCCTCGAGTCTGTTTGCTTCTCTTAACTTGAATAATAAAGTTTCTCACAAAAACGACATGTGACGTTATAGTTCTGTGTGTTTTAAATCTTTGCTCAGGATAGGGACAGGTGGCGGGCTCTTGTGAGTGCAGTAATGAACCTTCGGGTTCCATAAAACGCGGGGAATTTCTTGACTAGCTGACGACCTGTTAGCTTCTCAAGAAGGACTTTGCTGTATGGAGTTAGTTTGTTAGTTAGTTAGTGTTTTAAGGTTTATGTTTTTTAGTTCGCAGATGGAAAGACAAAAGATTGTACACCGAAAGTTAGTGAACTTTACGTATTGAACTAGTGGTTATATACTTAAGTAAATATCTTGATATGGTCTTCCATTGATCCAGACACTAATAACAAAGTAATCACATGCGAAAGAGATAATGATAGCAGTGAATAGCCAGGACTGACAAGTTTAATACTGATCACTCCATTCTTCAGTGTGTCATTATCTTGGTGGGTGTCGAAGTCCAAGAGGAAGAAGAATAATATATATTCGTTCAAGATGTCGTGAACCAATTAACCCACTGACGTGACGTCACTTACCAGAAAAGCGGAGTCCTCAACCACGCCTCTCTGAAAACTGCTCAAAAGACTCGCAGGTTGAATTTTGCCTCGAATATGGAATTGTAGGGGGAGGGGAGAATCTTGAATATTAACAGCAATGAAAATTAAAGCGATATATCCCACATTATGCACCATATTAATTTACTAAAGTCTTTAAAACCCAGTGGTTTATATATGATCAAAAGATCTACATATTATAAACCATGAAATCTGCCCACACAGCGTTTTACGTTCTTACGATTCTTAAACTGCAATGAATTCCGTAAAACAATCATTAACTGATATTTGTGAATGAGACGCGGTGAGTTTTAGGCGCTTTTCGCAAAATTGCGAAAAGCGACTGTTAGCTTCGTCGTGTCTGTCCGTCCGTCCGTGCAAATGGAAGAACTCGGCTAACGCTGGATTGATTTTTATGATTTTCAATATTTGAGTGTTTTTCGAAAATCTGTCGAGAAAATTCAAAGTTTCATTAAAATGTGACAAGATTGACAGGTGAATACATATGTAAATATTTTTGGCAATGTATCGCTGAATTCTTCTTAGAATGAGAAATGTGTCAGACAAAAGCTGTAGAGAAAGTCAAAACACACATTTTATGTTCAATAATTTGTTCCCGAAAATCGTGCCTTTTGTGAGATAATGTGGAAAAATATGGTAGAGCCAGATAGTCCACAGATGACAATATAATACGGCGCATGCGCTTTGCATGCAGGATAACTAAGGCTACAGACACACACTCAGAATATGTAATACTTATTGCTTTTCCACGGCAACCATGGTCACGCGAACGCGCCTCAATATTACGTTAAATACATTCCTTCTCTTGTGAGGTAGGAACTGAATTTTGAAACAAAATTTAGATGAACGTAACGTAATGGTACTCCGTGGATTAAGATGAAATATTCTGCACAATAATACCCGTTAGTATGAGCGTTTAGGTATCTACTCGAGTTCAATAAAGTTTCAGCGCTGAACAGGAAGAGTGTGGGGCCGATTTCTCCAGCATACTTACTATGAAGGTACCATAAATTCAATTTTGTGTCGAGCTCTGCGTCGTGACGTTTCCGAACCTCATTTGTGCTATACGCATGCAAATGCAGCAATTTCGTTGTATTTCTTGGCTATGGCGCAGACATGCCCCTTTTGTTCTGCAAGATTGGCCAGCGATTTTTTTGAGGATGCCTTCAATATAACACTAAATGTCGTCCAGTTATTTCACAGTTAGCACGTGTTTCTATGTGCTCTTGCTGTCTGGAATGGAACTTGTTCCTCGAAAATTTTTAACAAATTTGTTAAATGTTTTCCTGTTTATAATAGACACATCATTAAATTATGGGATGAATTTACGACCACACTTCTTGTAGCAGCTGCATCTGAATATCATACGTAAGTTTGCATAGCGAAACAGTGTGGGAAAATGCCGGTGAATGGATTCGACGTGCATCATAAGCGAACCGTAAGGAAGTGAATTGGGAGGACATTTAAAATAATGACACTGTGTACGCCTGGCGACCGACTGATTTGTCTGAATTGTACAAGATGTGCAGATGTTACAGTTAATTAATTTCAGGGATGTGTAAAATACAGCAAATTATCGCTGGAGCGAAAAAATACTCTCTCAAGACGACTGGAAAGTCCGTAGCGGCTGTAATTATGTACGTAATTTAATTGAAAACACTATAGAGTTCGCATACACTGGAAAATAAAGGTAATTCATCATATAGCTATTTAAAAACAGCATAATACTTGCATTCGAAACCAATAACACAATTGGAAAAATGCTGAAAACAAAAGGGACAACAACAGATAAGTGGCATATACCAGTTAAACTGCTATGACTGCCACAAGATATACGTAGGACAAACAGGACCATGTTTTCACCAAGGTTTAAAGAACATACATATTCTATCAAAACAATAGACACAACTGTAACTATGAGCAGCATTACTGAAAGATCATAGAAACAAAATGGATATATTGCACTTCAAAAAGCAAATCACATGAAAACAGCAGAAAAATTCTAGGATACATTTACGACATCAGCAAGAAAAAAAGTACCAATAACTAAATGACACGCAAAATCCAATTTTCGACAGACTCATTCTATAATACAGTACAACCAACACCAAATAGATAATAAATCACATCCAAAAACACCAACTTGAACAGGCAACATGATCTAGGTACCACATAACAGCATCAAACAGCGCCAAGACAGAAGTAAAGTGTAAGTAACAAATGAAAACATAATAACAACAAAACCATGTAATAATAAAAGAAACACCGAGAATACATTCAGCCAAAAAAAGTATTATGAGAGCAAACAGGAACAAAGATGCACCCCACTAAACACAATAAAAAAATCACTAGCAGAACCATCATCTCAGATACACTAAACAAAACGAAACAAAACACAAAATTCTGCATTGCGTGTGCTGCCGTTCTTTCTGTTTGAGGACGAATTATATAAGGCGAAACATGTTGTAATTTAATTCAAATATTTATGACACAATAAGGATTGTTGTACCGACTAAAATCTGTAATATTTTCAATTGAAATTCAATCACAAAGCACAACGTAATGCCAAAATTGAAGATTGTAGTTAATTTGAACCGATTAATAATTAGACTCTGTGAAATTCAGCATATGTAGGGTTTATAGGAAGCTTGTTGTTCCGAGTTAATAGGAAATATGACGCCAACGGCACTTGTGCAAATAATGTCCCCTTCCTCTACTGCCAAGGGCACAGGTCGCACCGCCCTTGCTACAGGCGTGGTCATTACAGCGCGTGTTGGAACCCTTCAAATCGCAGTGCTCATTTCATGTGACACTTGTTTTAACATTTCAAAACCGCGCATTTTTTTTATTTTCTTATATTCTTACCGTGCATTGTCGCTGATCAACTCACAATTCTCGGTCCAACAAAATGCACTATATTCTTCCCAGATATTTTATATTATAATAGCACGTTGAATACTGCTACATGTTTCGATCCCTTATGAGGTCATCATCACGGAATCAGCTCAAAGAAACACCGCACAAAACAAACAAACTTTGCGTAGAGTAGAGAGTTGTAAAGAAAGTCGAAACGTTTAAAATGTAGGCGACTCTTTTTAGTATAGCTGTATAATGGATTCTGGTGTACAGTGCCTTGGAGGCAGCCTACGTACTTAACGAACTATACTACAAAGAATCGCCTACATTTTAACTGTTTTGACATTTTTTTTACGCCCTTATATTTTCTGCATGGGTTGCTAGTTTGGTTTTGTGCAGTGTTACTTTAGTGCGATTCCCTGATGGTGATCTAATAAAGGATTGAAATATTTTTTTATTTCACAGTATTATCACCGTGCATTTTTTAATCAATTAATAAAACCAACGAATCCACTATTTTGACCACTTTTATTATGGCCTATGTCCCCTCACCCTACACGTGTTTCGGAACCTTATAGTTCCATCCTCAGGGGTTTGCCATTTGCTACCAATTACTCACATATCAAAACAAATACACAATATGTGCAATAGTCTGGTAAAATCTTAAAACCATAGGTAAATGTATATTCAGAATCTGTTTAAAATTGTACGATATGTACGGTAGTCTGGTAAAATCTTGAAACCATACGTAAATGTATATTTAAAACCTGTTTTAAAAAGTTGTAAACTGTCCGTAATATTCACTGTTTTTTTTTACGGAACTACTGGCGTAATTTCTACGTCACAGATAACAGACTATTCCAACTGATAGACACCCCCACCAACCACCACTCATACCGGATACCCAACACGACAACAGTCGCCCTACACATACAGACATGAAAAGACAGCACAGTAACATCACAACACACAAGGTAAGACATTCGCAGTAAACCAATTTCTTATAAAAATATCCACTTAACCCCAAATAATTCACATAATTAACAAAAAATACAGAAATTTTTATTTGTAATGTTCAATTTATTTACAGAAAGGAAACACGGAGACGTGAACATTACGCCAGTAGTTCCGTAAAAAAACAATGAATATTACGGACAGTTTACAACTTTTTAAAACAGGTTTTAAATATACATTTACGTATGGTTTCAAGATTTTACCAGACTACCGTACATATCGTACAATTTTAAACAGATTCTGAGTATACATTTACCTATGGTTTTAAGACTTTACCAGACTATTGTACATATTGTGTATTTGTTTTGATATGTGAGTAATTGGTAGCACATGGCAAACCCCTGAGGATGGAACTATAAGGTTCTGAAACACGTGTAGGGTGAGGGGACATAGGCCATAATAAAAGTGGTCAAAATAGTGCATTCGTTGGTTTTATTAATTGATTTTTATATTTTTTTACATTTTTGGTTTATTAGCATATCAAATATACAGACCAAGAAAGTACCATGTAAACGTAATACAACAGTCGTTCCCAACACCAACTGCCAGCTGTCTTGAGTTCTGGCTGAATTCTGGAGTCCCAATATTTGACACAATCGGCTTCGTATCTGTAGTGAAAATTATCACACCACAAAAAACACGCCATCTCCTAGGGCCATTAAAGCAATCTATGCCTCGGGCGATTGTGCTTGTATTTTTTATACATTAGTTTCAAGCTGGACTGAGTGTAGTTTCCAGTGGTTCGGATCAGGGGGTTGTTATGATATATGCACCTAGAGTAGAATCTGGAGGCTAAGTGTAATACAGGGCATACACAAAAGAATGGTGCGGGTTTAATAGTGAACACTATTAAAACCGCACCATTCTTTTGTGTATGCCCTGTATATGTGGTTGCATATAGGCGACACCAGTTGCGTGATGGAGTTGATGGATGGGAGTACCTCTGGTGGAGTGTGTGATTACTCTGAGACATTTGTTCTGAACAATTTGAAGATTTTGATACGTTGAGTCACTGATCGCACACCACACTGGGGCTGCATACGTCATAGTAGGTCTTATTATGGATTTATACAAGTGAAGTTTTATTTCCATCGTCAGTGTCGAATCCCGAGTCAAGAGTGGAAAGAGAGTTACTAGGTTCCCAATTGCTTTTTTGCTCCATTAGTTTGACGTGCTGGGTGTAGTTAAGAGTGGACGTGAGGTGAAGGCCGAGGTACTTGACTGTTTTTGTCCAGGGTATCTACAGTCCCTCTATGTGTATAGGTTCGGGGTATTTGGGTCGTCTCTTGGTGAAGATCGTTGGAGTTATTTTTTTCAACGTTGATTTTTAATCTCCATCTGGTGCAATAAGGATTGAAACATGTAGCAGTAGTGTTCAACGTGATGGCGTAATACAAAATATTTGGAGAAAATATTGTGCATTTTCCTGGATTGAGTGTTGTGAAGTTTTATGATTCTCGGTGTTTGTTTTAAGCCTCGAAAGAGCGTAAACCGGTTGGCTTTTGTAAAGGAGACGCAGGCTTATGCACACCTTAATGTGATGGCTTCTTTTCGGGATTGGTTCAGTAAATCCGCATATTTGTTACGCCTTTTGTTTTGAAAGAATATTTGAACTGTCCTTGAACATCAGTACCACGCCATGAAGACTTATGGGGGGAATGGAATTACTCTGTACGCCTTCTTGACCTCTGAACTACAGAAAGATACCTTGTCAGCTTTACGCTCCGGCCGCTTTATTTACCCCTTGCACCACTTGGATGAGAGGCCAGGTGCCTCGTATCTGCTCTGTACAATTCGGAGAATAGAAAACCCAATTGCCGCTGCCGACGAACAGACTCCAATTCCGCTGTTGTAAAAACCGTAGCCTAGTGACTCTACTGACTGAAATATTCGGCTCCTTGCCTTCGGTTTACTACCATTATATTCATTGAAACATTCACTTAGTACAGCCAAGTACCTTACCATTCATATTCGTTTACATATCTCACATTCTCATTTTTTAGAAAAATTAAAGTCCTTATTCTAACTAACTCCATGGAGCAGAGTCCTTCTTGAGAAGCTAACAGGTCATCAGCTAGTCAAGAAATTCCCCGCGTTCTATGGAACCCGAAGGTTCATTACCGCACTCACAAGAGCCCGCCACCTGTCCCTATCCTGAGCTTAATTCGTACCAAAGAATCAGTCCAGGTCCGAGGCTCTGTATAGTGTTTCGTAACATGGTAATTTTTTACGGTGAGGAGTTGTTAGCACCTCGCCCAACCCCCAAGCCGGAGGATCACCCCTTGTTGGCTGTCCGCGTCTGCATATTCGCAGCTAACCTCCATATTCGGAGGCCGTTCCTCCATCCGCAAACCGAGGACGCGCCATGCCGTGATGACAGGGACACATTAATCATGGAAAGTCCTTATTCGGTGATAAAAATTAATTTAAAAACAGTATGGAGTCCCGTTAAGCTAAAATGGCTTACATCGAATTTGTACACCTTTCCCCTTGCAGGTTAAAATGTTCGCAACGTGTTTCAACGCTATGACGCCATATTGAGATGAAATATTTGCATAAATAGCAGGAATGACTGCCATCAAAGATTGTGGTTAAAAACGGTGGCGCACGTCACTGTGGTCACGTCTGTATTAATACAGGTATTGATTGCTTCCTTATTTGAAAATTACTGGCTTGTTGGATCTGACGGTACAGATTCTGCTAGAAGTGTATCGACGTTTCAGAAATTCCTCATTTTGCATCATCTACCCTGGCTACGTAGGCAGCAGGTTCCCCTAAAACGTTGATTTACTTCTAGCAGGCTAAATGGCGTGATAACTCAGAAGACTTTCTCCTCCATGAGAATTTCAAATCTCAAATTCTTACTTCGATATTTGGGGTCTTCAGGAGTATGCTCTTATGTCAATTCATAAATTAATAGTTTGTCTCCTGAAAATACAAAAATACAGGCCCAAATGTAACAGGACAGGCAGTGTACGTATAACGTAACATTGAGGCGCGTTCGCGTAACCATTGTTGCCGTGGAAAAGCAAGGAGTATTACATATTACGAGTGTTTGTCTAGCCTTAGTTGTCCAGCATGCAAAGCGCATGCGCCGTATTATATTGTCATCTGTGACCTCTCCAGTTGTACAGCATTTTTCTACATTATCTCATAAAGGACACGATTTTCAGAAAAGGTTGTTGAATACAAAATATGTGTTTTGATTTTCTCTACAAATTTTGTCTGAAACATTTCTCATTTTAAGAAGAATTCAGCGAGATATTATCAAAAATGTACGTAGGTCTTCATGTAAAGTACCCGTTATTCTTGTCAGATTTTAATGAAACTTGAATTGTCTCGACAGATTTTCGAAAAATACTCAAATATTGAATATCATGAAAATCCGTCCAGTGGGAGCCGAGTTGTTCCATGCAGACGGATGGACAGACAGACATGACGCAAAGTAATAGTAGCTTTCAGCAATTTTGCGAAAGCCCCTGAAAAACGCTCAATTCGTATTTACTCACATACTAACTGACAGTTCGCTTATGTGAAGATGCCTGAATATCGAAAGCATAGTGTCAGCATATTTACATAAAACACAAATGAATACAACTAAATGAAATTCTTATGGATAGTAGTCTTTCTTGCAAAAAAAAAAATTAATGATTTAATGAACGTAGATGATCTCTGAATCAAGGTCAGGCATGGCTCATTAAATACAGACGTTTTTCACCAGTGATAACACCATTGCCGGCGCAGCCATAGAAATCCAAGATAAGATAAAATGATATATACGTAGGGCTCAGAGCGTCCTTTTATCTTCTGCAAGTTCCATGGAAAAACTACACACATATCTTAGATTATCTACTTTATCTGCTTGTTAAGTGTGTTCAATACATACATTCTGAATTAATGAGAATTTATTGTTATTATGATACGCTGCGTCTTCAAAAAAAGTGCGAAAACCTTGTAGTGTATCTTTGACACAAAAGGGGAACGTGAAGTATTTGATTTCCTAATTTTAAGTAGAAGAAGCTTAAAATTCGACGTAGCTAACCAATACCCAAACACGCCTCTATAGTCTGTTCTTCTATTACGTTCGTTTTCTTAACTCAAATTTGCTATAACTCTTGATGAATAGGTGAACCCTCTTCGTATAACGCGAACTGTTGGCTCTTACGTGATTTCAGCGACCATAAAAACATAAGGTGATGATGGGCCAAATTTTTTATGATCTGATATTTTTATTACGCGAGTTGTCACAAGAACGCAATATTGCGTTATGGCAGCGCTGACTTACCACGTACATATCGTGTTATGGCAGCGCTGACTTACCACGTACATATCGTGTTATGGCAGCGCTGACTTACCACGTACATATCGTGTTAAGGCAGCGCTGACTTACCACGTACATATCGTGTTATGGCAGCGCTGACTTACCACGTACATATCGTGTTATGGCAGCGCTGACTAACCACGTACATATCGTGTTATGGCAGCGCTGACTTACCACGTACATATCGTGTTATGAACAGCGCTGACTTACCACGTACATATCGTGTTATAACAGCGCTGACTTACCACGTACATATCGTGTTATGGCAGCGCTGACTTACCACGAACATATCGTGTTATGGCAGGCTGACTTACACGTACATATCGTGTTATGGCAGCGCTGACTTACCACGTACATATCGTGTTAATAATCAGTTTGCTGACGTTACCACGTACATTCATGTTAAATGCATGCATGAACTTACCCTTAATACTTTGTTATTGCAGCGCTGTCTTACCACGACAATCGTGTTATAACACGCTGACTTACCACGTACATATCGTGTTATGACAGTGCTGACTTACCACGTACATATCGTGTTATGGCAGCGCTGACTTACCACGTACATATCGTGTTATGGCAGCGCTGACTTACCACGTACATATCGTGTTATGGCAGCGCTGACTTACCACGTACATATCGTGTTATAACAGCGCTGACTTACCACGTACATATCGTGTTATGGCAGCGCTGACTTACCACGTACATGTCGTGTTATGGCAGTGCTGACTTACCACGTACATATCGTGTTCAACATAAAATAAAACCCGCTTCAGAAGTTTTTCCGCCTAAGAAGTTACAGTAATTCAGTACCCAAATTTTCCCATAAGATTAATATATAAACTACCCCTTTAATACGTTTGCCCCTTACAAAAATTCTGCCTAAGACACTCGTCAATTTCAAGACGCGACGAATCTTAGTGCGTTACTAAATTTTTTCACTACAAATCTTAAAACGTGTCCCCAAGGTGGCAATACAGGCAACGTGCGGTGTTTTCACAAACAGTCGAGGGCCGAAGACCTAATTCCGGCGGCCGTCGGTTGGACATTGCTGTGTTTCGCTGTGGTTTACTGATAAAGTAACTCTAGGTAAGGTCAGATTCGAGGATGACCCCAAGGCGTTTGATATTATTTGTCCCATAATTAGGCCTGCGTGTGTGGAAAATTTAACTGCGTGCCTTTTATTACGATAGTGGTTCTGACATTTCAAATTAATATGAATGAACATTTATTGACTTGACCTTGATTCTCCATTTTTCGGTCCAGGGTTCCGACATTTATTGGCATTTTCTTAACTTTCTCCTATTTTCCTGAAAGGACTGTGCATTCGCTTAGAAGCATACAGTGAAAGGACTATTTTTTTGTGTGTGTTTATAATGTCATAATATTGAATAGTATGGGAACTGAATACATTGTAGGAATCCAACCGGAATGGGAAGTCTTTTACGCTCAGAATTTCCGTGAGCTAATGTGAAGGCTCTGTGTTTAAGATAATTGTGTAATAGACACATCTGTAAAACGTGACCTGGGATTCGTGCCTTGTTAAGTATTGAGACGAGCCTAGATATCCGTAATTTATCGAAATTCCTTCTAATGTCCTAACCATAGCGATTGTTGTCTGTATTTTTCTTTAATCCATGGCTAATCCTTTGGATGTGTCGAAATAATGCGCGAGTTAAAAAGTGACCTTTCTTGAAGCCGTATTTTTCTCTCTGATTACGTTTAATTATTTTAATTTGGAATTAAATAGTTTGAATAATATTTGTTTTAAAGAGCCCGGCAAAAGCATCTAATAACCTAACTGGTCTGTAGATCCCAGTAGCCGAGGGTCTAAGACGTGGGTCTGCGGCCCTCGCTTGCTGGATTGTGGGTTCGAATCCCACCGGGGGCATGGATGTCTGTCTGTTGTGAGTGTTGTGTGTTGTCAGGTAGAGGTCTCTGCGACGAGCCGGTCCCTCATCCAGAGGAGTCCTACCGACTGTGGTGTGTCTAATGTGTGTGATCATGAAACCTCGAAATGAGGAGGTCTAGACACCCGAAAAGGGGCTGTCGAGCCATTGGAAAAAAAAAAACTGGTCTGTAGTTTAGTGGGGAGAAGAGATTTCTTCTCGATTTTGGTGGTATAATGATTTAGGTAAGTTTGCCACTGAGTTGGGAAGTAATTATTTGTTACAGGCGTATTTAAATTGTGGTTTTAAGTTTAAGGGTAGAAGGAGAAGGGGTGATTTAGGAAGATACTTTAGATGCCATCAGAGTATTGCGTCTTTGCGAGATTGAATGTGTCTGATCAGCCACCTTATTTTACAGTGATTTGTTTTCGTATCACCTGAACGGACAATTGGCTCAGAAAATTGCGCCGTCCTTGGTGGCTTCAGAAATTCTGCGATTTATGTCTATATTTGCTTTTGTTGTTAACATTTCCCGCAACGTGTGGGCAAATAAATTAATCTTTCCTTGATCGCTGACTGCATGTTTGTCATTACTTTGAAGGAGGAATTGTTGTAATGCTGTTTGTTAACCTGTAGGTTTTTTGTTTACCCTCCACATGTGCTGGGTGTTAAGCCGGGATTAGACGGCGCGTGGCTCCGCTTGTTTTACGTCATAACTGACGTCACTGACAAAGAATCGTATTCAAACGCGCCGTGTAACCGGCCTGGCGCGGCGCGGAGTGTGATTGGTGGAGCGAGGCTCGTGGGATCGCCTCAGAAGCGGTTTTTCACGATCCTCAAAGGGACTCGGCGCTGCCAGCTGTTGCGGCTACACGGCGCTTGCAGTCTACGCGCCAAGCCAGTCTCGTCCAAGCCTGTATACACTTAGGTCTGGTCTTTGTTTTCTGCTGTCGGGGAGTGCGAAGAGTGACATTTACTGTCCCACAATTGGTATTGGCTAGAATGGAGTGGTCAAACGAGGACATTTTTAAGTTCATAGAACAACACGACTTATTCCACAAGCCGAGCCGAACTTACCCTTGCAAGGCCGCTGGTCGGCCATTTGCCGAGCTGCGCCGCGTCGTGTAGCCAGATTGTCTTTTCTGTTCCGATCTGTTGGCCGAGCAAGTGACGTCACGTCACTGGACGAGCCACGCGCCGTCTAATCCCGGCTTTAGTAGTGTCGAGATTTTGGAGAGTTTTATGCTAATTATTATCAAGTTGGTTTCTATGACTACGTGTATTTTTTCTTTTAGGTTGTCTATGCAGGGGCACAAGGCAATTCTCTTTTCCTTCTGCCATAACGTGCGTAGCTTTTACTTTCGTGAGTTAAAAGGCGTGTGGAAGGTGTAATCTCTCTAGATCTAAATTCTGTGGTGCTTCTAAGTGGTTTTGAATCCTTTACAGTAGAATTGAGTACGTGTGTAAGGTGAATAACTGTTTTGTAAATACTGTTGGCTGTCGCTAACAACTATGAAACTGACTGGTATTTAGATTATTGTTTACCAAGTCTCAAAATATCTCATTTTATATTTTTGTAAACGTGAGTACTTTTAGATCTTGTGACTGGACTCAGACACGGATAGTCAGTGACAGGAAGCCTAGTGTTCTAATTATATGTTGGGATATGTTATTTAGGATTTCAAACTTACGACACCGGCGCCGAAATGATTACCGTCTGGAATTTGAGTGGGGAATGGAGACTCTTTTTATTTTAATTTAGTAGAAATTTGCCTGCTGCATTATTTTTTCCGGAGTTTTCATGTAGAATATTTTGCTTTAAGATCTCCGTAAACAATCAACTTTTGCCCATTTTAATCAGCAAGTCTATACTTGCCTCAAAATTTTTCGCCTGTAGGGTTGTATCTAGCAATGGGCGTCACAAGGTCTTGTTGACATGAACTTGGTTAGCCGTGGCTTCCGTGTGTTTTTTGTGGGATGAAGAACTTCCGGGCTTTTGATCATTTTTTTGTAATTAAAATTACTGTGCCTTTCACCTGGCCTCTTCTCTCTGTCGGATGTGTATAGGCAACAGTTTGGACAATCTTAATTTTAAAAAAAGGCTGTAAATGGGCGTCATTTTTAAAGCCGATAGAGTAATACAGTGTGTCCACAAAGTCTCTTCGGGGTTTTGAAAAATTGTTGCGCGCAAACAAATTGAGCTAGCCACATGCGGTTTGCGGCAGATTACAGTGAAACTCTGGAAGTTTTTTACTGACCTCAGTAGACCTCGATGTGGGCTCCCTTGGTAGCACGGAGAGCGTCCAGACGATATTCGAGCTCTTGCCATGTTCTGTGGAGCATGTCCGCTGGAATAGCCGAGATCGCATTCCTGATACGGGTCTTCAGGTCATCAAGTCCGTTAACTGGTGTTCGGAACACATTGCTCTTGACATAACCCCACAGGAAAAAATCCAGTGGTGTTATGTCTGGTGAACGTGGAGGCCGAGGCATTGGACCGTCTCTGCCGATCCATCTTTCTGGAAATGTCCTGTCTAGGTACGCGCGTACCTGCATACCCCAATGAGGTGGAGCACCATCTTGTTGCAGAATGATGTGTGGCTGTAAGTGCTCAATTTGTGGTACTGCGTACAGTTCCAGCATGTCCAGTTCGGTGTTCATGTTGATCGTCAATTTTTCAAAACCCCGAAGGGACTTTGTGGACACACTGATATATAACGCTATTGATTACATTGTATTATACAGCGTGAACAGAAACTGCACGGTTCAAACTTACGGAAGGTAAATCTACACAATACAAGAAAAGAAAATGTTTTATGAACATAGAGCTTCTGAGGCACGGTTTCCGAGTTACAGCCTCCTGAAAATTAAAGAAAGTTCTCGAAGTGTCCACCGTGAGCTTCAACGCAACACGTTGCACACCTGAACAGTGATTACCTGACTCGCTGGAAAATTCCAGGTGTCGCACGAATCACTTCAAATCCAGTCTGTATTTGTTGTTACAAGTCCTGGACAGCGCTGACGTCTTTAGCTTAATCAGTAGACTTTTTAGATGCCCCCAGAGATAAGAATATAAGCGATTTAAATCAGGGGAAAGAGCAGACCATGCTCGCAGTCCATACTTCCTAAACATTGCTTCCAAAACACGTTGTTCAAGAACTCCCAAACTACTAGAAGAAAATGTGCATGAACCATAAATGAATCCTAGTCTGCAGATCCACATCTTGCAAGCGCTCTGGAAGAACCTTTCATAGAAAATCGTGGTAAACAGCCCCAGTCAGACGTGCTGGAAGACAGTAGGGTCCCAGAAGTCTGTCTACTGCCATTGCCCGCGTGGAAACTCAAGGTGGGCGCTTTAAACATTTTCTTCAATGGTCAGGCGGTAGGAACTCGGAAACTGTACTTAAAAATAAAAAACTATTATTATTATTATTATTATTATTATTATTATTTTAATATTGCAACCTTGGAAAATGTTGTTTAACTTTTCAATTTCTTGGAGTGGAAGGTGTAATAGGAAGACATTCTGCATGACCTGACCTCCTGACTAGGTTTCACCACTATTAACGCCCCCCCCCCCCCCAACAGAAATGTCAGACTGCTACACCAGTTATCATCCCACCATTCAAAGGTGTACGCATATAGTCACATACACTGACAGCATCGTTCAGTGTACCATAAATAAATACGTAACTTTTCTTCTTACTTTGCCTCTTTTCCTCCTAATTTTCTCCCTTTTTCTTCTTCCTGATCTTTTCCTCTCTTTCTGTCTCCTCATCCTTTTCAATGTTATTTTACATCTCCTCTTTCACCTCCTTTTACTTGTTCTTCTCTACCTCCTTCTTGTCCTCCCTTTCCTTCTTCTCTTTCTTCTCCTCCTCCTCTTCCTTCTCCTCCTCCTCATCCTCCTCCTTCTCATCCTCCTCCTTCTCCTCCTTCTCATCCTCCTCCTTCTCATCCTCGTTCCTGTGTACGGTGCCACAATCTGATTCGTTCCTTAGCCAGCTCTGTCTATGCATGACACTTAGAGATTTTCTGAATGACGTGGCAAGTCTCCTTGTATGTAATCACACTCATTAGGTAGAAAGTCTTCTAAGACACTAAATGACAGTTGGTAGGAAGTCTCCTCAGTCACCGAAACACTCAGTAGGTAGCAAGTCTCGTTAGACACTTCATCACACTAAGTAGGATAGCAATTGTGCTCAGACACTGAATCACATTGAGTAAGTACTAAGTCTCCTTAAATGCTGAATCACATTCAGTAGGTAGCAATTCTCCTCACATACTGTATCACACTCAGTAGGCGGCAGTTTTCCTTAGATCCTGAATCACACAAAGTAGATAGCAAGTCTCCTCAGACAATGTTCACACTCAGTAGATAGCAAGTCTCCTCAGACAATGTATCACACTCAGTAGGTAGCAAGTCTCCTTAGACCCTGGTTCACACGCAGTAGGTAGAAAGTTTCTTTAGATACAGAGTTACACTCAGCAGGTGACAGTTTTCTGTTGTTACTGAATCAATTCAAAAATGCTAACACATGCATTTTAATGGCCTGGTTATAAGGATTCAGGACTTCTTGTATGTGTGCTGTTTCATTGGAAGTGTGGTTCCCAGTGCTTCCCAGGAATGTAGGACACAACTTGCTGCTTCCATCTTGTGTGTAGCAGGCTCATCAAAAACTTTAGGGCCCTTGTACCAAATAGTATGGCAAGGAATGTAAAGAGGTTTGTTCTGTCTGGCACTACATTAGAGTTGTTTTATCTGCAGGTCCAAGAGGATTGAGTGTATGACTGGTTGAAGCACCCCATTATAACTGTGATGGGGGTGAGCTGTAGCTGGTGGCATGCTCTGAATCGACGCAAGGTACTGGATTCTCTTGCATTAGGCAATTCAGAGCTAGCACGTGTGCTGACCACCTTTGACCTTACTGCTCTTGGTGTTGGGAGCACACTGGGGGTTGGCGTGTATGTCCTTGCAGGAAATGTTTCTAAGAACATTGCAGGACCAGCTGTGGTGGTGTCCTTTCTGATAGCTGCCATTGCATCTGTCTTTGCAGGTACTGTAATACTGTGCATTTTAACGAATGTTCTAAGGAAAAGGAAGATGCTAGGAGCTCATTTTTGTGTTCTGACTACTGTATTGAAACATTATGCTGTTTTATGGTTTGCCATTTATGCTACAGCATCTAACTGAAAGAGGTGGGTTTTTTATACTGACAGTAGTCACAAGAGATCTAACCAGTGTGAGAGCAATGTATGTTATTAAGTTAATTGTTCCAGCAGGGTGAATTTTAAATATGATTATTTACTGAACCCATTTTTAACCATTATTTTATGAACTTCCAAATCTGAATTCCTAATTCATGGAGAATAAAAACTATTGGACTCTTAATAACGAAGTGTTACAAAGCACTTGCATTAAAAGGAAAACCCTGTCAGAGTCAGTGCACTAAGATAAGATATTGTGCAAAGTGTGAACAAGAAATGCAATCAAGATTCTGTTGCAAAACTTAACAGAATACTGTCACTAAAAGATTAAAAGTTGATAATATGTTCATACAGCTTCTTGTTTGGAAAGATGGACAGTGTGAAATGCATCACATTCAAGGAGTTTTTAAGAACCCATATGTCTTGAAACACCATGTGAGGAGAGCCTGGTTCTGAGAGAAATTGGGCAAGCAAACATGAAAGAAAGAAAGAAAGAAAGAAAGAAAGAAAGAAAGAAAGGAAAAAAAAGGAAGAATTTCAGAGAAATTCTGGTTAGGATTCTGCAAATATTAATGATCCATATGGGATTCTAAACCCTCTCGATGGCCAACCATTTTGCTGTCCTCCTCCTCCGTCACTGTCACTGTCATCATTATCACCGTCATCGCAGCCACCTCCACCACCACCACATATTCTGTCTCTCTCTCATGAAAAAAGTTTATCCTGTCTTCAGTATACAGTCATCTATCTACGGGGGGGGGGGGGGGGGGGTGGAATGTTGCAGATACATGGAGGGAGTATTAAGATGGGGCTATGATAAACCCAGTGTCTCACCCATCTACTTTAAATATGGAAGTAGCTGGTTGCACCACAATTTTTACACACCTCTACAAAATTACAATAGGGCCACATACACACACATATACATACATATATACATACATACATACATACACATGCACACGCACACACACATATACATACGTAACATACATACCGTATATTCTCGAATCTAATGCGCACCCTTTTTACAGTTTTAGAGGGCTAAATAATCAGATGCTTATTAGATTCGCGTGCGGATTAGATTCGCGGTCTAGAGCTGGATTTTGGAAAAATGATTGAGCTGCTGTACGTGCCGTAAGAACAATACAATACAATAATCTATTATTTTATTATTTATTATTATAATAATATAATAATTGGGTCCAGTGAATTTCCTTCGTGACGCCTCACACCCGCTGATCGCTGCCTTGTGTTTCCGCCATAGTCGAACGTTGCTTTCATTAACTCCAAAATTGCAGCGGCTTTGCGGTTTCCATTCTCCTCTGCGCACCGAATAACTTCACGTTTGAACTTCGCCGTATATGAGAGTCGTTTAGATTTCAGGTGTCCCTCTTCCATAACTACGATACACGACAAATTGGAACAAGCACCTCCCACGTTTCAACAACTAAAGCTCAGCTGGCTTCAGACGAGATTGCGCACGTCTGTTGAGAAAGGCCCCGCCTCTATCGGTATGACTCATCGGCCACAGGCGTAGCGTCGGATTTTAACGCATTGGTAACATCCAATATTATTCAATCAGTCGCCCCGTGGGCAAGGGGTGGTTGAAGGAAAGGTGCGGATTAGAATCGCGAACTAACTTTTTTTCGTTTAAGAAGTCGCCAAAAACTGGGTGCGTATTAGATTCGGATGCGCATTAGATTCGAGAATATACGGTATATGCATACATTCCATGGATCCATAAGTGTGTCACGAATGCAATAGGATGTGGAACAAATCATAAATACACAAAATATGCAGAATTTTTACAATGTAAAATACTATAAATATTTTATAAATCTGTTATGAGCACCTTTACACATAAAAATATCATATATGGAGTAAAAGAAGTGTGTATTCAAGTATTTTCTTAATACTACTTAATATTTTGCCTCTTCGTTATTTAAGGCTTGTCAGACTGTGTGGTAAACTGTTAAAAATTCTGATGCCAACATAGAATCTACTTTTTTGAAAATGAGATAGGTTGGCATTTGGTGTATTAAGATGGTGCTTATTCCCTGTATTAATATTGTGTATAGATTAATGTGTTTGAAAATTTTTTTGATTATTGACCATGAAGTTCGTTAATGAAAGTATATATTAGCATAAAACAGGTAGAATCTCTTAATTGTTTAAATAAACTTCTACATTAAGACTGCAATATTAATGTAAGTACACACAGAGTCCTGTCCATATTATGACACCGGTGGTTATTTTGTTGTAGGATTGTGTTATGCAGAATTCGGAGCAAGAGTGCCTCGAGCAGGGTCAGCGTATGTCTATAGTTACGTGTGCATGGGGGAATTCACAGCATTCATCATTGGATGGAATCTCATTCTAGAATACGTAATAGGTGTGTACAATTTAAAAAATAATAGCCTAATAATAGCATTATCATAAGCCAAAATATAGCTGTGTTTTAAAAGCAATTTGTTATCAATAAAAAGGTGTGTTGGACTGGATTACTATTGTCTTTGATCTTGTACTCTAAACACAATGGGATATCTCATATATAACAAATTATATAAAAATTGTTTTTGATTTTTAATAGGTAAATGCTGTTATATTGCATTGTCATTGACGAAATTAATTACTTGTCATAATACACAGGACCTTGCAGATGAATAAAACAGCTGTGGAAATAAAAATAAAGAAGTGGATATGATAAACGTACTTCATGGGTGAAAATTTGAAATGGGAAATTTTATATTATCTTCATCTTGCATTTTTTAACAACTCACAAATCACACACCAACAAATTTTCACTTTTTATTCTTTAACCCCTACATATGTTTCAGCCTTTACAAGGCCATCTTCAGGGGGCTCGTAATCTACATTTACTTTACATTCAATGTTTATGTCTGCTATTATGTTATATGTCACATGTAGTCAAGTTTCATTATCATTTCCAGTGGCGTGGTTTGTACTCATTGTACAAACCACGCCACTGGACACTTACAACGCAAACAGGACCTGATTTACTTAACTGATTATCTATATATACAGAACCAACAGCCAGAATTTAAAAAACAAGCTAATGTTAGAAGATACTTCCTAAAAATACCATATAGCTTCATTTTATCATTTCATTTTATTACGAAAACTTGACAAACCTCATTTAAGGATTTTATATTCTGTTTTATATATTTGAATACAGAAATTGTAAATAACTGTAATGTATAAATGATAATGAAACTTGACTGCATGTGACATATAACATAATAGCAGACATAAACAATGGATGTAATGGCCTTGTAAAAGCTGAAACATACGTAGGGGTTAAAGAATAAAAAGTGAAAATATAGTGCATTTCGTTGGTGTGTAATGTGCGAGTTAAAATGGGAAATTTAAGGAAAGATATTTTGGAAATCAGGTCTGTAAAACTTTTTTCCAGAACATTTATCAAGGCCTGTATACTTCTAGTATGCACTTGTTCACCTTAAATTAAAACATGGCTGTTATTTTGGATATTGCCCATTTTGTGTTAAAAAAAATTTTTTTTTTAATTTTATCCATCATTTATAAAGATTTATACTTAATTTGGCCCTTCAGAAAGAACTAGTCTCAATCACTGGACACTGAAAGTAAGTATTAACCAGCATATTTGAAGGCAAATTTGTACCTGTGCACAACATGGAGGCATATGGGGGAGTAGAAATATAGTTCCACTCATTCTTAAGCTTGGCATTAAATGGAGATGAGTGGTAAATTTCATGTCAAGGCCACTTTAACCCCAGGGAAGAACCCTTTGTATCCATTGAATAGGACTGTGGGTAGGCCAAAGAGTCAGTCTTAAGCTATGAAGGAGAAAAAAATATCCTGCTATTGCCAGAAATCAGAACGACAAGCCCTAGTTGTCCAGAACAAAACTGCTATCCCAAATCCAACAAGAATGTATATACCGGTATACTGCTAGTTTCAGAAGTGAGCAGTGGCAGGAAAGAATAAACAATGCAGTTTGTCTGTTGTTTCCTGCTGATGACAGGAAATATACTCTGGTTAAGACTTCTTTTATTCCCAGGGACTGAGATTCTGATTCCATTTAGCTGTCTGAGTAGCTAAAAATTTCTAAGGGGCCCAGCTGAGTACGAAACATTAAACTTGATAACAGAAACATTTTCAGTTTGTGAAATTTTGTTAGATGTCTTATGTTTATCCTCTGTCCAAAACAACTGTCAAGTTTAGTGTAACATGACTTGAACTTGTTTGCCTGTCCATCAGATTACTTATACATTGCTTTATGTATTCTTTTATACTTAAGGCTCTGCAAGTGTTGCAAAAGGACTAAGCAAGTATCTGGATTCTCTCTTGAATGAAACAATGGAACAAACATTTCTTGAAACCATGCCAATTTCCTCAAGTTCCATGGCACTGTCATCTTATTTTGATATGTTTGCATTTGCAATATCCGTTCCTTTTGGCAGGTACGTATTAATGAGTTATGAAACGCAATACTGAATAAGAGTCCTTGGTATAAACGGAGTTCTTAAGTATGGAGGGGCTTTGCACCTCCAAATTGCACTTAAAACAAAATGAAATGTAAGGAGGGATTCTTCCCTGTAAGAGCTTTACAAAGGTATTTTACAACAATATTTATTCCCATTAAATTGAGCACTAGCTATGTACCTTGTGCAGTGTAGAAGACTGCAATGGAGAAGAATCAGAAAATATGTTAGGAAGATGGTGCAGGCTTATTATTCGGGGATAAAAATTTTTAATGAATTACCCTCGGACATAAAGAATGTCAATGGTAACATTCAAAGCTGCTCTGAAAAATTTTTGTACACAAATTCATTTTATACATTAGAAGAGCACTTTGAACAATCATGACATGCATCAAACTTCCTTATTATATTGGTATTAATTTTAAGGCTCAGTAAAATTGAAAAATTACATGTATTAATATATGAATAGCCACACTGTTTTGTCATTGTATAAGATTTCCACTTTTGTGCAAGACCTGTTTTCAATTCAGATCATGTCTGCACCAACATCAGTACAAGAAGGGTTAACCCTCTCACATTCGTATGCACGCAATTTAGTTGACTCCTTGTCAGGTTGTGTATTTTTGCATTTGAGGATTCAAGTCATCTGGAATTTGATGCTGTAATGTTGGGTGAGTATTACCTGATGTTTAGAAGGCTTGTTGTGCCTCTATATTCAGGATCAAGATATAGACATTATGATCCTTCAAATCATCGGAAACCACTTACTCACATACACAGTGTCACATTCCAGATAGCTGTATGTGATTAAAATACATGGTTGTGAAGATTAAAGTAATAGGTACCTGTGATTTAAGTTAATTCCAATAATTGCCAGCCTGGTCTGCATAAGTTATGAATACAAAAACCATTAAAACATGCCAAGGAAATTACTGTTCTGTTTTAAAAATGTTGAATTATTCTATGCATTTCAGTTGCGCTTGCACTGGGAGTGAAGGAGTCATCTACAGTAAACAGCCTATTTACAATAGTTAATGTTGGCGTTGTTCTGTTTGTAATCATTGCTGGTTCTTTTAAAGGTAAGCAGGCAGCATTATAATTCCTATGTCAGCTGAGGCATGACTGTAAGTCTTTGACTAGAGAAAAGATAAATAAAGCAAGATTAACGCTTGTAAAATAAACTTTATATTGTATATTATATATACCATGCATTTTAATAATTAATTAATTAATTTTATTTCATTCCAACAAATGCACTAACTTTCTTTTGATGATATTTTGGCCCTACATATGTTTCGGTATACTTTGTGCCATCTTCAGGGGTGTCATTGAGAGTTCACAATCTTCAATACATCCAATTGTTTTTCACTCACTTTCACAACACATAATTGTTGTAAGCTGCTAGCACTAAATATCACTTGTCTTTCTGTTCATAGTAATTAGCTTATCTTTCTTCAGTGTTTTTTATTAAGAATTTTTAGAATTGAATATAGTTGTAGTATAAAATATTAAAAAGATAATTAAAAATTGTGTTTGACAGCTGGTGATATATCTTCATGATTAGTCTTTATAATGAGACAGACTGGGCTTCTATTTGAGTTACATGCTGAGACTGAAAAATTTTACGATCTAATCATAATAATTGAACATATAAATATTTCACTGTTTCCAAGGCATTGATTATAATAGATTGTAGAGCTATGACTACAAACTTTAGAATGTTAAATCATTTATTATTTTGTGGCTAACAGTAGAAATATTTATGGCAACAAAGAAACTCTTTTTTTAACAAATTTTGAAATATTATGAACTGTGAAACAACAGGTGTATGGTAAGCCTTGTAGCACACAGTTTACATCAATATATTGGTATTTTAGGCTTGAAGGTGATGCATATGTTGCTGAAGCATGTAGCCAAACAGTAATATAAATTTGTAAATATTTTAAGTTAAGAGAGTTTATATAAATATAAAACCCGTCCTCACTATAAGAGGGTTTCATGTGTTCTTGATATGAAATGACAGGAATAACCCTTAACAAGTGTACTTCCTGTAAGCGATATGCTCCTCTACTTGTCCATGATCATTGACTTTCACTGAGCCAAAAATGAGGCTCGAGGTTAAGTAGGGCCAGAGTTACAGCAATATCTACCAGCTGTGTCATACCAAGAAATGCCATTACTTTAAAAATTTTTGTTCTACAAAGTATAGTTAGTTACATAGGATTTCTAAAGTTTACAAAATGGCATTGATATCCAAATGGATCTGGATGAAAAGCTGCCCTTTCTTGTGTTTATCTCAAATAGAATCACTCACTGTTATGTTAAACATCAGGTATGTTAAGAGAAATAAAGTACAGGGAAAACTTTACTGTTGCCATTGTAAAACAAGTTAAAAATAAATTCAGAAATTTTATTCACTTTTGTTCACAGCTGACTCAAGGAACTGGAAAATAAAAAAAGAAGACATTCATATTGATAATCCTGAGAATGCAGGTGAAGGAGGATTTTTCCCTTTTGGTGTCAGTGGTGCTATAAAAGGAGCTGCCACCTGCTTCTACGGCTTTATTGGTTTTGACTGTGTCGCAACTACAGGTAATATATGGTTGAATATTTTGAAGCAAATGTTCTGCAAAGTAGTTTGCACTTCTGGTCCTTAAACCACAGTGTAACACCTGTTTTAACACTGACAATCCTGCGTTTTGTTTGCACACTGTATGGCTTTTTTATGATCTAGCGATTTATTTCTTCAAACGTCATGAAAAATTTGGTCTTTGTAATGGAGATGCGTGTGTTTTGTATGAGGTAGAAATGAAATTTTGAAACATTATTTAGATTAATTTCAGTTTTTAAAGGATTAAGGATCCTAAGTGGCAAGAATGTTACCACTAATGCCGCAGATTATGGAATTGGTCTTTGATTTGGAAGTACAGCAGTCCCTCGGTCATTCAAACTATATGGGGCGAGGGCTGGTCCAGATTACCCAGGAATCCGGATTACCAAGGAGGGAACTTCATGGTATCAATAGCATAAAAGAAAGTCATCACTCACAGCTAAAGTATAACTTCTTAGAGCCTAAATACTGCACTTAGCAGTACACAACAGGAATGACGACGACGATGAACAGTGGGACTTTTGTCGCTATCATTTCACTATAATAGTGAAATACGAGGGAATGAGAACTATGACACTCAACAGATATCATCCTTACGTCCTTACTGGTGAGGAGTTAAAGACTGGCTGGCTCTTCCCGCTTTACCCACACCACTAGTCTCGGAGTATGGACTGTCTCAGATATCCCCCCAGTGATCCGGTCGCCCAGACAATGACCGGATCACCGGGGGAAAAGAGAGAATTACAGTTGTCCCAAAATGTCTGGATTATCCGGGGATCCAGATTACCAGGGTCCAGATTACTGAGTGACTAATGTATACATTTTCTGTACTTCCATAGCTATTTCTTTACTCGTAAATGTCATGTAGGACACAATGTGGTCATGAATGACATCTAAATTCTGGAAGTTGAAAGTTTAATTTGCCACACTTTTACACAAGTTATTGCTATTCGTGTTTTGAAAATAATTTTATTTATTTAGTAGGTATTGGAAATGATTTTCTTCAGCTTACAGACCAGTTTTGTACTCGTTATATTATTAAAAATAATAATATATTTTATTCATTTTTATTCCAACATCACACACTCTGTTCCCATGTTCTCAGAAGCTCCAGTGTGATGTAGTTTGCACATTCCCTGACATACCTCTTGTCCCATAAAGAATGACTTGATCTTTGCAGATAATGCTCTGCTTATTTAAACTAAACCAGAGATAAAGGTCCAAGACTTTGGTTTCTTGGCCAAGTTAAGTATGCTGATTATTTTCACGTCCATGTTGCAGGTGAAGAAGTGAAGAACCCTCAGAAAGCAATCCCAATTGCTATCATTGTGTCTCTCGCAATTATCTTCTTGTCTTATTTTGGAGTTTCAACAGTCCTTACCCTCATGTGGCCGTATTACTTACAGGTGAAAGAATTTGAGTTACAACTATAAAATTCATGGTCACTGCTTTATTGTTACATAATCATTATATATTTGACATGAAGAAAATGTTACTAGAATATTTCTACTAACAGTTTCAGTTAAAGTTTGGTTTTTTTAAGTTTGATTTGATTCTCCTGGGAGTAAAGTGCCCGAGGCGTGGCATTGATCACCCACCCCTTTCTAGCGCCGAGGTTAAAGAAAGAGTAGAGCTATACCTCTACTCCCCTTCTGGGCCTTCATGACCTGTTCTAGGGGAAACTTCACTTTTTTACACTTAGTTCTGTTTGGATTTGTGAGATGCAAGTTAATCATGGCGCTGATTGCTGTCTTGTGGGATGTGACGTCATGCAATGTGGTTAAAATTTACCAGTGTTGAGGAGGTATGCCTCCATCTTCAACGTGGAATTTTGTAAGCCTTGCAGTTGAATTTACATTAAATTTATCAGTCAACTAACTGTTAACAATCAGTTGTTAATACCATCTATCAATTTCCTTCTCCTGTACAATTCAGTTAATTTTGACCTCATTATAGGATATTCACTAAGTCAGCAACTAATCGCTATACCTATCTTCTGCATTACCAGCTTTTAATAATATTTTGTACACAGGATTCTGATGCTCCACTTCCAAAAGTGTTCATTGAGGTAGGCTGGCCTGTGGCACAATGGATAGTAACAATAGGAGGAATATTTGGACTGTGTGCCAGGTATGTAGACTGGAATGTGTGTGTGGGCATGCGTGCGTGCGTATGAATGAATGAAGGTTTACGGGCAGCACCGTCTACAAAATGTAAAAATTTAGAGAGTAATTTATATTGTTTGAAAGACGTTACAGAGGGGGGGAAATGGAGTCTTTGTGGACTTTCGTGTACTCTTTCTTGATGCATGATTGCATGATACTAAAGGAAATAAATGCGTTTAGTTCATCTATTGTATTGTCAAACGACTTGCCCTCTTACTGCTGTTCAGAGAACCACTGTCATTCTGCATTGTTGTACTCCCCAGCATATTTGTTTACCTGTTCTACTAAATGTAACCTAAGTCAATTTTTCACATAGTATTTAAAACCTGTACTAGTCTCACTTTCTTCGATAAATGTTCCGTCACATTACTGTTTATGTCAGGAACTCCACAAAACTGTTTCTGAGCAGGCGTGTCAGGAGATGAACATATAGGATTCCGCTTCCATTCTCCCATCTTTTCTTCTGCAAAGTTGTTGCATCACCACTACCCATGGCGAGTTTATCTTCTGCTTCTGATCAACTTGACTCCCATACTCATTGTCACTCACACGCAATCCATTATTGTTGTCTCTGCCAAAATTTTCTTATGAATCACTGTTTGTTAGAATATCTTCAACTGCCTTTTCACTCAAGCCTTCAGCATGCGCTATTTTAGCAAACTAAGGATTTGTGCCTATACCGTCTCCAATTTCAATTGAATTGTACAAGGCCTTGAAGCCTAACATCTTTTGAGTCGAGATCTGCACTGTTCGGGGATATTATGCAGCGCTGAGTGGCAGTTCTGTACCGACGTTTCGGGACAACCTATAGGTCCCATCTTCAAGAGTCAAGATGTCTTGGACTTCTTGACCCATTTTCAAGAGTCGAGGAGTCTTGGACTTCTTGACCCTTGAAGATGGGACCGAGAGGTTGTCCCGAAACGTCGGTACAGAAATACCACTCAACACTGCATAACATCCCAGAAGAGCGCAGATCTCATCTACATCGCGGCAGAAGCCTCAAATCACGCATATTTTGACTCGAATCTAATAAAAGCCATGTCACGCCATCTAGACGGGGTATAATGGACTAACTCGCCATAATGTGATAACAACAGAACTCTACACGGAGCCACCTGAGAGACCGTAAGGTATGGCTGTGCACATGTGATTAGGCCGCATGGGAGATGATTAGGTACGCCCCTGAGTAAATATTCTTATTTATGAGTAAAATCACAAAATGTAACGTAATAATTCACTGAACCAGTTCACATGTTCTCCTGGGATATTACTATTAATTCGTCTGTATTTCTCAAATTACTACACTTTTTGTTGCAGTCTGTTTGGAGCAATGTTCCCTCTGCCTCGAATCATTTATGCAATGGCTATGGATGGACTCATATTCCGATTTCTAGGGCAAGTGCACAACTACTTCAGGACTCCAGTTTATGGGACACTAATAGCTGGTCTATTAACAGGTTTGCCATATCATCAGTAAATGCTGTTAAAGAGATAGTATTTTGTCTGTATTCATCACGATTGGGGTAGGGACCAGTGGCAGGTTAGTATTCTATACTGTAACGTTCCATAAATATGGGACGTTTCTTGATCAGCTATCATTTTCTCATGAAGGATTCTGCTTTATGGAACTTGTTAATTGGTTATACATTTAGAAATAATGAAGAAAGATTCATCAATCGGTTTTTCAAATTTTCTGTGCTGAGTCTTTTCTTGGCCAGTTCACATTAATGTTCTGAAAGGATGTATATGTAGGCCTCTTTCTGTGACCTTAGCCACTGGTGGAACCTTCTTCGGCTAGAAGCTGTGTCAGTTCCAAACAGCACTATGCTATTCTGGTAGACCAAGAAAATTTTGCCACTTTTTATCTACTGTGAATTGCTTGATTCTTATGCAACCTAACTTCTTCTATCCTGTCACGTGATGTATATATATATCTACGATCTAATCTAATGTAGCCCACACCGACATACCTAACATAACAAAATCTAATTTAACCTAATCTTTGTAGAGGATGTGTATGCACGTCTGCAGCATATGAAAGGTTAGGCAATTAGGGTGAAGAGTCACCATCACTGCTTTGATATAATATAAGCAGAAATAACAGGAGCATGGGCTTGATTTCTGGCAGGTTCACTGTACCTATGGATTCCAAAATCTTGCTTATTATTTCATTTACCCATGTGTTTTCTGTACCTGTTGGGCTCCTTCTGTCAGCCAACAGGTGGTAAATAAGTACTTTATGTGTATTAAGTTGTTTGTAGTTAAAGATTTTATCACTTTTCAAACCAGGACTTGCACATTCTTGATGGGCAATCTAGTTATAAATTGTTCACTGATTATTCTTTTTAATTCAGTTTTCTACTCAGTGCACACACTTCAGTTAAGTGGAGGCCTTTATTCTTTTTTTTCTGCCTTAGGAAATGCAACAATACTTTTTCAGGTCATGGGTTGTAAAACTACCAGTAACTCATGTCCATTTTTTAAACATTTGTATTATTTTAATAGCAATTCTTTTTCTCACTAAATATAAATGGAATGATGAAAGAGTAACAATTAAACATGCATCAAGCAGGTATTGAATTCATGATGGTTCTGTTAAAGTTTCTTGTTATTTTCTTACAGGTATAATGGCAGGAATTTTTAACCTTGATCAGCTTGTGAATATGATGTCCATTGGTACTCTTCTGGCATATACCGTTGTATCCACCTGTGTCCTGCTTCTTCGGTACGTGTTCTTTACAGCAGTAAATACTTAGTAATTACTTATGACAGTTGTATTAATAATGTCCAGTGAAAATGTCTGAGAAAAGGATTGGAGTTGAATATCCAGAGAGAATTTGGAGCTGTTTCAGGTTACATAAATGCATAATTGAATTTTTAGCATTAGCTTTAAGGTGTTTTAAAAATATGTATCAAAAAGTTAAACTGAAAAGTCTGAGAGAAAAATGTAAATGATTACAGTTATTTTCATCAGCCCACTTCAAAAAATGGTTGAAATTTTGATGTCTTCACAATATACATATTTATAATATTTATAAAAATAATAATAATAATAATAATAATAGCATTATTATTAATAATAATAATAATTTTTCCTTTGTAGTAAGCTGGAGACAGAATGCAAATTCAGTTGTATTAATAAGTTGGAAATCTGAGCATAACCAATGGTTGAACATTTGACATGTTCCCCTTTATAAGCAAACAGTTCAGTTTTGGAATAGTGTATGGAGGACAGTCACAATTAGTGTACATCAGAATAAGGATCCTGCACACTCAGAATCTAATGTGAAAAATTTCTGTCAGATAAATAAAGAATATCAGTGCTGTACATAGGATTAATTGGTTTCTGAACTTTGTACATTGTCTCAGATTCAAAGAAAACAATATAATGTTTGGTTCAGCACTTGAGAATAGCTCTTTCTGCTTGACGCAGCTCAGTAGGTGCCTCCCCACACTTTCACCTGAGAAGTGGAAGCTGTGCAGTTTCTGGAACTGCATTTCTTTTTTAAATATGAGATGATGGGCGTCATGAGCGAAATACTCCTTTTTCACTACCATGAAAGGCATCTTGCTGTGTGAAACGCCATATAAATAGTTTTTAGTTTACATAACTCTTTATTGCTCTATCAGTCTTAAAGGGACAACATATTTGGCCGAACACCATGAGGCTATCATCAGGCCACACATTTATATCTCCCAACATGTATTATGCCAATATTGTGTGTTCTATATAAATGTGCAACGTGTTTATGGTCTGATGGTATTCAGCTGAAATGTGTTGCCCATGTACGATTGTTACAGTAATGAAGATTTGTTTATATGAAAAACTGAATTTTTCTATATTTCATTGTGAGAAATATTTAGGATTGAATTACACCAATAACAAAAGAATTTAAAGTTAAAACTTGTAACAAGCACGGGTGGATTTTGTCGATCTGACCGTCCTGCAGGTTGCAATGTGCCAGACAGCTGAGCTGTGACTGTTTTTTTAATTACATTTGTGAGAGAATTTTATTGGAAGAAAGTATGAGATTTGAGGTTCGCACTGTAGTGTTTAACAACTTTATGGTCCTCTCTGATGTGACGCCATATAATGTGGTAGACAGGTACCAACATTACAGAGAAAACTGCTGTCTCCTGCTTCAGGATGGAATACTACATCATGCTGGAAAATATAATGCAGAGTAGAGAAGGTGGAATGGGGCTGGGGCTACTATGGGCTGCAGTGCCAATCCCAGTCCCCCTTTTCCAATATCTGTACTACTTTTTCTCTTCCATTTTCTGTTTTGAAGATGGAGGCAACAGGTTCCTCAAGAACATTGGTACCTGTATACCAAAATATATGATGTCTTCACAGATGACTCTATTCTTAACTAGAAAGCAGGCCCCCTCTTGTTATTTGAATGATGGAAGATTTTTTTGGAATCAACAGTACAGGAAGATGAGATGTTGGAATATACAGTGTGTCCACAAAGTCCCATCGGGGTTTTGAAAAATTGTGGCGCGTAAACAAATTGAGCTAGCCACATGCAGTTTGCGGCAGATTACAGTGAAACTCTGGAAGTTTTTTACTGACCTCAGTAGACCTCGATGTGGTCTCCCTTGGTAGCATGGAGAACGTCCAGACGATATTCGAGCTCTTGCCATGTTCTGTGGAACATGTCCGCTGGAATAGCCGAGATCGCATTCCTGATACGGGTCTTCAGGTCATCAAGTCATCTGTTGGCGGCAAAAAAAAAACTTCCAGAGTTTCACCGTAATCTGCCGCAAACCGCATGTTGCTAGCTCAATTTGTTTGTGCGCCACAATTTTTCAAAACCCCGAAGGGACTTTGTGGACACCGCTGGAATAGCCGAGATTGCATTTCTGATACGGGTCTTCCAGAGTTTCACTGTAATCTGCCGCAAACCGAATGTGGCTAGCTCAATTTGTTTGCGCGCCACAATTTTTCAAAACCCCGAAGGGACTTTGTGGATACACTGTACATTTATAATGGAGGTGGAGAGCAGGTCCGTGTTTGAATTCAGTTACTTTGCATATGTATCAATTGTAACTCAGGTACCAAGCTGATGTCAGTGAGGAGGCTGAAGGTTATGCAATGCTTCCATCTGATGACAATGATAGCAAGGGAGAGGAGACTGTGTAAGAATGTGACAATTGTTTATCAATTTCCGGTCTTTTGTGGCTTGTGGTTGAAACTGCAGGTGGCAGGAATTGAACTAATACTGCTATTTGCTATGTAGAGTGTGACTGTATGACAACTGTCAACTTCCACCTCTAACTTGAGTTTCTAATCTGATTGATGCCTTGATGACCATATTGATGTATGTGAAATAGGTCTTTTAAGACAGATCTACACTTTGAGTGCTTATGATGCCCTGCTAACATTTCTTTCCTTTGCTCGACTCTTCTCTCTGCTTATGAACTTTTGGACTGATGGTTTTATGCTTCAATTTGACATTGTGCGTTTGAAAGGAAATAACCTGTGAAATTAAGTTTCATTATGATGTAATGCTGTGTGTGAGGACATGCTGTGATAGAGTGGAGGCCTGCATTTCCAAACTGGGGTTGAGAAGATGGGTGGGTAAATGAGTGTGAAACTTTTGAAGGATGTACCAGAAAAAATTACTCTAATGAAAGCAATTTGTGTTTTCCATTATCATTTCAAAGCAGATTTTCAGAAAAATATGTGGATGTTGAGTTTCTTGTTTTTTTTTTTGCAACCTCACTCCACATATAAATATATATATATATATATATTTGTCATGCAACAGCACAACTCAGGCCAAGCCCACCTTATTGTTGAGAGGTTACTAGATCACAAACAGTTAGGCACACGCACCCGTTAGGACTCCGTTGAATGAGTGATTGTCGCAGAGGCTGCTACCTACACAAAACACAAGAAACACAAGAGGCAAACATCCATGCCTTTAGTGGGATTTCAACCTATGACCCCAACACAGACCTACGCCTTAGATGGCGTGGTCACGAGGATCAGCAATACGTGTATATAACCTTGCGTGTTCTTTGCATTTCTAGAGAGAAGTGTTAGCTGCTTGTGGATAGGCAAGGTTTATTGGTTTGTCGGTCTGTCTGATTGTCTCTTTATCTGAATGTTGGCTCCCAATGAATGGACTTTTGGGCACTGGGAAATTTTATCACAAGCTGTCGAGAAAATTCAATTTTCGTTAAAATCTGACAAAAATGTTAGGCATTTTATGTGAAGACATTACTGCATTTATGATAATATTTCACTAAATTCTTCATGAAGTGAGAAAATTTTTAGACAATAGTAGTAGAGAAAATCAAAGTAAATATTTTCATTTAAATAAATTTTTACAGAAATCATACCTTTATGAGGTAATATGAAAAATACGGCAGAGACACACAGGTGATGGGTGATCAAACATAGCATGGTGCAAAGAAGTTTTGATTTGCCAGTGTTGCCATAAAAATGTGACACAGTCTTTTATATTGTTGACAGTGGCACATATCTCAGCAATACAAAAGAGAACTCACTGTTGCTTTTCAGTGACAATACTTCTAATTTTTGCTGTGCTGTATAGTGATAAGACAATTAAATGCAGTAAATTGTCATGACAGCACAAAACAATATGATAAACTAGAAGTATGTCTCGATTCCATAGTTACAAGGTAGAAATTCTTTACTTCCTGTGAGATGGGGGACTCAGTGTAAGGTGTAGTGATGCTTATGCTGCAGCCTCTCATATCCCAGTCATTCTCACCTACTCGTGATGTACCTTATTTACACAAACAAGGCTCTGACTTTAATTTAGATGTCGACATTCCTATTTACTGCTCTCACCAGTGTGTATCTTGAATAGAGAATACACTTAATATAATAATACATTTTATATGCATAAGACCGAGAAAGGAATTATGACAGTACGAACTTAGTGGATAAATCAAGATTCAAAAATCTGAATGCACCTGTGTTACATTACATGTACATTCCCTATTTTGGTTTAATTCTTGTGAATGATTTTATGTGGCATGGGATGGCTTTCTGCTGTACTTGGCTGATATAAATGAAAAAAAATTACACAAACATTTGACATTTTTTGCTGGAAATAGTTAACAGGAGTCAGTACATATGAAATGAGAGGGTTAATTTATACAGATGCAATTTGTGTATGTTGAAGTTTTTTTTGACAAAGGCAAACATTGCCATACTGGCTCTCATGACCTTCCAGTGCTGCAGTTTTTGCTGCTGTTTGTAACTATTTGCTAACATAATGACAGAGTAGCAAGCCTTGGCACATTGTGTACGTTCTTTCAGGTACACAGACCTTGATCTGTATGGAGGGAGTGACATTGTAAGTTCAGAGTACATTGAATCAACAAATTTGGTGACCCTTAAGGAGCCCATGACATTTGGAACAGTCTCAAAGCAGCTCTTTAATTCACCCAGGAAGAAACATCCAACATTTCTGTCATCCAATGTTGTCACTGCAGAGGTCTTGGCATTTTGTAAGTCGATTTTGGTGTAAGTTTACTGTAACACAGATGTGCTGTTGTTGTCTGAGTGTCCGCACACATTGCTTTCTTTTATACGTGCATTTAGGTTGTATATAAGAAACTTAATGTTTCTTGGTTTCTGGTACTGACAGATATGGCCTGTTTGACTTCCCACCTCGGGAAGGGTGTAGAACCCTTTTCTGAAGTGTGGGTCATGGGGTAGATTCTATAACTCCCAGAAATCAAGTGATCATGAAAATTATGGACAGCAGGGGAACCTACAGCTTGCATGAACTCTGCAAAATGGGGGATTGGGGCATGTATTATTCTTCATGTTCCCAAAGTTTTAGCTTCAGTACCAGTGGAAGGGTCAATTTGTAAGCATGTATACAGAGGCGAGACTTCAAACTTCTGCCATGGTGTAGTTGAGACCTTTGCTGTTGTTGGATGTTATGCAGCATAGTTTTGTAGTTGGTTACTGACATTTCAGGACAATATATCTGTCACATCTTTAAGGGTGAAGCAGCCAAAGAAGAAACTGGACTGCTTGATTTTTGAACATGGGACCGATACATTTTCCTGAAACATCAGTAATCAACTACCAACCTATCCTGCTGCATAATATTCCAGTACAGCAAAGGCGTCATGCACACAGCTATGACCCAATATCAAATATGGAACACACTGAGCGATAGGCATATCATATCCCAAAACAGTGAAGTTCCCTAATAATTTTAATGTTGCTGTCTGTAACTATGGCATGACAGCGCAGGGTTACCAAACTCTCTGGGCATTTGGAAGTTCCAAAATGAAAAGAAATGAGTGTTAGTGCACCATGGGTTATGGGCATGTAGCACACATGCGAGAGGTTAGGAACGCATAAAAATTGTATTAAAAAAACTTGAAGTGAAAAGACCACTTTTAAGACAAAGGCATTAATAGAGGAATATTCAAATGGATGTTAAAGAAATAGTGTGAAGTTGTGGACTAATCCATCTGCTGAGGTTTGGAACCCATGTAAACGCTTGTGAATTGGTTAATGAAATTTGTTTCTGTAAAATAGAGTGAATATCTTGACCAGCTGATTGACTATTAGCCTCTTAAGAGGGCTCTATTCCTTCGTGTCGCATACTGTGGCATTCCAAACAGCACTCATACATTCTTTTATTTAGCTTTATAATTAGCTGAAACATGCCTTGTAATATGTATAGTGTGATGGTTGTTTTGGAATGTAAATATCAGTACATATAAAAAAAAGATAACGGGGGAATTACAACTGTGTTCATGTTCAGAGCATAACATATGGACACATGGACACAAATAGCATTTCCTGTTTTTTATTTGGAAAATAAATCTTTTTTAATCTAATAAATTTTTAGCATTAAGTGACACCATTTTTATGCGCAATTTTATTATTGCTTGGTTTGTATCACCTGTGAGATTTGGCATTACTGTTACATTTATCTGAGATGTAAAACATGTTTATATTTGCAGTGATGAACAAGTGCACAACAAATACAGGTTGTCCATTAATGACTTGTAAAACTTAACCTTATAATTCTAATGCAAAATGTTTCTGTTCATGCAGGTGTGCTGTCTACATTATTGTGCCTGTGTTTCATTTTTTGGGAACGTGATTTGGTAGACCTAAGTGCTTGGGCACTGTCTGTGACATCATTCATAGCAGGCTTCTTGGTTCTCATTCTATTGTCTGTCAGTTTGCAGCCCACTTCTTCGAAGCCTCTCTCCTTCAAGGTAGATGGATCACAGGGCACGTGATTTTTACTGCCCCATGTTACAAACGAAAAGAAAGTTGAATCTTGGAACTTTGTAGAACTGAAACCACATAATATTATGTTTCTCTCATGCAACAGAAAAATAGTTTTCTAATTTCAGTTTATGAAAATGTCATTACCGATAAAAAACAGTGATTGAACATGGCTGCTTGTAGATTAAATCAAGGATAGCAAATATGTGGCCCATCAGTTAATGTTATACAGCGGTTTAACTGGTCTTATTGCAGTCACAAAATGTGGCCCAGTTCAGTGTCAAATGTTTTTATTTAAAACGTTTTTCAGTATCAGGACTCAAGTTTAAAGACAAGTTGGCTGTCTCCAGATAATCATATACAATATATGTTTTCAAAGGATAAAAATGCAATCAACTTAAATAAATCCCATTGAATTTTGGTTTTGTTATTACAAGTATGAAGTATTCTTTATATTGTTTTGAATTTTATTGAACATACTTACCCACATTAGCCTGTTTCTTAAAATGATGCATGGCCTGCCTTCAGTTTCAAAATTATCAATTTGTCCCACTTACTGCATGAGTTTGAATTCCCTGGCTTAAATTATTGAATATCTATGAATTGCCTCCTGTGAAATTATACATCATTTTATAGAATAAGTGATTTTAAAGGCATATTATAATATGCCTTTAAGATAATGCTAACTTCCAGTGCTTGAACTTTGCTTCAGTGCCTATGTCACTGATGTTTCGTCTATAATCACCTCTCTGAATACTCAAAATATCTGCTTTGGACACTTTGAAAGAGTATGGATGTGAGAATCAAGTTAGGATTGGTCTTCTGTGATGTGGTGCCATGTACTGGTAGTCTGGGTAACCCCCTACCAGATCCCCTGACGTCACATCCCAGAAAACTGCAGTCTTAATACAGTAAAAGCCCAATTGTAGTTTACTGCATTGCGTTTTCTGAGATTTTATGCACTTTTTGTCTGATCCTGGCTGTGTTTCTGATTTAAAAATTGCAAAAACTGGTATCATTTCAGAAGAATATTCTCAGTGTGTCTCAATAACTTGTGCTTTGTTAAGACACAGTATTGCAAGCAGACACACAATACCAGCACCAGAAATAGTGGGAGGTTTTAAGTTTATTACTTGTTGTAACATAAACACACAGACAAAAATGAAAGTCTGAATTTTTTGGGTTAGCACCCAGGTTCAAAGAAAATTTGCAATGCTTTCTGTTGTGTTATATTTTAGTCTGAGCTCATACTTCACAGAGAACACAACTCTTGCCCCTGTGTTATATGCTTGATTCACAAATGTGTCCTTGGCCTCTGCACATACCATACAGGCAACCAATGTGTGACTCACTCAGTCACAACAAGGTTATGTACAGTGTGTCCACAAAGTCCCTTCGGGGATTTGAAAAATTGTGGCGCACAAACAAATTGAGCTAGCCACATGAGGTTTGCGGCAGATTACAGTGAAACTCTGGAAGTTTTTTTTGCCGCCAACAGATGGCATAAGCGGCCATCTTTACGTTTCTCAGTCAGTTGTTTGTGAAATGGCGACTGTGCAGGAACGCACGCGTTGTGTGGGATGGCACAGACGGTCCAATGCCTTGGCCTCCACGTTCACCAGACATAACCACTGGATTTTTTCCTGTGGGGTTATGTCAAGAGCAATGTGTTCCGAACACCAGTTAATGGACTTGATGACCTGAAGACCCGTATCAGGAATGCGATCTCGGCTATTCCAGCGGACATGCTCCACAGAACGTGGCAAGAGCTTGAATATCGTCTGGACGTTCTCCGTGCTACCAAGGGAGCCCACATCGAGGTCTACTGAGGTCAGTAAAAAACTTCCAGAGTTTCACTGTAATCTGCCGCAAACCGCATGTGGCTAGCTCAATTTGTTTGCGCGCCACAATTTTTCAAAACCCCAAAGGGACTTTGTGGACACACTGTATATATAGGGAGATAATATGGAAATTCTTATAATATCATGCCTATTTATTTATGTAAAAACTACAACTAACTCCTGTCTTTCAATAGGTGCCTTTCGTGCCAGTGGTTCCTGCAGCGAGCATTTTGATAAATATTTATCTAATGTTGAAGCTGGATGCTGATACTTGGATCAGGTTTGGTGTATGGATGGCCATTGGTAAGTACAGTTTGTTTCAGTTTGTGTAGTCAGTGGCATGAGTGATGAACATTTTAGTTAGGTACAGATGTGTGAGTGAAAAGAGATTGCAAGTTCCCAGTGCTTTTTATTTCAAGATTCCACATACAGTATGATGATAACAATAAGAAGTCATGTCATTGACAGTGATAACACTACCATTTTCTTCCTCATCATCATACTTCTCCCCTCTCCTCCACCCCTCCTCCTCTGTTGCTGCCTGTCTCCTCATCTACTACTAATTCTACACTACTATACTACTACTACTACTACTATACTACTACTACTACTACTACTACTACTACTACTACTACTACTGCTACTACTATTTCTGACTATGACTATGGCTATTACTACTACTACTGTGAGAGATGGAAAGGAGGATAAATAGAAGATGGTGTTGGTGTGACATAATCTTTATTTTGTTTATTTATTTTATAATTATTCGGATATAACAAGGAGTAGGAAAGCTGAAAGAGAGAGTATGTTATTGAGGGAAAAGCAGAGAGACTGAGAGCTAATGTTTTCCCATAATAGTAACGATTGTTGTAATTATGCTTGTGGAGTTTGTATATAAGAAGGTTTAAAAGAGTGAGGAATTTAGGATAATATATAGCAAGGAACTGATTTAAACTAGTCTCTTAGTGTTATTAGGTAGTGCAGTTTCTACAGGCTACTTAGTTTTGTTATACAGGTGACTTAGTACTGTTAGGATATTGTGATTTATGCAGGTTTCTTAGTGTTGTAAGATAGTACAATTTATACAGGTTACTAAGTATTGTTAGGATAACTTTGATGTTTGGCATCCCATTGTGCTATTTGTATTAATAAATGGTACTTATACACTGTCAAACACAACTTTTTATTAATCAATTAAGAGTTCTGTTGGATGATATGAAAGTTTTATTTATTCATTGTTAGTATAGTGCAGTTCAGAAGATTAAGGACTAGACTACTAACCTTTAAGGGATGGATTTAAATGCTAGTTTTATGTCTTGATGGCCAGAGTTTTTGTGGCGTAGAATGGAAATTTAAATTGCTACCAAGCAAACACAGAGAACAGCCTGTTGTATACTAGGCTATTCACCAGTACATTTTAATATACTAGCATTTGTTTGCTTAGGATAATAAAGATTAAACTGATGCTTGTAGAGGAACAAAGAACTTAGGAATATGATAGACATTCGTGTAACATACTGAAACAAATTAATGCTTCTAATTATTTGTGATGTATCATATAACAAATGATAGTATTTGAATGTATACAAACATAAATTTTGTTAAAAGTACTAGGAATAACACATTAGATCAATTGCCATTAGCTACTAGGCATACAAGAACATGAGTTTACATGACATTTGACAGACTAACATTATCTTGTGGCAATGAGCCATAGACAGTAAGAAGAACTGATGAGAGAAGTCTGATGTCAGCTAAAATGTATTTCATGAGGAGGAGAGTGTAATGTACTGCTTTGGATGTTGAGGGGTGTGAAATTTTTAGAGGACTACTCATTCCTCAAATAAGAGAATTTATAGAACAGTGCAGAAGAAACTGGAAAGAACATGCTGATAGGATGGCCTGTGACACGATTGCAAGATGTATCACTCGTGAAACAGCAGTTTGTCATAACCCATACAATTCATCAAACTGAGTTTCCTGCATTGCTAGACAGTTGGATTACAGACACACCTTCTGTCAAAATGCATCCATGAAAAAATTGCTTCTCCTTATATTTTCGTAAAAACATGACATGCTTAAGTGTTGGCCTATTAAAGATCTGTCAAGATTTTTTTCTGTCTCCTGTAAAATTTGTGTCTGTGGGTTATGACAAATTGCTGTATCTTGAGTGGTATGTTAAAATATCTACCCAAAGGAAAAAGGAGTTTGAGAAGACCTGTGAAATGAGAGAAGGGTTCTGTTATACAATATCTGTAACATGTCACAGTAGGCCTAATACTGGAAAGGATAAATGGTGGTGTTGGTGGTGGTGGTGGTGGTGGTGGTGGTGGTGGTTATGATGACTACGATCAAAGAAGAAGGAGAACTGAGTTGCATGTACAGAAGTCTGTTGTAAAAACCAGTTCAGAAATGGATACTTGGGGAATTTTCTGAGCATGGTGTGAGTGATGTTAAACCACTTGATTTCTGTATGCTGAGTGCAGTTAATTTGCGCATATTTACATATTTTCTATCTCCTAGTTATTTAAAACCCTTCATGGCACTTCATGCAGTACATTTTAATTAGGATGCCACAAAACATAAATGAATTATGAATAATTACTACATTCGAAGTATGAGATGCTACAGGATTTAGTCTTGGTTAAAAACAGCTTCTAATGTAGCAGCAAACAAGACTTTAAATGCATTTAAGATGAAGTTAGAGGAGAACTTAGTAGTTTCTGTGTTGTGTGTTCTATGCGAAAAGACACATGCAACAGATATGAAGAAATATTACAATTTACGGAACAGTTTTATGATCATATCACATGCTTTCAAAATCAGTATGAGTGTTGGATAGACTGGTTTGTTTTAAGTTTTTATAATTCCTCTCTAGAATTCTCTAAGTTTCCTTTTTCCCTGTAATTACATCCAAAGCAAAATACATTGAATAAATGAATGAATTTTGAAATAAATTAAATTATGTTTGAATTATAATCTTGTGATTTGTTTTAAATAGATATTCAGTGCATTATTTTGATACTGGAAGGTCACTTCAAAGTCATGCTACAGGTGTTAAAGATTATATTCTTCTGGGATGTAACACAAGATCATAATTCTAATAGTCACTGCCATGAGAATGCAAAATTGAGAAGATAGTTAATGAACTGTGCTAAGGTCATAATTCGTCTTGGATGTGATGCGCTGTGGTTCTGTAGACAGGTTCCCTCAAAAAGGTTGGTACCTGTCTACCAAGCTGTATGATATCACATGCCATATGCCTGTGATCTGAATAATCATTGCTGAGGGAATCGAAATCTTGTGTGGTATGTGGTCTACCTTGAATTTTCACCAGAGCCCATTTCGTGAAAGTGAGATAAACCACATAACCACATCGTTAAGAGAGGAGGAGCTTTTTTTATGGGTATACTTGTATTGCGGTTGAAAGCCATATTTTTGTTCATGACAGAGGAACTGTGGTAGTTGAATTCATTCCTGTTCCTGGTAAAATCGTTCATAGGTGTGCGAAATCAAACTACTGTTCTGAGAAAAGATTATGGACAAGTGACTTGCTGAGGAAACCTGTTCCAGTCTGTGACAGTGACATGTGCTTTAGATTACATGTCAGTGCTGCAAACCAGTATAATCTGTGCTCAAACATCACTCTTCCACATAGGCCTATACATAAGCAACTTGTCTGAGAGATCCTTTTCCAGTCTTTGACAGAAACATGTGCTTGAGTTTATGTATTGTAGCAGTGAATAAGTGTAGTCTGAGCTTAAACCTGTTCTTCATACTACCTTATCTATTTGCTGCTGAATTAGTGTATTATTTGCACTGGGCATCATCAGAATATTTTGTAAGCAGAAACATGCAAGGGATCATGAGGAAAACTTTAAAAGGAGACATGTCACATTTTAGTATACGAGGCCTCGTTGTAACTTCCATTTTAGTATAATTTTGTTATGAAAGTCTCTCTGACATAGTGTGTGTTGCTACCTGCACGTACCAAACATTTTCATATTTGAGACTAAAAAATAAAGATACTGTGAAGAAATATTAATATCCCACAGCTATGAAATTAATTATTGTACTTTCTAAATGGACTTACAGGAGACAGATTTGTAGTTTGAAAGGTTATTGTTTAATGTAACTAAAAGTTACATTTTAAGAGTTATCTGGCTTTCAATTTATAATTGTGCTCCTACTAATATATTTTAATTTATTTTATTTGCAGTGATTTTGGTATTTAAAACTGACATTGTTGTATTTTCTTGAAGGTTTTGCTATTTATTTTTTTTGTGGTATGAAGAGAAGTGAAGCAGTTAACTTGAATATTGTGGTGAGGAAACATCAACCTGCCAACAGTGTACTTAATGAAGACCCTCAGTATCTTAAGGTAGACAAAGGAAAACATGAGCTCTCTGAATCCCAAACAACCAATACAACAGGCTACAAGCATCCAGAGCAAGACATCGTGACTGAGATGTACAATCCTGTGACAATCAGTGGGACCGAAAATGCTATATTATTACAACATGATGACGGTGTCTTGAATCCAAACCTGGATTCCAAAATGAAGAGTGATGATCTTCAGTCATTGACATACATCGATAACTTGGAAAATATAGTGGATTGTAATGCTGTATTGTATTACAATAGAGAAACTACAGCTGCTGGTGATAATGCTGATTATGTAATGGAACTTGAAAGTAAAAATTCTGTCATTAATCATACTGCAGCTGACAGTACAGTTAAAAGCTCTGTTGTGGGGGAAGCTACTTTGTCCACTGTGCCTTATTTGTCTGCTTCTGTTGTGTCACCTCCTGCAGATGTGTCCTTGTCCTCAGAATGTGTTCAGACTGTTGGTATAAATGATGTTGAAAGTTCACCTAGTGATAGAAGTGCAAGAAACTTATATTCAAATGTCATAATTATTTCTTATGATTCAAATGATGAAATTCCAGAACACAACAGACAGGAAGTTCTAGGACAGGGTGAATATGGGGTAGATCATGAAATTGAAGAGCCCAGTACAGTATCATCTCAAATTTTTGACCAGACGGAACCATTTTCTGAGAATCAAGATTATCTTGATGGTCTCAAACAAAGTGTAAATATTGAAGGTTCAGAGATTAATCCAGAACATAGAATGCAATCCACCTTGTCACAACCACTTCTTCTCTCCACTCCCACCTCCATTTCCACCCCCACTTCCACCCCCACTTCCACCCCCACTTCCACCCCCTACTTCCACCCCCACTTCCACCCCCACTTCCCCCACCCACCACCATATTTTACCACCACCATCATCCACCAGTGACTGCATTTTCGTCTTCCAGCATTTTCTCTAATGGTAATGACTTCAACACAATCCTCATCAGAAGTAGCAGCATTAAGAGTAAGACTGAACAAACCACACCGCTCGCACCAGATCCACAATTTCTTCTCAGTACAGGAAATTTAAAAACATCAGGCTTTGCTAGCAAGCTTGGAGCCATGTTGCAGGAGAAAATTCATAACGTGAAATATGACACAGTAGACAAAAAACTGCAGTTTGTTACAAAGAATTCAACAAGTACTAAGAACAGTGATGATAAAGGAAATGTAACACATCGTCAGATGGTAGTCTCTACAAATGCAGATGAAAGAGAAGAAAACTGGACTGATTCAGCAGAAGAAAGTAAAGTGATACAAAGCGAGGCAGATGAAGAATTTATAGACAGAGAGACAGAGCGTGCTAATATCAAACGAAAACTTGAGCAGTTTTTTGCCGCTCGTGCTGATACATCAGTTATAACAATACCACCAAGTCATCCAAAATTGGCTATTGTGGAAACTAAAAACGGTGAGATGAAACGTGAGAATGATAATGCACAATTTGAATTTAAACAACTTTCAAATAAACTCTTGCTTAATGAAACAGAAACATTAAAAGTAAAAGATGAGAATAATAATTTTGATGTGGTGAGGAAACATAGGTTATTAATGGTGAGGTTCTTTCTTCACTTAAGTTTGTTGTAAGTAGAAACAGAGCTGATTCAGAAGTTGAGAGTACGTCTGATGATAAGGGACATGATGAAGTATTTGAGGACTTAACATAGCTTTCAACGTTCCTATTAATGTAGGACAATAAGTTATTATACCAATTTATCACCACAAAAGTACAATTATTAAAAATTCACATTTCTGAGTGAATTGCAGAAATGTAATGAAATCATGGCATATAGGAAATGTAAACAGTTGCTGTTTATCTTAAGTTATGTGTATATACTCTGTGTAAATGTATATATATATATATATTTATTTATTTATTACATTACATTACATAACATTAATTTACATACATATATACATACATACATACTTACTTACATACATACATACATTCCATTACATTACATTACATATGGATACACGTACATATACAGGATGAGCAAAAAATGCATGGCATGATTATGACCTGTATGGAGTAAATCTCCAATGCAAAATAAGACAAAGTAATTATACGAACACTGGACTTCTGCAACACGATTTCTGACTTATGGCCTTCGGAAAATTAAAGAAAATGTTAAGCTGTCTAGCCTGGGGCTCATTGTAATTGATGTGCAACTCACTTGTCTATTCATGACTTTTGAAACAACACTGCAACAAGGCTGTATGCAGTTTGCATGTAGCTAACTAATCATCCGTTTTTTTTTTTTTTTTTGTATATTTTGAAGTGTGAAATAGGTAAAGTGACTGAGTATAGACTTGTGCTGAGATGGCCAGTGTGCGTCTGATATTTGACAGAGCTTATGGCAGTGAATTGTGAAGCACATCATGTGTACCAAGAATGATTCCACATATTCAAATTCCTGACCGAGGTTTTTCTGCCTTTGATAGGCGGCTTAGGGAGAATGGTATATGTAATGTGCAGCCAAGTGACCGTGGGTGACCAGGATAAGTTTTAAGGCATCAATGAGAAGTGATAATCCTTGGGATAATATCTACAAATCCACAGATGAGCACAAGGAGAATATCCATATGTAATGGATTTTCAGAGAGCATGGCATGCATTTCTGTCTTTAATTACGTTTACTGATGATGCAGGAATTTCAACATATGGAATGATCAGTTTACATAATGTGTACGCACAGATGACAATTCACATAGAACCTTGCACTCCATGCAGCAGCAAGTTATTTCTCTAAATGTGTGGGCAGACGTTGCAGGAGACAGCATTGTTGGACCCTACTTTCTTCAACCACGTTTGATTACAGTTGTTTTACTATGAGTTCATATAAAACATCCTTTGAGAGCTATTGCAAAATATGGATCTGCACACCGGAATTCATTTGTGGCTTGTACATGATGGCGCTCAACCATATTTTCTTCTCACATTTCATGTTTACAGAAAAATGTAGGACAAGGTGGACCAGTAGCATGGACCTGCTTGTTCCCCTGATTTAAATCCCCTAGACTTTATCTCTAAAGAAATCTATGCTTATGCTACAGAAGTGAATGATGTCCAGAATTGCAAAAGCACATACAAAATGGATTTGAGATGATTTATACAACAACTGAAATTTTCCAGCAAGCAAGACAATCTGTGTTTAGACATGCAACTTCCAACGTTGAAGCTCAAGATGGACACTTTGAGGATTTTCTTTAATCTTCAGGAGGCCATAATTCACCAACCATGCTTCAGAAAACCTATATTCATATAGCATTTTTTACTTGTATTGTGTGCTGTTTCACCCCTTGTAGGTTTGGTCGAGTACTTTTTGTCCACTTTGTTTACACACTACATATATGCATGATATTCCAGAAATGACAGAATTTATGAACTGAGCTATAGATGTGGTATTCCTGGAGTCTGTAATTTTGGTTAGTTGAAAATAGTGGCAAAAGAATAAGCAAAGTAAAAGTCATAGTATTTAATGGGAGTGCAAGAGGTCAGTTGAGATAATGGTGACACACAACCAACAGATGATTTGATAATTTTCTATAGAAATGGGAATCGTAGTCCTGAATTAGAGACACTTTTTCTCATGGTGGACTTGAGGTTTTCACAGTGGTGTTGCTGAGGAGTCAGGTTTTCTGGTATATAATACTGTGTCATTGGGCGAGTGGTTTCCAATGCCATGAAGAATCTACATTTCCCAGAATATCTGAATTGTCGGACTTTCTCGTATGTAAAATAATTACATCAGCAGCTAAGAATGTATAATATGATAGAATTTCATAAGAAGTGCTGTGAGGTTATTGCTATGACAGTGTTTTTCTGAATGTGCAAGCCCCAACTGAGAATAAAATGGCACACATAACATGTAATGCAGAAATGTAGTGTATTTTTTGGCTTGTAGATTGCATTGCAGAAATAGGGAGAAGTGATGTCTTCTGACAGCTCAGGGTGATAGTTTGTGTAATTAAAGATGATAATTGGTTTACCTTAGTGAACTTTGCCAGATCAAAAAATCTACCTTTCAAGAGTATGATTTTCCCACATCACAAATTCAGAAATAGTTTGGGCTTCTTCTGAGGGGAAGAAACACAGTGTGACTGATAAATGTAAAGCAGAATTTAATGTATCAGATAATCTAGCCCCTAGATACTGTAGTAATGACCCTTATCTCATGGTTGCAACAGTGATGGTGTGACCACTAGGAAAATAATTATAAACACTGAATCGTATGGAGAGATCCAGTATCAAGAAATTAAATTGTGAAGTCAAGAAACAGTATCTGGTTGAAAACTCACACTGTTCTGCACCTTTGGAAACTTAGATGAGAGTGTGAATTTTCTTCCAGTTTGAAGGTAGTGGAGGAAACTGTAGATGTGATACAACTGCAAGACTGTAGAATGGCATTGATATTCATGTGTGCAGCAGTATTCATATAAATTAATGCAAAGTAAGTTCTAGCATGGTTGATATCTAGTTTCTTTAGGTTTTCAGAACAATCTATCTTCAGCTTCTTGTTCTCTCTCTCTCTCTCTCTCTCTCTCTCTCTCTCTCTCTCTCTCTCTCTCTCTCTCTCTCTCTCTCTCTCTCCTCTCTCTCTCTCTCTCTCTCTCTCTCTCTCTCTCTCTCTCTCTCACATCATGAAAATGCACATAACCCTTCCTGGTTTTTAATGTTGATCTGAAATGTGTGTGTGACTGCCATTTTGTGTGTGTCTTGCATGTTCTGTGCTAAACTAATCAAATTATTTGTTAGGTGTATTTCTAATATTTATTGGTGTTTATATTAAGGTTTTATCTAGTTTTGCCAGACCAATTATGTAACTAAGTAACATGAAATAACTGGTTGTGTACTCTTATCATGATATTTTATTAACATAAAAGATTAAGTGTAGTAGATAATTTTCGTGTTACAAAGCTGGAACATAAGTGTGTGCAGCATGTTTTGTTATGGTGTGCATCCAGTGAATTTTATTGTTTATTTTTTTAAAAGACAACAATTTATTGAATACTCAGTCATGTGACCATTATTTCTGTTGAGCAAATAAACTAGAGAAACTAAAATTAACCAGACTTTTTTAATTAACAACTAAACTCTGCTAAAAAAAAATACAGCATATCTTGTGATTAGATTAAAATGCAAAGCCTCTTTTTTTGAGACATTAATGTGTGCCTGGGTAAACCCAGCCCACCCAATGCGCATTCCTATGAGCTGGAAGGTGTGGTAACTGCAGAGTCCATTTTATTTTGAGCTCTTACTCTTAACAGTGTGAGGGAACACTGAGCAGTAATGTAAGAATGAAATATATCTGTTTATGAAGAATTATGTCTTCTGAGATATGATGCTGTCCCTTTGATTACTTCATAACATTCTGAAGGATCATGGTGCCTTCATTTTCAGGGCCAAGCAGTCCAAGAAGTCTTTCTGGACCTCTTGAAGGCACTATGATCCTTCAAAATGTTGGGAAGTACCCACCAAGTAGCATAGCATCATATCCTCAAAGACTTGAGCCATCAACAACACCACTGTGAGAGCCTCAAATCATGCATGTCTGTTTACATATATTTTTTCATGACCCTTTACATAATTTTTAATATATTAAATGGTTAAACAACAATCAGGTAAGATGAAATTGCTCTGCTGTATTTAGAGAACTAAATACAAAGGAAAAAAATGGGTTGAACTTAACTATATACAAGGAATCCAAAAGATTCATAGTTGCTGCCAAATTTCAAACTGTCTCTTTTTAAGCAGATTAAGCCAATTATACCGAATCATTATCAATTTAAGCCTCACGGCAAAAGCACAGATATTAAAGTACAGACAGTCATCTGGAAACCATTTTCCACTTTTAAGGTTGGGTTTTGACACTGTGTGGTTTGAGATTTGGCAACAAATATTTCAGAGACACCCACTACCTCCATTAAAAGGTATAAGTAAAAATTGTACACTGAAAATGACAGTAGCAGTCTTTCCAGAAACATTGTTAACCACTGACCATTTATCAAAATCCAAATGATCACCATCCTCACCACCACATCCATTTTATTCTTCTTTTAACTTTCACATAAAATATTTTGTACTAGTAATAATCAGTGGAAGATTTGAGGTTCTTACAGCAGTGCTGTTGAGGATCAGGTCTTCTGTGATGTGACTCTGTGTCACTGGGTGAGTGGTATCTGAAGTTTTGAAGGATCATAATATGTTCATCTTACAGTATCAAGTAGTCCAAGAATGCCTGACCCTTGAAGATGAAGATACTATGATCCTTTGAAATGTTGCGAACCACTTGCCTGACACACTGTCATATCCCACAATAACCAAATTTCCAAGGCCACAGGCTTATTGAATCCATTACAGTTTAATAAACAACACAACATTGTAAGTGGAGTACTGTCACTGAACCTGTACATACATTTATGAGACTGGACTGTATTCAGTTCATTGTTGCATGTGTATTGCTTTTATATTTATACCAAACAGAGGTTATGTTACTTACCATGGCAGAGTGCACCAAGTATTTTATGGAGGGACTAGATGGATGCTTAGGTGAAAGTGTATAGAGGAAACTAACTGAATTTACAGGAATGTGAATGGAATTGAAGGGATTTAGGATAGTGCAAGAGTGGCCTTTGTTGTTAGTGGTGTTCAGTCATTCTGTTCTGTTACTAGCGTTTGACAGTTCCCTGTCAAATTTCGTGACTCATATTTTCATTCTGGAAGCTTGGGAACTCTGTGTAAGTAGCACAATACAGTATCTTAATACTTGTACCAACTAAATGCTCCCTTGTGTGGCATGTCCTTCGCATTCCCTTAACATTTTAAGCCTTACTAGCCTCTACTGTAGCATCTCCCTCCTTCATCTTCTTCTACAATGTGTGTATTATTAAACTCAAGTTCCTTACATAGTCTAATTTATTTGTCTCAGTGCTACCAAATTTTTAATTAAAAGATCTAACTAATGTCTTTTGATACTAAGATAAGAATGCCACGGATAACTCCACTACCTGACTGAAACTACAATTATTCATACTGTACCAATTGTAGCCTGTGTCATGAAAGAAAAAAATTTATGTTTTGTGACTACCAGCAGCCACTGAACCAATGAGCTGATTGTTAAGAAAATGTAGTACTTCAACTTTCAATTGGCCATTTTAAATATTACATTAATTTAACTGTGAAAACTAACCCTGTTATTCGGTGGATAGGTAATATGCCAAAATATGTGTGTATATTTCTGACTTTTTCCGCCACTTTGGTTAAAAACTTGGTGTTTTGAAGTGAACTAATCTCCTTCCAATCTGTTGATTCAACAGAATCATTTTCATAATTTTTATATTTTACTTGCTGATGGAAGGGCAGTCACCTGTTGAAACATTGTGTAGTTTTAACAAGCAAGAGACGGTGTAAAAAAAGTCATATATATGCATCACATTAAAACACATCATTACCAACCTTTAGACTTACATTATACATAGTTGTTTCTCAAACATAATCTTCCTTCCACTAAGGGACTCATTGTAGTGGCACATCAATTTCTAACTTTGCCGCAAAATGCAGCTGGACACTTTGTTCAAACAGGAAAATATTCCTTAGTATTTTAAAATCAGCATGATATGAAAATAATTACATATATATGATATAAGTATCAAGACAATATTAATGTGTAAGAAGGGAGTATTTTTCTAAACTTTGTACATTAGGTTGTTGCATGTCATATGAAACACATACATATAAAATTTTGTGTAAATCTGCTGTTATATTATGTGAATAGTAAGCAGAAGTTTGTGATAATATTTTCGTTCTCCAAAACAGTTTCATTGTGTGTATGCATGGTTCTTGTAAATAGTCTATAGTGCATGTTTTGGTGATAATTGGCACACTTATTACATTGCTTTGAGTCTATAAATTAAAGCAAATAAGCTGACAGTTGCAGACAGTAAGTCTACAAGTGATTGATGTAATAGTTCTGGGTTAATTAAAAATATTCTTCCAAAAGGACAGCAGTTTTAAGTGTTTTACAAAAGGTATTACTGAAATTTTAATGCAAATATGTCACAGAAAGAGACCTCTTCATGGGTCGAGGTATAGTGGGAAATGTATGAATACGAGTATATGGGTTGCATAACAGCAGTCTTTGAACATAGTTCAGGGTTCGGTAATAGTTTTGTATATGGTACTGTTTGTAAATGCAACGAAATTTATTAGCAGCATTCATTCTGCTGCATTATTGTCTTCTGGTATGAATTAGACCCGTAGCTATGTGAATTTTCTCAGGTTGTGCTCCAGTACATTCCCAGAATTTGGTTTTATTAAAACTTAATCTGTGCTGTTACCAGCATGTGTAGCCATGGCTGTAGCAGTGTGCAAGCATTGCAGTATATATTATTCAGTACACAATCATACACAAACTTATAGTAAAAATTTTTAGGCGAATAGTTTTGGCTTGATGTAAGCCATCTTCAGGTCTTTTTTCCTAAAACCATCAGTGGACATTTATTACTGTGAATAGGTATGAGGTCTCATCTTTTACAAGATGCATGATAAAATGCTAAAAAGAATACAAGAGGCCATGAAAATTATACAAGAATGGTGTAAATTTCACACTGTTGACACCGTGCATCTTCGTCATATTAAATTAAGTTATAAACCAACCGATGCACACTAAAACCACTTTTTAAGTAGCTTTATTATAAAATTGTTAAAATTGTACACACGAAACATGTGTAGGGGTACAATTTTAACAATTTTATAATAAAGCTACTTAAAAAGTGGTTTTAGTGTGCATCGGTTGGTTTATAACTTAATTTAAGAATGGTGTAGTTAAGAATATATAGAAAATTTGCACTGTAAATAGAAGGTATGTGGAGTAAGATGTATAGAAGTTTAAAAATTGTTTAAAAAATTTGTGGTAGGCAGTAAAACTTTCAGTAATTGATTTTACATACACTGGGTTTTGTTCCTTTTGAGGCATGAGAATTCGTCATACAAATGCAGAGTATTCTTGTTGTGAATGTTGACGGAGAGTGACGCTTCCGATATCAATAAGTTCTGGGAATACTGGTAGAGTATTTTACGTCTTATTCAGGTATATAGTGATGTTATAATCTGGCACAACTTCATGTGTATAGCAGATAGTTCACTTGGAATTTTTGTACCTTGTGAAGGCCAATGTTTTTATACCATTTTACGTTTAGGGCCGTTGTGTACCTCGTGTATATAGCTGCCTACTGCATTATGATCTTCCAATCATTGCAGTAGCGTTTCTGGATGTGTTTCAAATCCTCATTTCCAATTTCTTTTACATTAGATTACTGAACTTTAATGTCTTATTAAATTAAGTTATAAACCAACCGATGCACACTAAAACCACTTTTTTTAAGTAGCTTTATTATAAAATTGTTAAAATTGTACCCCTACACGTGTTTCGATCACTCCACCGTAGTACTCCTCACCGCACAACACGCAGTACACTCCACTCCACGCAAAAACATTTCATATGCTTTTAATACCACACGCCAGCAGTTCCACAATCTACCATCTACAGTGCTTTTATAATTTTACAACTTTTAGAGAATCTTTTTACAAGATTTTAACTTATGTTTCAAAGTGCAGATAGAATATTTTAAATCATGTGTTGAAGTGACTGTAGCTTTTAGCAATAAACCCCCCTGACGATGATCCTAGGATCGAAACACGTGTAGGGGTACAATTTTAACAATTTTATAATAAAGCTACTTTAAAAAAGTGGTTTTAGTGTGCATCGGTTGGTTTATAACTTAATTTAATATGACGAAGATGCACGGTGTCAACAGTGTGAAATTTAATGTCTTAATTTGAGTGTTATTTGTTCTTGAAGTGCTTGTCATTGTCACCTTGTATGAAAAGTGAGAGGTTAAAGAAGGAATTACACTTGAATCAAGAAGCTGAAGCTCACTCATGTATTAAAAAAAAAGATTGGGACTGAGGATGCATCTCAAATTCAACAAGACAGGCAATGTACGTATAACGTCACATTAAGGCTCGTTCGCATAATTGTTCTTACCATGGAAAAGCAATAAGTATGAAATATTATGGCGTTGCATGTTTTCTGCGCCATTTTGTATTGTCATCTGTGTCCTGTCTGTCTCTACCATATTTTTACACATTATCTCATAAACGGCATGAGGATTTTCGAAAATCCTTATGTCAAATTTCATGAAAATCCGTCCAGTGGGAGCCGAATTGTTCCATGCGAACGGACGGACAGACAGACTTGACGAAGCCAGTAGTCGCTTTTCGCAATTTTGCGAACGCGCCTACAAACAGTACTGCGATACTTGTGCTGTGCCTTAACAGCTTTGGCTACCAGCAAGGGTATGGAGTAAATTTATTATTATTATTATTATATTATTATTATTTGGATGTTCTTTATTAGGTCTGCAATAGGAAAGGGGACAGAAACTGAAAGAAGAATTACGTGTTTTTGCATGTTTCATGATTTATGAAGTTCCACATACCAAGCAGCTGTAACTTCTTTTAAATCATGATTCAGGCCAAGTCCTCCCAAAATTTTATGCAGTGAATGCAAAATAATCTCATCACCTAAAACGGGAATAAATTAATTCAATGCACCGTTAACCTACATGGCCCCTTACAGATACTATGTAACAGGCTTTCATTGAAGAATTTATTGCGAGGTATGACACCGTGTAATTTGGCAGAAATTTATCAACATATTCTGATAAAGCTGCTATGGCGGCAGCAGATGTCTCCAGAACGTAACTACCGAGCAGACAATACGGCCTCGCATTCCAGACAGCTCAGTTCGTAACAGTCACTGCTGTGGGAACCTCTGACCTCCCTCACAATATGTCGGTCGCTCTTAGACGGTTTCGCATAGTTCCTGAAAGCCACTGTTATCGTCTTCACGTCTGTCAATTCCCACGGAATAACACGGCTCCCAATGAATCGATTTTCGTGCTATTTTATACTTTGGACTTGTATTAAAACCTGTTAAGAAAATTCAAGTTTAATTAAAACCGGACAAAAATTTTAGATACTTTACAGGAAGACCTAAATACCTTTTATATTTTTGAGAGCTACGTATGTAGCTGAAAATACTCGCTGTTGCTTTACCGTGGTAACCCTTCTAATGTTTTATATTGTTGAGAGATATGTAGCTCAATAATACAAAAGAGAACTCACTGTTGTTTTTCCAAAACACGAATATTAAAATTCTTCCCTCTTATCGCCGCAAAAGTTACTGAAGCAAAATAGCGCGAATGGTATGTGCTTTCAGGAGGGTAAAGATCGAACGTGCCACATTGTTACATTATACGTAAATTTCCTATCTTGTTAAGAATTATTTCCAATTGTCTCCTTCTCTGGGTTGATTTGCGAAAGCATGAGATTTGATAAGAGCCCTGAAAATTGATTTAGTACATAAATACAGCAGAACGATTTATTTATATTTGTGAATTTGCTGTAAAATAATACCAGCATGTAGGGGAACGTGGGTAAAACCGGGTACTTAGTGGAAAAGTCTAACAAAACTAGTACTGAAAGTAAAACTTGATTTTTTTTTTTTTTAACTAGACAGTACCTGGATATTTGTCTTTCAGATTTCGGCGTTCCTCCGCAGTTTGCTTTGAATAGTACAAACGTAACACGAGTTTTCATAGGCCACGCAAAGTACCCTGTTCTGACTGATCTGATAAATCATTGTGTCTGGAAAAGTGACGTAAAATAACGTAATTGTAAGCAATCGAGACACTTTTTCTTATCCTAAATACCTTCTTAATCATTGACAGTGCGAAATTTAAAAGCAATAAACTTTGCCTTCGTCCAATTATAATTAACAAAATCACATATATTTTTCCTCCTCCTCCTCATCATCATTGTCGTCTTAACGGTCAATCCCTGCACTTTCCTTGTCAGCCCAACGATTACACGTTGTGCATTTAATCCTGCCTTCCTTCGCATGTTGAATTATCTCTATTTTCTTGAGACGATTTCGAATGATTCTGTTCTGTCACTGCAGCTTTCTTGTTTTTTTTTTTTTTTAATGTTCTTTCATCCTTCACATTTCTCTTTGTTTTCGTTACCGCACTCCCATTCGCATCTGTCAGTTTCCTTTGAGACGTGTTTATATTCTTGAGTGCTGTCAGTTCTATCTTGTAAAGCGAACTGGCGAGTTATGCTGTGTTGCCACGTCATCTGTTGGTTGTACAACCTTCTTCTTTCCGTTCGACCTTGGGAATAGTCTTTAATTTCTTTTAGTAAAACGGACAGTGAAGATGGTACAGCATCTACTAGGTCTGTCCAAAAAGTATCCGACCTTGGGCCGGGAAAAAAAAGTTCTGTATCTGGGTGGTTACAATACCTAATCCCCTTCAAAGTAGGCCCCTTGTGACTCCACACACTTAGCCCAGCGGTCCTTCCATCGCTGGAAGCAATTCTGGAAGGCTTGTTTTGGAATGGTGTGCATCTGCGCCGTCGCGTTCTGTATGATGTCCTCGCGGCTGTCAAAACGGGAGCCTTTTAGTGGTGTCTTCAATCTCGGGAACAGCCAGAAATCACAAGGAGCCATGTCAGGAGAGTAGGGAGCCTGGCGAACCTGCGGAATGCCGTGCTTAGCCAGGAAACCCTGGATCAGGTGTGATGAATGAGCTGGGGCATTGTCATGATGCAGCTGCCAGTTGCGTGCGTCCCACAGCTCCGGTCTCTTGCGCCGAACTGCATCACGAAGATGACGGAGGACTTCTTGGTAGTACTCCTTATTAACAGTTTGGCCTAGTGGTGCGTACTCATGATGCACAACACCCCGGTAATCGAAGAAAACAGTCAGTATCACCTTCACATTGCTCCGAACGTGTCGTGCTCTTTTGGGCCTCGGGGATGTTGGATGCTTCCATTGTGACGACTGGACCTTGGTTTCCGGGTCATATCCGTACACCCACGACTCGTCACCAGTGATCACAGTCTTCAGGAACTCAGGATCCCTGTTGGCGCACTCCAGCATGTCCTGCGCGACCTCAAGGCGGAGTTGTTGCTGCTCCTGTGAAAGCAGCTTGGGCACAAATTTTGCCGCCACTCTTCGCATGCCCACATCCTCAGTTAAAATCGTGTTTGCGGAACCTCTGCTGATCCCAACCTCATCAGCAATTTCCCGGACGGTCAAACGACGGTCCTCCATGATCAATGTCCGCACTTTGTCAATGACATCAGCATTTCGGCTCGTTGACGGTCTCCCGGAACGCTGGTCACTGTCCGCCGACATGCGGCCATCTTTAAAGCGGTTGAACCACTCTTTAATTTGAGTGACCCCCATTGCATCATCACCGAAAGCCTGCTGAATTTTGCGGATTGTTTCCGCTTGTGTATCCCCAAGTTTCTGACAAAACTTGATGCAGTATCGCTGCTCCAAACATTCTGTCATCTTGAGCAAAACGAGAATGCGACGAACACGTGTTACACCACTTCGCTATCTGGCAGCGACAGACGCATCCGGCGGTGTTGCGAGGCAGCAAAAAATCACGCATGCGCATGAAAGTCCCTTCTACCACTACGCTCAGTTTCCCCACCATTTCGCCATTACTTACCGCGGGAAAAATATAGTCGGATACTTTTTGGACAGCCCTCGTACATCAGACCTAACACTGACAGTTAAAGCTCCTGCAGTGATACTCCTGCAAGCCACAATATGCTGGAGATTCCGATGCAGTAGAGTCTTCTAGATATCCAGTTTTATCCTTTGGTTGTCTCTTCTGGCTCAAACATCCAATCTAGAAACACATTAGGATGAGTTGGAAATATATCAGTCTTCCAGAATACAGTTTCAATGGATGCAACTTTCATGGAAGCTGCTGCGTAAAGCTGTAGTTAATACATTCATATAATAATAATTTACAACAGAAACTTTTCATTATGTGCTTAAATTTGTGCCCATGTGTTCCAGTCAGAACTTAAATAGTTTGTAATATGTAACTGCAGAAGAATTTGTACGATAAAATGCGACTGACCCGTTATGATGTGAGGTAAAACGGGATACTGGGATAGTACTCCGCCCCCCCCCCCCCTTTCCAAGCTCCCTTCATATCCCTGTTTTAACCGGCAGTAGCTTCCACAATTACTCCGTCAAGATAACAAACATTGGAGCATGAAATCAGCGTGTATAGGCAACTGGTATACTAACTAGTGTATAGAATGCATATTTTCCAAGATCCTCCGTGCCTTCTGCTAGTAATCGGCACGGAAATATGGGTGAAATGTTTTAATAATTTCGCATAAATAGATTGTCATAACAAAATCAAACCAGTTCTTCTCTGTACGATATCTGTAGCACACTGAAGCCAAGCACGGAAACAGCAATATATAACGTTTGTCAGCAGGTAGCAGCATCTCCCACGAAGTCACAGCCGGTACCCAGTTGACTGAACCACCCCATTTTGCCGCCAACAAGATATGCCATTAAAACCACAAACTGCAGCACAGGAACCATTGCTGTATAAGTGTTACCTTATTTCAACATAAATTATTCTCTCTCTTGTTACATGTGCTGTGTCGTGTCGGGAAATCTCATTTGATTTTGTCATTGCTGATCAACTACTCGCTTACGTATGCCAGTTACATAGGAACAGGGTTAAATATCGTGATTGTAAGAGAAATAGTATTTCTGTATTTATGTTGGAATCACTAATCGAATCTTATGTTTTGATGTCTTTACTAAAGGATATATGTTATAGGTCCTATATTTTAAGGCGGATAGGTAAAGTTGCCCCTATGCTTAATTATGCACATGATGAAGACATCGTTGTTCTCGAGGGAAGAGTCGCTAACTACCCTGGCCTCTCCCCATGGAGGCTTGGGTTCAATCCCAGGTCAGTCCATGTGGAATTTATGTTGGGACAGGGTGGCACTGGATGGGTCTTCCTCTGTCAGTATCATTCCGTGAATGCTCTATACTCATGCTTCATTGACCTACCATCGACCTTATGTAATCCGAGCAACTCACATCATCATTAAATAAACAAAAAACCTCTCTCTCGCACGAACTACGTTCAACGTTCAAGGCATTTAAATATTATACATCTTCTGTGCAATGTCCATATATAAGCAAGCTTGTTTCCAACTTGTTACACTAGTACAGAGTGTTTTTCCATTGAAACTACATCTCTGCCAATTACAGGACCTACAATAAAAATTTTGATTGGAAGAGATGTTTGGATGCAAAGTCACAATTTAATAATAAATAAATATATATATGTTACCTATATTATCTATACTTATATATACATATATTTTCTTCTTCAATTTATATTTTACCACTTACCAAAAATGTTTTAATATTTTAAATATATATGACCTTTAAGTGATATGTGCTGCCTGAAGATGGCCATAAGAGATGGCAGATTTTTTTAAAATTTCAATTAATATATGGGCAAGAACATTGCATTTTCATACAGTAACTTATATCCACATATCAGCAGTTAAGAACATATAAAAAATTCAGGGTCATGGACTACTGAAAGCAGTTTTGCCAAAATCATGGTTAATGTGTTTTTCCTTGACACTACTCATGTATGAGGGAGTTAATTCATTTGTAGCATTGGCATTAGATGGACGTGTGTGGTGTCAGCATCATGTTCCGGCTGCTTTACCCTTGAGGGGGGGGGGGGGGGGGGGGGAAGAAGACCCTGGTACCCGTTTGAGAGGAGACTGGGTGGGTCCCAAACTTGATGTGGTGAAAGATCTCTGCCCCTGCCAGGAATCTAGCCCTGTTGCCGGTCTCTATACCAACTATTGCATGTCTATATATTATGCTAACATTTGACAGAAACAGGTCATGTGGCTTACATTAGTGCACTGATTTTGTTATTAAATTTCTTTGACTCACCACACTTCCAGCCCATGACGGTGCTCCAAACAGGTTTCACAGTGAAACTGTTACCACAATGCTAAATTAGTTGTACCTTCTCACCAGGTGTGATGCTCTACTTTGGATACAGCATACGGCACAGTGAAGAGGCGTTGTTCCATCGTGTAACTCCAAGTCCAGTGCAAGGTAAAAGGGCAAATTATAGTAGAGGGATCTTAGCTCCAGAAGAGGAATGAGATTCTCACGTGTGTTCAAAGACATAATCTCTGTTTTAAGTCCTCTAAAATGCTTTGTTCCTAGTGAAACTCACATACGTTACATAGACTTGTTACAGAATTTTCAGTAGTACATGCTTTAAAGCAGTAGTCTCTCTGAAAGATTAACACACAGTGGGATTTAATGGAACATGTAGAGAACTTAAGACATTCTTTTGTCAGTAGTTCTCATGTTTTCATGGCAGGTGCTGCTCAAGTGATTGTCTTGTGGGCAAGTTTTTTCTGTATATTATCCTACATTGTGCAATAACCCACAAGACTGTCATTTGGTCTTTCTGTACATGTTCCAAGGCTGCAAGTGTTCAAAATAGCTGTCATAAATGCAGGGAATTGTTATTATAACTATGCTAGGTTTTCCACAAGCAACTAACCTGTGCGAACTACAGACATCAGTATACTGCAAAACAGGGCTTGAAATAATAGTAACAAATGTGAATCTGAAGTTGCATAAGCAGAAAACTATAAAAAAACTGCTACAAATATGTTGTGCACGGAAGTAAACATCATTGATACAGTGTGTTATAAGGAACAAACAAATTTTGGTTGTTTAATGTGTTTTAACACAAATTTTATATTTGCTGCTTTCCTGAGTCAGGATCTGATCCTAAGTGTATGTGTGTTTGCTAGTCAGGCACAAGGATGTGATTACACTCAGTGTGAAGTTCCTATTTTAATTCTGTTTAGGGATTCAAAGGAACATGAGCTGTAATTTCAATTATTTCTGTGATTAGTAATGTTGTGTGTTCACTAAACATTTTAATGGCGATGTATTCCTTTTTTATACACATATTTAATGTATAAAACAGTGAACAAAATGAGTTGACTTTTAGTTCGAAATAATTCCTACCCTTTTTACTGTATTAACACTCTGTCACATGTCCTTTTATCCTAATATACCTTCTTAAGCTCTACTCACCAATATATGTATTACACATCATTCTGCAACAAGATGGTGCTCCACCTCATTGGGGTATGCAGGTACGCGCGTACCTAGACAGGACATTTCCAGGAAGATGGATCAGCAGAGACGGTCCAACGCCTTGGCCTCCACGTTCACCAGACATAACACCACTGGATTTTTTCCTGTGGGGTTATGTCAAGAGCATTGTGTTCCGAACACCAGTTAACGTACTTGATGACCTGAAGACCCGTGTCAGGAATACGATCTCGGCTATTCCAGCGGACATGCTCCACAGAACATGGCAAGAGCTCGAATATCGTCTGGACGTTCTCCGTGCTACCAAGGGAGCCCACATCGAGGTCTACTGAGGTCAGTAAAAAACTTCCAGAGTTTCACTGTAATCTGCCGCAAACCGCATGTGGCTAGCTCAATTTGTTTGCGCGCCACAATTTTTCAAAACCCCGAAGGGACTTTGTGGACACACTGTACTTTATAGGTGACAGCAGAATACACACATGGCAATAAACAATTCTGTACTCTGTATTTCTAATATTCATGAATTCTCTGGGTTATTACAGCATTGCTTCACTCTCAAAGACACTAAATACAATATTTATGCATCATGTCGCAATACCTGAAACGATTTATTGGACGAGTTGTAATGCTACTAGTTTTGGCTTTACTTGGCCATCTTCAGGTCAGACCTCCTTAATGCAAATTGTGGTTTACATGAATGCAGTATTTTGTCGAGTGGGTTTTGGTTTTGTGGTGGCTGTTGTGTGGTTTTGTGGCCTGCAGTTTCAGCATTTTTGCTTAAGCAATGCAGTTACTTCTTAAGCCTTTGTGTTGAATGGTATGTATGATCATTGCTCTGTAGTTACTTTCAGTTTTTGTAAAGCTACTGTTGTGAGAAAGCAAAACAATAACTACCAAGTGATAACCAAACATATCATCCAACACAGAGGCTTAGGAAACAACCGCACTGTGTCAATAAAACGCCAAAAACAAAAGGCTAAAAAACCACCCAACACAAAAGCAAAACACACTCAACAAAGTGCATCCAGCTGTTGTTTTGTGCCCTAATTGCATTCCTGACAAAGTAGGCATAAATAAAAAATGACATTCTAATAAGATTTTATTTGATTTTATTGTTTGTACAGATGTGATTTGAAATTTATTAATATTTGGCCTTGCTTGCATGTTGTAAGAATTATTGTGACTTGTCCAAGGTCGAAGTAGACTGAATGGATGAATAAATTGAATTGAATTGAAAAGAAATAATACATAAATGCAAATAAACCAGCCAAAGGACGTTAAACTGAAAATAAGAGAATGAAAATTAGGCGGTGTAAATTGGCAAGGGGCATCGAAGCAAAGAGGCATACAACGGCTGGGTGTAATGCATTCATGAAAATTCCAACATAAATTAAAGAAGTTTCATCTGAAGATGGCAGAGCAAAACTGAAACTAGTAGCACAAACTAAGGCAAATGACTAAGAACTCTTCCCAACATTGTAGTATACATTAATACTCATCAAAAAAACACTACTAAACTACCGAGGTCGATGGATTTTTAAGGATGATAAAAATCCGGAGCACCACTTCCTTCGGAGGGAAGTAAAGCCGTCGGTCCCATGTCGTAGATTTACGGCATGTAAAAGAACCTTACGGGCATGAATAAAAATGTTGCGTAAGCCAAATTGCCTCCATTTCTCATCCAAGTCTCCTGACTGCCTGCCAGATGGCTCTGGCGTGCACATCAGGATCGATAGAACACTAAGCGCGGCTAGCTGGCCGGTCACCAGCTGCCATGAATGCGCATGACTTAGTAACCTCGACAAGAGGAGGCTAGAGGAGGCCCAGGCCCATACAGGGCTGTTGAGCCAAGAATTATTATTTATTATTAAACATTGAGACCAGCATTGTAAGAGCTGTACAGTAATAAAATGTTTGTTCAGATTGCGGTTGTCTGGGTTGGACACTGTGTGGCATTGTAGGTTGACAGTGTCAGATGAACACACTGCCTCTATCTTTTCAGGGTTGAAGGAATTGGGGTCCCAGTTGATGCTGAAGGGATCAGGGTGAAGATGTGGTATGATACATAAAATATAATAATGCAAATTCTTCCAAATGCATGAATAGAAATTACATCTTAAATTCTTTATTTACATACTAATGTTACATAATAAAACCATTAAACATAAGCTTTCTGGAAGACAAGGTGACCAGCTAGGATAGAAATGTTAAATGTGCAGAACTTTATCCAGTATTGAATGTGCTTCATTGTGAGGTGATTGCACTTGAGGGCTGATAAAAATATTTCATAGCAGTGGCCCTCATTCCAAGAAGTATGTTCAAAATGTAATACTGTGGGTGGTAAGTAAGCTACACACATACAAACAACTGCCATAAGATTACAATCTGCCTTTGTAATCCTAACAATACTGTGAACATTGAAATTCTTAACATCAGCACAAATTCTTGTACCTGGGATTTTACACAACCTCAGTTTTGACAGTACAGTGTGTTACAGGTTGACTCAACTTGACAGCTGGACAGTTGTGACAATGGTGTATTACACTCAGGATTACTGGTTTCTGGAGCTTGTCAGTCATCTTGTATTGAAAAAACGAACATCTTTGGGGTCTGGATCTGTTTGTTTGGGTCGGGTCTGATGGGTGTTCTCAATCACCGGACAAAACATGTCAGGAGAGGCATTTGACTCATTGAACATGTATGACTACTTTGTTTACAAATGTTACCATGGTTGCCTTTAATAGTAACTGATCCTTCTTCTTCTTTCTAGGGGCCCGTCAGCATTAGCTCCGGATGCACCGCAGCCTAAGGCTTATTGTGCTGACCCTTAGCCTTTCATTCAGCATTGGTTCATTAGCCCTGTGCTTAACTGATCCTAATCTGCCTTATTTCTTCATGCAATTTACATGGAGCATAATTCAGGATAACAAAAATGTGCACTCCTAATATTTATTATTTCCAGGAATATGAAACATGGTATGGGGACTGACTGTGAATATACCTACAAATTGTGTAAAACATATTCTTTTCAAGTGAACAATTAAAAATATCTCAACGGGGTGAGAATTTGAGGTTATATATGACCGATAAATTTAATGCGGACAAAATTAACGTACACATAAATAATAAGTTCTGCACAGAACTATAATAACAGACCATAAGAACAGTAATAATATTCTATAATATGTGCACAGTTATGAACAACAGTAAAAATTGTGCCCTTGTGGATTAAATGGTATGGCCATCTGAAAACGTCCAGGATGCAAAAATATGAATGCGCCTCAGTGTTAAGTTATATGCACATTTCCTAGCTTGTTTCTGTATGTCTGCATTTTTTTAATACATGGTAAAGTGAAACAAAACCAGTAGGTTAATGGGAACTCATCGATCAGCTTGTGGAATATCAATGCTTAATACAGTGAACCCTGCCTATAACAAAACCGCATTGCAGGGAGGTTCCGTTTAATACAGGTACTTGAAGTTTGGACCCTTGGGACTGTAAAAGATTTCTGCTAAAGGAGGTTTCCACAGGGTGTAGCTAGGTTGGGGCGAGTGGTGTGGCGGCCGCCCCGGGCACCACAGTCCAAGCAGCGGAAAAATTAATATTTTCAAGGAAAAATATTTGATTTTCTGCACTCAGCAAATTTTAAATTATTGAGGCAAATAAAAGTAAATTCAATAAATGTAATTTTTTTTAAAGTTCGTAATATATCGTTTCACCAGCAAACTGGAATTAAATTTAAGGAAGAAACTAGTAAAGTGCTACATTTGGAGCGTAGCTTTGTATGGTGCTGAAACGTGGACACTTGGGAAAGTAGATCAGAATTATCTGGAAAGTTTTGAGATGTGGTGCTGGAGAAGGATGGAGAAGATCAGTTGGAGAGATCGTGTGAGAAATGAAGAAGTATTACACAGAGTGAAGGAGGAGAGGAATATCGTACATACAATAAAAAGAAGAAAGGCTAACTGGATTGGTCACATCTTGCGTAGGAACTGCCTTCTGAAACATGTGATTGAAGGAAAGTTAGAAGGAAGGATAGAAATGACGGGACGACGAGGGAGAAGACGTAAGCAGCTACTGGATGACCTTAAGGAAAAGAAAAGATACTGGAAATTGAAAGAGGAAGCACTAGATCGCACCCTGTGGAGAACTCGCTTTGGAAGAGGCTACGGACCTGTCGTAAGACAGACTACAGAATGAATGAATGAATATATGTCCGGGGCAGCCATTGTGCTTGCTCACCCCAGGCATCAAAAAAGCTATCTATACCACTGGGTTTCCATTAAGCCCAGGCTCCAGGTTTCAATGTATTTATAAAGATTTTAATTTAAATTTCCTTTAGTAAACATTTCACTGTACACTTTTATAATCAGATATGCCAATTTTCATTTCCACTATCTGACAGCATTGAAAATAACTAACTGCATAGGAAAGAAATATGAATATCTTTGGTTTTCACTGAAATCTTGAGTGACCAGCTGTGTCATTGCTGAGCTAAAATCTAACAGTTCAGAGACTTCCTGTCTCCATCATCAGTAATAATGTGGCAAGCGACTGTAAGTCACTGATATATCAGTACCTTATGGCCACTGTCCACACTAACCCCCACGACAAAGATGGAGCAAGTCCGAAAACACTGGTCTTCACTTCAGGCGATGCAGCTGATAAAAATGGGAAAATTTAAGTGCATTTATTTGCAATGAAAGCTTCAATCCAAAATTGTTACTGTTTTATATGAAAAGTCCCCAAACAATGCATGATGCAGCAAACCTTAAAGTTGTGTGGTGTGCACAGCATGGACCACTCCTCAGACACCTGTGTATCCTTTTGCAGACAGTTCAGTCTTAGTATTTATTGATACCAAACAGCCTAACCCGGTGAAACTGTGGTAGCTTAGGTAAAACTACTAAAATCATGGAAACAAAATTAACTATGAAGTGGCCTGTAGAATATCTGGTGTAGAAGCTTGTTAGCAGAAAACTGAAAAAAGAAAATTAAATTTCACTTACACTCACATAATGTTAAAGACACACAGCAGAAATACCTAACTGTGTGCATTTAATAATGTACGAGGGGCAGTCAAAAAGTTCCCGGAATGGTGGTATTGCACTGTAATGGTAGGACATACGGCAACGCTTACCTAATCACCTTCAAAGTAGGACCCTTACGCACACACACACTTGCTCCATCAATCCTGCCATTGTTGGAAGCACCGGCAGAAGGCTTCTTTTGGAATCTTCTGGAGTTCAGCCATCGCATTCGATTTGATGTCCTCCATGGTTGTGAAACGTGTACCCTTGAGGCCCATTTTCGGAGTAGAGAACAGCCAAAAGTCACTCTGAGCGAGATCCGGAGAGTACGGTGGTTGGGTGATGACAGGAATGTTTTTCTCGGCGAGGAATTGTTCGCACGCTGTTCGAACTGCGACATTGCGCCAAATGACCAACACTCACGTCTAACTCAAACGGAACAGTAACGACACTGCACGCCGAAACCTGTCCAGACCTGTTGCACCTGCGAACAGACATGCTGAGCTCCCCACCACAAAAATGCGTGCACTATCTTCTCTCTCATTCTCCGTCTGCAGGGGAATTCCGGGAACTATTTGACTGCCCATCGTATTATTTTTATCATTAACAGCTCTGTGTAACAGAATGAACAGCTTTTTATGTACTTTACATGAGTAGGTGATTATTCTAACTTTGAATGTGCTGAAAATGTTACCAGCAACTGCATTAGCGTAAGGGAACAAAGTATAAGACAGCCAGCTGCACATGACATGGCACTTTCTCAACTAATCTATACATGATATGACAATCTCCTGGCCAGCAGGTGAGCAACATTTGACATTATATTACCCAACACCGCCTCACTTGCTATTCTTCAAGTGGAATATTCATAAGATGTTATGTATTTCCGTATTTTTTGGAAACAACAAAAATGTAGTTTTTTAAGCAAAATGCTGGAACATTTTCATAAAGTATGGATAGAACTACAATGAAATCACCCAACTTTACACTAAGGACAAAATCAGAATTATAGTGTAGCGATCTGGTGATTACATAACTTAATACTCCATATTATGCAGGCAAATGTAACACCACCTACCCTTCATGTAAAGTACTCTTTGAACATTATTTATAATCCACATATCTCTCTTCTAATTAAAATATTTACTTACAGTATAATTGGAACAACTGTGAGAAATTTGCGAGTTGCTGTGAACTGTTGCCCATAATCTATCTGCTCCCAGTGAGTGAGTATCCTACAGTCTCCTTGGTCCTGAGGAATCCAGGGTGCTCCCTTCAAGATGTGTAGGAACACAAAGTGGAACTGTAAGGGCAACATACGAATTTTCCCTTCTGTTACATTATGCATATTTTACACCCTACATTTTGTATTTGTTATTTGCAAAAAGTGCATCAGATTAATACAAAATGGGGAACTTGTGCCTGGTTCAGCTATGATCTCAAAATCTTGTGCATGAATTTTGATCAAATTGGTAATGGAGGGAGAGCAACACCAGTAGTTGAGTCTGAATTTCATTTGAGTTTATACTGGTGAAATGGAATCCATAATTTACAAGAAACACATTTTCCCAAACATTTCACTGTATAACAAATAAAATACAAGCAAAAATAAATTGACTGTACAGTGTAAATGGCTTCACAGTAGATATCCATCTGTTAAATAATGGACTATACTACTACTTCTGTACATATATGAAATGAACTAAATGGGAAATGGGTATTACATAACTTTGTGATTTACGTAGTTCATCTAGCATTGTTAGAGTTGGACTGAGTCTGATCCAGTAAGATGCCACAAAGGCAAACCATCTGCTTCACTTGCCTTGGGCTTGTGCAGTGTGACAGATGTACTGAGGAACTCTACGCAAAACGAATGGGTCTGCCCCCTCCAGCATTTGCTACATACAGCAAGTCAATACCTGTCAATAGCGAATTCTCTGGTATGGCTACCATTGCACTGCCACACCAATGAAATGCAAGAAATGACTTCCTTTTGCTATTAAAAAAAGACAGGTAACTTGTAAATCTTTTCCAAAAATTATTACTTCGTGTTATATACAGTTTGCATAGCCCATCTCCTGAAAGACTAGGCTTGAGGATTATACCTGCCAGATGTTGCCATTTGAAGCATGCATATGACAGAGAGAGACACAAATCCACAAGATGTATCTGAAATGCTTCACTTCTTTTCTCTCAGGAATAGCAGAGAAACTTTGAAAACAAAGAGAAAAGAGAAGTGTCACAGCAAAAAATAAATAGTTGTTCTAAAACCACGTTCATTTTTCCAGCAACTGAAACTGAATCAGAAATAGTGACTAAATATCCAAAGTGTATACTGTCAGCATGTTTTGATGAAATACCAATTTATGTAGTCAAATAGTGCATAACATACATTCAAAAGCCTCTAGCTCATATTTATAACATATGTTTAAATCTGGCATTTTTCCAGACAAGTCCACAATGGCTGAAGTTAAACCTCTTCACAAAAGAGGGGACGCATACACAAAATTTATAGACCAATATTACTTTTATCTGTTTTTTTCAAGAACTTTAGAAAAATTAATATATAACAGGGTAATATCTTTCACATCAAGAAATAATATTGATGGAGGCCCTGAATGGATTCAGGGAGAAGATATTGACTGAAACAGCAATACTATCCTTTCATGAAAGTATACCGAATGCCATTAATGGAGGCATAAATTCAATTGTAATGTTTTTTAATCTAACAAAAGCACATGATATTACAAATCATGGAATCTTACTGACTGAACTGAATTCTTATGGCATAACAGGTATAACAAACTTGTGGTTCAAGTCATATCTAACATGCCAAAAAAAGTCTTAAATAGGTAATCCATAAAGTCTGTACAGAACAAATATATTTCTTCTTGCAGAGAAATGAAACATGGAGGGCCACAAGATTCAATTCCTCGGCCAAATATTACTTCTATTATATGTAAATGATCTTGTAGAGGCAGAGATAGTTTTTTTTCAGAGTATACCAACTTGTTGGTTAACAAAAAATGCCCTCAAACATAAAATTCCAAAGGTTATGGAGAAACTACAGTCATGAATTCATAGAAACAATCTTATGATAAACACATACAAAACAATGGCAATATCTTTCCACACCACACAAAATAAGAATTCCGTTACAACCACAAGTCAGATTTGATAATATGGATATTGCCTACAAATTAGAATCCAAATTTTTAGGCATATATAAAACAGATAAAATGAAATGGAATGTTCATGTGAAGTGACTAATTTCAAAATTGAGGAAAGCGGGTTACAAAAATCTTACAGGACATAATGAACCCACACGCCATGGAGAATACATATTTTACTAATTTTCACACCTATCTGAAGGATGGTTGAATTTTTTGGGGGTGGGGAAAATGAAAGTAAAGGCACGTTTAAACTGCAAAAGAGGGGTACATGAATAATCGGTGGCAAAGGGAAACAAAGTATGCTATTTCAAAAGAAACAAAGAAAATGTGGAGCACAATGCAGAAGTTTGCAATCATAATACATGGAAAAGAATTTGGCCCTCCATGTTCAGTTATGTACCACAGACATTTTTTAAAAGAAAGTGTAGTGAATATGAGAATTAAATTATATCACAAGTATGCAATCATATACAATAAACAGAGAAGTAAGGAAGATGGGATCCTTTATGTTACAGAATTTGGCTGATATTAGCCTGAGTGAAAGAAGAGCTGATGAGTTGTCATGTACCAGTTCATATGCTGTTGCTGTAAATGTGTTTCTGTAATTTTAACAAGTTAAATTTATCTAGATATAAAAGTGATTGAAACTGACATATCCTATGTTAAATATTTGAAATGGATGAACAATAAACTAAACTAATATTATTATTAGTCCAAGATTAAAGATTTTGTAGATATGCACAGATTTTTGTTTTAAGAGGAAAATAAAATAAGAGCTGCTAAAACAGTTTTGTACATTTGTACGTATAATCATCCACCATCAGCACGAAAAATTCGAATTCTGTGATAGGACGATTACAAAAAAAAAAGGGGGGGGCCCTTGGAGAGTGTTAGGAATATCTGTAACTGAAATCATGAGCGTTTTTATTACTGACACATGACAATGAGTAACTCTAAAACTTTACTCAGGGCCTGTACATACTGTATTGTGTATGAGGTTTGTCAGAGTCCATGCAAGGGGAACACTCAGGATTGGAACACTGAGTAAAATGAGATGGAGTGTCAACACTCCAAGCGCGTAACTTATCCACAAGCCACGGCTCTGGAGCCACGTTGTATTTGGGTTGGATTCACCGTGACCACCAACCAACATTGCTAAACACAAAATCAAAGGTCAAAATGAGCATTTCATTCAGCTGCACTTCGTACTTCGCCAGCATATGCATCATATACAAACTTGTAATACCTACCCACACACACACGGTAAATCAATACTGAAAATATATTCTTTTATTGTAAAGGACTATACTTTTATTTTTTAAATTACACGAAGTAAGCCCATAATTCTGCGTTTTGTATCACCTGAGGCTCATGAATGACATCACCTATAATAGTAGATTTCCCTGTACGACCTTCTTCCAGGTAACTTATTTGTGCACGGATCATCTATTTGTAAAAGTCTCTCACATGGCTCGTACTGAACCACGGTATGTATGTGTAATCTGTGCGTTGTACCACGGCGTGGCCACACATCATCCGTGTACCGAGAGCAAGTGAATGGTTTTTAAAATGGCGGATCCGAAGTATGCAGATTTGCCAGGCATTGTAAGATATTTAGACAAATATTGCGTCATTTTTGCTATATGTGCAGTGGTTTAATGTAAATACTTCAGTAATTATATCGTACATGAATTGATGTTCAAATGGGTGAATTTTAAAAACATGGGTGACGTTGAATTGCCATAGTGGTTATGAGACAAATTGTCCAACTGTTAAATAAGTAGCGGATGCGCATTTTAAGTGATTATTTTTCTGTGTTTTCATTGCTGTGTTTATGAAGGATGCTGGTCTTATTAACTGAGGCCATTTCATCTGTAGTTGCGTGTATGCGCTCTGGTTCAAATTTTCGTATTTTGACAGCAATTGATACGTAATTCTTAACGGAATTGAAGATTCAAATCTCGTGAGATAAGATGCTGTTTACATTGGTATGTATTTAGCGGTGTTTCGGAGGAACTTTCTTTCATCATCATCAGAGTACAAGAACTCCAAATTCTTGGAAGTCGACGGCTTGGGCCGTGAGGATAAAGGCAGTAAGCTCCGCGAAACATCGGTAACTTTATACAAGTCCACACAATGCCATGTCCGAACTTGAATCTGGGCTATATTGTTTTGTGCTCAGAGTGAATGTGGGATTTTAATTCCATTTGTAGCCATTTTTAATATTGTTCCATTTTTAATATTGTTCCATTTCTTACTGTATTTAAATTACAAGCCCACTTTGCCCCTACATTGTTGTATGTAGATTCTCAGAAAAGTTTTTCTTTAGTATTCCAGTTTGAAACCTAAGTTCAATTGAGATGTGGATGAATGACTGATTTTAATTTCTTGATTTTAAGTGATGGGTGCACAGTCAGAATTAAATATTTTGTTACATTTCTTGAAATGCTAGACCATTGTTTTGATGAATAACTAGTCAACTTGAAGTACACTTGTGTGAAATTCACTTAACAACCAACAACTGCACTGTTGAATTAAAATATCACTTAAAGTTACCCTACATATGTTTCGGTCATTATTTGACCATCATCAGGGGTATCTGTATCTTTATGTTTTCACTTCACTGTGCGCTATCCACACTTGTGTGTTGTACAGCAGGTTATGCAGTGGAGAGGATTTTACACGTGGACATTGGTATATGCAAGGAGTATAATAGTGAAGTGGAATTCGGTGCTTGCTTTTGAACCAAGTAATGTGTTCTTTTTCAGGCTTATGACCAACCTGATATCTATGAGACAGCTGACCTTCCAGAATGTAATCAGAATATTGACTTCTATGAGGTAATGAATCAGAAACATGGGTTGTACTTACACCATTTAATGTAAACTGAAGCAAACTAACCTGAATTTGAATCAGGTTTCTGTTTGTTATTTACATTTTACCACACAAGAGTGAAATGATTGGTCCTTGCTCCTCTGTATTTATGTGCATGTATGAAGTGCTTTATATTCCAGAATTTTAGGCATTTTAATTTGCAAAATACTGTAAGTATGTGATTTTCATTTTTCAACACTTCTGAGTATATATATATCCCATTACTTAATATGACCGTGCTGTTTGTCATAAATAAAGTTGACATTCTGATGTGAAATGTGAATCATTTAACCATGCTAAGTTAAGGTGTGGTTGTTGCATTATCCTCTGTTGGATGTCAGAATTAGTGCAAAAACTTAATGAAATAAAAAAAAGGTACAATGGTCCCTATGCTTCAGTAAGCACCATGCCTTGAAGGCATAGGGATGAGAGTATGACTGCATGCGTTAATGACCTGGGCACTAGATGGAGTGGAATGGGTGAATGGCTTTACACCTTGACTTCTTTTTTCCTGGGAAAGAGCCCCTGATGCCCAATGAATAGGAGACTGGGTGTGCTCCAGAGCCAGCCTGAACACTTCGGGAAAAAATGTTTTTGCCCCTTCCAGAAATCAAACCATGACTCCTTGGCCATCGAGCATTTGGTATTATGACATAAGAAGTGCAATAAGTCCTGAGTACTTTCGCCAAATGGGGCGGGTGACTAGGATGTCATTAAATTTACAGCTGATAATGCAGCATGACTGTATGATGGCTGGTGAAAGTACTCTTAGAAGTACGTGCGGGTGGACTCCTCCTGTTAGTACCTGGTACTATCACAGATTTGAAAGGTAGTGACAGTTCATATGTACCAAATGAATTGTCGTAATAGATAAGGAATAATCTTAGAACTTCCTGCAGGTTGAGCTGGAAGAGTTGGATGCTCGTACCACCTAGTTGGCTTGCAAAGATTCAGAGTCTTAGCAGAATCCACAAACTGAAAGCATGTCACAAATAGAACTTACCCATAGTACGGCACGTGCTGGAAGTGTTTGCTGCTGTTTTGCATGTGTTCCTGTTACCCCCATAAAAAACTATTAGTGTAAATCTGAAACTTGCTCTATTGATGGTATGGTCACTGTTTAAGGCATAGTTTCATCAGGTGAGAAGGCTTGTGTGCATAAGTGACCTCAAAATCTGTGCTAGCAGCAGTGTAACTGCTGGTAGGGCCACCTGTATATGCAGGTTTAGAGCAAGTTGTTAAACAAAGGTATTCTGATGCTCCAGCTTTTAGGTTGGGGCTTATGATAACACCCACTTCCACAAATTTTGTGTTTGGAATCCTCAAACTATGTTGGACACAGAGAACCAATTTATAGGAACCAATGGAAGAGCATAGTTGAGGCAGTCAAGACCTGAATCAGGCTCTAGTATCAGAGGAGGAGAAGGAAGAGGAGGAAGAAGACGGCAGTGGCGGTGGTTTGAAATTTGAAGCCCCAGTCTTCTATGCAGTAAATTGAGGGATTCTTGAACAGAATGTTGCGGCCAGTTTCTCGCAAGTTAGCACTCAGGATTCCATTTCTCCACCTCTTTGTGATCCAGTACAGTGCTAGGCTCTAACACTTAACCTGACAGCAAGAGAAAGTATTTTCAGTATCTTGTCTAATGTAGGTAAGTTGTGTTTGTAATTAGGTTTTAGGCTTGTTGTTTCTGCTAGCTGTCTGAATCTGTATGGCTTGACTAGAACTGAGGAGTATACAGCTCCCTTGACTGTGCAGTTCCTTAATTTGTGGGAAGCTCTAAGAAGGTCACACTGTATAATGAAATATATAACAACATGTACAGATTATCCACAAACTTAGAATTTTAGGCAAAACAAAATATATTCATAAAATTAACTTAAAATTTATGATATGTATAGTCCATTCTTTTGGAAATATAGCATAATTAAGTCTTCTCACACTTATGAATAGCATATTGAGATAAATGCTACTGACATAGTGTAAACCTTGGTTTTATTTGCTTGGAATATGTAATTGTAAAAGAAGCACATTACTGTTTTCACAGATGTCAAAACTTTCTACCTATTGCCCTCTTAGAGTTTTCTGTAGCTCAATCAGCTGCTTGTAGTGAAGAGACCCTGTACTGATCACACACACTTAGCTAGTGTTACTGCAGGTGATAGAGCACAACTGCAACGTGGGTGGACATGGAAAGTGTGACTAAATAGTGCTGGAAGGATGAATTACAGTAGCTGAAAGACAAATGTGGTGATTCATAAGTTTTATTAAGATGTTAATAACAAATTAAAAGTATCAACTTTTGTACGTTATAGCAGGGATCAACCTATATGTTTGTAAGTGCAGTGCCTACCATTGTCATAAGCAGTCAAGGCTGACAGTCTGAAAGTTGGTCATTTCCTGATCTTTGGTTTTTTTGTTATTATGTAGCTGATTTTGAGGCTTCCAGCATTTCAGCAAACATTGGATAATGAGGAGGCAATGGCTGAATTGCCAGAATGAAGAACTACATATTGAAATCAGTTGATTTGGGTATTTCATTTCTTTAGGATTTGAGGTTGATGAAGAGTGGGTGGTTGTTACTGTAAGCTTTAGAAAATGCCTGTTATGAATTGCATTAGTAAAATTTATCAAGAAGAATCCCTTTTCTCTGTTGTAGGAAGAATCCGACGCCATTGAACGCCTTCATGTCAGTGCCACTGAAGCATTTTACAAGTTCAAAGGAAAAACACTGGATGGGAAAGGAATTGATTTTTCTGATAGATTAAGTAAAAGATTGCGGACAGGATATGATGCCAGGTACAGAAATTCATGCACACTGTCACACAACATGTGCAAAGATAGTGGAACATTCTTTCAGTGTCTGTCATCTTATTTTATTTTATTTTGCTGTAAAGAAATACATGTATGGGATCTTTTATCTGGCATCGTTGTATCCAGAGCATTCTGAAAACCAACCAGTCATGTTCCAGAACAAAGAAATTTAAATTATTGCGAAGTCATTTGACAGCCAGTGTTTTGTTTTCACATTGTTTTGATGGTATCTCTTCAAATGCCACCTTCTAATCTATGTTAACCAACCCAACATACCTGCATTTATTTATTTATTTATCTTTGTAGTTTTGAAATTTGTTGTAACAAATTTTAGGCTTGGTGCTCCAAATGACAGAACCCCAAGTTCCAAGCATTCTGAATGATATGTCTCATACCTGTATAGACCATAAAATAAACTTCTGATTGTAGGTTATTTATCTATCATACCAACTTACGCACAATTTTTACAATATTATTACTTCACACCCCTATATGTATTTCGGCATTCAGAATGCCATCCTCAGGGGGTCACAGTGTTAAAAGCATAGACTATACATCGATTGTATAAAAAGTCACATCCATATGAGTAAAATGTTGAACGTTAAAATACTAGTCCATTGTTATGAGTTCTGATTGAGCTCATACACACGTGTGTATTAAAATATCACTAAAATGTTAAAATTGTTACACATTTTTTTTTTAAGTTTTTTAAATTAGTGGCAGATTTGGTCTTGTATCCTTTTCTTACCGTAGGGATGTAGTATTCTGTAGAGATAATAATAAAAGGATACAAGACCAAATCTGCCACTAATTTAAAAAACTTCAAAAAAACGTGTAACAATTTTAACATTTTAGTGATATTTTAATACACGTGTGTATGAGCTCAATCAGAACTCATAACAATGGACTAGTATTTTAACATTCAACATTTTACTCATATGGATGTGACTTTTTATACAATCGATGTATAGTCTATGCTTTTAACACTGTGACCCCCTGAGGATGGCATTCTGAATGCCGAAATACATATAGGGGTGAAGTAATAATATTGTAAAAATTGTGCATAAGTTGGTATGATAAATAAATAACCTCCAATTGCTATAGAATGCACGGTCAATGTAACGTAAACTTCTGAGTATTCAGTTTGTAACTGCACTATGATTGGGAAGTAACTCTTGTGAGTTTGCCATGCAGAGAGGGTAAAAATACTCATGCTTCTGGTAATTATGGAACATGTCATTTCAGATCAGGGGATTGGGAGTTGGCAGGAAGTGGGGAGAAGGAAACCCCTCTTCAAAAGTATCAGCGACTACAGTGTGAAATGAAAGAATTGTTGGAGGAAATCACACAGTTGAAAGTAAGAGTTTGATGTCCATGCATATGTATGGGTCTGGGGTGGGGCAGTTCTTTGACATTGAACATTGAGGCAGTGGGTTCCTTTAACTCATTGTTTCCGGACTATGCAGTGACTGTTACATCCCAGAAGGGTATGCTCTTAACTTGTTGGTACCTGGATTAAATGTCCACTCTGATGTTCAGAAGACCGGAATTAAAATTAGAGGATTGTGTTTTTTTTCATGTACACTCTAAACTCCCTCCGGCCCAAAAAAACTTAGTGTTTTCCTTCACATTTAACAAAATGAAATTTGGCAGTCTGTTCTTGAATTAATTAACCCCTTAGACTGACGTGTCAGATGTTTTTGTTCATACTGTGAACTTCAGGCTCCCAGGATTGCCAAGTTCTGATCACATTCTGCACCCTCAGGTTGGTACTGCCCTATCTCAAACACACTTTAAATAAATTTAATTTGGCTGCTTTACTCTTGAAGAGAAATCAGCTGGCTCTTAGGTGGTGTGCGCCATAGTTCAGAGAAATTTTTTTTTGTCTTGAAATGTGGATAAATTTAGTATAAGTTCCTAAATGCTTGCACTGCTATCTGATGTACCCTGTTGGTGAAGTGAAAACGAATGTCCGTTTGTCATGCTATCAAGTAGTGATGACATCATCCTTATGCATGCTGTCCTTCATTTTCCACAGGTAGTATTATGATTGGTTTTTGTGTGAGGTGGCCCATGCACAATCAAGCAATTTGTGTAACAGAGGTTGTTGTACAAACATGCTGACAGTGTATGGTCTGGTTTGAGGTGTTATATAACGGTCTCTCATGATTGTCTGTCCTATTTGAATAAGAGGCATAACTATTTCCAATAATTCACTGAAACTAGAAGGAACATTTGTAAACAAAGCTAGTAGTCTTATTTGCAAAGATGTTACCAGTTCTTGCAGGAGGTTGTCATGGCTAAAATCCAACCTTTCCCTCAACCACCCCTGCATTCACATTCTCTGCTTCCGTTCCCATTTTCTGGTTTTGTTGTTGTTCCCCGACATGCCACCTCAGACATACTTCCAAAACTGCAAGCTAATTGCAGCTGTTGTTTGCATAAACCTCTTACATAAGTGCGTGGACAGCATCGGCTCTATGTTTTCTGTTGCCCCAGGCAAATTCTTGGCCCCCCCCCCCCGCCTTTTGGCTCGGTTTTTACTCATTCATGTCTGCACTTCGCACCAATTGTTTTGGCAGCTAAAAATTTAAAAAATGAAGCACAGAAAATTTGTAGTTGGTGTAATAAAATACTGTAAGTAGATTTTTGTGGGGGGAAACCAAAGGCTAGCATGCCACCCCTGGCACATGCTTGCTTTGCTGGCACCTAGAGTCAGCCTTGTGTGTGGATTCACCCTCTTACAACACCCTGTTCTACAACAGCTTCTGTTGTGCAAGTTGTTTGACCATGTATGGACAACTTTAGGGAAGAATGATACTGATATACACTTCATGGTTATAGCTAAACAGATGTTTATACTTTGCTTTGTGTATGCCACTGTAGACGAAATAACCCTGCTGTAGCGAGAACAAAACAAATCTATAAACTAGGTTGTGAATGTTGTTTCAGCTTTGATTCTGGTGGTGGATCCACAAAGTTGTAGTGGGATTGAAGGCTGTGTATTGCACTTCATTCCCCTGGATTCCTTCCAGAGTGCCCCAGAATTACTCCAAGATAACTATAAACCTTGAACAGCAAAAAGGAAGTACCATCAGTCACAACTACATTTGTATCAGTCTATTGCTCGCTGCACATTTTGGCTTTTGTGAAAAGCCATCATCGGTCAGTTAAAAAAATACATAAAGAAATATACCGTATATTCTCGAATCTAATCCGCACCCTTTTTACAGTTTTAGAGGGCTAAAAAATCAGATGCGGATTAGATTCGCGTGCGGATTAGATTCGCGGTCTAGAGCTGGATTTTGGAAAAATGATTGAGCTGCTGTACGTGCCGTAAGAACAATACAATACAATAATCTATTATTTTATTATTTATTATTATAATAATATAATAATTGGGTCCAGTGAATTTCCTTCGTGACGCCTCACACCCGCTGATCACTGCCTTGTGTTTCCGCCATAGTCGAACGTTGCTTTCATCAACTCCATAAATTGCAGCGGCTTTGCGGTTTCCATTCTCCTCTGCGCACCGAATAACTTCACGTTTGAACTTTGCCGTATATGAGAGTCGTTTAGATTTCAGGTGTCCCTCTTCCATAACTACAGTATACGACAAATTGGAACAAGCACCTCCCACGTTTCAAGAACTAAGGCTCAGCTGGCTTCAGACGAGATTGCGCACGTCTGTTGAGAAAGGCCCAGCCTCTATCGGAATGACTCATCGGCCACAGGCGTAGCGTCGGATTTTAACGCATTGGTAACATCCAATATTATTCAATCAGTCGCCCCGTGGGCAAGGGGTGGTTGAAGGAAAGGTGCGGATTAGAATCGCGAACTTACTTTTTTCGTTTAAGAAGTCGCCAAAAACTGGGTGCGGATTAGATTTGAGAATATACGGTAATTTAAATACAGCCCATTAGAATGATACGAGTACTTTTTCAGATAGCTGAGATCTGAACTTTACAATATTGGAGTTGTATAAGCTGAAACTAGATAAAGTCGAGATTATATATTAAAATGTAATGACTGTATTTTATATTAAAGTATTACAGCTGTTTTCCACTACTTCAGGTGTGAAAGGGAAGTTCTTCACCATTAAAATAAGCCTCGGGTACAATTTCATGTTAATTTTGTTTGTTAATTTTGAGGAACACTGGACAGGTATGTGGTATACTATATAGTCTTTCTCTGTAGTTTTTTATTCTTCATATCTCATCCAGCCAATTAGTGGATTTCAAAGTAAAATAGTAGGCCGAATGTATCTTCGTAAAATAAGTAAACAAATCAATTAGACCTTTGTAGAATAAGGAGGCTACCTTTCTCTTCAATAACAAGGAAGTATTGTAAAGTTGAGATCTCAGCTGAATGAAAAAGTATCATTTTAATGGGCTGTATTTAAATTATCTTTTCTTTATGGGTTCTTAATTTGCCTGATAATAGCATTTCACAAAAGCTGAAACATGTAGCAAGCAATAAATGTGATTGTGACTGATGGTCTGTACTTTATTCTTGCTGTCTGTATAGCACAGCAGGATGTCGTTCATAAAGCTATAACCTTGAATTTTGCTTTCCACAAGTTTGTGTGTGTGTGTGTGTGTGTGTGTGTGTGTATTCACTTGGCCTCAGTAAAAATTGGGATATGCAGCTGACCTCAAAGCACTGCATTCGAAGCCATTTGTTCATATTCTCCTGACACTGGACTGCGGCGCAAACGATAAGAAAGTGTCAACTACCCAGTCAAGACAGAGCCACAGAAAAAACTGCATCATAACTTTGTGTTATGCACTCTATTTCATAGGCCCAGGAGGGGTTAGAAGAGTAGGGAGGAAATATACTGGCTAAACAAACTTCCGGTGGACACAGCAGACCAGCTGCAGGGGTGTAAATATACCACAGGGCTGTCCATGAATGTCCCATAATTGGCACATTCTTGGCGCTGACTTCAGATGGTGCTTAGACTTGTCAGCAAGAAGATGCACATCGACCAGAGTTGTCGTTCAGTGCCAGAGGGTTAATATTTTCTGCTGTGAGAACCTCAGATCTCATACAGGCAAAAACAAAAAGAGTAATTTTAATTTGATACAATATTTGCCAGAATACAAGATAAGAATTTTTTCCTACTTCATTGTCTTAAAAATGGGGACTCACCTTTTAATTGCACACAAAGTTTTAGTGTAGGTGTTTTTTTGAAAACTGAAGACTATTAAACAGGGTCATCCTTTATTCAGGTGAATATGGTAATTTGCAAGTGAATGTTATGGAAGACAGATCTGCAGTAACAATAGATTTTTAAGCTGTATTTCTGTTTCATTTACTAGTACTGATTTTATTTTCTTTGATCTGTATTAGGAAACGGCAAAAGATGAAGAGGATCTGGAAAAGATGTCATCTGTCCTTCTATCTAGTCAGGTGGAGATAGCTAAGAAGCAGCTGGCTGAAGTGCATCTGGAAGAGACTCTAGGATCAGAGCTCATGACCAGCTTAGCAGATCCTCAAGGATCCCAGCTGAGGTAGCATCACTTAATGTGCATATGCTAAAACAGAAATTAATGTGTAAGATGTACAGTCAATTGTGAGTCTGCTACACTTGCCACATGTGTGTGGTCAGGCATGTTTAATTGTTATATGATTCGTGTGTTTACCTTATTTTCAACTAGACCATTTGACATAAAACTTTAGTAAAAGGTAAAGTTCACCCTAGAACAGGCCATGTAGGCCCAGAGGGGAGTAGAGGTATAGCTCTACTCTTTCTTTAACCTCGGTGCTACATGGGGATGGGTGGTCAATGCCACGCCCTGGCCGCTTTACCCCCGGAAATGACCCAGTACCCATTGTAGAGGAGGCTGGGTAGGCCCCAGGGCCGGTCTGGATGGGTGCTGAAAATCTTGCCCCCACCGGGATTCGATGCCCGGACCGTCCAGCTTGTAGCAAGTCGCTATACCGACTATGCTATCCCGGCCCAAAAAAGTTTAGTATCCAAGTAATTTTGAATTCTGATTGACCAGGGCGTATAACTGTGCCTCGCCTATCCAGCCATTGCATGTAACACCCCCAGAACCACTGTTCAGATTTTCATGAAAATTGATATTGACGTAATTTTTTTTTGTGTTGTAAGTGTTACTGAAATGAAGGGTGTCCCATAAAGAACACAAGATTTGAATTGCGCGCCGTTGTCGCTCTGTTAGGTTGGCGGCACTGAAAATTAAACATTTGTTATCTGTTTGTGTTGCGATTAGTTGTCATGGAGCGCTACGCGAAGGAACAACGCCTTGTGATGGTGAAAACGCATTACAAGTACGGGTAATGTTATGCAGAGACAGTTCGAAAACTTCGTGGAATTTTCGGTCGACAAAATGTGCCTAATTAGTCAACAGTTCAGAGACTGATTAAGAAATTCGAGGAAACAGGATTGATTGTGGACATTAAATCACCCGGGCGTGCTCGTGCTCGTTGGTCTCTTGAAAACATCGCCGTCGTGAAACAAAGTGTTGATGTGAGTCCGGGGAAATCGATTCGCCTTCGTTCACAACAGTTGGCCATTCCGAGAAGCACCATGCAGCGAATTCTCAAAAAAGATCTGCATCTGCATGCCTACAAGCTTCAACTGACACAAGAACTCAAGCCAACAGACCATCTGAAGCGCCGAGAATTTGTCAATTGGATGTTGGGAAACCAAAACGTGGACGGCAATTTCTCTAAGAAAATCATCTTTAGCGATGAGGCGCACTTCCAACTGAATGGGTACGTCAGCAAACAAAATTGTTGGATTTGGGGTCAGAGAACCCTCGAATGATTCATGAGAAGCCGTTGCATGCACAACGAGCCACTGTTTGGTGCGGATTTTGGGCTGGTGGAGTGATTGGGCCGTACTTTTTTGAAGATGGGGCCGGAAATGCAGTAACAGTGAATGGCGAACGTTACCGCAACATGATAACGGAGTTTTTGTGGCCTCAATTGGACGGTATGAATCTGGAAGATATGTGGTTTGTGGCCTCAATTGGATGGTATGGATCTGGAAGACGTGGTTCCAACAGGATGGCGCAACCTGTCACACTGCGCGCGAAACAACTGATTTGTTGCGAGAAAAATTTCCTGCCCATCTCATCTCACGTAACAGTGACCAGAATTGGCCACCGAGGTCTTGTGATTTGACACCGTGCGACTACTTTCTTTGGGGGTTGGTGAAATTTCGTGCTTATGTCAACAAGCCACGAACAATTCCTGAGCTCAAGTCGGAGATTCGACGTGTCATTGGCGAAATTGAGCCACAACTATGCGAGAAGAACATCGAAAATTTTGTTGAAAGAGGGAGAGTGTGCCAGCAGAGTCGCGGAGGACATTTGTCTGATATCATGTTCCACTATTAACTGCAGTAAGTACACTTTGTACTAAAATAAAAATATCTGTAATTTTTCAATAAATGATGATTTTTATTACGAAATTAAATCTTGTGTACTTTATGGGACACCCTATATATGAACATATTCTCATTATGTTTAAAATTGGACACCAATAATGGACATGTTACATAAAGTCGCATGCATTTCTGCATACATTATTTGTGCAAAAAATATTCTGAACAAAAGTTGTAGAAACAAATGAAGCATGTATTTTATATCCAGTACATTTAACCATAAGGCTGACAGTTTATTGAAATAATAACACAAAAGGGAGCACTGAAAGTACATATCCTATCTTCTGAAATTCAGAATTGTCGGCCTGAAAAACACGTATGAAGTGTGTGTTCAGTGTACAATGCCCTGAAAAGCTAAAATTTAACACCACCGTGTAGCTCCAAGTTTTATATAATCGCAGTACTCGTAATGGATTTAAACTTCCTATTTGGGATTTTGTCTTTGGTATGCAGGTGCTTGTGTGGAACTTCTGAGTTGACATTTAGCCAGTTGTATTGATATAGACTAAGCATTTATCTTTTGTGACGGATATAAGTGCATTCAGTTCATTGTAGATAAGAATAATTCACTAATTTTTTTTTTCTGTTCAGTATATATTACAGTAAAATCTAATCTCCTGCAAAGTTTGTGTGGGATAATTGGTCTTAATTTGTGTAAAGCTTTGTTTATGCACACACTCCAGGAACACAACTCTAGCATAACTCACAATGGCACTCCATTTTCAGGTTAATGTCCTTTCTAAAGTCCTTCAAACATACATCTTTCATTGCTGGGTGCTTTCTGTAAAACTGCTTGAAGAATTGTTTGATGCGCAAATCAAGATTGTGCAGTTTCGTGGAAAATGCACAACTTTTACATTCCTTAGAAGTGCTGTATCTTGCAGATGAGTCACACAGTTGTCCACAAGCAACAAAACTTTCCTACCTTGCACACTCACAGAGGCTTCAAGTGCCCTTAAAAATTCTGTGAAAATGGTCATGTTCATTCACACCTTTTTATTTGTGTAGTATTTCACAGTAGGTGTTTTTTATGTTTTTTTAAAGCAGTGTGGTTTTGATTATTTTCCACCCATGATCAGCATGCATTTGTTGCTGCCATCACTCTCGACACACACAGTAGCACTGTTATCCTCTATTTGGCATTTTGCACTCTGTGACAAGACTGGCCTTTCAGTGTCAGCATTCTGTCTGGGAGCAGTTGTACCTTACAACGTACGTCCCCTCCTCACCCTGCCACTCAGCTTAACATTCCACACTTTATTGCCATTTCGCAAGTACAGTTGTGATGGTAACCGTAATTATCAGTATAGGCAGCTTTGCACTATTGTGCATTCCAAAAACATCATGTTACCTTTATTTCATGCTTGGTTGATTCATGGCGCTACTGTATGTTGCAAAAAAATTATATAATTTCCACTATTTTTTTCTTAAAAACGATTATTCCGGAAATACTGTGGGGCAGGATCAGAATTTCTGAACAACTGACATGGGAAAACAACGCTTTGAGGAACAGTGCTTCCGATATAATAATACGTTGTTTATATGGGTGATTTTTCTGGTCTGGAGGAAATGCAGAATAATTGTGGGAAAGCGACGCATACAGGAACAAAGAATAGAGGTTTCGCTCAATTGTCGGTGCTTCCTATCGGACAGCAACCAATTTAATCTGAGAATGTGATTGTTTATGTAAAAGTTCCATAATATCTGGCTCATTTTAGGTTTTCAGAAGTAACAACTGAATCCTGAGCATTATGTGGACATGATTTAATGTCACTTTGAACAGTTAGATTCTTTTTATGGAAGGACATTTGATTTTTTAACTAGGCTTTTCAGTAACTTGCTGTAAAATGCCCAACATAAAAGTCTGATGTAAAGCAGCCTGCATACTTGATAGTGTCTTTTATGTGTGTAGGCCCATTGATAAGGACAAGAAATCGTGATAATCCTATTTATTACATGTTACAGGAGGTTGTTTGCCCAGCTGGAAAATTTCAAGTTAAGTGGTACTCCATCTCATAAGCTGGGGAATATAAAGACCCAACCTGCTGTCTCTGAACAGAGTGGTACTGTCACATATGAACTGATGTATCGGCCAGAGCAAGCTCATCTGATTCAAGTTTCTCGTGTGGCAGACTTGGAACACAGACTGCATAAGATGGAGACTGTATTAGGAGCAACTTCAGACAAAATGGTACTGTAACCATCATTATTTTGATTGAGAACATGAACCTACTGTCATGAATCATGAGTGCAGAATCCTGTGTGAAATATAAAGTGTCCCAGTACACAGTTTGTAGAATACCGTATATTCTCGAATCTAATCCGCACTTTTTTTACAGTTTTAGAGGGCTAAAAAATCAGATGCGGATTAGATTCGCGTGCGGATTAGATTCGCGGTCTAGAGCTGGATTTTGGAAAAATGATTGAGCTGCTGTACAATATAACAATAACGTAATTAACGTAATTAATAAACAACGTAAGAACAATACAATACAATTATTTTATTATTTATTATTATAATTTATTATTCATCAGACTCGCCGTCATCACTCATAATTCGAGGAATGTTCAAAGATCTGGCCTTCTTTATCGCCTCCTCGCGAGTAGATCATAACTCACAAACAGTCCAGTCTTGCGTCTCTCTTGAAAAAACGTGAAGACTGCATCATCAATTTCAGGAAATCGTCCTTTCTTGGGTCCAGTGAATTTCCTTCGTGACGCCTCACACCCGCTGATTGCTGCCTTGTGTTTCCGCCATAGTCGAACGTTGCTTTCATCAACTCCAAAAATTGCAGCGGCTTTGCGGTTTCCATTCTCCTCTGCGCACCGAATAACTTCACGTTTGAACTTTGCCGTATATGAGAGTCATTTAGATTTCAGGTGTCCCTCTTCCATAACTACGGTACACGACAAATTGGAACAAGCACCTCCCACGTTTCAACAACTAAAGATCAGCTGGCTTCAGACGAGATTGCGCACGTCTGTTGAGAAAGGCCCCGCCTCTATCAGTATGACTCATCGGCCACAGACGTAGCGTCGGATTTTAACGCATTGGTAACATCCAATATTATTCAATCAGTCGCCCCGTGGGCAAGGGGTGGTTGAAGGAAAGGTGCGGATTAGAATCGCGAACTAACTTTTTTTCGTTTAAGAAGTCGCCAAAAACTGGGTGCGGATTAGATTCGGGTGCGGTTTAGATTCGAGAATATACGGTAATTTGTATTTGCTCCTATTTAACCCATTCTCCATACAACAAATGCAAGTGACATTAGTTGTGGTTCCCAGGCACGTTTGTCACTGGACACACAGCACAAGAGTCTTGTAGAGGTGGCGCAGCAGCTGAATGCAAAAGCGAACCTCCTGGATTCAGCACAGTTGGACCATATTGAAGGCAGGCTTACTGCACTTGCGCAGAAAATGGACAGCATTAATGAGAAGATTGCAGCTACACCTGAAGACACAGAAAGGAATCACAAGGTATGTAGAAATAGTTGTGCACATTCTGTTGATGTTATTAGGTGTTAGGGTATAAGTGACTATAAAATGCAAGCAGAAACAAAACATTGTGTAGAGGTGCACATGTTGCTACTTTGTGCCATCTAATGTTGTGCTGTATATGGTAGTTCTCTGTCTTCATTATGTATTAAAGTGCAGAGATGGTGCATTACTGGCATCAATCGAAATGTTCTCTGGCTTCATCATGCATTAACCATTTATGTCTGAATGGGAGAACACTGTCCCAGCAATTTAATACCCTCACGGCCGAACGGGAAAACATTGTCCCGCAATGCCATATCATTTTTAAAATTATCTGCCTCTATAATTGTATGTCCCTTTTTCACAATATGTGTCTAAAAGGCTTGTACAGGCATGAAAGATTGTGTGAAATTTAATTGTAGTTAAAATTATCACTAATGAGGTTTAATTTTTCCTACTAATATACTTACAATTTTTCCAGCAGTTACGTATTATTTACGTAAATCTGCAGGCAGTGGTTCCTCATATTGGCGAAGTGAAGCAAATACACACACATAAAGGACCTTCCGACAAGTCTGTCTTCCTTCATACAGCCCCTTCTGTAAAATCCACAACCCCTTCACCCTCATTATTTCATCAAGAACACGCTACTAAAAATTATCAGTTCGGTAATTACAACAGTAATATTTACTACATAAGTGTGTTCCACTTTTCAATTTTAGTGCTATTTGCTCCTCAGAAATGCAATTTTTTATGATATATCTAGTAACATGGGGTAGCACACGACCCTATATTGAATTGTTGACACTTGTATTTTCTTCTTGTTTCTTTGTTTTTTGCGGAACACACACGTCACCGAATTCTCTTACACTGCATGAGCCAGTGTCTGATTTCTCTAATTGTGATTCTGGTGTCTGCACTGCCTGGCTTATCACATGTTATTGCTAGGACAGGCAGTGGACTTAACTGCTGAGTTGAAGATAAATATAAGCGTGAACCTAAAATTCAAAATCCGTACAGCAGAATGCAAGACATTTGCCTGTGGTCCCATATTGCACTAACCAGAGCATTGAACATCTGTATTCATTCCGTTCTTCTCCCACTGATTGCATATGAACTGAGCATCCAGATAAGCCAGCACTACCATGAAAACTAAACACATTATAAGACTGAAACATAAACAGCATCTCAGGAAATAGGATGACATGTACAGTCAGCTCCAAATTTTGTAGCACAGGAAGAGATATTTGAAAATAATAAATCTAGAAAATGAAGCTTAAAGTGAAAAATAAACAAAATAAAAAATGACCTTCAACTAAGCTGCGTAAAAATAGGTGGATCTTCTTGAAACTTGGGAAACAGATAGATGGATTCATTCTTAATCGTGTACTTTTTATTTGAAGTTTTTATTTTAAAAATGTATGAAATACAACAGATAATATCAGCACGTGCGAAAGCGGGCATTTAAAGCGAAAAGAACCCCGGCCGTCAGTGGCTACTTTGGGATTTAAATCTCCCGTACTTTACAGGTTAAAAGTCCAGAGATGGTGCATTAGTGACTTCAACTGAAATGTTCTCTATCTGCATCAAGTAAAGTACAGAGATGGTGCATTACTGTCATCAGCTGAAATGTTAAACTGAAGAGGAAGAGTTTGGAAAATGTTTAAATTCTTCTTTTCTTGCACACAACTGAAAACCGGAACAATATAAAGTTACGTTCAATAAACACCAACTAATGCACATAAACTTTTTTCACAATAGTTTATTCTTAAAATTTCCCTATACGTATTTCGGTGGTTTAAACCACCATCTTCAGGGGGTCGTAGAGATTATTATGCATAGACCTTACACCACCTTAAACCACCGAAATACGTATAGGGGAATTTTAAGAATAAACTATTGTGAAAAAAGTTTATGTGCATTAGTTGGTGTTTATTGAACATATCTCATTTGAAAAGGCACGGTAAATACAACGTTAAATATAAAGTTACATTTGTGAGTCACTCATGTAGTAGTTGGTGATGTCAGGTAACCATCCTATATGAAGATTCACTGTGAAGTGTTAGGGAGGCATAGTGATTCGAAACACTGGGTAAACTGTTTACCAGTTGACACGGTATAACATTCCAGAAGACTTGAATCCTTATCACCACTGCTGCAAGAACCCCACATCTTGCAATTGCCGGGGTTATTTGTTAAATATTTTCTCCCACAAGAATGACAGAGAAAACATTTGTGCATGATGGTACCCTGAGTGTCTGCAACACCTGGAAAGAAGTATTAACTTTTTGTGATGGTACACTGACCCAACTTACTGCAGTAGCCCAAAACATGTGCAACTAAGTGCCATTTTGTTTTTCACAATGTATACTTCCTGCAACCTTACATATAATTTTCTTTAAAAATGTGAGATTAGCACAGGACCATGTTATCGTCTCTGAAAAATGGTGGCATAGAGACTCGTGATGTACAACATCTTAAACATTTTTCATCACAGCATCTGATGTACCTGCAAATAGTTTGCCATTTCCTGATTTTGGCTCTCTGAGCATTTGGGGTGTGAGTGACATCACCACTTAATATTGATTTCACGTTCTTCTTCCTCGACTTCTTATTCACATCCTGTCCCCTTCCTTCCTTCCTCTATACATGTGCAGAACATCCTCGTTACATTTGTGATGTGATCATATTCACAGTGCTAATGGAACATATTTCTTTTAATTGTATTTCAATAATGATTTAATTGTAAGATTGTGTAACTTGTTATGTATTCACCAGTCTGTTGATTGAGGAACTCCATAATATATTGAGATATTCCATGGTATCCATATGGACTGACCATTTACACTAGCATTTTTTTTTTAAGTTCGAAAGCTGTTGCTTTTAGTAGAAATTCATTTTTCCCCACACATTTTTGTCTAATGGTCGAAGGGAGTTTTTGTAACCCTATATTTTAAATACACTGTTACAGAGTAAAATTAGAGAACAGTTTTGTATAGAATATGTTTGGGAGGCTGTATTTTTGGTGAATTGTTTAAGTGATGGTTTTATGATGTCTTCCTACTCTTAAGTATCCAGGGTTTCAAGCATTCATTGGCCTCATCTGCTAGTATTTTGGTTTATTAATTTGTTTATATTGAATGTCTCTTAGTTCAGAGGGTAAATGGATACATCAAATTTTGCCAAACCAATATTATTACTATCATAAACTTACACATAAATTGTTTCTTTTCTCATGTACTCATATCTTTGACATATATTTTACTGCAGGTGAATGAACTGTATGAGTTGGTGAAGAAGACTGAAACATTGTCCCAGGTTCTGCCTCAGACTGTGGACCGCTTACTGGCTCTGGAATCTCTGCATAGACAAGGTAATACTGTATTTCGACCCTTGTTTTTGGAGGAAATGACCATTACCACAAAAAACCTGCCATAGTAGTCTACTCTGAGCTCATTCAAATCTTATTCTTTAGAGTATGTTACTAGTTCCTCATGTGTACCTTGGTCTCCTGGCAGTAGAAAGAGATTTCTGTCTTCTCCAGTCCAGAATTCTTCTGCGACCCACCCAGCCTCTAATTGAATGGGTACAAGGAGTCTTTCCATGGAAATAAAGCAACCAGAGCATGAAGCTGGCCAGTCACATTCATTTGGTGCCAAGGCCAAGAATGGGTGGAATTATGCCTACACTCCCCCATATGCCTTCATGCTGTGGTACTTACTGAGGCACAGTGGCAGCTTCATTTTTTTTGTATGGGTGTCCAAAGAGATCCTGTCCCTGCAAGTTCAAGACAGCATGTAGGCATTCTAAAGGGACATTTTAATTACCTCAGTTTCTTTTAATAAGTGGGCTGTAAATATGGCAGGGGTCCACAAATTATCCAAAAACATAGGAGCCACCTCCAAATTCTATGTGCCAGAAGAGTGACATGAACCATGTTACATACTGAGGACCCACAGCTGTATAGAGTGGCCTGTGAACCTTACAGTTTACAGCTTTCTGCTTGGTGCATGTGAACTGATACAGATTTTTATATGTAAGGGGAAAAAACTGCACTAATAATGTTGAAAGTATTAGGTGCCCTGATACAGGATTTAGTTACCCAGGCACCCCTCACATAGGGTTTTTTTTAGTTGTTTAATTTTTGCAACAGAGGTAAAAAAAATAATATTTTGTTTTTTAATTTCATTCTGAATGCAGAATCTGAGATTCAAGAGTGACAGGATCATGACAGTAGTTTATATTGTTATTTCATAGACACCGTCTGTATGAAGATTCATTTGTGTAGTGCAGAAAATTCAGTATGCTGTAATTTTGTTTTGTGTGTTGCTTTTAGCTGTGGATTTCAATAAATCTTTGACACAACTAGAAGCCCTGCAGCAACAGATTATAAGCAGTCTACAGAACAATGACACAATGATGAAAGATGTCCAGACAAATGTCAAGCAGAACTTGGATGCAATTATAAAGAATATAAGTGGCCTGGAAACTCGCATTGCAGCAGTAAAAAAAAAATGAGCACTGAAAATATGCTGCTGTTAATGGGTTTGTGTAATAATAATAATAATAATAATAATAATATAATTAGTAATTTATATTTTACTCTCATAAAACCATTAGGATTAGAAATGCAAGTTGATAGCTTTGTGTCTGTATATAATAGTGGTTAATTTAATGATACACAAATTCCAGAAAATAAATGTCGCGTCATGCTATGTTGTCAGGTTGTCATACGAAAATAACTGCTAAGTGAAGCTTTATTGGTAGGAAGAGCAAGTCACCCCTCAATGACAAAGGAGGGTGGAACCCTGAGATAAGATTTTTTTTGGGCATCAGAGGTTTTGCTGAAACATTGTTCTGAGAAAAATGTTAGATGTATAAAGTTTAACACTAAGATTGACTCAGGATCAGTTAAATTGGAAGTTAAGTAGAGAGGCAACATTATATTTGGATGTCTGATTGGAGTCAAACTCTATGTCAATAAAAACTTTTGACTGAAACTACAAAATTGTTGTCACCAGTAATGTGAAAATATCATAATGATGAATATGGTGTAATGTTTAGGTCAGTTGTAAAGGATTCTGACAGCAGTGTATTAGAGTTAGTGGGTTTGTGAACTTTGTGCATTGTGGTATTCTGAACAGAATATGTCTTGGAAACTAGATTTGTTTCATGTTCTTTGGTGAAAATGGTAGGGAGACACGCACTTGGTTCGACCCATCAGAAAGAACTAATGTCCATCATTGGACAACATACATTTCCAGAATGGGTTCTGTTCAGAATATCAGACTGTGGACTCAGCTCAGAAACTAGGTAATACCAGGATTAAAGGCAATGTGTGATGCATTGCAAATGGATCAGAAATTCCTGGACCCACTTCTTAGAGAGACCATAGTTTCATAATTGCTCTTTCCCTGGCCCAGGCACAATTAACACCAAGGCAATTCCACCCTTTCCCTGGCATTGGCATGTTTTAATGCTTTGATGCAGGGGCTCGCTCTGCTAGCTCCCGCCCTGGGATGACTGAATGTACGATTACAGAATCTTTACTGCACATAGACAAGTGTCTACGCTTGAACGTGAACCTCTTGTTTAGGCAGCTGTATGATAACACTTATATAGAATAAAAAATGGTTAACATTTCCTAATCATTTTTAAAAGTCCAACCAGGGGAGTGGTGGGATTTAAAAGCCCCGCCACCAAGCAGGGGATTAATATTTGAAGGTGGTACTTAATCATAGACTGTATTTGAATGTAAGATGAACCGAGTGTAAGCCAAGCTGAGTTTTTATATACATGCCCCCCCCCCCCCCCGCAAAAAAAAAAAGAGGGAGAAAAAGGAGAGAATAGGATTTTTAGCACTTCAGCAGTCCTTTGAAGCACGCATTCCAAAATCTGGCTGGTTAGGCCATAATTGAGCTACACCTCAAAATTGGCATGAAGATGCTAAGGTAAAGTCGACTGTGTCCATGCCATGAAGGCATATGGGGCGGAGCAGAGGCATAGCTCCACTTACTCTTAACCTCGACACTAGATGGAGGTGAGTGGTAAACATTACACCCCAGCTGCTTTACCTATGGGAAAAGAAGCCCATTACCCATTGAATAGGAGGCTAAGTGGATACCAGAGCCAGTCTGGACATTTTTGGGGAATGTTCAGCTGCATGTGGCTACTGTTGGCAGTGCTGAGAAGTAAAGAAACTGAACTAATCGTATTTGTAGGACGTACAGAATGTATGTGCACTGCTGTCTGGCCGTAAAATGTACCATAACCACTTGGCAACATTACCTCCTATAGTGCCCATCTATGAATGAGTGATTCTAAGCCAATGGGCACTGGAAATGAAAAACCAGAAAAAAAAATGTTGGTTTGCAGTCACATGAGTGTGGTCATTCTCACATCTGTATTGGATACAATTACTAATTTAAATTTCCTCCCCACTTTTCCTTTCATATGTCTGGAGTGGAACTGTCGCCACCATGTTGATCACGATTTTTAACAGTAGTGCAGACAGAAATACATGAACAGAATTAAATTTTATTTCATTCTCCACCTCATAATCTCCAGTTTTCTAGTTGTAATACTGAAATATTCATGGTAGGAGGAAATTTCACATATTTTCTTAAACAGCCATGAAGAGAAAAGAGGAAAATAATTATGTGAATGTTGGTACCTTACTGCAGGAAAGGAGGTTATCTGCTGCATGCAATTCGAGTTGTTTTTTTTGTTATGGTGGTGTGTATCATATTCTGGGATGTGGTGGTGTGTAGATTGGCAGATAAATACCAACATTCTGAAAGAACCTGCTGTCTTAGTCTCTCTGGTAAGAGGGTAAAGATTGAGGCAATGGCATACAATTAGCAAAAATGTTTTTTTCTTTGTCTAAAACCCACCTGTCAACACCCTTCCCTGCTCTGTCCTGTAGGGCTGTAGAGGTGACCTAAGGTTACTGCACTACTGAAGCAGCTGGTTGAACCCAATCAAAGTGACATTTGCACACCGATGCAACTGATTGAATACCAGTTTCTTGGTTAGTATTTAGAAACATCTTCAGTTAAAGACAATGATGTCATGTGATGGTAAGTTAACTGTAAGAAAAAAAAGGATGTCATGGGTACATCTATGCATCAGAAGGAATTATAATTGTAGAGCCTTCATTGCTGCCCAGGAACTGTCATAGGAGGAGGAAGTTCAGTCATTTTATTGAATGAGCAAGGAAGAACCATAATGAGAAATGCAGTGATATTTTCTATCACCTATACAAGTTTTATGTTGTACAGTGCATCCAAACAAACCATGTAAAAAATCCTGTGCCTATGGACATTTGATGTGACCCTATGTAGTTTTGTGGATATGTTCAGTGTTCTGGAGGGATCTGCTGGCTTCATTTTCAGGGTCTGTCTTATTTAGTATTAATCAAAATATTTTTGGACTAATTATCATGCGATAATAGGGTTAATGTCCAATCAGGACTAATATGAAGAACCTGCCTCTATTATTCTTTGACCAGTTCACGCAGCATTACATCCCACACAAATAAAACCAATAATCCATACATGTTGCCCCCTATAAAGTAAGGGGGTTACAAAAATTGCATTCTACAGAAAGTGTAGGATGCTTGAATGTAAATAGGGTGTTAGCAACAATGTTCTCACTATACGATCACCGAACATTTTGCTCTCCTAGACAAGGACTGACCTGTTTGCTGCAAAGTATTGTACTATGCTTCCACAATCAACCCTCATCTGTAGGAACTAAAATTAAAACATAAAATCAATATTGAAATAAACAGAACATGGTCTTCATATTTTGCACTTCAATTGTACATAATTATTTCAGTTTTTCCTTGAAGCTCCATAATATTCAGCTTGTTCCATGGACTTATTTTCAAAGCAAACAATCAATGAATGGAGATCACTACACACAGTGCCATCTGTTGGCAGAGATACAAACAACTTCATTTTTTTCAAATAATTTACAAATTTAGACTGAAAATGCTTGTCATATTTTACAGTCGGTGGTGCAAATATTTATGTAACCCTTTTCTTGGAGACTTATGACATTCATTGTCGTCCAGTGACATGATACACCAAAAATCTAACAAATATATTACGTACACACACAAACACACATATATATTACTGTATACAGTTACTGTGGACTGGATCCAGTGCCTGTCTTGTGAACATGGTAAAGAACTCCAGGTTTTTATAAATGACCACAAATTTCTTGACCAACAGGGTAACTATATCAGCTTCTCTTGAAGGCCTTTCCTCCATAGGGTTAACTTATAATGGCTGGGATAAAAGTATGTGTTTTTCCTAGGTCACTATCAGATGGCCAAAAGGAAAATAAACACATGTACTATGTGAGGCATAAACACAGGAAAAACTGAAATGAGACAGGAAGCTTAACACTCCATTAATGCTGGGAAATAATGTTTAAGAGTTTGGACAACATATGATCCCGTATCTGCTGTCCATCTGGATATGTGATCAGAATGAGTGATAGTGAAATACTGGACAGAATTATGAATTATAACCCACAAGGAACAAGAAGAGCAGGTAGGTCAAAAGTAAGATGGATTGGTGTTGTGAATAATCATGTGAGAAGGCAAGTGTTAGAAATTGGAGGATAGAAGCTAACAATAGAGATGGATGGCAGGGCATCCTTGGAAATGGCCAAGGCCTGCTTAGGGCTGTAGTCCCTTTGATGATGATGTGCTACCCACCCCATCCCTCTGACCCACTTGCCACATTTCTGACACTGAATGCATGTTTTGTCCTTGCCACTAGAGCTATACAATTATTACAATTACAAGCATAGGCCGTGATTCACAAGCAAAAGAAGCATCACTCTGTTGCAAGCTATGTCAACATACACAATATGAACACACAAACTGTAGGTTGAGAATGTACTGAATTGGTAGCAATGACATTCCTACTTGATTACCACAAAAAATAATTTGAGCTCTTGTGCAAAGTAACGGGTTAAAAAAGTCAATATGGTGTGGCAGACACAAAGCTTACATGGGTGGATAATAATGAAATGGATGTTAAAGAAAACTAGGGTGGGAGGGTATGGACTGGATTTATCTCACTTAGGATGGGAACACATGGCAGGCTCTTGCGAACACAGGCTGCACTAAATGTGGGGATTTTCCTGCCTAGCTGAGTACCTATTAGCTTTGCAAGAAGGGCTCTGCTTGAGGGAGTTACTCAGTACATACTGAAATGGGAAAAATTACAACATACCCCATTAGAAACTCGGCACACTTCTGTATAAGCTAGCAGCATGAGACATGTAAACAGTGAGGCTCAGGCTAGCAGTTGTAGAATTTGTCCCAGACTCAACTGACTTTCTTGCCAGATTACTAGGGATGATCATGAAGTATGATGATCAGTTACAGGCAAGAACATTTGGACAGAACAGGAGGTGGTCACATAACAGGGCTCTCTGCCAACCCATTTTTGTGGAAACTTTGTTACTGGAATAACATGTCGTTGGAATCCCCCTTCTTCTCTACATCACAATTAGTATGTGACTGGTTTATTGTCTGGTTCAAGTACATGAGCTGTTCTGGGATATCTCAGCAACTGACTGGCTATGAACTGGACGGTGGAAGTTCGACTATTTGGGGTAAAGTGTGTTCTTGCAACCTTAAATCGCAACGACTTCGCTACTACGGGTACCAATTCCACCGCCAACGAAGATTCGCGACCGTAGTTCACCCAATGTACGAAAAACGAAGCGGGAGATACGAAAACATACTGGAAAAGGAACGAAATTAGGAGGCAGATGCAAACACGTATGTCAGAATACGAAATGAAAAATGATTGGGGAATGGAAACTTAAGACCACAGATTACTCTCTCTTCCCACATCCCCCCTCCCGCCAACGCCGGCAACTTCAGCGATTACGACTTACATTGCTACGCCTTGAAACAGTAAAAATGTTCATACACACAGTTCCCACTGTGACCACTTGATGCAGCCAACTCTGGACACGTAAGAATTGTACAACGAATTAGCGAGCAGGGGGGTGAGACTGAAGCAGGGGTATTGGAAGCATGCAACCGCGACATCTTACCGTCGTCAAGTTCAAACTTGTCAAGAACGACAACTACATTATCTCCTATTAATCATAACAGATGTCGCACGAAGTCGGAAGCCACGTGAACTTCTGGACCAATCACAACGAATTGCCATCATTTGAACTCGTTTGTCGCATCGTGTGCAGATATCTGTGGTTACGTGGTTGCTGATGGAGTGACATCAGAGAGTTGCTGGAAGCCGTCGGGAGTGGACACGCACCTGCTTACCTGCCCAGTATTTTGCACGACTAGAAGTATATATAGGGCGCTTGACAAATTTAGTTACAGTAAGTTGTGTTGAATATGCGATTTGCAAGTATATATGATTTGATTTTAATTAATTTGTGTTTATATTTAAAATAACTGTTAATTAGCACGAAGAACGATTTGCAAAGTTCGTAATCATTTTGGCGCCTTTTATATTTAGAAAATACAGGTGCACATTTGGGGTATTCTAAACAAAATTCTTATTTAGAAATTAATAAATATTTATTCGTGAAATATAACAATCATATCACATCTGTGGCAGCGTGGAAATGTATTTTATAAAACTAAAAACTTATAAATTAATATGCAAACGTTTGTAGCAATCTTGGATTTACAGTTTCTTGGCGTCCATGTAAATATTATATTTACCTGGATTATAATATTACGAATTCATGGTTACAATATTTTATTAATATCACAATAATTTTCTAAAGTGTATTATCATAAATTCAGAGGTAATGTTGGTGAATAGGAATCTGTAGACTGGGTTATGAAATTCATAGGCATATTTGGCGCCTCATGTAAAGCCTCAAACCCTCGTAGACGTCTTGGATTTCCACATTTTTTGGCGCCCATATAATTACTACCATAATTTGAATTATATTATTGTACATTAGCATTTATAATATTTTATTAAATTAACAATAATTTTCCACCGTTATTATCATAATTCCAGAGGTAATTCTGTTCGTGATTAGAAATAAGATGAATGTCATGTACAGTTCATAGACATTTTTGGCGCCTCATGCAAACGCTGGTAGTCATCTTGGATTTACAGTTACTTGGCGCCCATATAAATATTAACGATTTTTTAACCTGTAATATTGCACATCAAGAGATACAACGTTTTATTAAGTTCGTAATAATTTTCTGAACGTTATAATCAGAATTCCAGAGTTAAGATTTTGTTAACCGGAAATAAACACACTGGTTTTTGCAGTTCATAGCCATATTGGCATCTCCTGCAGAAGCTTGTAGACATCTTGGATTCTCGTGTTGCTCTGCACCCACACAGCAATCCTGCTCGTCACACTACGTTAACAGTTAAAATATTGCATTAAGTTCATTAATAATTTTCCAAGTTTCGTTATCGTAGTTCCAAGGTAAGTTTCGTGTTGACCAGAAATACGAAGAATGATCTGTAAAACTTGCAGGCAGTTCGGTTGCCTTTACAGTTATGCAATACTGTGGCATACTTGAGGCTTTATAAAAGGAAGAATTATTCTCCAGGTAAAAGCTACCTTTTTTTCTGACAAATCATACTAACTCCCACACAACTTGCACTATTTTTTTACATATTGAGTAACATGATATTTTCATTACAAATATTGGTAGGCGCCTCCGGATTTTCAAGGTTCATATCGCGGAAATGAATATTAAAGCATTTCAGATTATAATTTTTTACATTAATAATTAAGATGTTTTATGAAGTTCATAATTATTTGTTTTTCCAATTTTTTTCACAAATTTAGGGGTAAGGCTATTGGCAACTAAAGTTTATTAATTTTTACTTATGAGTTACATAATAGAACCGAGTGCATTCTTTGTAACGTCGTAGCCATTTCTGTCTTGGATATTATCATTGAGAAACTTGTGCCGTATTCCAGCCATTATGTACTATTAATAAGCCATAAATTCATTTCTTAACTTCAAGCACCGCAGGTGTTCATTTTCAAGTGAACAGTTATAATGGGTATAAGGAAATAATTCAATATTTATTTGTAGATATCCTGAATTGAATTTTCTGTTCTAAAAAACAATAAAAACTCTATCTGTTGGCATTAGGATAAAAGGATGAATAACAAGCATTTCTAAGTATATTTGTTACATATTAGAGGCATAAAGACATTGACATCAGGCACGAAGCTGCTACTGCCAACAGTGTTTTAAATAAAGCTGAAATATTTGTTCGCTGAAGGTAGGTCTGACACGTGGCGTTTATTCATAGAAAGTAATTGAACACCTTTGTAACAGGTTAATGTAGACGCAGCTAACTGCCATATCGACAGGTTGTCAGGAGTAACAAAACGCAGCCATCCCTTTTTGTACCGTTTTTTGCGAAATAGAAAAGAAGGTTTTGCAGACCATGTCAGTACGTCTGTAAGTCAGTACGTCTGTCCGTCCAAATACATGTGATTGAATATGAGCGAATAAACAATTTAGTTGTTTTCATAAAATCTGCTATACAAGGCCTTCATAAAAAAATCACATAAACGTGAGTTTCGTGAAAATCGGCTCATTGACGGTCGTACGTTTCTTGTGGGCGTAAACGGATTTGAGTCAGTAATTTTACACGTTCTTCAACTGATGTGGTTAAAATTCGGTAGTTACAGAAGGTTTACAGATGATAGCCTCCGCAGTTTTGAAGTTTCGTGAAAATCGATACAGTGAAAACCATGCTCCACTACGGCATAAATGAAAAGTTGCCAGTATTTTCTACACCTTCTATCCGACTTGGTTTAAAAATTCGCTAAGAATAAGTCCACAAAAATGTACTCACTGGTTGTGAGATTCAATCAAATCGGAGCACGAAAGCCATAATGTACTTAAGTGCGTAAAATAATTTCTATCTCACTCCCCACATTTATTCTCCGATTTGGCTCACTTCCGGTACAAGACATCAGAAAATAACGCTGCTAGACTGTTGTGAGTTTCACGAAAATCGTCGCAGGAAAGAACACACTTTTCTTAACGGTGAAATGATATTACATTTACGTCTGCACAGTGAAGCCTTGTAACGTGATGCAGCAGAGTTGTCTTTCAGAAGCTAATGCACCTTCAGTTATTCAAGAAATTCCCAGCATTTTATAGAACCCGAAGATTCGTTTCTGTATTAGAAGACCCCACAGCTTATCTACAATAGTACTGAGTCAGACGAAATTCAATGCACATTCAGTCGTATTCCACTTTAACGTTCTCTCATCTAAACCCTGATCTTACAATCTTCTTATTTTCGTCCTTTTTACACTTTTACCTTTGAATCAGCCACGACCGTCTTTCTTTGCCCATCCAATCGTGTTTTCTTACAGCAATTATCTGTTTATACCACATTTCCCAAAATTTGGCCTGTTACTGTCTTTGCAAAATGAGAAAGCTTCATATCTGCTGAAGTGCTACACATACGTCAAGTGTATGCATTGCGTTGCTCTGTCATGTACTCTGTGTGCCTTTCCAGTTTCTCCTGCAGTGCTGTTTTAACAGTATTATCACTGATGCTAACAACTGTGTCATATCTTCAACTTGAAGTCCGTTTGACTAGCTGCGGTCTTACAATCCACGTTCAATCTGACACTTGTCTTCACCACTGTGTCTTGTTTACGACCCGTATTTCAATTCTGTATCATGCTGGTAACGCAGTTTAGTTGGCGACATATTTTTATTAAATATTCTGTTCTTCATTAACCTAATTCGATGAGGCGGAGTGCTTCCTCAGCAGCTAATAGTGTCTCAGCTTGTAGGATTGTTATTTTATTTATCACAAAGTTCCATTCCTGCGTCAGAAGAGCCAGCTACTGGTCCAGATGAATCCAATACATACCCAAGCAGTCTAGTTTAAAATCCATCTTAATATTATCCTCCCAAATACACCTAGGTATTCTAAGTAGCTTATCTTCGCGCTTCTGTTACCTTGAATCAGCCACGACACTGTCCTTCCCCAGCCGCTCGTCCTATACACGTAATTTTCCATTCCACGATCTATTACCGGCACTCCAAAACAAACATATAATTATGTTGGAGGTCAGTTAAGCATATTCTTTCTTACTGCTCGCGTTTAAGTGTTTTGTCTGCTTCTGCTATCAACACACTATTTGTCTGCTCCTGCTATCAACATACTATTTCCAGTTTCTCCTGCAGTGTCAATATGTGTTGTTGATAATATTAATAATTTATCAGTATTCACTCAACTGAGAATTGTTTTACTAGCTGCGTGTTTTACGAAATGATCTAATATTTTTTTCCAGTTTTGTCTGCCTATGATACTTATTTTCAGGTCTACTGTAGTATTCTCTCGTCTGTGTCTTAAGTGTACCACATGGCCTGTTTCAAATTTCTGTACAAAGAACACCTGTGCATCTCTCTCCCCTCCGATGCAAGCTACTTGTTCCGCCCCTCTCAAATACCTGCAGCCAACACGCCTACCGATATTTGCCGAGCAGCATAAATCATGCAACTGCTAGTCCAGTCGTCTTATCACTCCATCCATGCACCGTCCACACGTTTCATTAAGGACCCTGTTCTCATGCAACCTCAGTCTGCCTGCCTGTCGTCCGTCTCTCCGTCACATTACCTCCCCCGCAACCTGCACAGCACACAATTCACAGTACGTTCATTCACATACTTCTCTCTTCGTAATATAGCTACATTCAGGACAACCCCAATCTTTCGTCATTCCAATTTATTGTTGCTCTTTTAATTTATTTGCTTCTGTTTGGTTTCTTCCGGTAAACAGAACGGAAATGATCGTGGCCTGACATTAAATAACACGTGCTTCGTTTAGCGTCCTTAAATAAATGAAGCCAATACGTCAAAGAACGTGGTTCTTTTTAAAGTCTGAAGTCTTCGTTGCCCAAAACTTTTCAAAGCAACTTGCTTGATAAGAGCAGTCGATGCAAGTTTAACCAAAGTAACGCCATGCATGTGTCCTCCCGTGTGAGGCAACGACTCGATGCAGTACAAGTAAAGAGGGCCAGCGCTCTTTGCTTCCAAACAATTTATGTCCTGTTAAGTTTTTTCACCTGTATACGTGAATGCCAGTACGGTAAATATATGTTAGAAATTTAATGTTACGCGAAGAGAAATCGTCGTAGGTCAAATATTTTGTACGAAAGTATCCCAGGAATATTTAAAATGATAAATCTGTCCACTCTGTTATTTATACCCAAGCAGTGCCACTATAGAATCATTTTGATAAGTTCAAAACACATTTAGCCCTTTTTAACAGCGTAAAAATCATTTAGTTTTTTTTTTCGGTCTACCGCCATGTTGTATCCTCATTTTCACAACAAAAAATGACGTCATAGTTTTTATAGAATGTATTTAATGGCAATTACCACATATGATCGTACAAATTTCTAGTATTTCTACACGACTAACCTACTGTAACACTAACAGAAGTAACTCTTCTTTAGTATTCTGCTTGTAGGTTCATGTCTGTCCTTGTGCATGGCCGGCAAACACTAACTAACACAGTTTGTACGTTCATATGTGCCCATTGGCATTAAGTTTAGGACAAATAAGTTATTTGAATTCCCCTTCTCAAAAACTTTCACGTGCAGGAATTACGTGAATACGAGTTTATTTTGATTTTCCTTACTAATACGTAGTAATTTCTGGAAAGTGGCTTTCAGTTACACCATTTTGGCTCGGACTGTAGTAGGCGGGTATCAAAACAAATTATTTTTTAACTGGTCTGTACATTTCAGATATGGTGATTTTAAATTCCGAGCAAAGAAACGTTTCAAAATATTTGGTAAAGACAATGTTTTGTGTGTGACACACTTTGACCTGTATTGTTTACTGTAACAGCGCTGTGCATTTGAACTGCCAAATGTATATATATATATATATATATATATATATATATATACATTCCAATGTGCTTTAAACTTTAACATTATGAACTCTGGTTTTTACATTGCGATGTGTAACGATCTCCGAACCCGATAATATTTATGGCAATAAACGTTAATGTGAATTTAACATTTCAAGCGGTGGCCACAAATGACCAACAGGTCGGTTCATACTAATTTTAAACACGAATTTTAACCCAAATTTTCGTTAATAACATAAGGAATATGACAGTTTATAAAATGTGAATGAATAAACTTCCTCACAAGGGCTTCTTTTTTGGTTTTTTTCGTAGAAATTAACAAGAACGTATGTCAAATATTTATGAACGGAACCTTACTATACCGAGTATTCAGTTGTCCTCCTCTTTGTCCTGATTTCATTCAGTAAGGATCACGCATTACAACATTATCAGAATATCCCTCCTATAAGGTCCTTGCCCTTATCCTGAACTGTTACCATCACTTTCTGTAAGAATTCCCACAATACGTTTCAACAAATGATAAAGGACACAGACTGGCTACGAATCGCCTTCTATTATCGACACCAACAATAACAATACAATACTTCATCACAGTTAATAATCACAGCCTTCTAACGTGGCCGTTTTGCTGTCACGATATTCAGCAGCAACTAAGCACTAAACTGTGCACCTACACCTCACACTCCGTCTGTCTTGTACTGATTTACTCCCGTTTTCCTCCAGTACTAGTTATTAGATTTACTTTCGTTAAACTTCAATGAATGCAGCTCTTAGTGTGGCGTTTTTTGTTGCGAAGAATTTTGTCGTGGCCTGTCTCAGCAGCAGTAGCCGTTCGAATGTTTCATAAAGTATTCACACACATACACAGCCCTTCCCCCTTTAGGGCCCTGTCATTCGTTGTTTTGACGTTACCTTCTTCAGTAACAGTTACGAACATGTAATGTTAAAGACAACAGGCACTCTACAGGGTGTTTGGTTTTCCTTTGAGGTTCTTCACAGTTAGCAACATGACCTCCCATATAATCTCATTACACTTTTTATTGACTTAGTGTTCTTTGTGAAATTCACAAACAGTTACCAATATAAAATTCCATTAAAGTAACGACGACAGTCTTTCTGTATGGCGTCCTTTTGTCAAATATAAAGCCAGCATAATAATAATGTACAACAGTGCACACAATTCCAAACTAGCTCTATCCATTTAATATCCTGCAACTTATTGCCTTAATATTAACTTTAATATTATCATTACAATTCTCGCTGTCCTTTTCAAAATGTGACCTCACCCAACACACGTGTTCTCTTCGTGTTTACCTAACTTAGCCAACTGGCCAGCCCATCGTAAAATTATTGATTTGTCTACGCTGTCAGTGCTCGATAGATGCATCGATAGATCGACAGACGGCAGTCAACTGAAGTCAGGTACTCTGTTTTAGAGCAAAATTTTTTATTCTTCACGTGTTTTAAACACGCGTAATGTTTGTTTTCTGACATAAGCAGTCCTGTCACGTAGCCTTACAAAATTCATATAACATGGCTGGTTTATAGTAAACAATTTAAGTAGGATGTAAAGTTTGTAAATCGGTAAAAGTTAGGTGTAGTTCTTCCATGTATTTGATGTTATATCCCGGCCTATTTAAGATACATATTATATCGCTATCAATGGTATTAAATTACTATATTTTGGTTGCAACTTTACATCGATATGTAGTCGTGGATGTCAAAGGCCATTTATTGATTGTAATAGTATGAAATATGACCAAATTTTATTGTATTACGTGCAGTCTTTATAGTACAGTCGTTACTTTTCTAGGGAATTCAGACGCGGAACTGGTACAGTAACTGACGTAACATTTGGACACTCTCTACAAACAGTCTAGATTATATACAGATAAAGTAAGAGGGAAATTGAAAGCTAATGGAAAGATTTAACACAAACAATTTGTCAAGCGAAGGGAAATCAGAAGCAGCCTGGAAATTATAGAGGGACAGTTTTGGGGAAAACGTTCACGAGTAAGAGTTAGTAAGCTAAGGGACTGGTTATTGTACTATTACTATACAGGGGGGATTTGTTGAACGTATTGAGCAGAGTGGGTCGTGTTTCTGTAACCAGAACAAGCGTGGATAAATATCTGTCGACAAGTGATGTCGAACGTAATGTGGATTTTGAGAAGGCTTTCAAAAACTTTGTGGTTCAGATGAGAAAAATAGGGGCGAGAACGTGGTAAGCTGTGTATAAACAATTTATCTGGAAAAATAAATTGTGTGAGGTGCAGAAAGAGCCAAGTGTCCAGCTGTGCTCTGCAAATGAGAGGGTTAAGACAGGGTGAGGCTTGAGTGCCTAGTTACTTGATACTCGTATTTCTGTAAGTGACATTGTAGAATATAAGTGATATAAAGGGGGCTTCATGCCCCTGTAATAGGATTATGTAATATAAGTTATATTTTAGACTGTTTATATAGAAGGGGGCTTCATGCCCCAATAATAGGATTATGTAATTTAAATGATATTTTAGACTGCGTTTATGTAGAAGGGGGCTTCATGCCCCAATAATAGGATTATGTAATTTAAATGATATTTTAGATCGCGTTCATATAGAAGGGGGCTTCATGCCCCTTAATAGGATTATGTAATTTAAATGATATTTTAGACTGCGTTTATGTAGAAGGGGGCTTCATGCCCCTGTAATAGGATTATGTAATTTAAATGATATTTTAGATCGCGTTCATATAGAAGGGGGCTTCATGCCCCTGTAATAGGATTATGTAATTTAAATGATATTTTAGACTGCGTTAATGTAGAAGGGGGCTTCATGCCCCAATTAATAGGATTATGTAATTTAAATGATATTTTAGACTGCGTTTATGTAGAAGGGGGCTTCATGCCCCAATAATAGGATTATGTAATTTAAATGATATTTTAGACTGCGTTATGTAGAAGGGGGCTTCATGCCCCAGTAATAGGAATTATGTAATTTTAAATGATATTTTAGACTGCGTTTATGTAGAAGGGGGCTTCATGCCCCAATAATAGGATTATGTAATTTAAATGATATTTTAGACTGCGTTTATGTAGAAGGGGGCTTCATGCCCCAATAATAGGATTATGTAATTTAAATGATATTTTAGACTGCGTTTATGTAGAAGGGGGCTTCATGCCTCAATAATAGGATTATGTAATTTAAATGATATTTTAGACTGCGTTTATGTAGAAGGGGGCTTCATGCAATAAGGTAGATTAAATATATTTTATCAGTGATATTGTAGAACATTTTTGTGCAGGTAGCCTTATGCCCAATCAGCCGTATGCCTATCGGTCTTATGCCTATCAGCCTTATGCCTATGAGTCGTATGCCTATCAGTCGTATGCCACCTTACGAATTACGAATTTCCAAAAGCTATAAAACGTGAGAATCTGCGAAGTCCAGTAATTTCCGAATTATCAGGCAAATTATCTGTGTGGCAGGCAGTGTGTGGTTAGTGACTTTGACTTCGCGTGTTTGTGACATCTTGCCTGGGAATGTAGAAGGCGTGTGAAAATAGCTATTTGTGCAGTGATACAGACTGCTTTTGTTACGGATTTTAAACCACCGTTCGGGTCAAACACTTTCGTTATTTCTCGTGGTGTTTTTGTGATGTGGAATGAAGTGTTGTGATGTGTGTGTAATAGCAGCGACTCTCTGAGTATCCGTCAAACAGTGTTGTGTCATACTCTCAACGGCAGCAACATTCCAGTGGAACAAGCAGCAGGCTGTGAACCCAGGAACAAAGGACACGGAGCAACGCGCAAACAGTAACGTTAAGACCAAAACAGTGTCGGCTGAACCTCTAGCGGTCAGGACCCATCCGCAGGAGGATGGGCTGGGTACTCGCAGCAAATCAGGTACGCCATAGCACCGACACGAGCTTATCATGATGTCAGTCCGGCCCCAGGCTGGTCATGATAATTACCGCCGTGCCAGGCAACTCTGTATTTGATGTGGTAGCCGCCATGACTTAGGGCGTAGGTTAAGGTCGAGTTGACAACCCTGTGGAAGTGATTTTTTTTTTACTTAGTCCGTAAGTCTTGTCCTCCCTGCCCTCCCCGTTAGGTGCCCCAGTTAGGATTTCTGGACAGGATAGATCGCGTGAATTAGCGCCATGTGACAGTAGGGCCGTTCGTGTAGGAGGGTTTAGTGTTAAGTGTTTATGTGTGTGTTTTTGTTTACCGCAGGGTGTCAACTTGACAGGGTTCGGTCGGCACAACCAATGATATCAATGCGAGAGGGAGAGAGATAAGAAAGATGCTTTAATAGTTTCTCCCTGTGAATAACTCGTATTGGAAGGGCAAAGATTCAGTGAAGCAGAAAGTAATTCTGCTTAGACCCGTCTTTCACTTCAGTGTTGAAAGGCAAGTGTTTGAATCTGTAACAACAGGCTGTACACAGTGGAGAGTGACATATGTAAAGTGACATGTTGTATATGTTTCTGTGAATGTGTTGTGAATTTATTGTACAAAATAAGGTAACAGTTTCAACATTAGAGAAGACATCGACAGCTATCAACAAAAGGTAGGTCTAACTCAACTGTCAACATGAATGCTCTTCTAATCGACTATCAACAAGTAGGTCTTACATCAACTGTCAACATGAAAATGCTTCTTCTACATCGACTATCAACAAAAGGTAGGTCTTCAACATCAACTGTCAACAATGAAAGCTGCTTCTTCTACATCGACTATCAACAAAAGGTAGGTCTTCAAATCAACTGTCAACAATGAAAGCTGCTTCTTCTACATCGACTGCTATCAACAAACGTTCTGTCTTACACGTCGATTGTCAACCTTAAAGATGCGTCTTTGGCGCTGTTAGGCCTAATAATGGACAAACGTAACAACAACATTTACATTTCACATGTCGATAAAAGCAGACGCTCTGCCGTCGTAATTTGTACTTCATATAAACAACAATTCACTTGACAGAATTGTGTATGTGTGTGTGTGTGTGTGTGTGTGTTTAAACCGATATGTTGCAACTGAACTGAACTGCTTGGCTGCCAGATTTTTAATTTGGCCTGAAATGACGAATTATTTTCCACAATCTGCAAGTCGCGTAAGCGAGACGTCGATCGAATGGACCACGCATGTCTTCGTTTGGTTTCCAACGTGAATGAAGCGTCTTTCGAAAGCGATGCTTTGAGTTACAGTTTTAACAGAAGAAGACGCCGATATTTTATTTTTCCGACGATTTCTCACAACTCCATTGAAGATGATAATTGTGACTTCTTTTCGTCTTCTGTTTTAATTCCCTAGACTAGATGGCTTATAACCCGGTACTTCGGTTTCATTCAGCTGTCCGTTTTAAAACGTACAGCTGCAATGAACAGAGGCACACAGTTATATGCCTTCCATGATCAGGGTTATTAAAACGTACAGCGTCTTGGATTTGTAACATGTAACATGTAACATGTAACAGAAGACAGTAGAAGAACGGCTCGTGTCGAGGTAAGTTTTGAGCTAATCCTGTTAATTAGGCACTTGCAGTTCGTGTTTGTTGCTGTTGTTTACAGAACATGTTACTAATTATACTTTCTTTTTCAGGTCCCGCTCATATCCTGTGCCTCATCGTGGCGAGCGGGTGAAACAAAGAACGATGCACGCCCCCAAATTAAAAATTTCGCTAAATGAAACCTCTTCCATTTTTGCATATTTTGTTATCTATTGTATGCATTCCTTTTGGGAACTTCAGATATTTATTCCTCTTTCGTAGCAGTGCTTTAACATCTCTTAATTTCCGCGTGTTTGTCGGCCATTTTTCCAGATAGGATTGATCTGCCGTGGGTTTTTATACGTGAATTTCGGCATTTTAATTTCCTTACAGAAACCTATGCACCGTTTTTAATTTCAGACCGCACTCACCTGAAGTATTACAGAACCCTTTAAAGAAGAAAATTAATCTAGTTTTATTTAAATATTCAGTCCGTACCGTGCAGTAAACACACTCCGTCTCAGTTATACAAACCAGTCAGTTAATGTTGTACAGTGAAATAATCGCTGTTTGTTCTGAGATCCACACAAAACACATAAATACAGTCCGTACCGCGCAGTAAACACACTCCGTCTCAGTTACACAAACCAGTCAGTTAATGTCTGTACAGTGAAATAATCGCTTTTGTTCTGAGATCCACACAAAACACATAAATACAGTTCGTACCGCGCAGTAAACACACTCCGTCTCAGTTATACAAACCAGTCAGTTAATGTTGTACAGTGAAATAATCGCTGTTTGTTCTGAGATCCACACAAAACACATAAATACAGTCCTGTACGCGCAGTAAAACATCCGTCTCAGTTCCAACAGTATTATGTTGTACATGAATAATCGCTGTTGTTTGGTCACACAAAACACATAAATACAGTTCGTATCCGCGCAGTAAACACACTCCGTCTCAGTTATACAAACCAGTCAGTTAATGTTGTACAGTGAAATAATCGCTGTTTGTTCTGAGATCCACACAAAAACATAAATACAGTCCGTACCGCGCAGTAAACACACTCCGTCTAAGTTATACAAACCAGTCAGTTAATGTTGTACAGTGAAATAATCGCTGTTTGTTCTGAGATCCACACAAAACACATAAATACACTGTGTGGGCAGAACGTAGAATTGTTGGAATGTTAAACGTGGTGGTACATATAGTAACCACTGGGCTTTAGAGGGTTCTGATATAAATATTCAGTTCGCACCGCGCAGTAAACACACTCCGTCTCAGTTATACAAACCAATCAGTTAATGCTGTACAGTGAAATAATCGCTGTTTGTTCTGAGATCCACACAAAACACATAAATACACTGTGTGGGCAGAACGTAGAATTGTTGAATGTTAAACGTGGTGGTACATATAGTAACCACTGGGCTTTAGAGGGTTCTGATATAAATATTCAGTTCGCACCGCGCAGTAAACACACTCCGTCTCAGTTATACAAACCAATCAGTTAATGCTGTACAGTGAAATAATCGCTGTTTGTTCTGAGATCCACACAAAACACATAAATACGCTGTGTGGGCAGAACGTAGAATTGTTGAATGTTAAACGTGGTGGTACATATAGTAACCACTGGGCTTTAGAAGGTTCTGATATAAATATTCAGTTCGCACCGCGCAGTAAACACACTCCGTCTCAGTTATACAAACCAATCAGTTAATGCTGTACAGTGAAATAATCGCTGTTTGTTCTGAGATCCACACAAAACACATAAATACACTGTGTGGGCAGAACGTAGAATTGTTGAATGTTAAACGTGGTGGTACATATAGTAACCACTGGGCTTTAGAGGGTTCTGATATAAATATTCAGTTCGCACCGCGCAGTAAACACTCCGTCTCAGTTATACAAACCAATCAGTTAATGCTGTACAGTGAAATAATCGCTGTTTGTTCTGAGATCCACACAAAACACATAAATACGCTGTGTGGGCAGAACGTAGAATTGTTGAATGTTAAACGTGGTGGTACATATAGTAACCACTGGGCTTTAGAAGGTTCTGATATAAATATTCAGTTCGCACCGCGCAGTAAACACACTCCGTCTCAGTTATACAAACCAATCAGTTAATGCTGTACAGTGAAATAATCGCTGTTTGTTCTGAGATCCACACAAAACACATAAATACACTGTGTGGGCAGAACGTAGAATTGTTGAATGTTAAACGTGGTGGTATATATAGTAACCACTGGGCTTTAGAGGGTTCTGATATAAATATTCAGTTCGCACCGCGCAGTAAACACACTCCGTCTCAGTTATACAAACCAGTCAGTTAATGTTGTACAGTGAAGTAATCGCTGTTTGTTCTGAGATCCACACAAAACACATAAATACAGTCGTACCGCGCAGTAAACACACTCCGTCTCAGTTATACAAACCAGTCAGTTAATGCTGTACAGTGAAATAATCGCTGTTTGTTCTGAGATCCACACAAAACACATAAATACAGTCCGTACCGCGCAGTAAACACACTCCGTCTCAGTTATACAAACCAGTCAGTTAATGCTGTACAGTGAAATAATCGCTGTTTGTTCTGAGATCCACACAAAACACATAAATACACTGTGTGGGCAGAACTCAGAATTGTTGAATGTTAAACGTGGTGGTATATATAGTAACCACTGGGCTTTAGAGGGTTCTGATATAAATATTCAGTCCGTACCGCGCAGTAAACACACTCCGTCTCAGTTATACAAACCAGTCAGTTAATGTTGTACAGTGAAATAATCGCTGTTTGTTCTGAGATCCACACAAAACACATAAATACAGTCCGTACCGCGCAGTAAACACACTCCGTCTCAGTTATACAAACAGTCAGTTAATGTTGTACAGTGAAATAATCGCTGCTTGTTCTGAGATCCACACAATACACATAAATACAGTCCGTACCGCGCAGTAAACACACTCCGTCTCAGTTATACAAACCAGTCAGTTAATGCTGTACAGTGAAATAATCGCTGTTTGTTCTGAGATCCACACAAAACACATAAATACATTGTGTGGGCAGAACGTAGAATTTGTGAATGTTAAACATGGTGGTACATATAGTAACCACTGGGCTTTAAAATGGTTGATGTACTTTTCTTTAAAATTCCCATTGTGTGGTCACATATTTGTGTTTGTGAATCTAGTAACTTGATATCATCAGTTACGGCATTGCATCGTTCTTTGGCCAAACAGGATAAGCTTAATGAAGTGCTAATTTTGCGTTTGTAATTTCCTAGCCACTGAACCCATTAAACCCATTCCTCAGCATTCAGCACTTAACTGTTTAATAATTGCCCTGTTGCAAAAACAAAATGCTTCTCAAATCCAAATCGTAAGCTGCCATTAGAATTTGACATTTAAATATATCAGCTTTAAACCTATTTTTATATTCAAGTTTTAGTGCACAGTGTTAGTGACTGATTGACCTTACATTTACATCGACGTTTCCCCCCAGTAATGTTACTTACCATGCCGAAACTGAAATGTTATGAGAAATAAAAAATCATGGAAATTTTTAAAATGTCCACCTTTAATACCATCTACATCCGTGTTTATATAATGTTTTCTTCTCCGACATCACGTTTTCTTTAAAATAAATTACATATGCAAAATAAGAAGATTGCAAATGCTGTATCGTGACCTAACACAGAATTTACTAACCAGTTCTATAGTTACAAAATGTCATACGGTTTCATGGTACACGTGCAAATTTCATTTCTGTTGCACGTTTCAGAAAGTACGGCCTTACTTTCCCTGATTTTGATGAAACTCCTACATGTGCAGCTTCGTAATCCCCAGACGCCTTATACCGAATTTCACCCCAATCGGTCAAAAGTGTGCGAAGTAGCATAGAAATACTTTTAATTCACCACGCAAAGCACGGCTTTGACTTAGCCGCTTCCAAAAAAACTCAGTCACTTTACAAACTGTTATGCATATTTCTGTACCAGTTCTTTCTTCAAACCGGACAAAAACGTTAAAAAAAACGGGCTAAATTTCATTTACGCTCTTAAATAAATTGTGGCCCATTGAGCCGATTTTCACGAAGATTGCGCTGGCTTGACGTCTCTTTGTAAAGAAGCCCTATACCAAATTTCATAAAAATCCGACTGACATTTCACTTTGTGGCACACAATTCGAGACATAACATTTACAGTAACTGCCCTTTTGTACTGCATGACGCCATAAGGGGTGGAGGTATAGCTCCACTCATTCTTATACTCCCCACTAGAGGGACGTGAGCGGTCATCCTCACAACCTGGACGCTTTACCCTGGGGAAAGAAACGCTGATACCCATTGAAGACCAGGCTGGGTGGGCCACAGAGCTGCCCTCGACGTTTCGGAGAAGAGAAGCTCTCTTGTCCCTCCCGGGAATCGGACCACGACCCCACGGTCGTCCAACCCGTATCCCAGTCACTATACTGACTGAGCTATTGAGGCTCCTCACATTCTCTTGTAATCATGTCGTGACCAGTACACGCACTGTCACACAGACATAAAGAACCACCAATTTACATCTTATCTTATCTTACATTTACAATTTACAACTTGCACGCTAAATCTCAGCTGCACTAGCTACTGCTTTACTCCCAAAACAAGCGCCCCTCTTCCCATCCGACAGGTGGCCAAATGGGGCTCATAACATGCCTTAATGGGCCACAAAATAAAAATCTCATTTCTGCCGTGACGTAAGATTGAAGTGTTACATGGTCACGGTAGTGAATGTTAAGATTATACTACCCTCAACACGGTGGTAGCAGGTTACTCCTAAACGTCGGTTTATATCTACCAGACTGCACGCCTTCATTCGTGTACCCTGAAGATGGAGCAACAGCTTCTTCCGGAACGTCGGTACCTGTCTACCGAAATACACGGCGTGCCGTGCACACCACAGAAACGTCGGCAACTAAACCATTCCACACGGCATCGTATCCCAGAACTCTTCAATCTTAAACACTGCTGTGGAAACCTCAAATGTCCAAATTGTAAAGAAGTGCCAATTAAATTTATTTCGCATACTTTAATTCTATCATAAAGTACGGAATAATTTTTTGGGGTAATTCCTCTAACAGTAAGAAGATATTCACCTTACAAAGAAAATCATCAGAATTATGGTCGGTGCACAACCAAGAACTGCATGCAGAAGTATGGTCGGTGCACAACCAAGAACTCCACGCAGAAGTACGGTCGGTGCACAACCAAGAACTCCACGCAGAAGTACGGTCGGTGTACAACCAAGAACTCCACGCAGAAGTACGGTCGGTGCACAACCAAGAACTCCACGCAGAAGTACGGTCGGTGCACAACCAAGAACTCCACGCAGAAGTACGGTCGGTGCACAACCAAGAACTCCACGCAGAAGTACGGTCGGTGCACAACCAAGAACTCCACGCAGAAGTACGGTCGGTGCACAACCAAGAACTCCACGCAGAAGTACGGTCGGTGCACAACCAAGAACTCCACGCAGAAGTACGGTCGGTGCACAACCAAGAACTCCACGCAGAAGTACGGTCGGTGCACAACCAAGAACTCCACGCAGAAGTACGGTCGGTGCACAACCAAGAACTCCACGCAGAAGTACGGTCGGTGCACAACCAAGAACTCCACGCAGAAGTACGGTCGGTGCACAACCAAGAACTCCACGCAGAAGTACGGTCGGTGCACAACCAAGAACTCCACGCAGAAGTACGGTCGGTGCACAACAAGAACTCCACGCAGAAGTACGGTCGGTGCACAACCAAGAACTCCACGCAGAAGTACGGTCGGTGCACAACCAAGAACTCCACGCAGAAGTACGGTCGGTGCACAACCAAGAACTCCACGCAGAAGTACGGTCGGTGCACAACCAAGAACTCCACGCAGAAGTACGGTCGGTGCACAACCATGAACTGCATGCAGAAGTACGGTCGGTGCACAACCAAGAACTCCACGCAGAAGTACGGTCGGTGCACAACCAAGAACTCCACGCAGAAGTACGGTCGGTGCACAACCAAGAACTCCACGCAGAAGTACGGTCGGTGCACAACCAAGAACTCCACGCAGAAGTACGGTCGGTGCACAACCAAGAACTCCACGCAGAAGTACGGTCGGTGCACAACCAAGAACTCCACGCAGAAGTACGGTCGGTGCACAACCAAGAACTCCACGCAGAAGTACGGTCGGTGCACAACCAAGAACTCCACGCAGAAGTACGGTCGGTGCACAACCAAGAACTCCATGCAGAAGTACGGTCGGTGCACAACCAAGAACTCCACGCAGAAGTCTGTTTAACAAATTAGACATTTTACCTACTCCATGTCAATATATATTTTCATTAATGAACTTTATTTTAAACAATCAATAAATTTTCAAACAAATTCATCTATACACAGTACAGACACAGCAATAAGCACCACCTGCATGGATCAAATGTCAACCTATCTTCTTTTCAAAAAAGTACAGTCTATGCCGGTATCACAATTTTCAACAGACTCCCTGAGTCTCATAAGTCTTAAGGATGAAAAGACAAAATTTAAAGTAGCGTTAATCTGGATGTTATTCCTTCTGCAAAGTTTTGGCTAATATATATTCCAATACTGACAAGACAGCAGCCATATCCTGGACAATGAACAATTGCACCTACTTTGTAGGGTCTTCAGTGACAAAATGAATTGGAATGGGGACGTAGATTTAGCTTGGTGCATAGTACTATAGCATTTGCCACAAGGGGCTGAGTGGGGACAATGTAAAAAGGTAATGTGGACAGCTGGTGTCATGCTGATACAGTGGAAGTATGTAGGGGCAAATAATTCAGTTACTGTCTGGTGTAGCATATTGTATCTGCAGTGCTTATGGCGAGGGATGTGAAACGATGGACTGCCACTGTCTGTAAGCAAAATTTAAACCATCCTGAATATACTGAAATACTGTTAACCAAAAAAATAAATTCAGATGTTGCTGTCCTTTATCAATGTGCCTTCCCAGCAATGTACACTAACATGGTAATGCGTCAATTTTATTATTATTATTATTATTATTATTATTATTATTTCATATGACATAAGTTATACATCCAGTTGTAGTACGTCATTACATACTGATGAGATCTGCGCTCGTGTGGGATATTACACAGCGTCGAGTGGTACGTTCTCCCGAAACGTCGGCAAAGGATTACCACTCAACACTGCGTAATATCCCAGAAAGGCGCAGATCTCATCAACACGGGTTAAATAAACGGATTACCGACGGGATCCGTAATGAATATCAGTAAGGATTCCTTTTTGCCCACTGATACAGTTGACGTGCGCAGCACAGAAGACAAGAAGTTTCTGCTATGGATCAGAGGTTAAGTGCGACGGTAGCTGCAATCTGTGTTAGCGAGTACCGGCCTGTAGTATCAAGGGCAGTTGGTATATGATCTGCATCCAGACAGGGATGGTTGTGTGGTAATCTGTGTTGTGTGTTCCCCACCTTGACGTTGGTAACCGTGCTGAATGCAAGCGAATCGCAGAGCAACGGAGTAGAAAGCCGCGAAATTTTTGTTCACGTAGTTTGTTAATAATGGAAGTTTTTAAAAATAAGCGTCGTACGACAATTTTACTTTCCTCTGTTCCGAAAAGAGAAGACATGTGTTGCGTCGTGGGTTACGTAAATTGCTCGGAAAAACGTGACAGTTCAGCGAAATCGCTTTACCATTGGAAAATATTTAGATGCAGGTATAGGGTTTGCTGCTGCTGCTGCAGCTGTTGTTGTATATTATACATTTAAAATTGCATCCATTTTATGTCAGAGAAAGTGGTTCCGAAAGATGCGTTTGTGAAATCGCATCTTTCGGCCCACAAATTTGAACAAAGCCACATGATTTGATAGAAGGAATGTAGATTGTGGTAGAATAAGAGGGAGCATTGTGGATCAATGTTCAGTGATGAATTTAAATTAATACTATGAATTTGTGCATGTGTACAGCCAGGAATTTTTTTTTTATATTAAGTTACAGCATTTTCCATATGTGGACTAGGTTAACTTATCAGATAAAACTACCTGCCAGATATTTGTCGACATTAGAAATTAGGCTTACCCACAATGTAATTGATCTTTACCAACCTACATAACGTATACAGCATAAAATGGACCTACTGCTTCTTGTGCTATGTGATGTGTGTACAGAATACAATTTACATTTTGAATTTTGCATTTGATATCTTTGTAAAAGAAAAGGACGTGGAGTTACCAAGAATTAAGACAATTTTTTACTAATTACGGAAAAATCGGACTGGATTAAGCCCCAGTGATACACATCCCATTTGCTGATTTGGCAAGACATGATCGAATAGTGAGCAGAGTAACGTAATAAAGTTGCAAAACTGTGACAGACTCTCATCTGTCATTCCAACTTGTATTCTCTTGCAGGCAGCTGATATTTTCTGAGCCAGAAATAATTGCTTCACCTGCAAGTGGAGAAGATGGAATACTTTATATTGTAATGACAGATGACTATTACAAGTCAGGAAGGTTACAGCTGCACTTGGAGAAGTTGAACATGACTGTAAGTGCTGTTGAGAGAAATAATCCATCATATTTACAGCTGTGCCTCAATGTTTCTTATTAAGTGGATAAAATTTCTGTGCCATCTCTCATATTCATTTTGTTACTTTACAATGCGCTCAGTATCACAGACTATATAGCATCAAATGTTATGATTGGTGATTGATGATTTCAAAGGAATTTGGAAGTGGTCATGCTGTAACGAACGTACTAGCGTAGCATTTCTGTTGAGGGGCTCAGGAAAACCACAGAGATTTTCATTCAGGATAGCTGGTGCCTAGCCAATATTCAACCCTTGCACCTCCCAAATAAAGTATAGAATATTACCACTGAACCAATCTGCTTGGTCTCATGTCAATTTTACATATGTGCTGTTCTTTTCAGGTACACAAAGTCTTCGAATGCTGTGCTTACAGAGTCAAATCCTTTTTGAGGTGCGGATTTGAGTCTGTGTGGGGATCTTGCCAAAAGTCTAGGGATTCATAATTTCAGTTTAATTCTGAATCAATACAGGCTGTAACTGATGCCACAGGAAGAAGTCATATTGTTGGCAAGAACCACTGTACTTCAGGCTTCCCACATACTGCCCACTGTTGTTTCCCCTCCTGCCCACCCCCTCTCCCCAAATCTTACATCAGCCAATTCAAAGCTGTTGTCATTAATGAAGTTTGTCACATTTATTTATTTATTTAGGTATTTAGTTAGTTGTTTATTTAATCACTATAGTAGCTCAGACTATGTAGTCACATGGTACGATGATTAATGTAATGAATAATGATTTGGAAAAGATGTAGAAGGATGAAGTTGTGGTCTATTTTAAAATACTGTACTGGCTTTTGACTGGAGGGACTGAGGAGAGACATGAAGCCCTCAGTCAGGATAGCCAGTCTCTGGATTTGAAAAATATTTGAAATAGTATTAAAGAGTCAGTCTAACACAACTGTATGTTTATTGAAAAGCTACATGTTTCAGTCTAGATATCAATCATCACTGGGCTAAAAAATATACAATCATTAAAAGGCATATGGGGCTGGCAAAATGGACGGAGAAGACACCTGGGTTTTGATGCAGGGGTTCCAAATGCATACAACTCCTCTTTGTGGCCTTTGTAAAATTTTGAACTTAATGCCATGCAGTCTTGTTAAGATTTTCTCTGCATTAAAGATTCTTGTTTCTTTTTCCAGGCAATTGTATGAGGCATATGTCTTTGCACTGCTGCAAATTATGACTGATGGTTACATATTAACTTATGTAATGGATACTTACCTGTAAAAGTTGCGTGCTACTACGGGGCACAGGGCAGTTGTGGAAACATTGTACACCAGGCACCAGCACTGTCTTAACATTAGGTGTTCTGCCGTTGGTGATGTGCATTCAAAGTCCTGCTTTATATTACATGAAAATCGGTTTAATTTGCTGATATGCTATCGATCAGTGACACACATTCCATTTTACACTGACTGTATTTACATAAAAAGTTTTTCTGTCATTGTTATGAACAATTCTTTACAGTTAGTGTGATATGACTATTAACCATGTTTCAGTGGGGCATTCCAGAGCCAGTGTCTGACATAATTTATGAAGCATGCTTCCACTATACACTGATAGCACGCATCAGTCCGCTGTGGAACCAAGTTGATAGTTACTTAATCCAAGATCGTGATTTTCTACTGAGTACATCCCCATGAATGCCATTAAATTTGATGTAATAGCAAGAGGTACGTTTGTAACAGTTCTCATTATTGTTGAACCACTTTTTAAATTGCTGATTGACATCCATTGACATTGCAGTAAGACTTCTATGTCTGGTTTGAGCAGTGCTTGCCTGTTGTGGAGGTTTGCTTACACCAAGAATGACAAACACATCATTAAGATGTTGATAAATAGAATGAAACTTGGATTTGAGGTTTCTAAAAATACCATTTATAATGAATGTAAAATGAATTACATGATTATTTATGTAGCTATTAAGTACTGTATTACATTACAAATGTAACCTCATTTGATGTATTACATTGAAAGTATAAGCTAGTTCACTTCTTCTACATATCCATTAAAGCCAGTTACCGGGGGTTTTTTTTTTTTTTGTATTTTCCATACCGTGCATTATAATTCAATTTTTTTTTAAATATTATCCAACAAATGCACTTACTTGTTACAGGCTCATAATAATATATTTAAAAAAAACATTCCACTCCTACATGTTTCAGACCCTTTTGGCCCATTAGTACTGTGAACACCTCCATGTAACACACACGCTGCCTTAATCTACTGCTTCCAGTGTAACAGATCACCACACGAATAATTACCAGCAGATCTACAGATACAACAGACCAAGTATTATTATGTAATTGTTTTATGCAATAACATCTGATGTTCTCCCTGTTGACGGGCTGACAAAGTCCGAAATATGTCGGAGTGGAACGTTTTTTAAATATGTTATTATGAACCTGTAACAATTAAGTGCATTTGTTGGATAATATTAAAAAATAAGTTGCTGCTTCTTTTACTCTCTGCCGAATGCTGCACACCTCATACTCAGTAACAGTGAGGGCAGCCATTGTGTATTTATTCCATGTTTGTAGTGGATATTTATCCACATCATACAGTGGAGTTTCTTGGCTGAGCTACCAAATCTGGTCTGGGCCTTGTCACCATGTTGTAAGAATGGGCCATTATGGTAGTTGAGCCAGGTTTCTCCACTGTTCGCAGAGTGTGGCACATGTAACACGAAGACAATAGAGAAGGTATGAAATTATAATTGAACATTTTTTTTCTCTCTCTCCCTCTCCCACGATTTCCAATTGAAAGTACTTAAAACAGTAGCAGTGTGCCAGTTTATGGTCAGTTGGAACATAGTCGAAGAGTTGGATAGCAAGTACGAATGTATATTTAAGGAAAATCTAATGGCGTTCTTATGGAAGTTTTGGCGGGACTGGTAAAAATGTGCATAGAATCAAGGAGACTGTGGACTCAAGGAACATGAAATCAAAGTTTCACTGTGGCAGTCTGTGTCATCCTTATAGTAAAGTTCAATAACTGAAATATGAAGCACATACTCCATAGCAAATTGGAAATGTTATTCTCCCAATATGATGGGCAAAGGATGGATAAATTATGGCTTGTAGATGGCATACACATCCTAAGAGGAAAGTTACACCTCGGAAGGAATTTCATATGCTAAAAATTGAAATTACAAATTCACACATGCAAGTTTTTTTATCTCATAAATATGGGGCACTGCTCTGGGGATTATCTTGTTTGCTACATTTACCTGCTTGCATTGTATGCATTTAAAAAGCAGTTAATTTGTTGCGTATTTATTTAGCCAGTTACCAATGTAGCATGTTTCATGATGTATTCACGAGAGTTCAGGAGCATGATCTACAGGTCAGTTTTGGAGCAAAATAATTTGACAAACTGTGGGTCTTTTTAGCACTTTTATCAACTTATGCACTAGCTGAATGTGCACTGAATAAAACTCACCTTTATTATCATCGTTTTAAGCATTTACAAGAAAACTGAAGTTTTAAGGTTGTTGCAGCTGTGTTTGCAATGCTTGCCATTAGGTTTCATGCATGCTGTCAGTTGTTGTGCCATTGAATGTTGTCACTCGGTGCATTCCAGTTGATTTACGATACCAGTGGCAGCTTCATGCATGACCTCTAATAAATGATGCCTTGCTTGTGGTTTACTGTTGTAATACACTCTCAACTTCATGCAACACTACAGAACAAAATGTAATGGTTTCATGTTGGCTGACCAAGCAGGCCATGCCTCTGTTCACATCTTTTTATCCATCCAACTTCATGATTTTCTTTCAGAAATTCCATACCCTTGTGCCAAAATGGTGTAGGTACATTTGTTCTTGTCTTGCAAGAGGCATATCTTCTAATTACAGTGGTAATTCACTTTCCAGAAAATATTTGATGTGGAGCTTTTAAATATTTCTCGATAACATGTGGCCCAATCGGTTCTTCAGTTCTGTTCCATGTAGACCTGTAGCTAGTCACTCCACTTCATTATCTGAATTTGAGTACACCCAGTCTGGTTGTGATCTACATTAATTTGACATGGGATGAATTTTATAAAGAACGTTCTGGTTTGATATAATCTTTCGTGTTTCATTTCCTTTCAAGACGAGCACGTGTTCCTGGCTGTGTGTCCTCTACGAATCAGACTTGCTCAGTTACAAAAGAATGATCTGGAAGTGAAACACAACAGTGATGAGAAGTGGGTTTGTGTGCTACCAAGGTAAAGCATGTTACGTGATTTCGGGCCTCTGTCATGGTGTAAATGAGCTGTTCGCTGTTGTGGGGTGGTACACAGCATTGATTGGTAGTTAGTTACCGACGTTTCAGAACAACCTATCAGTCCCATCTTCCAGGTTCATGCTTCTCGGACTGCTTGACCTTTGAGTATGGAACTGATAGGTTGTCCTGAAACATCGGTAACTAACTACCAATCAACAAAGCATGACATTCCAGAAGAGTGAAGATCTCATAAAGCAGCGGTCGCCAACCATTCGGACCTCACGGACCACTAAACTCACAATTTTGAATCCCGCGGACCACTAACATGAATTTTTTTAAAAAGGTACAAACATCTATAAAATAATGATCATAAAAGTTCCATTTTATTAATATGAAATGCACTTGTTTAATTATTTCGTGGAACGTGAATTTGATGCAACGTAATAAGGCGAAAATTGTCAGCGATCCTGTGTCGGTGACACGAAGACGAATCAGAATATAATGAAACAGTATAATAAACATAAAAATTGCAAATAATGTCCAAATTTCTCCACGGACCACCAAAATTTTCTCGGCGACCACCGGTTGGCGACCGCTGTCATAAAGCATGTTATGGTACTTCCATTTTTCTCTATGAATATGAGTAATGACCATTGTATGTTACATATGCAGTGCTGTGCTCAGGTTATGAGGAAGTAACATACACCTCTAAGACAAAGAACATTACAGCTGCATAAGATTGGAACAGCATGTGTGAGCTGCATAAGTTAATACTAAAAATGCATTAAGATGTCTTTATTTTAATGTGAACTTGCAGTGTTTTTCAGCCAGTCCAGATATATTTGTAAATTTTTAATGGTGAAAATTTATGAATATGAACACCGTTTGAAGTTACTCTTCTTGAAAGAGCGTAACTGTGTGGCTGATATGAGAATTTCTGAGGTTAGGTGTGCATATTTCATATTCATGATAACCTGTACGTCCCTTGGCATTTAAAATGGGGTGTGGTTGATCAGAAACTTAGCATTAAAAATGATGGGTGCCAGCTATTGGGAGTGGGAAGGATATTTGAAATTTAAATGCTGTAATGCAAGCTCAAGTGGTCTGTGCTTATTAAGCACCATGCTGTGAAAGCATATTGAGGAGTTGAGGTTTAGCTCCATACATTCTTTACCTAAATGGAGATGAGTGGTCAGTTTCACACCCTGGCCACTTTACCCTTAGGGAAAAAGCCTCCAGTACTGATTGTATGTGAGGTTAGGTGAATTTCAGAGCTGGTCTGGACACTTGGGAGAAGATAAAAATACCTTGACATGCCCTGAATCAGGCCCCAGTTCCTCAGTCATCCAGCCTTTAGTCAGGTCACTGTATTGCATGAGTCATCCAAACTCCTTAAAGACCATAATTCCGAAGTTGCCGTTTATAAATAAATTTTGTTTGAGACAGTGAAACTTCAGTAGTTTGGGTCCTTCTAGTCACACTGCTTGGACACTCTAAATCCAGACATTGTAATGTTTGCAAATATGAGAATCTGTGCTGTAGACAATCCTTCAGCTTTACTGTTAAATTAACATCGTTTCATCTTGTAGCTTGAAGAAGGGCTGCGTAATATCTGTGTCCTCTTTCATCCCTGACTCCTGCCCTTTCAGGACCTACAACGAAATCAGAAGACACTGGAAGAATATGGTTAGCATGACTTTTAATAATGGGCTTATTTAGATATGTAGTTTACTTGGCTGTGCACTGCGTTATTGCACTGGAGCATGTGTGGTGGATCAGCTGCCTAAGTGGTGTATTTTCTCAGTTCCATTGTCATTACCCCTAGTTAAAGTATGATTATGAGGCGTGTGGCAGTAGGAGATTTAAAATCCGCTCTTCTCAGGTGATGTAGGTTAAACTAGAGAGACTGAGTGTGAGAATGTGATGTGGACTGACATGGTTAGCGTCCAGTAGTGGGCCATTTTGGTGACAGTATTAGACATAATAAGTTCTGTATTAATAGGTAGTTGTGATACATATGAATACCAATCCCATGATATTGAGCTGCCCATGATCAGCCACGTTATAAAAAAGAGAGTGCGTGACAGCACAGGGGCTGGGCATGCAATGCCCTCACCTCTGTCCGTCAGCAACAGTGTACTGTTTTACAAGCAGCCCATATGTCCAATGATGATGTACCGTGACACTTTTATGTTTTTTTGTTACACGATGTGTGATAACAGTGCTACTGCTTCCCTCCTGCCTTTCATTTTACCCTCTCTGATCTGTTTGTCCTGGTTACCATTCACTGTGGAACTTGCTCTGCATTTGGCAGCAGCTTTGACACAATGTACCTAAATTCTATCTCAGACCTGGTTTTCTAAAACTACGGTGTTGGTGTGGAGGCCATTTTCTTTAGGGTCATTGCTTGACCTTGTAAGGTAAGAGGCATGTATTTTAATTTATTATTCTTGCAGCCTACAATGTCATGCAATTTTGGTTTTTGGTTTCTTCTGCACTAATAAGACTTGGAGTTGCTGTGGATAAACAACGTACAGTGCGGTTGCATTTCGTGCCGATTTGAAATATTGCAAATGCAAGAAATTAAAAAAGAACTAAGTGGGAAGGTAGCGTGCCCTAATTAGATGCCTGTTGCATCTCCTGTTCCTACCGTGTTGCTGGAATATGATTATTTGTTTTTCAAATTTTTTTCAGGTAGTGTGCTACATTAATTAATAAAATTAAATTAACTTTGATTATTTATTTAATCAGATTTACGCTTAAAAAGTATGTTTGAAAGAAAAATACCTCACAATGGTTGTAGATTTATGTGATCTGAGAACACATCACACCTACTTTACATTTGTTCCTGTCAGAAAATTAGTCTTGAATTATGTGAGGTCTTCAGGAATGCACACCTCACATAAAATGTGACCACACTGTATGGGGCATCTTGTGTAAGCATGTTATGAGTGTATGTAAGTACAGTGTGTGTTTCTTGATATTTTATTTATTAGTTGGTTTTATCCTTATATTAGATAAGCTGCATTGTTAAATTAACTCTCATCTTGGGTTATCATGGTCTTGCATCCCTGACTGCTTCAGCAGTCGCCCTGGATAATAATTTTGTAAGTAGGGCTGCATTAGAAATTAGGGGGTGGTGCATTGGACTGTGCATGCCCTATCTGGAGATCTGCTGCTGACATGTCAGGAGGCTGCAAGTGCTACACTCCCAGTGTCTGCATCACAAGTGATGCATACTGGTGCATTTCTAATGAAAAATTTACAAGCATTTGTAGGTTTATCTGTGTGCCAGCCATGTCAGAATACTGGTTATGAGTTTTGATTCATTGTTAGCTGACACAGGGAACTACTTAGTTCAGCAACTTGGAAGGACCTGTCTGAAGACGCTGAAGTGACCACAAGTCAGCAGGCAGTCAAGGCCACCAACGAGACCGGTCAAGTCAGCAGAGTGATTAGTAACTGACACATTAAACAATTGCGCTGACTCAGGTTTCCCATAATTTTTATCAGTTGTAAGGCAAATTCCGCCGATCCCAGTGGCCGTGCGGTCTAAGGCGTGGGTCTGCGGCCGCTCGCTTACTAGGATCGTGGGTTCGAATCCCACCGGGGGCATGGATGTTTGTCTCTTGTGAGTGTTGTGTGTTGTCAGGTAGAGGTCTCTGCGACAGGCTGGACACTCGTACAGAGGAGTCCTACCGACTGTGGTGTGTCTGAAATGTGTGTGACCGTGAAACCTCGACGAAACGAGGAGGCCCAGGCCCATATAGGGCTGTCGAGCCATACAGGAAAAAGGCAAATTCCAGCATTAACATGACAAATCACACTTTTAACACTTTTTCACTCTTTGACACATTTGTGTTATTTGACAGAATATTGTGATGTACGGAATTTAATGAAAATGAAATAAAGTGTTTCTGTAAAATTGGGACGGTGTGGCTTGTCATGTTGATGCAATAGGCCCATGGCCTCTCTGTTCAATATTCAGACATCTATCCAGCCAATAGTATTCTTCCCTCAACAATAAACTGCCAGATGAAAGTTTCTCCCTGTCAGCAGCAAGTCCTTAGTATAAACTATCAACAAGGCCTTCAGCCAAGACATCCCACTCTTTAGCATGAGTTCACGGTCCTTTAAAATTGATAAGGCGCAGTTTTCACATCCCAGCTACGCATTTCTGATACAAGAGTGGTTTAGCTGGATGTTAACTTATGCAAGTGCAAGTCTATGCTCTTAGTTAGCTCTTTTGGCTGATTGGATGATTCGGATGATGAAGAACAGTCAACTGTTCAGGAAGAACTTGTTTCACTCAAATATTTACCTAGATTAGAGTGTGAGGGGAGCAATTTGTAAAGCAATATTTAGGTGTATTATCTTGATTCAGTCTGTCTGCATGTCTCTATGCTTAACACAATCCTGTTCTCATCATATGCTTATCCATTATTTAATACTGACATTTCTTACATACATTTATTATCCAGAGTCACATTATGAGTTAAAATTAAGCAAAATTTTAAAGTTATTTCATGCACGCCCATGTGTCTTCTGTTTTGGTAATTTAGGAAGAGGGCCATGAATTACGTGGATATGTTCTCAAGTTTTGCTAATGTGCATAATTCATATTTTTAGTGCTCACACTGTTCATACAGGCTGTAACTATAAATCTCACTCTGTTGTTTCATAAACATTTTATTTATTTATTTCATATTCATTACCACCATCTTCATGATGATAGGCCAACTGACCCATTCTGTTTTGTCGTCTTTGTTTGGGAGAAAAAAAAATAGAATGGAAGAGAATGGTGAATTAAAAATACAAATTTTTCCACGCATCAATAATGACTTATTTTCATCATGGACAAGCAGACAAGTGGGTTTGTAGAGACCTGAATACACATGTATGCATGCTCATGTCCCCCCCCCCCCCCCCACTGTTGTCTTATTTTAACCATAAATACACCACAGGAAAATTGAAAAATGTAATTTGTTTGCTGCTGTATGTGATAGGTATAGTTTGGATCTCAGCTTTGTGGCCCTAGAAGTAGAAGAACTGAATGAGAAAGAGAGCCAAAGAGCTCAGTCATGAAATGTGTGTATGGGACACCCATTATATACTGAATATTCTGAGAACATACAGGGTGCGGGAGAGGAAACGCATGTTTTTCAAATAACAATAACTCACTTGATTTTCAAGGTAAAAAAAATTTTATGACACAAAAAGAAAGGTTTTACAATGCAGTTTTTGTTGAACACTTTTGAATTACTTCCGAAACATAACGTCCGTCAAGTGACGCCCTTCCTTTTGTACGCACTCTTGCAGCTTCTCCTCGAAATTCTGCATTGCTCTTTCCAACATTTCTTCCCCCATCAGCAGCGATTTCCTGGCGAATGGAATCTTTCAGTTCCTGTTGTCCTAAACGCATCAACCACCTGAGTATCGTGTTACGATCAGGGATGTTTCCACGGCGCTCCACATTGAACTGTTTACGGAAAAGGCGCTGAAAGGCAATTACAGATTCACCACTTTTAATATAATTTTCAACGACAAACACCCGATGCTCGAGGGTCCACGGTGCCATGGCTACTGAAACTGCATCATCTAAGCTGTCTACTAGCAAGGGGCGGAAATCCCCCACCCTCCTCCTTGTCGAGTACTAGCCATTGAAAAACATGCTTTTCCTCTGCCGCACCCTGTATAACGAGAATTATACTTCCCAGTAGCAACTTAAACATGAAGCATTACGCAAACATTTATTTGCATTTGAAAAAGTGAGAAAAGCTATAGAATATCTTGCAGTCTTCTCAACAAGGTTTCAAAGACTTTGACATGTTAAACTGCTGTGTTCCAGTATGGCTACAGATTACCAGAGGCACCTGACAAGCTGTTCTTCTGCTCACTGAACTTTCCATCCTTCACCTCCACGCTCTACACATACCCAAGTCTGTGTTTGAGGCAGCATGACATCATGCTTCTCCATCACATGGATTGTGTGACTCTGCTGCAGACCTTTGTGGCAAACATAACTTCTAAACTACCAGCCATATGTGGGCGGCCTTTCAAAATTGAGTCTCGTGTAATGCACACTGTACCTAAGCTGTGCCACTGGAGTGAGGTAATTCATAGTTTGGTGTTATGAATACTGGTAAAATAAATGGGCAGTAAAGTTAACCCTGTGCTTAATAAAGCACCATGCCATAAAGGCATGTGGATATGGAGGTATAGCTCCGTGCATTCTTACGTTAGGCATTAGATGGAGGTGAATAGTTGAACGTTCAGCTTCACACCGTGGTTACTTTACCCCTGGAGAAAGAGCTCCTGGTACCCACGGAATATGAGGCTGTTTTACAGTATTGTCTGCGATGAATCTGCATTGTGCAGTGTGTTTGAGAAGTCACTGTACATCTATACATATCTTATTATGTGGATTGGTATGTGCACGCTGTCTGCCATGTACAATGTTGGAATGTACATACCAATGCTGACATCTTTGCCACATAGCATCTTCAAGTTTCACAGTATATCACGACAGAGGTGTACACGCAGATTCACATGGTAAGTAGAGGTACAATGACTTTTGGGACACTCTGTAGTAGACATTACTGAATCTACTCTCACCAAGCAAGTTGGCTCAAGCATTAACACTCCTGATTTATATCTGGGAGTTACCCAGATCAAATATCATCCAGGAAACATAATATGCTGATTGAGGCTTTTTATTGTTTTTTCATACCTCTATATAAACACTAGGGTAGTACTCGGAATTAGGTCATGACTGCTTCCTTCAACATCCTTTTTGATTAAATGCACATAGTCTCAGCCCATTGCTTCCTTCTCAGTATTACTTACTGCTTCTCCGTGTTGAGTGTACTTCTTTTGCCCTGAAAACTGGAGGCAAAAGGTTCCTCCAAAACACTTGTAACCATGTGTCACACTACACTGAGTCAGGACCAAAAGAATAAATGTCTTAAATTTAATTCTGATTTTAATGGTGCTTTTGCACAATTTTCTGTGACTTATTAGCAATGAAAATAACATGTTCTTGAAGATAGTAATTTTGAAAATATTATAGCAATTGTTGTCACTTGTATAGTGACTACTTTGCTTGTTATAATGACCGTGGAAGTTCCTGGAGAAGATCACTGCTGACCTTAAATGTGACAAGAACTGTAAATTGATGTCAGGTATATTTAGCATATCAATCTACAGTCACTGGTCAGCTTGGATATACCTTATTTAAGATAGGATTATGGTAGCATGTTCTGTGATGTTAACTTAGATGAATTCCCCATTACCATTGTAATTATACACTCACTATGTTCAAAAGAGTCCCTACATGAAAGTCCCTTGTAACTGAATCGTCAGGACTGGCTTTATGGAAGACAATGTACCCTGCCTAGAATCACTTTCTGATGTAACTGTTATTAAGCATATTTAAGAATGTTGGGGGATTTAGTGGGGTTAAACACTTAAAATATGGAGCAACAAAACTCACCAAGAACAGTATAATCCACCGACAAGAAGATGATCCCTGCTAGGTACGCACTAGATGTGCATTCACAAGATTTTGTGGTAAATGACGTTGCAACTACCCATCCTGAAAGCTTTTGCAGAGTGCACTGATGTACAACATGCTACTTGAAACACTTGATGTTTTCAGTCTGTGTGTAGTGGCAGAACTGTCTTTCCTACTAATAGCAGGCCTCTAGTCCCCACTGTAGTGAACACCCCCCTGCACTGCACCAGACATCCCCCCCCCTTCCTACGGGAATCATATCCTAATCTGCCATCTACAATAATACCTATAACATTAGGCGTTGATTGTGTCACCTTTTCATGGTGCTTTACAACATTTGTTATAGTCAGTAGAAAGTGCAAGAAAGTGTTTTTGTGCCTTGCCACCATATTGCAGTGGTGCTAGCTGGATTGTAACCCTGTTAGGGGCTACTGTTGTAACGCCGTACATTCTTGTACTGACCGCAGGTGTTACAGGTTATGCTTCAAGAGCACAACAGTACCTTTCATGTGATCAAACCTCAAGGTTGCCATGTAGTGGGACTGCCACCACTGAATGTAATTTCTTGAATGAAACAAGTCCCATTCTGTAGGTCCTTTCCCGTATTGCTCTATACCAGCGGTCGCCAACCATTCGGAACTCACGGACCACTAAACTCACAATTTTGAATCCCGCGGACCACTAACATGAATCTTTTTAAAAAGGTACAAACATCTATAAAATAATGATCATAAAAGTTCCATTTTATTAATATGAAATGCACTTGTTTAATTATAACAAAATTATTAGTGTGAAGACGAATCAGAATATAATGAAACAGTATAATAAACATAAAAATTGCAAATAATGTCCAAATTTCTCCACGGACCACCAAAATTTTCTCGCGGACCATCAGTGGTCCGTGGACCACCGATTGGCGACCGCTGCTCTATACCACCTGCTGTCTCAGGCATGGGTTTTGGAAAGGGATTACTGCTAGGATGTACTTGACTAACTGTAATAGCACTTGCCAGTTTCTGTATACATATATTACAGAAATAGACATCATGTGTGGGGGATGGTGATTCTAACCCCTCTGACTCTGCCTTTGATCTGATACACTTTCTTGGCCCTTGGAGAACACAAATGCTCTGAAACTTATTCCTTTATAGTCTTCTCAGTAATTTTGCCTATCATGCTTCTGCTAAATTTGTCAATGCCAAAACACTTAAATAACTCAATCATGGTTTATGACCATTACCTCTTAACTTGAAGACAGAAGAGCCACATGGCCAAAGCTATTGTCATGGCCATATTCGCTTTGTCTAAACATCGACTGACAGTCTCCTGCTAGCAACTGCTTTTGTCTTTCTAAAGTGTAATTTCTTGGGGTTTTTGAATTATAAAACTACTGTGTCTTCAGTTATGTTTCCTTATTACAATAATCACTGCATAACTGCTGTCCTACTTCTCACATTGTGAGACTCCTGACAACACTCTTTCGTAACCAGTTCTGTTTTTACTTACAACACTGAACTGAGTCTTTGACTAAGCAGTGACGTTACACAAAACTGCTGTAATAATTGGATCACGCTGGCAAACCATGGTCCATGGTTCACTGTACTGCTTCTCATGATACACTGCATCACAAGTGCCTTGAAATCTATATGCAGTTACTTATATAATTTCGAGGATTCTTCTTGACGTGATGGGGAACCAGTAGTCATTGTCCGACGTCACATAATGATATAAGTTTTAAAACTTTCGCAGCGACATGATTCAATATAGTCTTCTCGGGCGCACAGCCGCGTCAACTCGTTTGAATACAACGTTTCGGGGACTGGCTCCGTACCCATCCTCAGGCAAAACTGATTTATAACTGAAAATCAGTTTTGCCTGAGGATGGGGACGGAGCCAGTCCCCGAAACGTTGTATTCAAACGAGTTGACGCGGCTGTGCGCCCGAGAAGACTATATTGAATCACATAATGACTTCATCAGTGGCAAGTCAAAGTTAACATAACAAATGTGCCTACTTATACAAAGTGCAACATTAGTGACTGTATATAGCCAAGAGTCAGTGACTATAAAGGTGCAGACAGTTGCAAAATTCAGTAAAGAATGTGTCTGTTGAGAAGGAGCAAGTGTGAACGACGTACAATTGGAATTTTACGTAAGATGTGCTTATTAATCGTCATTACAACCTTTTTGGAGTAATGGGGAGGGAGTTAACATAAGCAGTGGTCAAAAATAATTATTGGAATGTCTGATTTTTTAAGATATATCTCACTAGGCTATGGGATGTATGACCAAGGTATTGTGGTTTCTTTCCTGGCAGGGTTTAGAGTTTGACATTTGTGTTATGGCCCTTTTGTTGTTTGTTATGAGTTTGTTGGGGTGATGGGAGGGATTTATTGAACCCCTCCTTTTTATTATTATATTTATTTATATTTACTTGATCCATTTATTTTGATTGTAAGATTAAATTACCTTAGGGATAACAGCGTTATCTTCCTTGAGAGTTCTTATCGGCAGGAGGGTTTGCGACCTCGATGTTGGATTAAGGTTTATTTTCGGTGTAGGGGCTGGAAAATTATTAGGTCTGTTCGACCTTTAAAATCTTACATGATCTGATATTTTTCTCTGCTCTCAAAACATTCAGATCAGCCCTGGAACCCACTCAGCCTTCTGTTCAGTGGGTATTGGGGGCTCTTTTCGTAGGGGTAAAGCATCTGGGGTGAGAAGCAAGCCACTCACCCACAACTAGTGTTGAGGTTAAGAAACAGTGGAGGTATGGCTCCATGGTGTCTGCACGGACAACTTTACTGTAATATTTGAGCTGCCATCAACAGTCTTCTGTTTGTTTTTGTCTGCCTGTACCTAAACCCCATTACCCAGATATCTGTTCACATTTTCCCCGAGAACTTGTTTTGTTTATAAATTGTTCCAAAATCCCCTTCACTATGGGCACTTGATTTTCTGTTAAACAGTAAAGTAAATAATTATTCTTAGAACTCCATAATCAGATTTATTTTATTTTTTAGTACCGTATATTCTCGAATCTAATGCGCACCCTTTTTACAGTTTTAGAGGGCTAAAAAATCAGATGCGTATTAGATTCGCGTGCGGATTAGATTCGCGGTCTAGAGCTGGATTTTGGAAAAATGATTGAGCTGCTGTACGTGCCGTAAGAACAATACAATACAATAATCTATTATTTTATAATTTATTATTCATCAGACTCGCCGTCATCACTCATAACTGAATCGTTATCCGTGCTCTCCACCCAGTCACTATCATCTTTATCTTCAACATCGTCCTCCCATACAATGTCATCTTCGGTTCCGTCCAAAGCATTGCTTATGCAACACTTCTTGAAAGATCTGACGATAATGCTCTCCGGGATGGCTTTCCATGCAGCCGACACCCACCGCGCCACTTCTGAAGGAGCTGCGTCACACCCGCTGATCGCTGCCTTGTGTTTCCGCCATAGTCGAACGTTGCTTTCATTAACTCCAAAAACTGCAGCGGCTTTGCGGTTTCCATTCTCCTCTGCGCCCCAATAACTTCACGTTTGAACTTCGCCGTATATGAGGGTCGTTTAGATTTCAGGTGTCCCTCTTCCATAACTACGGTACACGACAAATTGGAACAAGCACCTCCCACGTTTCAACAACTAAATCTCAGCTGGCTTCAGACGAGATTGCGCACGTCTGTTGAGAAAGGCCCCGCCTCTATCGGTATGACTCATCGGCCACAGGCGTAGCGTCGGATTTTAACGCATTGGTAACATCCAATATTATTCAATCAGTCGCCCCGTGGGCAAGGGGTGGTTGAAGGAAAGGTGCGGATTAGAATCGCGAACTAACTTTTTTTTCGTTTAAGAATTCGCCAAAAACTGGGTGCGTATTAGATTCGGATGCGCATTAGATTCGAGAATATACGGTATTGTTGTTGTGCTTATTGTTTGGACTTGTGAAAGGAGTTTTGGAACTTGAAGAAACCCACTTCTCTGCTAGTGGAATCCCTTTTACAAGTTGCAGCAACATGCCAGTAGATTTGGCAATGCATTCCTACACTTTCCTATGAGGAGCAGTGAATATTGAATTAACAACTCCTCTCACATGGATTTCAGTACATTTAGTTCTGTGTTTTATGATTTCTCAACTGTGACTGATTGAAATTGACATGTTCTTTGTCAGATGTGTGACTGGAAGGGATAAATAATAAATTAAACCAAACAGTGTATTTTCTATAGTTTTCTATGCCTCGCCTTTGAGTCAGTATCTTTTTCATTGATCTTGAGAATATTTTTTATAAACTGAATTCTCACATTAGGTATTTATTTAAAAAACATCTAAGTACAGAAACATTACATGTGGAGTGTATAATACACATATATAATAAATATGTCACAAACACAGAAACAGAACTGTTTCTGGCACATGTGGCTCATACAATGTTTGACTGTTCTACTGGTGGGACACCTGTTGTTCATTGATGGAATGGTTGTGTGATGTCACAGACTGCTATGCAAGTGACATACAGGTGTTAGTTATACATAAGTGAGCTTGTTTTCAGATCATGTTCAAGGTTGGCACCTTTGGTTACAGAGCCTGGGAATGGCAAACTTGTCAACACTGTCTGAATCTCTGCATATGGCTGGAGAGTCAGAATTGTTGTCATATATTTCACAAGCTGATATATTATCCAGAGAAACTTGTACAGCGGACTCAGTGGGAGGTGGCACTAACCTACTGCCCCCTAGCGATAACAGCAGTATTAACAAAGGTATGAACAATCGGTGTAATGACAGACATGTTCATTTTGCGTAGGTTTTCAGGTTTTCAAAGCGGTTGTTGTTCTTCAGTTGGTGGTGGTCATCCTTTGGGTTTTTACACCGTGTAGTAAAGATTTGTTCTGACATTTTGGAGGAGCATATTGCTTCCATCTTCAGGATGACTGAATCTGGTTCAGGTGGCTGCTGAAATAATTTGAAGTGTGCTGGCTATATAGGGAGGTGAGAGGGAATTTGGGCCAATCAGAGCAATGGAAGGGGAAGAGGCGATACAGCTTGTACCAAGCCAATGGGAATAGAGAGTTCCAGCAATGACCCTTACAGGGCCAGCAGTGGGAGATGTGCATGTGGTTGGATGTGAGTGGTGTATTTTATTCGTGTGGGCTCTGGTATTAGAAGTGGGCCAAGATTGTGTAGTCGGGTTAGCAACTCACTGTGGTTTGGGGTTTGAACCCTGGTGGGCAAGAGATTTTCTGCACCCATCCAGACTGGTCCTGGTGCCAACCCATCCTCCTGTACAATGGATACTGGGTCTTTCCTACAGGTAAAGTGGCTGGGGTTTGGCGTTGACCACCCACCCCCATCTAGCACTGAGTTTAAAGAAAGAGTAAAGCTATACTTCTACTTCCCCTCTGGGCCTCATGGTATGTCACAGGGTGAACTTTACTTTTACCTATTGGTATTGCAGTATAGCGGTGTTGCCTCAGTAGGGCAATACTGTTTCATTCTATTCCCTGAAAGAAAGAGGGCAGCAGGCTTTCTCCTAGGAGGAAAAAGTCTTGCCCTCTTGGGGCAACACTACTTCACTGTGATACCAGAGCCCAAATTAATAAAATCCACTACTGACATCCAACCACATGCACATCTTCCACTGCTGGCCATGTACAGGTTATTCTTGGAACGCTCTATTCCCATTGGCTTGGTGCAAGCTGTGTCACCTCTTCCCATTCCATAGGTCTGATGGGCCTATATTCCCTTACATCCCTGTATAACCAAGACATTCTTTCCAGTACCTTCAGATTCCACCAGATTCAGTCACCCTGAAGATGGAGGCAGTATGTTCCTCCAAAATATCAGAATAAACCTTTGCTACACAGTGTAAAAACCCATTGGTGGTGATGAAACTGTTGCAACATTTTTGGAAGAATGGTTTTGAGCAGTTATATTTTGTGAAAAGGAAGCATTTGAAAGGCACAAGACCTATATGCTATTGAATTATACTAAATGTCGTGTGGACAGGAAAAAATTCTAGTATATTTTCAATTAGAATTCCATTATAAAGGACAGTGGGATGCCAACAATGAAGACCTATGTACAAGCTAGATTTTACAATGAAATCTGTTGAGGCTTATGGTAATGCATGGCTCTGGGGGGGGGGGGGGGGGGGGGGACAGTTCAGGGTATTTGATATTACACCATCCACTGCAGAAAGTAATTCAAAATACCTAAAAGAAAAAGAAATTGCCGGGGGGGGGGGGGAATGACTGCTGTGTGTGCAACAAAAGAACAAAACATGGCACAGGCAGACACGAAAGATAAAGGACAGTATGTGCCTAGTGTGATGAGGCTGCACAGACAATACTTTCCATAGCATAAGTATGCTAAGTGACATGTTTGCAACATAATGTAGTGTTTTAAAAAACTGCAATTCTTGGAAATTTTTTCACAAGAAATAACAAACCAAATCACGAAATTTCTTGGTAAAAAAATTGACTGAAACATGAAATATATGCAGTATTTTTGAATTTGTGAATTGGAGGACAAGCAAAAGGAAAATTTTAACAAGAAGACTTCTTAACACACACACACACTATGTGTGCTGCTGTGCAGGGAACTTTTTCTGATCTCTGTGACCAAATTTGGTGTGAGTAGTTTCTATCCCTTAAATGCTTGTAATTTCCGCAAAAGCTGTGCGGCCTCTGTAGCTAACCCACCCATACAGCCTGGCACTAAGATGGTTAATGATGCTGTCAGTTGCTAAGATTACATAGCACCAGTGATGGACGTATGAGTATGTAACATTGACAGAATGGTATGGGGGAAAACTGATGTGCTGGAGAGAAACCTGTCCCAGTGCTGCTTTCTACACCACAAATCCTACTTGGACTGGCCTGGGATTGAACATGGGCCTCTGTGCTGAGAGGCTGGTGACTCATTGCCAAGCCATGGCACTGTGGAGAACCTCTTAGAATTATCATGATGATGTGTTGGCGATGCATATTATGCCTGTGTCCCTGTATAATACAGATCTTGTTTGATTGAAATCATCCTGATTTGAACCATGAAGTTATTTTGGATTGTATATTGCATGCCAGGTTGCCAGCTCCATGATCCAATTCAGCAGATCATTGTAAGACTTTCTTTCTAGGAGACAGTCTGAAGAAAGAAGAGAAGCTGTATCCTGTATTTAAACGCAAAATTTGCCCGTCTGCAAGCTCTGTCATGAAAGAGACAAGAGGACTGCTGTCAAGGGTTCCATTGCAGTCCATATTATCTGAAGACCATGTCTCAGTCACTCAGCTCAACAGGGTACGTTTTCAACATAACACATGTATAGTACATTATCCTCTGTTTCTGTTCTCCTGAATCCAAGCCTAGTTTGATTACTGCAGCACTAAACTGCTCTATTATTCAGCAGAGCCATTTTTTGGCACTCTGCCTTATCTAGATGGAAAGAATTCCCACCAGTACCAAAACTTGCTTCCTCCATCATCAAAAATTGATATGATAAGTAGCCTGTCTCTTTAGATTAAAGAAGTCGATATGTTAACCAACCCTTGAACTGTAACCATCCTTGATGTGTTGCGCATCCTGTTTCCAAGGCTTAGCCCTCCAAAGTTTTGCACCTTGGAGGAGTGTTTATGACGGTTAATCAGTGAGACCCGGCTGTTGAAATCATAATTCAGGCAGGACATAAAACGTGTAAGGATCTTCGTAGGTGGGACTGTTTGCCGATTCATTTTGAGTATGTGTTCTTTCAAGTGACAGTGCCCTACTGATTTGTCACTAGTCTCAGCTGTTTCCTGTTCATTCGTCATTCTTAGTTATGTTGGTACAGGCTTTGTTGCAATTATACCTTGTATGTAGCAGCACCACTGTAATCATCGTCTCAATCTCGTATAATGGACAGATTTTGAAATGGAAGTCCATTCCCTCTGGACACAGGTAACTGTCTGAGAAGGCTTCATTGCATGTAGTGTGTGTGAAAGCTTTTTTGAAGTTTTGCCAGTTTTGACTTTGTTAACTTATTGGCATTGCAACTATCTTGTGCTGGTATTGTGAAAGAGAAACAAATCATGGTAGATGAGAACTTTCAAGCATCATAACACATGAAGAAAACTTAAAAAGTGCATCAAGTCCTTCAGTGTACTGAGAAACTTTGGTATTATATGTCTAACTTCCTCACATTATGAAATGTGACAGAAGTATTCATGAATTCATACATACAGACTGAATTAAAGTAAACACTGGTGCTTCTGTTCTATTTTTTGAGAAGTGTTGAAGATTTTAATGGCAGGATATTTTTTACAAACAATATGGCAAGTGGGAGCAAGATTTCATGTTTTCATCGTGGTGAGTCGAAAGATTGTGGTCTTCTGGGGTAGAATGTTGGAGATGGAGGCAGCAGGTTGCTTCAAAATGTTTGTCCCTCTGTACCAAACTACCATAATCTTGATGGTACCTACTTCAAATATTTGTTCTTCTGTACCAAACTACCATAATCTTGATGGTAACTACTTCAAATATTTGCCCCTCTGTACCAAACTACCATAATCTTGATTGTACCTACTTCAAATATTTGTTCCTCTGTACCAAACTACCATAATCTTGATGGTACCTACTTCAAATGTTTGCCCCTCTGTACCAAACTACCATAATATTGAGGGTACCTACTTCAGATGTCAGCTCTACTGCTGGTTACTTTGACTGAGGATTTCTGTGGTTGTCATCAATGTCCCCACTTAAGAATAGGCCATTGACACAATCTTCCAAATTATTGTCTGCTCATAATTCATGACAATCTTTTCATCCCATTGAGTACTGTAAAATCTGTGTGTTTGAAGGAGCATTGTAGACCAATCTAACAATGAATTAATCAGTAGACATCTTTAGAAGGTGTGAGGTTTCAGGATCTGATGTGATGACTGTTACATTGTTTTATCTGTTTTATATTTTACTGTTTCTGTGTAATGGGTATACGTAAAAGTATATGTATTTCCAACCAATTACACATTTTTTTTGTTAATATATACATTACTAACTCTCCAACATATTTCAGCTAATAATAATAGCCTACCTCAGGCGGAACGTTGACACAAAGGTGCATTTTAATGCTAAAGCAAATTGTTGTCAATTGTGTTTGGTAAATCATACACTGTAAAAGTGAAAAGTTGAATTATCAACATTCTATATTAAATTATCACTAAAATTAAGTTAAAATTGTACAATATATTTGTGTTTGTGTTTCAATTGCATCCAAACATCTAATAGTAAAAAGTTCTCTTCAGTCCTGAATGGATCATAATTCAGTATAGCGCAGTTGATGTGTACTGGACCACATAACACTTTTGTTTTCTCTACTGTTATTTAGCTGTTATAGATTGATATTCACTTGCTTATCAATGTTGGACATAGGGTGCAGAGAATAAGAAACCTCGACTGCGCCGGCAAGTGCAGTCTGTTGTAGATGTGGAGGCGTTGGCAAGGAGTCGGGATCTGGCACGTGTCAGTACAGCAACCCTTGTCTCTTGGCTTCGTGCCAAGAATGTGTCATGCAAGGTGAAGGATAGAAAGTCAGTTCTGGTGGAGAAAGTAATGAATTATCTTGAGCTTCCACTGTAAATTTTGTCAAGTATAGTTAGATTCATTGTAGAGATGGATGTAAATCGAAAAGAATCCTAGCAGTTATTGTGTCTTGTGTCAGGTTAATTTATTCTTCAGTGATAACTGATTACAGTTTCCCTAAGTTTCAGTTCACGTTTATGTTTGTCGTGAAGAATTTTCTTAGTAAAGTGAATAATTATTTTGTTTTAAATGTTAAATAGTTTCCAGTTTGAAGTATATTACTAGACACATGTATGTAACTTAAATTCAAACTTATGATTGCTGTACAACCATTTCCTTATTTCTTATGTTAAATAGCTACTGTGTGGTTTAAATAATTTTCGTAATTTGAAAACTTGTTACTTCATTTGAAATTTGGTGCTTGATGAACACAGTTGTTGGAAGGGAAGAAACAGCAAGACTGTTTTCACCAGTTGAAGGGAAACATCACATGAATTTGCAGAATGTAGAAATAATGACAGCTTGAAGAGAAGTATAGGGTTCTGTTGTAAACTGTGTGTGCAGCTTATAGACAGGCCCTTCCTCAGACAGAACTATATATAGCTGACTGTTTTTTTTTATGTACTTGTTGAACGTATTTGCTAATTCTGAAAATATGTTTGAATATGTAATACTCATACTGTCTGTTGGGATTTGATATTGATATGTATGGTAGTCAATACCGCTGAATTACACTGAACATGAGTTGTTGCCCACATCCTGGCCCATTAGCTGCTTCTGAATGCACAAGTTATGCCACTGCTTACATGCAGTAGATATTGGATATGATGACTTATAAACATTGATCTGTGACAGTGCATTGGGGCTGTCACAAATGTCTACTGATGAGAAACAACACATAGAGAAGGGTACTTTTGGGAATTCCGTATGATGTAAATGTCTGAAAATTCAATACATAAATGTTGCATGCAGTCGTGATTGTCTTATTTTATTGTGATTGTGTTTGCAAATTCAAAATTAATTGCCCTTGGTTTTTGATACTGTAATAGTCTGAAAATAAGTGTTTCGATTACACCTCTCACATTGATTTTAGCTTGATATTCCAGTCAGTACTGAGGGTGGGCTCTGTCAACATAAACTGCAGTAAAACTTTGTAATGAAATTGCAGGTTCTCATAGTGATAAACATTAAAATTATGGTCTTTTGGGATGTGACACCATGCAGTTTGCTAGGAATTCTGTAACTGCATGGGGAATCATCCAGCAACACTGTAATCTTACCATTCTGTTACTCCTTTTGCTGCATAATTAAATTTAAGCTAATTTGCAAATGATTCTCAGTCATCCACCAAAAATGAAAGTGAAGTTTCTGCTTTTGCAAATTATTTTCCAGTATTTCTGTGGCTACATTTCCAGCTGTGACAAATATTCCAAGGTATTTTATCTGTCTCTATAGAGAGAGATAAAATATATTGAAAAATGCGACAAGGTTAAAACAGGCATTACATAAATGGTATATAATTGCTGCCAAATACGTAAGTCTACAAAGAACCGTTCAGTTATTTATTACAAAAACTGGAGCTGATATTACAAGGCACAATATTAATTACTTTATGAAGTTATCTTATATCCTCTCTTTGTCTCTGGCTCTCTTGTAGCTCTTATATCAACAGTTTCTTTGCTGCTCACAGATGGCAGCACCTACAGACCTTTAAAAGTCATGGGGGTATTTCTGTCACACTTAATGAAAATAAATTACAGGGTTTATATCACCAGAAGGGTTTGTATATGAAGGTTGTGCAAAAAGTTTTGCCACACAATTTTTTATTGCTGGTAGTTTATTATATAATTCTTTGAACACACTCATGATAAGATGGATATATCACACACCTCATTTTTCTACATAATCTGCATGAACTTTAACAGCCTTGCACCATTGAAATACAAGAGCATCTATTCCCTTGTACCTGTTTGAATTTTGTACTCAACAACCACTTTTTCAATAATCTCATCACTCCCAAATCTTTTCCCACACATGGCATCTTTCAGGGCTCAAAAGAGGTGGAAATCTGAGGGAGCAAGATCTGAACTGTATGGTGGGTGGGGAAGAACAGTCAATCCGAGTTTTGTGATTGTTTCCTGTGTTTTCAAACTTGTGTGTGATCGTGCATTCTGTTGAAGGGGGATTTCAGTAACATTTTTGTGAGGTCGAACTCTCCTGAAATACTTCTGCAAGGTTTTAAGAGTTTGAAGGTACAGATGTGAGTTAATGGTTTGACCATGTGACATAATGTCTACCAAAATCGCCCTTTGGCATCCACAAAACACAGTGGCCATGACTTTCATTGCTGAAGGGGTAGCCTTAAACTTCTTTTTCCAAGCAGAATTTGGATGATGCCATTCCTTTTTGTCTGTGGGTCAAAGTGATGGATCCATGTTTCATCCCCAGTGACGATCCATGACGAAAAGCTTCACCATCAGCCTCGTAATGGGAGAGCAAATCTGAACATACCTCTTTCTGCACAGTCTTGTCACAGTTGGTTATGCTGCGTGGAACCCAACGAGCACACATTGTGGCATTTCAGTAGCAAGTGCGACATCCAAAATTAACCACAGAAACAATTTGCAGACATTTCCTGCTGATAGTATAGAAAATGTTGCAAAACGTTTTTGGGTAACCCTCGTATTCTTTTCATTTAATGGTGAAACGTTTATAGTTGATACCCTGCTCTTATTACTAAGGATTCAAACACTAGTATGAGACTAGACTGACCTCAACCTCAGAAGTGATGTTTCCTAATAAGATGGAATGCTTCTAGCAGCACGATTTTGTCTCCAGATGCATGTATGCAAGAGTATGGTGCATCATTGGTGCATGATGCTAACATTAATATAATGTAGGCTTCTGGTTATGTATTCTGTCTCTTGTAATCCCTCAGTTTTAGAAGGAAAAAACAGTTTAACAATGGGAAAACTCAAAGTGTATGACATATTAGAAGCCATGTTGGCAATATGAAACCAGGGGCAACAATTTTACTAATGGTTCAATGAAACGGAAACTAAGGAAACTGGAAATGAAGACATTAATGAGATTGTGTGGGAGTGGTTTGTAAGTGCAGGAGCCAGAAACCTTCCAATATCTGGAACAGTGCTACAGGAACGTGCAAAATAAGTGGCTAAAAGGTGGGAAAATGATTGTAGAAAGTTTCAGAAAGATGAATCAAATTGTTTTTAATGAAGTCTGTGATGAAGGTGCAATGTTTGTGGAGAAACTGTAGCACACTGGTTTGCCAAAATTCAACTACTTGTATGAAATGGAACCTTCCTGCAATGGAAACAAAATCCGGTCACTTGTGTTGCCATTATAGGCAGATTTCACTGTAATAGCGGATGAGCCTATGTCAATGAGGAGAGTCCTCCTTACACCCTGTACATCCACTTGTACTTGGAGTGCTCCATTAACTAAACAAACCTTACCAAACACATGGCTATTGGCAGCATTCAAATTGGTGTGTGAAGTTGCTGCCCATGCTAACTTCTCGTACTCGTGTCCCTGTTGCATTCAGTTAATGATTGAATAGGTTGGGTATGTAGGATGGATGGGTGGACTCTTTGTCTCTCTGTAAGCTGTGGGCCAAAACTGAGTGCTCCACATGCAAGTCCTTCCCTGTTTTGATTTTGAATGATGGACTGATTTTAAAGCATTCAGAAACCAAACGACCTCGCTTACAGTATACAGTGTATTTCTGCCTATTCTACATTCTGTTTTGCTAGCCTGTTGTGCTGCATTGTGCTCATAAGATTTACTTGACCAACTGCAACATGGTTGTTAGATGGTCCAGTTTTAATCTGCTGTCTGTAACAGACACCCGAAGTACAGCGATAGATTTCTTTTTTCATGGTTTGTAGCACAGTTTTATGCAGAGCATTTTCACTGTGGTAACCTATATAAGGAAGATGTTTTATGAAAAATGTCATAGGAAATTTAGAATATGTTTTCCCAGTGTTTCTGTTCATTACAAATGAAGCATGTCTGAGAGTGGAAGGATGTCACTTCCAACACCTATTCTAACATTCGGTAAGGTATATATATATATATATATATATACGTATTATATGCAGAAACCTAAGGCCTTCAAAAGTGTGCCATGCATCTGGGTTCAATTTTCAACTGAACTGTGTATATATTGCCATGACATAATGGGGAACCGATAGTAATTGTCCAAACATCACATTGTGCCTTTGTCAATATCCAATCGAAATTAACATAGAAGGATGAGTCTTCTCACATACGGTGTGACAGTGACTAGCACCAGGGTTAATGACTGTCGAATTGCGAACAGTTGTGGAATTCAATAAAGAATGCATCTAGTAGTAAGGAGTGAGTGTGAGTGACTTCTAACAGTAAAGGTTAATAACATCATAGTCCTTGTGTTAGTTCTCTGGACTGTTTTGCCTGAGCCTGTAGAGTGTGAAGCATGGTATTCAATTCTTTTAGAAAAGCTGTCCTGGGAAAGCCTGCTGTAGGTTTTATGGGTCCTTCTGTCTGTATTGTCTTACTGGACATTGTCACACAATAAGAAACAAGTTTCTGGTGCAACAATATCAACTGTCAGCAAGAGGGCAACAGTAAGTTTCCTGATTTATAGTCAGGGCAATATAAACCTTGTCTTCACTGAAGTATGGACCACTAATTCCATGTCCATATCGTTACCTTCCATGAAAAGAAGGTCATTTTATCTTTGAAAACCTGGAAAGTGTCTTGTTTACATATCTTTTCTAAGAAAACCCAACAGAATGAACAGAAGTGTTATCTTTGTCCAGAATTATTACAATTAAGTTCTGCAGTTCACAACCTTTTATGTAAGTGACATAGCGCATCATGTGCGGTATTACAGGTAATGACAATGTGTTGCACTCTGGGTGCCTTCTGATGTGAAGGTGAAGCCAGTATATTCCTGCAAAACACTGGTACCCACCTACCAGACATAACCCAGCAGAACACATATGAATCTTCACTGCTCTAAGATACTTCAGATCTTCTATATGTGTTCCTCAATTTGATAAGAAAATGCACTTGGCATATGCACAATTCTCAGAAGTGACGGTGATGGCAGTAATGATTGTTGGCATCTTTTAGCTTGTTTGTCTCTGTATCCCTTGACATCTCTTAAAAATTCCATATGCACTATTTGAAGTGTATGATGTTTATTCCTTCATATATTTCACCACCTATAAATATGTGGGAGCTGTCAGGTCTAAGTTTTTCTGTTTTGTTACTTCTTACTTTATTGTGTCTTTTACTGTCCCATGTAAACTGAACCGTTGACATTTGAATGGGTTATCCAGAGTTAAATTTTGGGGCACACCCTTCCTCCACTGTCATGATATTCATATAAAATTTCTTCAAAATCCATTTAGCAATATTCTTCTTGAAACGGATAGATGACCAAATTCAATATAGTTTTCTCGGGCGCACGGCTGCGTCAATTCGTTTGAATACAACGTTTCGGGGACTAGCTCCGTCCCCATCCTCAGGCAAAACTGATTTAACATACAACTTGTCTGTCCTGTGTTTTTCTACCTGGCGCGGCAGGGAGAATCAGACCGGTTTGTAGTGCCCAAACAGTTGAGTTGGTGGGCGGGCTGTTAACTGATGTGCTCTCACGCCTCGCTGCGAGGTCCTTATCTGACATATTGCGGGCTGCCAGGCTCTGCTGATTATGTAACCGCCATCCCTGTTGATGTTGTCCAGATGTATTTTATTTCAATGGCTTCTTTTATTATGCGGTCCATGTATCCTTTTGTCCTGGCTAGTCTGCAGGTGTTATTGAAATCTATCTTGTGGCCTGTTTCCAGGGCATGTTGAGCAACTGCTGATTTATCTGGTTGCCCCAGTCTAAGGTGTCGTATGTGCTCTTTTCGCCTCGTCTCGATCGTTCTTTTTGTCTGGCCAATATACGTCTTTCCGCATTCACATGGGATGCCGTATACGCGGGTATCGTCCCTGTAACCAAGATTTGAAGCTTCTGTGGCAGATAAACACACTAATATCTTGGGGTGATTAGCCATCTAAGAAAGCAGTACGAGGTTACTGGTAGTATTGGTATCAACACTGCTGTGCCCGTAGTAAAGATTCCAATGCGCTTACAGGATATATGGCACACAATAGGGTGCAAAACCTATTTCATTATATAAGGTTCGCACGATGTGGTGGCCAAACTTCTGGAACGTTTGTGCAGGTCATTTGGAGCAAAAAATTACAAGACACTATAGTTCATTTCGATACATTTATCAAATTACTCGCTAATGAAACGAGGTCGCACATCTGTATAACAGGATCGTGTCTTCACCAAGGATCAGAGGTTTTCGCTGGTGGCTGTACTCTCATATTTGTGCTCTATTATGTTGCGACACTGTGGGGTGGCCAGAATGCGTAACACGTTCACAGATTAATATGCAGACATTTGTTTTGTATACGGTTTGTGCAGTGGAATTTCTTATCACAAGGCATTGACACCTCGCACAGAAACCTTGAGTGGGATAGCTTTCTTCCCAAGAGCTAATGCAGAACATGAAACACAACTGGATGGAGCCGACGTTCTGGCAGTAGTACAGCGAACCCGAAAGTACAATTATACGTAGGATGACTGGAAGGTTCACGAGAAACTGCTGGAGAACCAGGAAACATACCTCTACCTCTGAAGGGGATTGCTGCCCCATCCTCATTGCATTCAAAGACATGTTAGGTATTCCTGCCACCATTCTTGGGCTACATTAAAGAAGGAGACAGGTAGGTCTTCTGAAATATTTGTATGCATATAACCAACCACACAGCATCACATCCTAGAGGAATGTGATCTTGAGACTATAGCAGTTCCATACAGGGCAATATTTATGGTGTTGAGTCTCGCAGCTTTAGGAATAAAAGTAAATTCACACCGTCAAACTAATGACTATCAACATATACATATGCAAGCACAAACAAGGATCCTTCAAAACAATGGAATCTACTTAAAAGTCAACATGGTGTAATATCCCAGAAGACTTGCATCTTCACAATACACGTTCACTATAAACACTCCTACACTGCATCAAACTGCAGAGATTGCAGAATGGTTTGTAAGCTTACACCTGGTCTTTCACACATGATGGCTTCCAGGCTGTTTATGGAAATAACTTGCACAATCTTAAACGTACAGCTTTGCAGCTTTTATAAGAAATGTAATTTGGAATATTTGCACAGATTCTGAAAGGAAACATAATAATTACATGCAGTATTTACACACATCATATTTCACTTGAAAACTGAACTTATATACCTACTGAGTCATAAGGACACTTGCTAAGCATGTGAATATATTGTAACCGAAATTAGAGGCCAGAATATCACTTCTCTACATTCTATAATAACAAAATAACAACTGCTTCAGCTAACAGATGAGAGATAAAACAAACTCGTGCAATGTGTAGTAAGTCACAAAGATGAGCGTGGTGAGCACGATGCATAGGTTCTAGGAACCACAATGAGAAGTCTTAGGAAACATGATTTATAAAAAGTTTTCAGTTTTTATTTAACGATCTAGCTATCATGGATTTGGGCCACTTGTGGACCTGTGACAGTCTCACACATCCAGAAGTGTCTTCAATGGTCTTCCTTGGTTCCTTCTGCTATTGGTGAGTAGTTATTTTATTATCCTAGGTAATCTGTTATGAGGCATTCTATTTACATGCTGTTTCCATTTTCTCATATATTCCCGTATTTTGTCCAAAACTGGGGTTATATTTAATACCTTTGCAATCTCTGTATTTGTGTTATTATCTGTCCAAGTGTATCCTGCTGTCCTCATATATTTCATCTCTGCTGTTCAACAGTAGTATATCAAATCCATGCACAACAAGAATTTCCATTCTGGACACAACACAGTTCCACTGTTATGTGAACAATTTTTGCCGCAACTGTTGTTAGTAACACACTAAACATTAACCAGCATTTGGCAAGATATCAGACACGTCTGCACTGCTGTGTGAAAAATTTTATTTCAAATGTTTGTGTTTTCATTGCATTCCTGTTGCCCTAGTCTGATGTGTTAGATATTCCAGTAATTGCCTCCAGCAGTAAAATTACTGACACAATGATGCACATATATCGGACATCTTGTTAAACACTGGTTAATGTTATGTGGGTTGCTAACAACAGTTGTGGCTAAAATTATTCATGTAACAGTGGAATTGAGTCCAACATGAACATACTGGTTGCTGTTGCTCTTTCATTGTGTGTGGATATGATCTGATACACATACTGTGGAACAGTGTGTTTTTCTGCACGAATCATGTGGAATGTGGTTCTGCTACATTGTGACAGAATGTCAGAGAAATTATGTGAAAATTCTCCCATGATCACAGTTCCAAGCACAACAGGCATATCCAAGCTTATTAATGAAGTCAAATATACTGGGTCACTGATGGACAAGACAGCTGCTAAAAAATGCTGACAGATACAAAAAATAGTATTGACAGAATTCTTTAAGGCTCCCAAAGCAATTTCAAACATAGTGATTAATGAAAAGATACATGACTGACACAGGAATCAATCCTCGACCACCCACTCCGTAGGCAAACTCTATACAACAGTGCTACTGCACGAACATGGCAGCCTGTCTGCGTAAGAGGTATGTAAAGACAAAAATGAACAATGCAGGAAGTACAGCTGAGTATTACAAAGCAACAGTGGAGTGTCTACACCTAATATTTTAGCCACAAATTCAGAGTAGGTTCTACTACCGCACTGCAAACCGAGAACCTCATTGGAGGGTATCAAACAACTGTCTCCCCTTGTCAGTAGGAATAGGTTGAAAGAATAGCACGCACACATTTTCATAACCAATAACTTATTCATTACAGAAATAATGAAATTATATACTTACCTGCTACAACTATGTGGTGATGTTCTATTTTGCACATATCAATATCACATTTCCTCATATAAACCCAAATATATCTTTATACATATATAACAAAAAGGATGTGTATGTCTGTGGCAGACATAACTCGAGAAAAATGAAGGCAAACGCCTGGAATTTTGGCAGTAGTTTCTTGATGTGCACTGCCAAATATAGTCAAAATCTGCCTACAGCATATGGGCACGCCATTCTTACTGCGGTCTCACAGACACAGCTGAGCACCAAGTGCATTTCAGACTGGGGTTGCCATGTTCTCAGTGAGGTTCAGAGATACAGAGAATAAACACTGGTAAGATTAAAAAGTAAAACTTCAGCTGTTGCTATGACATACAGAAACCGTTTAGTTTGTACTGTGCAATTATGTAGCAACTGAAAGTTGGGCCTAAGTGTCATTTTTCACAGGTTGTTGAACTCAAAGGCAGGGACAAAGTGCCATTTTTTGTGGGCTGTTGAACTGAAAGGTGGGGCCTAATTTCACTTTATGTGGGCTGTTGAACTGAAAGGCAGGGCCTAAATGCCATTTTTAGTGGGTTCTTAAACTGAAAGCCTCAGCCTCAGTGCCACTTTTTGCAGTTATGCAGAACTTTGGACGAATGACTGACGAAACCAATACTAACATAATTTTTTTTTACTGCAGAAAGAAATGAATTCACAACACTGACAGAATGCAGACAGATACTGTATCCAAAGTAAAGATGAGATGAGATCAGCACAGATCAACTGGGAGAAATTAAGGATCACCTTGATGAATCTAGAAAACTGATTCTCAATTTACAGGCCACTTACATGTTAAGAATGTGTTATTTCTGCTGAGAACCTTTCAACAATTCCATTGAATTTAAAATAACAGAAATATGAATCTACAAATTCTGGCAAGATATCATAATTTATATTCTGCAAAACACCAAACACCTCAACAAACGGCCATTCTTATGCCTTCTACAGTATCATGGCTAAAAATTTCCAGCTCAAGCACTCGCCAGAAAAGTTAACATTTCATGCTGGTACCTAAAATGTCAACTCCATGTGACAGTATTCAACAATACTATTTTTTCAAGACAAGTTTAATTTTTAAGAATAAATACTGGGAAAATAATAATTTACTTGTGTGTGCGTGTACGTGCATGTGTGCACATGTATGATCTGATGTTAATGACTATGAACATTTATGTTCTACCAGAAACTCATGCTGTGTACTGAACAGAGCAGGACCACAACCCTAAAAACAGTAATCTGTACATATGTACATTCACACTGTTATCACCGTGCATTTCTATGAATCAAATTAAATAAATAGACCAACAAATGCACTATTTAACTACTTTAATGTAGTGTCCTTCTTGTATCACCCTACACGTGTTTCGGACCTAAAGTCCATCTTCATGGGGTCTCAGTATTATTAAAAACTACTAAAACAAGCACATGTTTACACGAACGTACAGCACTCGCATACCACTATTGTGGTAGAGTTATATGGATAAAATTGTTGAACATAAATATATACATATTTATGTTCTACAATTTTATCCAGATATATATACATATTTATGTATATGTATATTTAAGAACAGGCAGTGTTGCAGGGAAGATATTTGGTTGTCTGTGCTGTCGTAGTTATGTTTGCTGTGGTCATAGAACATTTTGATTACGTTAAAATAGTCAAGGGTTGGGTTATGAAATATATTTTCATACATTTTTATATTTCCTTTGTTTTATACAGGTAACATTTCTGCTAAGATTATTATTTTCTGTATTTTCATAACGTGAAATAGCTACCGCTACTAGTGGCGAATGTCGGAAGCGTCCCGTCACGATGTACGGATTACACGTATTCCATGGCTCTCGCATGTTGGCAGCTCGGAGATGTATGAGGTGTGAATGGCGGTACTCGTTGGATTTTGGAGTATATCCTCCAAATGTAATTTGGTCTTGTGGATCGGTGCCCGGTATTTTTGTCCAAATATAGCCAAATCTGCACTGTCTGAACAGATTTTAGTAGAAGTTTCCAACATCGTATTTTACGCAAATCCGTTCAGTGGGAGCCGATTTGATATGTGCGGACTAGAGATGGGCGAAACGGGACTTACTGAGAACAGGTTCATTCATTAAGGGCCCCCTAGGTTATCCGTTCATTTAACCCATTCACTTCGTTCAGGTTATCAAACGAGCATAAAATGACATGCTAGGCCCAGATTTATAAGTTATGCCATTTGAAATAATAATAATTATAATAATAATTATTATTATTATTATTATACACTGTCACGTTAATGTACATTGCTGGAAAGTCACAAACGTAACGAACAGCGTTTTCGTCACTATTGCAGTATATTCAGGCTTGTTTTAGCTTTGCTTACAGAACGTCACATTCCATCCTTCCACATCCCTTTGGCATGAAGGTCGCAAACGTCGCGTCATCGGCATGTCAGTACCACGTGTCGCGCATAGCAGGAACCTGTTATGCGTGAGTTCAGGCTTCCGCCGCGGTGTATGAGATTTTCGTTCTTCTGGGATGTTACGCAGCTTTGATTGGTTGTTATTTACTGACGATTCGGGACAACCTATCGGTCCCCTCTTCAAGGGACAAGCTTATGGAAAAATGATCCTATTGTACAGACTGAAATAACATTGCAGTATTTTAAAACACTCCATTTGCTGTACCATTTTAATTTTAGAGTTTGGGGTTGTAATACAGACTTGTTATTTTTTCTGAAAAATATAGTTTGTCACTCTCCTCCTCGCATGTGAGCGTTTTGGTGAGTTGAATAAGTTAATATGATAAGCGAATCGAGAAGAAGTGCCGAACAGTTTCCGTCAGATAAAATAATGCTCCTAGAGAACAGTGTTTTCTCCTGTTACTGAATAAATGCTTGTGTTACGTTACACGTGGGAAATGATGCCTGCATTTTAGACGTTATTGAACACAGGAATAATGAAATATTAAACGACCGTTACACAAGGCTAAACCAACCGCAGTGACTCCAAGTGATTGCCATGTTTTGGACGTGGAACGTGCTAACATATTGGTCGTCAATCACATCAAATCCAGCAACCGCTCGCGAGAACGAGGCCGAAACGCCAATCGGCTGAGCTACCGAACCAAGCCACGGTGTCGCCAGCTCTGTGATCCATGATTACTAGCATCGCAAAACAAGGTGATGTGATTCCGCATGAGTTCCCCGTGAATCGGTATCGATAGTTGAATGGTTATTTTATGTTATATGAACCGTGTATTTTATCATGAGTTTAAGTTAAAACCAACCAATGCACAAGTGGGTTTTAACGTAAACTCTTGAATGGTTATCTTGCCAAGTGTTGATGCTCCCATGGATCAGAGGAAGGTATACAGAACTCGTGAGAAGTTCAACAATTTCAACATCCAGCTATACAGCCCTTGGTGGGCTTTGGCTTATTCCAGTATCTGCCTCCATTCTTGTCTATTTCTGGACTTCTCTTCTCACTTGGTCACTCTCATTATGTGTAAATCCTTTACATCGTCTAACCATCTCAGCTTAGGTCTACTCGTGGGAAGTTGATTAGCATTTATAACCATCGGTATTACAGTGTGCCAAGAACTGAGATAGCAGGACGAGGAGACATGTTTGTATCCGACACCAATATATTCAGGAGCGATCTGGTGAAGTTAAGTGTTATAAGTATAGAAGGTTCTGTTTGGAATATTGATGCTGCTCCAGATATATCAGTGGACAAGTTGAAGACAATGGCACTGTGCCATTTTTTCAGTCCGGTAGAGTGTGTGAAAGTGACGTCAAACTATAAACTTGTATTAGTGTCGGAGAGAAGACCATTGGATAATGATAACTCTGTTCTGCAGGAAGGACTGAGAGACAATGGTGATTATTGCCTAGCTGTAATAGTTACATACCCCGCGCTTAACGTGAGCAGAAAAGCTGGCACGAGCAGAAACGCTGATGGTATTTTTAGCTGCCTGGTTCGAATCTCGGCTGAGACAACGATTGTCTTTACGTGTTTTTCGTATTTTTTCTGAATCCATCCAAGCACGTGCCAGGATAATACCTCAGATTATTCTACGACTGTACCTTCCACAGCCCTTCCAATTTATTATTCACACATAATTCTGCCATTTGATGCTGTATAGTTGAAGCAACTGGCAGTGTCATCAAGTGAATTGTAAATAGATAAAATAAAGACACTGTCGTCTCTGTTTGTGCATTGTGACTGTGAGCCTGTTAGTTTTTTGAACAGTTGATGTAAGTCTGAGGTGGCTGCTAATTTAAGCGTGTTAAATACTCATGAGATGGGGTCTGCAAATTTTCCAAAAATATAGAATCCACCACAAAATTTTAGGCACCAAAAGAATTGCATGAAGCAAGTTCTATATTGAGGACCCACAAATATTATGTTCTTCCATGCAAAATTTAGTTGCCCAGGTTACCTGGTGCTTGAGATTTGTGTTTCCTGCTCATGAGAAATTTGCCCTACGTGTGTATTGAGACACTGTAGAAGTTTAATATGGCTGTCATTCTCTAATCATCTGTTGCACCAACTCAGTGGGTTACCATTTTTGCCAGATAGGAGATTGTCTGTAAACAGATGGTATTTATGCTTGGGTATAGGATGACTTGATACAGTAGTACAATACAGAATTGACAAGTAAGCCAGAAGGTGCAGCACAGAAAACAAAAATATGACTGAAATGACAAAAGGCATGACAGGTTGAGGAATTATATTTGTTAGACATATTTATGTTAGGTCTCTGGACCTGAAAAAGCTAAATTCAGTATCCATTAGAGAACGGGAGAGGTGGAAGATGTTCGGTTATGTCTGAAATTTGAAATTGAAGGATCTCAAATGTCACTCTTCTTCCCTGCCTTTTGTTTAATAATATGAAGAATGAATGAGATGTTTTTGTCTCATGAATTTTTACATTAGTTATGCCCCCCCCCCCTCCACAATAACTTTTTTGATGTATGCATACTTTCCACAATTAGTAGATGAGTCTGGCCATCATGAGCCCACAACCAGACTAATTTTTAATAATATTTTTTCTGTGCATTGATCACACTGGTCACACTCCTTGCTTATGGAACACCACAGTAATAAAATGTTATTAAATAAACCAAGAAAGTATACCGTATATAGAAAAAATCCCTAATGGTCTGGATTATACCATTAACTTGGTGTAGTAGCGATTATTAGGGATTTTCTGTATATATAATATATTTTGTTGGTTGCTGTATTAAATGTGCAACATTACAAGATGGTAATAAACTGTTGCTAAATGGGAATGGTTTTGTGTTGAAAGTTATTTTACAAAACTAGTGGCTGTGCTCCTTTATTAGTGTACCACTATCATGTTTCCAGAGGTTTCTGTATTATGTCATAGAAGGATTATTCTCATTGGTATGTGACAGTTGTTCACTGTGTACATTAAGTTGATATTAAGTGATGTTTGTGTGTGTGTGCATGTATGCATATATGTGTGCGTGCATGTGTATAATTAGGGTGTTTTTTCTTGCTTGACTGATAAGTGCTGGCTGAATGCTCTGCCAGCGTTGCTTCTTACGCACGTGTTGCGAATGTTGAGCAGTCAATGACAGGAGCTAGACAAACGATTGTAGTGATAATAACCTTTAGAAAGTCTAATAAAAAGTCACTAGAGCGTCGGGCCAGTGCTTATCAGTCAGGTAGGAAAAAACCCCTACATATATCAGGGGTGTACAAATCCCAGGTCCCAGGTTGCCCAGATGACCAAATTTTGTACCTTGGCACCTAGTATTTGTGGGTCTTCAGTGTGGAACTTGCTTCATTACACCCTTTTCCCACCAAGACTTCTGAGGTGGTTCCCAGATGTTTTAAAAATTTGTGTATTCCTGGTTTATGGTAACTGTTATGTGTTGGACCCTAATAGCAAAGTAGTTCTAACTATGTATCTGATAGCCATAAAAGAAAAAAGGGTGAGAGATTATTTTAACACAAGCAGAATTTAACATATTTTACAGAAAACTGGGATGTGATTCTGTGTGAGGTTCTTTTTTGTTTTAAGTGTGATATCTAATGATGCTTTCAGTTGCTAAGATTGTCAGTGGTAGATAAATCAGTGTGCAGCACTGGTGGAATTATGTTGAGGGGAAAATCAAAATACTCAGAGAAAAGCCCTCCCTCTGCAACTTTGTCCACCACAAATTCCACTCGGACTACCTGGGTTTGAACACCAGGCATCTATGATGAGAGGCTGGCAACTAACCACCTGAGCCATGGCACAACCGTGAATCTGTGTACTGTGGTGGAAATTACAAGTGTTTTGGAGGAATGTACTGTGTCTGTCTTATGAACAGAAAAATCTCTTGTAGATTACATACCATCAGATTTCAGAAGAAGGTTCCTGTTAGTAGTCATTACCATGAGAAGCTCAGTGCTTGTTTTGATTTCTAAGAATACCGTATGAGACTATGTTGAAGGGTATACATTACCGTCTTTTCATGTACACGTAGTGTGTGGGTGAAAGTAGAGACACGTACAGTAAAACTTCGAATTTATGTTCCAACATTTTGCATTTTCAACGATTTTATGCACTTTTGGTATTACCCCAGCCAAATGCCCATAAGAACAATGTTTCCTGGTTGTACTTCCCTGGATTTCATGCCATTTTAGGTGAACCCCACAACAGTGTAAAGTTGGGGTTTTACTGTATTAAGATTACAGTCCCCTGGAGTGTCATATCATGTAGTCTGGTAGATAGGCACCAGTATTCTGTAGGAAACTGGTGCCTCCTTCTTCAGGATGGGTAAGTTACAAAGTGAAGAAGTAGTACAGTTACAGGAAAGGAAGTACAGAAATTGGGACTGTAAGTAAATGAGTAGGATGCAATGGCCCTGCAAGGGCTGTTTTGTAAGGGCAGATGCCAAGGAGGAAAAATAGCAAAGCGTGGGAGGAAAATTTTTTTGAAACAAGGAAACCAAAATGAATTGAAGTACCATGGTTTGTAGCATGATAACATGTTATACAGTAGTTTTGTTAGCAGTTCCCAGATTAAATATGGTATAGGAGATCCAAAAGCAGTGTTGTGGCCTCCATGTTACAATTTGTGAATGAAACTGCTCTGTTTTACGATTAGTGTAATTACATTTTATTTCCAGATGAGGTACTTCTGGTGGAGTGTCGGCAGCCACCTTCCAAAGAGCCGTTGACAGCAGATAGTATTAGAGGACCCTCTGCTGAAGAAATCAGAGTTGTCACTAAAAATTTAGCGGAGAAAAACACATTGAAGCTGCATCATCGGGAATTTACTGCAGATGTAAGTGTAGCAGTAGTTATGGATGTGCATGGGTGCTGGAAATGGGATAGGTGCTTGACCCCAAGTTAAGTGCTCCTGGTTCCCATTGAATAAGAGGATGGGCGGGCCTCAAGGGCCAGTCTGGACACTTCAGAAGAGAGAAATCTCTTGACCTTGCTAGGAGTCAAACCAACCCCCTCGGTTGTATAGCCCTTATCCTAATCACTGTACCAACTACTCTGTTCTGCCACCTCAGAATTGGAGGAGAGAAGGAAATATACCAAATATTAGTCCCATTAAATGTGTGTTTTAATGTAGAGACAACATAGGTTAGTATATAAGAATATTCTTAAATGGCTTGAACTTAAGTTTGTAAACAAAGATGACCACTTGCCTACATTTAATTGTTCCCAAGCATAGGCAAATACAGTCTCAGCCTGTAAAGGCACCTTGATGGACAAGGTCCTTGTTTTATCACTGCTGGAGCTTGAGACTGGCACTCGGTCATGTCTTACATCATGGATGGCAGGTGGTTTCTGCATGTGAGTAATGTAGTCTGTTGAACATAGTGTTCGGTTCCTGAATTTTGCAAGATGGCATGTTTCACAATGAACTGGAATTTAAACAGCCAGAATAACAGGTATTGGTGTTCAAAAAATCACCATGCAGTTCATGAAGTTCCTTGGTGTAACCTTAATGTCAGAGTCTGGTATGGCAGTGAGTGAGCACAAAATCATAGGGCCTGTATTTACCAAAGAAATGGTAAGTTGCTACTGCTATGTTTGGTCAATACTGACATCATTCTTTGGAGAAAGAAAAGATGAAGAGACGCTATGTTGTTACTTCATGCAGGATATTGCCACTGCAGACACAGCAATCTTCTCACTGACTGCATTAGAAGAGGTATTCAGCCAAGGGTTAGTAACTCATGGATTGTGGCTTCCCAGATATTCAGATCTGAATGCATGCAGTTGTTATTTGTGGGGAACACAGAAAGATAACATTCATGTGAACAGTCCACATTCCTTGCAAGCATCAGAAGGTAACCTGAAAGTAAAATGGCTTTTATTTCAAGACAAGCTCAATTGTGTGTCAAGAAATCTTTTCAGAAAGTGTGTGGACTGCTTAGAGGCTGGAGGACAGCACTTTCTGATATCTGTGTGAAGTAAGGTAAGGTGAACGGCAGGGGAAAGATTGACTGTAAGTTTCCATGCTATAAAGCCCACATGACAGCTGCTGTACTCAGGGACATGATTCAAGCTGTTGATAAGCATTTAAAGTAATGTTATGAAATTATATTTTTTGTTGTGACAGGATACCATACATTTATTTACAGAGACTGTTGTTAACATCTTTTCTGCACTCATTTATATACACCAACATGCACTGAATAGAATTATATATTTTATATGTATACTTCAACCGTTGTACATGTTTCAGCAATAAATTGTCGTCCTCAGAGAGAGACATCTTTACAAAGGAATATATAATATTAATACATCAATCCTACATGTACAAGGTTAAAATATAAAACATATAAAATGGCAGATATAAATACAGTAATATGGATACTATGGCTATTATGTTGTTGACACATTCTTGGTTAAAATTCAGTGATATGTTTTATTTACAATGTGTGTAGTAGGAAGGTGTTGTATACCGCACCTTCCTACACAGGACACATCAGTACATGCCACAGGGACTTATCTTTTTTGGATTGCAAATGCTGATATTAGATGTTTGTGTATACATATAACTACACGCATTATAAACAAAGACATATCATTGAATTTAAACCAAGAATGTGAAAGCATCATAATTGCTATAGTATCCATATTGTTATATTTATAGCTGCTGTTTTATATATTTTATATTTTTAACATTGTACATGTGAGGTTTGTGTATTAATACCGTATATTCTCGAATCTAATGCGCATCCGAATCTAATGCGCACCCAGTTTTTGGCGACTTCTTAAACGAAAAAAAAGTTAGTTCGCGATTCTAATCCGCACCTTTCCTTCAACCACCCCTTGCCCACGGGGCGACTGATTGAATAATATTGGATGTTACCAATGCGTTAAAATCCGACGCTACGCCTGTGGCCGATGAGTCATACCGACAGAGGCGGGGCCTTTCTCAACAGACGTGCGCAATCTCGTCTGAAGCCAGCTGAGCTTTAGTTGTTGCAACGTGGGAGGTGCTTGTTCCAATTTGTCGTGTACCGTAGTTATGGAAGAGGGACACCTGAAATCTAAACGACTCTCATATACGGCGAAGTTCAAACATGAAGTTATTCGGTGCGCAGAGGAGAATGGAAACCGCAAAGCCGCTGCAATTTTTGGAGTTAATGAAAGCAACGTTCGACTATGGCGGAAACACAAGGCAGCGATCAGCGGGTGTGAGGCGTCACGAAGGAAATTCCCTGGACCCAATTATTATATTATTATAATAATAAATAATAAAATAATAGATTATTGTATTGTATTGTTCTTACGGCACGTTCAGCAGCTCAATCATTTTTCCAAAATCCAGCTCTAGACCGCGAATCTAATCTGCACGCGAATCTAATACGCATCTGATTTTTTAGCCCTCTAAAACTGTAAAAAGGGTGCGCATTAGATTCGAGAATATACGGTATTAGATATTCCTTTGTATTGATGTCTCCCTGAGGGTGGTGATTTATCGCTGGAACATGTAGGAGGGTTGAAGTTTATGTATAACATATAATTCTATTGTGTGCATATGTTTATGTATAAGGGATTGCAAGCATAATGCATAGAATGAGTAAATTAAATTTCTTCTGCAGCTTAAGAGTTGGATGATGTATTACAGTTTCAGAGTGAAATTCGTAAGATTCTCATCTCCCTGGTAGAGGCTTCTGCGCGTATCCTCACACCATGTCCAGATGCTGATGAGGTGTCTCAAGTTATTCGGGAAAGACTGGACACAAGAGCAAAGTCTGAGCCAGATCTTAGGGCAGTCTCTCAACTCATGGATATGGGCTTTTCTGAGCATGTGGCTTCCAGAGCCCTGCATCTTAATAGGTATCCTTAACAAGTTGTAACGAACATTTTTGTAATAGACCAAATGGGTCAGTGTGCCAGGAAGTGCCTATTTTGAATGTCTAGCTGATTATCCTTACTGAGGGGATATTTGTGGTTTTTCCTCAGTGTGTCCGGCCAAATGCCAGGATGGTATGTACTTTGATTAGGCTGTGGCTGATTGTGTCCATGGTCCCTCGAATTCTTTTTTCGGTCATGTTGCCAGTCAGCTCTGTATAGTTTGAGTTACTGATAATATCATAAATTATACCACAAAATACTGCTACTGTTATCTCTGTCCAGTGCTGTGCATAAATATTGTAAGAATACTGTTTTTACCCGATTAGAAGATGACCCTGCATATAAGGCACCCTCTCTTCATATGCTTTAGTTTCCAGAAAAATACCAATACATAACATATTTAACGTTGTATGCACTTATAAGGTGTTGCCCCATTTTTTCAGATGATGAATTGGGAAAAAATTTATGTTCTATATCCAGGTGACTGTAATTTACTTATAACATTTGTCAGTACTGGATTCTTTAGTTCCAAAAGATAGTGTTTAATGGCTTGGCTGATAATGAGATGGCATTAAAATCTGTTTGTTACTGCCACAGAAGATGGGAGCACACCTATTTGAGGACAGTTGCCATCATTGTAAGTGTGATGTCACAAATGGTTTCCTGTATTATACTTTTTTTGCATGCATTGTATAAAATTGATGCATAAAGCAGACATTGTGACTTTTTTATACTTCAAAGAGATTTCAGTTCTGGAAGTTTTCATGTTTTTGGTCAATCAACTGTAAAGGTTTTTCAGCAAATGAATGCTGTTAAGTTTTTTTTTTTAAGCGATCATTCATGTCACAGTTGGGCTATAACCCAGCGTGATTTTGGAGATAACAAGTTTTAATGCAGTTATGGTACAGCTGACCACACATGCAGATTTTAGTGTTGCTTGTTGAGTGTTTGCTAATTGCATATGCTGATTTAGACAGAGTCCGTTTCAAATTCCTCATCATACCCCAGGCATTGGACCTTGTGACTGCAAGATAAGAAGTGGTATCCACCTCAGCCTTAACTGGACCAAACACCTTCTTTACAATTGCAGTAAATGCCTAACATTTATGTACAGAAGTTGCATGTAAAGGACAAAATGTCTTCTGCCAGTGCTGGAATCATGATGGCCTTATAACTGTCCAGAATTGGAACAGATTACAGATACTTGAGAGCCTAAGTCTGGCATTCATCTTACTGGTTACAATACCTTTTAAATAAATTAGCATAGGATCTCTACAGTCACTATGTAAAACTGTGAAGGCAAAATTTGAGAAAATTTCAAGAGTTTTTAGTCCATGATTTTGAAGCTGCTTCCCAGCCTGTTTCTGTGTAACATCATATGACATTTTATACTCGACCAGCTGCCTGCGTGGTGTTTGCTCATGTTGGCATTGAATCTCTTATTGTGTAGTCCCATGGTTCTCTTCTTCCATTTTCAATGGCAATTCTATGAGAGGCTCTTCTGTGTTAATTTGCGTTTAGCATCTCGCCAGATTCTAACCTTGCTGTGGCAGTTCTGTCAGAGACCCTTCTGTGTTAGGTCACTCCTGTATTTTCTGCTGCACCTGATCTTGCAGTTGCAGTTCTATTGTATTCTCTTCTTAGAAATGTCTTTGTGTCTTCATCTGAAGTGAGTCACATCCAGTAGCAATGGCAGTCATTCTTAATGTTCAATTGTGTCTTCTTGCACAGTATGTACCTCACACACAGCACACTTGATAACCCATCATAGTCTTCACACACTACTTCATGGCTACTCTTATCAGTCATTTCCTTATTGTTAGAGCAAGCCAAGCATTAATGTCATCTACTGTGGTGCTGCCATCTGGTTCTGCTGTGGTCTGTTGTGTACTCATTGCTCAGCTGTTTCTTCTGTGTCAGCACGTATGTCACAGAGAGCACACTTTTGTTAACAGGTTTAAACCCATGTGAATTTTCCTATGGGGATATTTCTCAAGGGCAAAGTGTACATCCCTCACATAGCTGATCAATAGATGATGTCACTCTGTCCAGAAACTTTGCAAATTTGTCGTGTAATTGCATCACTGCACTTCCACACATCATCTCATATGGAACACTTTTCACTTTTAATGTGACTTTCAATTTTTACACAGTACACACACTTAAAAGATTTTTCTGTTTTGTGGCAACGTGTCTACAATCGATCATTACATCTTCTTCTTCTTCCTCTTTTTTTTTTTATATATATATATATATAGTGGTAATGCTGGGAACCATGCTTGATTGCCTCAGCACATACCTCACATTGCTTTTCCTAACTGGTGTTTCCCCATATCCCAGGAACAGTTCTAGTTTGGATTTTCCGTGTTGGATGGCTTTTCCATATTATAGCAACTGTATTTTAGGTTTCCTTGAAGCTACAGTGTTTTCCAGGCAGGGCTTCCCTGTATCATAGCAACAATGGTTACCATGGCAACTGCCAATAAAAAAATGAAGGAATGAAATATAAATTTATTCCCACAGCGTTTAAGTGCTTTTATAGCCTGCTTTTCTTTGTTAAAGTAAGAAGTAAGCATATGGACCACGATGTTGTCTCTTTGTGTCTTCCTATTTTAACTTTTGAACAAGTTGATCAGTTTTCATAAGACTTGATGTGAACATTATGTCATCAGAGGCCACTCCAATGTCACACATTCTAATGTTCTAAGTCAGTAATATCACCATGATGGACACACAGACATGTGAGGCAGGAGTGACACTAGCACCACATGCCATAGGGTACTGGAAAAATATGCAACTTTTATTAAGGTAACAGTTTTGTAGGTGGTAAAATAACAACAACATGGGGGCAAAATGAAAACTTAATTCTCTTCCAGAATGATGACAGTATCTAATGAGCACTAGAGCCATGCATGTGAAATTTTGTATGGAGTTGGATTGTAAAGATTATGGATGAAATGTTTGTAAGTCAACAGAGTAATGGTGACAATGTGACATTTTGAGATTATGCTTGGCACATTTAGCGTAGACAGAATATTTTCATTTACACTGACATACCATTTGTCTTGGTGAGTGAGTAGGCACTGTTCACCATGTAATAAAACCACAATGTTTTTGTCATAGTTCGTTACACTGCGCCCGGCATGTTTCTAGACCAGCGGTCGCCAACCATTCGGACCTCACGGACCACGAAACTCACAATTTTGAATCCCGCGGACCACTAACATTAATTTTTTTAAAAAGGTACAAACATTATAAAATAATGATCATAAAAGTTGCGTTTTATTAATATGAAATGTACTTGTTTAATTATTTCGTGGAACGTGAATTTGATGCAACGTAATAAGGCGAAAATTGTCAGCGATCCTGTGTCGGTGACACGAAGACGAATCAGAATATAATGAAACAGTATAATAAACATAAAATTTGCAAATAATGTCCAAATTTCTCCACGGACCGCCAAAATTTTCTCGCGGACCATCAGTGGTCCGTGGACCACCGGTTGGCGACCGCTGTTCTAGACCATGTAGTTCAGAGCTTCCTTTGGTTTGTACAGAGATTTACTTTTTACAGCTTTATCAGTGGCATATAGTAATTAACCCTTATTTTGTGTTGCTTTTGGAGTGTTTTAGTGCAAGTACGTACTGCAACTTGTGCTAAAATGTTGCAAAAGCAACATAAAATAATGGTCAGATATCATATGCTGTTGATAAAGCTGTAGAAACATGTCAGGAAAAACCTAGGGACACTTGTGATGATCATATAGTTTCAAACATGTTGGGCATAGAGTATGGTGGAAGTACAGTGGTTATATCAAATGGTGAACAGTGCCTGTATATACAGATTAGATAAGTTCTTAAAAAAAAGGAAAGGAAATAACAGGAATGTTAATTGATTAGAAATGTCTGCAGTAGAAATACATGCTTCATAAGAACTGTTTACAGCTGTTTATTTAATCATATTTTCTAATTGTATGTTCACTGCTGTTCTCAGAATGAACCCCCGTGAGGCACTGGAGTGGCTTCTTGAAAATCGTGCGGAGGAGGAATCGGAAGATGCAGCGGACTTGAAACAGGATGCTGCTTCTGGTTGCCTGAAAAGGCAACAAGAGGCTGTTGCATCTGGTAAGATGAGATTTGGTGTCCTCACTGCAGCAACTGTGAACATTACGATTGTGTTGGATGTGATAACCTGTGGTTGGGTGGAAACTACCATTTTGGAAGAATATGCTGCCTTCATCCCAGGAGTTGGAGACAGTACTTTCCTCCAAAATATTAATAAATTTCTACATGATCACAGGGCATTACATCCAAGAACATGGTATTCTTAGGGTAAAGTTGGTTATGCAGTCATAAATTCCATGTAACACCACTTAATTGAGGTGCTGTCAGAAGAGAGGTATCTTAAGTTGTGAAAAAATTCATTGTTCTTATCTTCTCTTAAAATTGAATCTTTCGTTTTCTGTTGTATGGAAGGCATCACATAGATACACAGTGTTACTGATGCAGTTGGGTGTCACTTGCCTTTGGTGGCATGGAAAGTTAGGGGATGTGCAGGGTTTGAAAGAGAAGTAAGACATGTGCTCTGAACTGCACCATAATATGGAGATATCATTGAACCATTAAGTTATCTGAAATATGTTTTAAACAAATTCTGTGGAAGGATTTAAATGAAGAGTATATACTACATTCTCTGAGGAATTAGGTAAATTTCTATACTTTGGGTAGTAAATGATGGGGAAAGATAATGCTGGGTTGCCTTAGTAAGAATTTGGAAATTATGCTTGATCAACTGGCAGTAAGGACATTAAATCTCCCAGCACTCTGTGCTTGGTAGCTGTGTTTTAATTTGGGGTAGTAGTTTATTGGCCGCCAATCCCAGTGGCCGTGCGGTCTAAGGCGTGGGTCTTTGGCCGCTCGCTTACTAGGATCGTGGGTTCGAATCCCACCGGGGGCATGGATGTTTGTCTGTTGTGAGTGTTGTGTGTTGTCAGGTAGAGGTCTCTGCGACGGGCTGATCACTCGTCCAGAGGAGTCCTACCGACTGTGGTGTGTCTCAAATGTGTGTGATATGAAACCTTGACGAAACGAGGAGGCCCAGGCCCATATAGGGCTGTGGAGCCATAGGGGAAGAAAGAAAGAAAGAAAGAAAAAAGTAAGTTTATTGGCCAAGAATAGAGTACTTTAAGTCTTCCAGTTCTGCAATGCTAGGGGCGGAATTTAGCTTTGAGGAAATGATGTTAGTATAAAACAAGAGAGGAAGTGTGTGTACAATGTAACATTAAGGAGCATTCAGGTCTATGCCTGTATATATTATTTGTGCATGCATATAGGTATGTGTGTGTACTTGCATGTATGTACATTATACATATAATTATGTATATATTATATGACAGTAAAATTTCTTTAATCTGGGTACTTATGATCTGGCATACCTGATAGTTTGGCACTTTAGGAAAATAGTCCCAAGACCAGAAGTTTTGCCATCCATAACTTCCGGTGCGGGTACTGATTCCATGATTTTATCTTGTGTTATTTGGAACTTTTTGAGCCCATAGAGCTGTTATAAGGGATTCAAAAGATCCAAATATGACTAAACAAGGTACTGCTGGCAAGAGGAAGCACTTAAATTTAACAGTTTCTCAGAAACTTGAAGTAATAAGGGGGAAGTGGTAAAAGTTGAAGTGTGGTTATGGCTTCATACAGTATCGGATTGTCAAATGTGTTATGAGGTAAAGAAACAGAAGGATGGATTACGATAGTTACGGCATCGAGTGAAAGTGTGAAGGGCCTTTTCAAGCAACAGACACTGAAGCAGCCTAATTACTGCAATTTGACAAGGTGTTGTACAAGTGGTTTACAGCAATGTGTTCTAAAGGAGAACCCGTGACTGGGCCTGTGATAATTGAAAAAGCCGAGTCTTCTTATGATGAAATGAAAGTAACTGACAAATGCACATTTTCGTAGATGTGGCTGTGAAATTATAAAGTACCAGCAGCTGAAGGAGATATCCAGATGGAATACTCCTCTGGTTAATTGTACAGCCAAAGTGTAGGAGCAGTAACAAAAAATTACCTTTAAGAACTTAGATCAGTATAGGTTCTGTCTGATAATCCGGACTATTTGATTTTATATATATATATCTTCTTCTTCCATGGCGTTACAGCCTGTGGTGGGCCAAAGCCTCCTTCTTTTGGGATTTCATCCCGAAGGTTTCCTGGTCGGTAAGTGTGCATTCTGTAGTGAGTGACCGGCTCACTGACCGCACAAGTTTTTGCTCGATCCTGATGAGACTGCCAGAGCCATCTGGCAGGCAGTCAGGAGACTTGGGTGAGAAATGGCCACTTGAATTTTGCTTACGGACACTACTAGTTCTATTCATGCCCGAAGGTTCTTTTACATGCCATAAATCTACGACATGGGACCGACGGCTTTACTTCCCCTCCGAAGGAAGTGGTGCTCCGGATCGCCCTCGGTCGGGATCGAACCCGCGAACCTTTGGTCCAGTGGCGAGCACGCTAACCACTAGTCCACCGAGGGCGACATATATATATATATATATATACAGTGAAACCTCTATCCATCATTTTTCAGGGGACCGGAAAATTTGAACGATACATACGGGAAATGATAGTACCGGGAAACCATTAAAAATTATAGATAAGAACAATTTAATGACAATTATTACTTCTTGCTGAGAAAATCTTTCATTGACGTTTGTTTTGAGCAAACTTTACTCCTCCTCAATTCAAAGTACGATTTTTCAAGGCCTAGAACACTTTCACGACCACTGTCACTCGTGCTGTGCGCATAAAAGAAAGATCTTACTTCCATCAGCGCTTCATGCGTCTCAGCAAAGCTCGCCAGCTTCTTCTTCTCCTTCTTCCCGCTCCACACTCCCGGACGTCACGAGGCTCACGCACAGCTCCTGCACTGCTTCTACACCAAAGGTTGCCACGTGACTGTCCACAGAGACGTAGTCCTCGAATTTATCTTTGTTCATGCCACTGAACTTTTCCCAGTCTTGGCGGAAATCGTCGTCATCGTTGGTAAATACGACGTCACTATCGCCTGAAGATTGTCCCTGCACGTAACCAGCTTTCCGAAAACAATTTTCGATTGTCTGCTGGGTTACTTCTTGCAAGGCTGCCACAGTGTAGTGCAAAGCTTCCAACACGTTTATCTTCTTTTTCGTATCTTTGCCTGCATCCATTAAGCAAACAGCTGTTTGCACGAGGCGTTTTCTATAAAGCTGCTTATAACAGTTTATTACCCCTAAATCAAGGGGCTGGAGCACACTTGTACAATTTGCCGGGTACCGTATGACTTTTACATTTCTTAGAAACGATGTATCCTTTGGATGTGCGGCACAATTGTCCACAAAGAGGAGAATGTTCCTGTTTTGTGCACCCATACTTGCGTCTAATGAACGCAGAAATGAAGAAAAAATGTCTGTGGTCATCCACGCTTTATTGTTCGCGTGGTACTTGGTGGGTAATTTTTTTACGTTCATGAAACATCGCGGTTTCGGAGATTTTCCGATTACAATCGGCACTTGTTTGTCAGTTCCATCACTGTTAACACAAAGTAAAACAGTAAGTCTGTCTTTACAGTTTTTCCCTCCATGACAAGACTCTCTTTTGAGAGCCAAGGTTCTATCAGGAAGCACGTTGTAGAAGAGCCCCGTCTCATCCACGTCGTAAATATCATGTTGTTTGTAGCCCTCCAACAAAGATGGCAGTCTTTCCAGCCACGCTTCCGTGCTTTCGCTGTCCACTGCCGCACTTTCTCCGACTAACTTCTTGTATACTAGGCCATGCCGGTCCTTAAACCTCGCTATCCAGCCGTTGGATGCAGTGAAATTTTCTATATTCAGCTGCGCTGCAATCATCTTCACCTTTCCACGAAGAATGGTTCCATCAATTGGGATATTCGATGCCCTTGCCTGCTGGTACCACGAGAAGAGTACTCTTTCCAACTCGGCGAATGTCGACTCCCTACCTATTTTCCTCTTCTTACTGGCATTACCACATTTTTCTGCCTGCTCTCGGAATTTGTCCTTCTTTGCGAATATGGAGTTTAGTGTGCTTGGAGCCAACCCAAGGCGTTTGGCAATGTCGACACGTTTCTCTCCAGGATTCTTCTCCACCTCTTCTACTATTTTCAATCGCTCGTGCAGAGTTCTCACTTGCTTTTTAGGTTGGGACATGGTCCACGGATTTCAAAATAAATAGCAGGAATAAAATAATGAAGTAATAAATACAGGAATGAATTAATAACAGAAATAAAATATTATAGGAAAAGGATAATAAAGGATGGAAATGATTAAACCAGGGTAACGTATGAAACTATGAAGCACACCAGAACGCACAGAACCACTTGCAATGAAGTAAAGCTCCACAACAGAGTTGCCAAGTCTTCATCTAGTCCAAAGAAAAGGATGGAGAGCAAAGAGTACAGAATGCACTCCATACTTTTTGATGGAGCAATCCAGGTGGCACTAAGAAAGCAATGCACGCACAGCGCACTAAACCATCGCTTCAAATTTAAAAAAAACTATCAGTGAGGGAAAATGTTGCGTCAGGACCGTGATTTTTCAACTATTGGTGCGGGAAAACGACAGTTCGAGGAACAATGGAGGCGGGAAAAAATAGTGTTATTTATATGGGGCTAATTTCGGGACCAAATAAGGCAGACGATACGTGCGGGCCAACGACGGTAACGGGAACAATGGATAGAGGTTTCACTGTATATATATATATATGTGTATGTATATTATGGTCATATTATGTTTATTTTGAGAACTTTTTGTGTATATTTCTATGTTGTTTTTTGTAATTATAATCAAGTATAAAGTAGTAAGTATTAAATATTTTGATTGTTTGTGTTTTTGCCTCAAGTGTACGTCATGCACGAGGCATCCTAACCTGAAAGGTTCATCATGTTGAAAGCAATAAGTATTAAATACTGTTCAGCATTTTTTATTTTTGTCTTAAATACCTGGAATGCAAATTACATTTTTTATGCATTTTTATGTTACATCATCTATGGCCTGTCTGGCTGTGCTGTATTTTTTGTACTGCTCTCATAATGGCATTATTTTCTGAAAAAAAATATATTTTAAATGAAACATGTGTTTTGCTTTTCTCTACAACTTTCATATGCAACTTCTCCATTTCATGAATTCAGTGAGGCATGTTCATAACCATCCTTAGGTCTTCACTTAAAGTGCCTGATATTTTGTCTGATTTTAATGAAACATGACTTTTCCTTAAAGTCCCCAGCATAAAATTTCATGAAAATCGTCCAGTGGGATCAGAGTTGTTCCATGTAGATTGACTGACAGACGAACAGACACGGCGAAGTTAATAGTCGCTTTTTTTGCAGCTTAGAAATTGTGTCTAAAAGGAGTGCTTAGCTAGTTAGATTGCACGTGTCCTGTTGCATAATGTGATGCACATTTGGTAATGATTAATAGTGTGGAGCTTGGTTTGTCTCTTTAATAGTCACTGCATAAAATAACCTAAGAAGTCAGTAAAACTTCCTTGAGCTAGCAGCTGCATCAGGTGGTAGAATGGTGAATAAACCACTGTCCTACCACCTGATGTGGCTGCTAGCCTGATAAAAGTTTATTGAATTCACTCAACATGAACGTTTTTGATTATAAACCTAAGAGTTCATGAAGCAAAGATGTTTGAAAATCCTTTATTAATGCATGCTCCTTTTTATGTGCTAAAGAATTTTGTCTCTATTTTTTTTTCTTCTGTATGTGTTACTGTTTAACAGTATTCAGTCACACTTAGATTTTATTTGTATTGAATATACACTCATTTTGATTCTATTCACATTTTTATCAGTCTACCAAAACTTCCATAAGAACTATGTTAAATTTTCTTTATATGTTTATTATTCCTACACAGTTCCTGAGTTATACCTTCAAATTGAGCATAACTTGGTGTGGTGCTGTCATTTTAAGTACTTTCAATTAGAAATCAGAAGAAAGAAATGTTTTTCCAGTTATAATTTTGTACCTCCTCTCTTGGCTTGGTGCCATGTCCATATGTTGTGTTTAGTGGAGTGACCCAGCTGTGCTTCTGGCAGTGGTCTGTTCCTGCCACTTGGGGGAAGAGGCCCAGGCCAGTATTGGTGATAGACCAGCCAGGTTACAGCCCTGTACCCAGTGTGTGATGTGGAGAGATGTCCACTACATGGCTAGAATGAATGCACGATGACTGCTCACAGATGTACACGGTTCAGTAGAAAGTGAACAAGCAGTGATGTACTTTAGTGGACATGTGGAGAAACTGTACTAGATCACATTTTAGTGCAGTACATTGAACTAGATTACATGTTAAATGTAGCACATTATTAATTAGTGTATGTTATGTCAGTAGTTTCATAAGTTTTGATTTCATTGGGTGTAAACTCTCCTTCATGTTACATTCATTTTCAGTGATCCCTTCAGAACATAAAATTCAGGTTTCACTGTGTCTTAATCTATGGTATTGTTATGTAAAGTTTCAGGTACCTCATACCATAACAAAGTCAAGTCAGCATCACTCATACAGTTAGTAACTACATTATTGGATTCATTGCGGATATTTAAGCGACGAGACTTTAAGCCCGACACAAAAGCATTACAAAACCTTATGGACATGGGCTTCCCAGAGGAGGATATTTGTGATGCTCTCCATGTCACAGGAAACAGCCAGTCTGCCGCAGTTAGTATTGTCTCTTGTTTATATTCATTATCCAACCTATTTAAGTTTTACTTATGCCACTAACGCTTCACTAAATGTGTTTCTAATAACTTAATTGTATTTTTAATTGGTACTTCTGTACCAAAGTAGACAGTGTCACATCCCAGATGATCATAATCTTTATATTGACCATGATGAGAACCTCAAATCAAATATGGTTTTTATATCTTCCAGATATTATAACACTTTAATAATTCTTTTTGTTATAATGTGAGCTTTTATGATGAACGGAACATTACAATGGGTTTATTTTGCAGTGTGAATGGTTTGCTTGGGAATCAGCGTCCAAGTCTGGAAGATATGAACACTGGGCTTGACCCAGAAGGACCCATGTATAATGCCATAATGTCAAACCCAGCAATACGACTCAGTCTGTCCAGCCCAAAGATGCTTCTAGGTATGTTTATGCAAGATAAATATAAAAATCTTGGAAGAGTTTCATGTTTTTGTATTGTGTTATCAGAGGCACCAACCAGGTTGGTATAGCAGCAGTAACATTCTACGCTGGTGTTCTGGTGATTCCTGGTTTAATCGTAGCTGGGACACTGGCTGTCCTGAATGAGGATTTTCATGATTTTCCCATTCCTTCCAAGTGAATTTGGGGTAGTACCTTGACCAGGACATGACCTTTCCCATCCAAATCATATATACTTTGTCAGCCCTGTTCTTCTTCTTCTTCTTTATATGGGCCCGTCGGCATTAGCTCCGGACGCACGCAGCCTTAGGCTTATTGTGCTAACCCTTAGCCTTTCAATTATCAAGTCTGCAGCCACAGATGCTCCTTGATCAGGTTCATTGAAGGTGGAATACTCGAGTAAGAGTGGGGTCTTTTCACACCCCTACTACTTCTCGCCACCGCCTTCTCTTACTTTAATGAGCTGCTTCCGCTGTGCTCCAGAGAGTCGCCTGGTCTGCAGTTTGGTCATAAAGGCACCTGCAGCCAGTCTGTCCTCATCAGAAGAGACAGTGAAAGGCTCAGAATTGTCAGCCATGTTACAACATTGTTAAATAAATCACAGAAAAAAATCACTGAGGCCAAGGTTCAGCTGAAACAAGTTATAGAACCCACATTCCAGATTTTTACTTCCATCTTGTGGTCCAGTTACACAAGAGTATGTTGAATGTACAGCAAACACTTGCCATTTGCAGGCTTACCATTCTTGAAAATCTCTGTGTGTGGTAGAATTTAAGACCTTATCGGAAAAATGGTGATAGGGAACCAGAGACACTTGAAACATTATAGTGTGTAAATTAATGATTAGTAAATATGAAAATATTTTGTTTATTTTTATTGAAATGATGCTGGTGTTCCTGGCTGAAAGCTATGATGGTGAATGTACAGTATGTAGTGCGTGGTAGAGGGGGCAACAGAAGACTTGTTAAAAAAAGAGGTGATCTTCGATTGCTTTGACCCCTTCTGCATGTCCTTATACACCTCCTTGTATGGTTCAGTGGCAGTTTCTGCATCACTCGTAAATTTGAGGCACCTTCCTATGAAATGGTCAGCCTCAAAGAAATGGTTGGCTGAGTTATCTGCCATCTGGATGCCTTTCTTCAGAACACTGGTAACCTCTCCACAACAGTCACAGTCTTCTTCATCTTCTGGTTTGCACAGCACTCTTGGCTGTTCAAAAGCCCACTTCAGTTAAGTCAGCAGCATGACAGTCAGAAACTTCAGGGACAACAGCATACTCCAAATCTGGGAATGCTGTCAATTGCAACTTCACAGGCTGAGATGAGGATATTTCCTATTTTTTTCTGCTGGTTGGAAAATCCCTGGAAGTCACCAATTGCCTCAGGTGAAAGCTTCTTTCAGCAGTCATTCAGAGTTGTGAACTTCAGTTCTTCCATGGACTCCTTCATGTTTTCTATGCAGTCAGCTATGTTGTATGATTTCCAGCATTCACTGACATTAACAAAGGTCTTCTTGTCACCTGCATCAAAGGTACTGTGAAAGGTGTGGCAAGTGTAATGGCTCTTGAATGTCGATGATTCCTTGGTCAAGTAGCTGCAGGAGCATGGTTGTATTCTGGGGCAGATACTCTGTGTGCGTATTTTGATGTACGAGACTAAGATCCTGTGGTTGCCCTGGGCCATTTTCAAGGTCATGGAGGACCATGAATGTTAGATTCTTGTATGCCAGATGCTGTTCAACCTCATTAACAAATCAGTGGTTGAACCAATCCAAAAATAATTGGTTCATTACCGAAGCCTTCCAGTGAGACCTCCAAAACAGTGGCAAGTGGCTGCTATTCACCTTTATGATCTGATGACTAAAGGAGTGCTGAATTTTATCATACAGTACCCTGAAGCGTTACAACAGAAGAGATGGGTGATACAATCCTTTGAGACTTTAAAACCCAGAGAAGTCTTTTCATTCTGGGACATAAATGTATGCATTGGCATTGTCTCCCAAAACAGGCCGTCTCATCAAGGTTAAAGTCCTTCTCATACATTGTCTTTATGAAATGCTGTGGGTACTTTTGCCAGCCACACAATTAGCAGATGTGGATGACTCTGTTCTCTGCATGCCTCTCTGCTTATTACAATTTTTAAACCTGCCTTTACTGGCATTGATGTTGCCCTACTCATTCCTAGACTTTGTGTAGTTGTTGTATAACTGTATGGCCTTCTCCCTCACAACACCCCCACAGACAACAACCCTTCCTGTTTCTCATCTTCCAGCCATATACACAATGCCTTTTCCACTGTTTTGAGCAAACAGTATGATGATTCACACAAGATAGTTTTGCCCTTGATGTAACATTGGCCTCAGTGCTTCCCTCGACCTTGTATTCACTTTCCTGATAAAGTGAATTGTCAATCCATTTACACCTCAGTGGCATCCAACTGCAGCATTGCTCATTCCCATGTCTAACTTATTCAACACTTCAGCTCTCTGTAACAGAGGCATCACTTCCATTTCGCCCATATTCTACACAGGGCCATTATGAACATTTGCATAACGCTTTGTGGACATAGTTAAAACATGAGGGCAACAATCATTTCTGAAACTTTTGAAGAATACAGTTGAAATATATTCTGTAATGATGATATTCAGGTAGGTACTGAGTGAGACAGGCAGGCAGATGCAGCCTCCTCTATGTTACTATGCATGCACAACCGTGAATGAGTGAAGGTCCTACCCCACAATGCATGACGGTTGCCACAGTAATTCTTCCATGAATAAGAGGAACCATAATGCATGAACCTGTGAATTAGGTGGGTCTGTTGAACTGTAATGGTTCCAGCACTGTTATGCACCACCGGGTCAGTACTTTGTATTGGAAATAATTTGAGTGTTCATTTAATCAAGCATACTTTGTCTTCTTTCACTGTTAGTTCTTCAGACGATATCACGTGTGTCTTGTCAGCACATGAGGTTAGCTATACTAATATTGTGACCATGTGACAGCATTCCTGTCAATGGTGGAGAGCCCTAGGAGTGCCAACATGTGGTTCAATGACCCGGATGCAGCGCCTGTGCTAAGCCAGATATTCAAGACTTACCATGCAGAGAGGCACACTCTTCAGATGAAGAGCAGTGTGGAGCAGCAGCAAGTACGGCCCACAAGAAGATCTGAGGTTGGCATTTGCTGGTCAAGCTCTGAAATTTAAACCTACCTTGTACAGCAACACTTGAAGACATTGAAGTTGAAATAATACTGAGTGTCCTGAACATTGTTCTACCAAGATTATAGTCTTGTGCCAGGGGAAAACTCCTTTACATACAACCAGCCATCAGCAGAGAGTGGCAATAAGGAGCTGAAGCAATTTTTCAAACTGTTGTCCGTAATGTTAAATTAATGTTTCAACTCCCCTAAGTACTGTTTTGCAAGCTGCTGCACAAACTTCTTTGTCTGCATTTAATCTCAGTAGAGTGACATTCGGGATACATTGTATATATTTTTTTTTGCTCAGCAAGGCAACTGGAAACTTTAAATATTTTCAAGGTTGCAGTTCCTTGTTACATAACAAATACTGTAGTAATAAAATCATCTGTATGCTGAGTTCTGTTTACTGCAGCCATTCACAGACACAATGACAAATACAATGAAAGGAAGATATGCCTTTTTACATAAGGATTTTTTCTTTATTTTTACTGTTAAATTAAACAATAATGTAATGCATCATCAGATGGGGGTTAAAATTTAGTGGTGGTCACTAGGGTTCTGGGCAACTGAGCCTGGACTATGTCCAGTCTCAAGGAAACAAGTTACAGTAGAAAACACCCATTTGATAAAATACATTGTAACATAAGAAAACATATAAATGTAATGTTTTAGTTACATAAACCACAAGAATGATGCTTCATATCTTCGAACATTCATCAACTTAACGTCACTTTTGCTGGTCCCATTTGGCTGAAAGAGCAGTAACCATGATGGTGGCTTTGAAACTACATGTAGCCTTCCAGTTGCCAAAACAGTGACCTGTGAAATCCAAAATTAAATGAAGAGCATGCCTGCCATTGCAACAAGCCGCCTCCCATAAATCTAACCCCTCGTCCGCACCTCAGGGTTATGTGAGATGGTAACAGGTGTGGAGGAGGTTCTCTGAGGGGGGCTACTTTAACACATGCTGGCAATCCATACCTTGGGTCACGTGGAAGGTGGTAACAGGTGTGGAGGAGATATCCTGTAGAGGGTTACTACGACACGCTGGCTAACGGGGCTCTGGTCTACCCAAGCCAAGGTGCAAGGTATCGTGCCGAAGGCTGCATGGCACTGGGGTAGTCAATAGCAGTGTCGTGAACGATCCCCTTTGGGAACCAGGCCGCACCACATTGTATGTAGGCCTTCCGTCTGCGTGGGGCTCCGTGGACGGTGACTGTATTCTTTTCCCCGTGTGTTGTGGGAGAGCTCCTTAAGTGGGGACTTGAGAGATATGAATGAATATTAATCAATGGCTCTGGAAACGGAGCATTGCCTTTTATAGGAGCTGCCCAAAGGCTCCTACAGATATCCAAGGGCTTGTCTGGCTTACAGATGGCTCTGGGACAGAATGGGGGACTGTGGTCTTTGGGTAAACAGATATGTAAAAGAAGGCTCTGGAAAGGGGCATCTCTCTCCATAAGGGCCCCGTCAGGGAACATGGAGGGAGGCTGCTTTACCAGGGAGTTAGAAAGGTGAGTTTCTGTTTTATTAGGAGACCTTTTTCATTAGGGCTCCGAGAGATATGTAAAAGAAGGCTCTGGGATGGGTCTCTCTCTCCATAGGGGCCCCGCTGGGGGAACTTGGAGGAGAGACTCCTTCACCAGGGACGTTGAGAGACAGGTAAAAGAAAGTTCTGGAGGGGGAGCGTCTCTCTCTATGGGGGCTCTGAGAGGGGGACCTGGAGGGGGGCTCCTTTACTGGGGACTTGGAAGGATATGTAAAAGAAGGCTCTGGTGATGGGCATTTCTCTCCATGGGGGCCCCGTTGGGGGAACTTGCAGGGGGGGGACTTCTTCACCGGGGTCTTTGAGAGACAGGTAAAAGAAGGCTCTGGAAACGGAGTGTCTTTCTGCATGAGGCTCTGAGAGGAGAACATGGAGGGCGGGCTCCTTTACTGTGGACTTTGAAAGATATGTAAAAAAAGGCTCTGGTGGCGGGCATCTCTTTCCATGGGGGAACTTGGAGGGGGGATTTCTTCACTGGGGACTTTGAGAGAGAGGTAAAAGAAGGCTCTGGAGATGGAGCATCTCTTTCTGTGGGAGCTCTGCGAGGGGAACCTGGAAGGGAGTCTCCTTTGCTGAGGACTTATAAAGATATGTAAAAGAAGGCTCTGGAAATGGAACATCTTTCTCTATGTAGGGGCTTAGTAAAGGGGAACCTGGAGGGGGGTTTCTTTACTGGGGACTGTGAGAGATATGTCAGGGAAGGCTTTGGAAGGGTAGCATCTCTTTCTTTACAGATGCTCCATGAGGGGAACCTGGAGGGAGGGCTCCCATACTGAGGACTCCAAGAGACATGTAATAGAAGGCTCTGGAAAAGGAGCATTTCTTTTTACAGGGGCTCCATAAGGGGAACTGAAAGGTATTTAGCAAGGGAGGGCTCGGCCAATATGTTTATTGGGCTGGAACCTGTACTTGATATATTTTTCTGTTATGTATAACTTAGAGGTTTCGTGGCTTTATGCTGGGCCACAACACTAAGAAAGCATCCGCATTTTGGGGGGCACAAAGGGCCTGTTAGAAAGGCCTACATGCATCGGGCCTCTAAGGGCTCAAACCCATTGGGTATTCTATTCTATAGCAACAAGCCTCTCTGCCCCTCCAACGCAGCAACTCTGTCTCCAAGGCTGATTGTAATGCGGGCAGAGTAAGTCGAAGTTGAAATGTGTAATAAGCACTTGAAATAATGGGACTCCAACTAAACAGCCCAAATCAGAAACCAATTACCAGTGTGTTGCAACCTCCTGGAGAAATTGCAGCAGGAGCCAGGCAGAGCCCTTCTTGTCTGGAAGGTGATTTGTATGAGAGTGGTGAATTACTGGTAAGCGCAGATTCACTACACATCAGAACACCCCTTTTGTCTCTCATTGCCGGTATCATATATATATGCTCATGATGGACGGGAAGGAGAAAAGATACAATCGGTCCAACTATTTGCCTCAGAATCTTAGAGCCAATGACAATGGATTAATTGGCTCACAGAGATTGGTTTCCCATTAATAAATGCTGTACTTATTCTTTGCATTTGAAAAATAGGTTATTACTGTAAATTTTAATGCCATGATTTTCATCTGAGCTAGAAGGTTTATGTATTACACAAAGTTTTTTAGGCAAAGGCTCAAAACTTAATATGATGTGGCTGTTTTTGAACAATCTTTGCCCAGCGTGACATACTGTAACCAATTCTTGAATGATATTTAGCACTGCAGTAACCAGCAGCCACATACATGCCGTTCCGAAAGCAAACTCTGCAAGATCTTGCCCCCCGCCCCCCCATTTTTCTTTCAAAGAAATGACAAGTGCATTTTCAAAGAAAATAATGGGCAATAGAAAATATTAAGTAATATTGTCTTAATTTGTGCATCAGAATACCCAGAAATTACCCAGATTTACATGAAGGGGAAAATTGGGTAATCAGTTTTGCACAAGTATAATTGGAGATAAAAGAAATTGAGCACACATGCGCGTGCACACACACACACACACAGAGTGTATCTCTAAGTAGTATCGCTGAGCAAATATTTCTTTTCACATGATGCAGATCTTTTCCTGCTATGTTAGCAATTTCTCTTTGAATATTATTTTCAATTTTTTAAAAGAACATAAATTGTTTGCATAAAATCTATCTTTCTTGTATCTGCCACAAATAGTAATGGCATGCATTCAAATCTGGAGGTCTTGGAGCCCACAATCTGTGAAGTATGAACCCTTGGCTGAATATCTGTTGTAGTGTAGTGACTGAGAAGTTTGGTGTGTGTGCTGTGGCAATGTCCTGCGTGAAATAACAATAAATTCTGTCTCATATTGTAATTCTGTAACAAAGGAGTCAGAATTGATGAAATTTGGTGGAATTTGTTTTTCAAACAACGTAGGCCATATAATTTTGTGCTCATTCACTGCGCACCAGGCCCTGACTTTGAAGGTTGTGCAAAGGAACTTGATGAACTGTGTGGTGATTTTTGGAACACCAGCATCTGTTATTAGGGGCTGTTTGCATTTGCCTCATACAAGAACATGAGTTCTGGATCAAGAAATCCATAGGCTACCAATTCTTGAAAGCACCTGCAGTAGCAGCTTCTTACTTTGCAGTCTACAGGAAATATTTCTTTCAGGCCCTTATTTTTTATGGGCATAGTTTTTAAAAGTTTTGACCCAAGGATTTTGGCACCACACTTTGAGCAGCTACCTGGTGCAAAGATTTTCTGGGGTTTGTGTGTATTTGAGTGCCAGTATCACCAGTTCTCTCCAGGTAAAACATGCTGTTCTCATATTTTATTTTTGTGCAGCACTGAACCCATTGTTCATAATTTTTCCTCTGTTCTGTATATTGTCCTACACAACACTGTTGGCATAGGATATTTTTTTATAAAATTTTTGGAGCAACATTTTTGCCATGACACATACCTTTCACAAGTACTGGGAATAAATTCTGTTTGTCCAGTAGAATAAATTTCTCACAATCATGCATACCCACCATGACTCATAAAACAAGACTGAACACCCATCTCATGTTCCAGCACTGGTAAGAGGAAGACCATGTGGGCTGTGTTCCTTGAGCAAAGTAGCATCATATTTTCCTCTCATCAGGAACACAATTAGAGGTACTGTCTGTGTGTGTGTGTGTGTGTATATATATATATATATATAGTAGCACACATACTGCAGGCACCATCACTTTCTGTTGTGAAATTATAGATATATTCACATTTTATCAATTCCATTTTTATGCATAAAATGTAACAAAATATGCATACTAGAGTCTTGTAGGTATAGCAGCCTGTGGGTGATAAATAGGACTTCAGACATTATGGAGATGTCATCAAAATCTCAGCTTAAGAGATTCTAGGTTATGAACATAAATAGGATAAACCATGGTCTGAGGAAGAATGTTCAAAATTTGTAGATAAAAAAGAAGCAGGTTAAATTGCAGTGGTCACAGGATCCAAGCCACATTAATGCAGAGAATCAGAGCAATGTAAGACTTGAAACTAATAGACATATTAGGAAAAAAATAGAAAAAATTTGAAATGAAAATTAATAAACTTTAAACAAACAGTAAGAACAGGAATATTAGAGACTTGTATAGAGGCATGCATGATTTTAAAAACAGTTACCAACTTAAGACTTGCTTAGTAAAGAGTGAGAAGGGTGACCTGCTTGCTGATCCTCACAGTATTTTGTATAGCTGGAAGAAGAATCACTTCTATCAGTTGTTGAATGTGTATGGAATTAATGATGTTAGGCAGACTGAAATACAGTTGTATGTAAACCACTTGATATTGATCAAATTCCTGTAGAATTTCTGCAAGCAAGAGGTAGGGCAGTACATAAACTTATTAATTCTATTGGAAATGAGCAAAAATTGTCTCAACAGTGGAAGGAGTCATTATTGTACACAGTTGTGAGAAGGGTGATAAAACAGATTGTATTGATTACTAAGGCATACAAATCTTATCAACTACATGCTAAATTCTATCCAACATTCTTTTGGCAAGATTAACTTCATATGTAGATGAAATTATTGGGGAGATGAAAATAATATTAACATTGAATCTTAAATAAATAGGTTGGAAGGGCATGTAGTGCATTAATCAGGCTGTGGATAGGAGCAGTGGCAAGTTGGGAGGGCATGTAGTGCATTAATCAGGCTGTGGATAGGAGCAAGTGGCAAGTTGGGAGGGCATGTAGTGCATTAATCAGGCTGTGGATAGGAGCAGTGGCAAGTTGGGAGGGCATGTAGTGCATTAATCAGGCTGTGGATAGGAGCAAGTGGCAAGTTGGGAGGGCATGTAGTGCATTAATCAGGCTGTGGATAGGAGCAGGTGGCAAGTTGGGAGGGCATGTAGTGCATTAATCAGGCTGTGGATAGGAGCAAGTGGCAAGTTGGGAGGGCATGTAGTGCATTAATCAGGCTGTGGATAGGAGCAAGTGGCAAGTTGGGAGGGCATGTAGTGCATTAATCAGGCTGAGGATAGGAGCAAGTGGCAAGTTGGAAGGCATGTAGTGCATTAATCAGGCTGTGGATAGGAGCAAGTGGCAAGTTGGGAGGGCATGTAGTGCATTAATCAGGCTGTGGAAAGGAGCAAGTGGCAAGTTGGGAGGGCATGTAGTGCATTAATCAGGCTATGGATAGGAGCACGTGGCCGGTTGGGAGGGCATGTAGTGCATTAATCTGGCTGTGGATAGGATCAAGTGGCCGGTTGGGAGGGCATGTAGTGCATTAATCAGGCTGTGGATAGGAGCAAGTGGCAAGTTGGGAGGGCATGTAGTGCATTAATCAGGCTGTGGATAGGAGCAAGTGGCAAGTTGGAGGGCATGTAGTGCATTAATCAGGCTGTGGATAGGAGCAAGTGGCAGTTGGGAGGGCATGTAGTGCATTAATCAGGCTGTGGATAGGAGCAAGTGGCAAGTTGGGAGGGCATGTAGTGCATTAATCAGGCTGTGGATAGGAGCAAGTGGCAAGTTGGGAGGGCATGTAGTGCATTAATCAGGCTGTGGATAGAGATCAAGTGGCAGGTTGGGAGGGCATGTAGTGCATTAATCAGGCTGTGGATAGGACAAGTGGCAGTTGGGAGGGCATGTAGTGCATTAATCGGCTGTGGATAGGATCAAGTGGCAAGGTTGGAGGGCATGTAGTGCATTAATCAGGCTGTGGATAGGAGCAAGTGGCAAGTTGGGAGGGCATGTAGTGCATTAATCAGGCTGTGGATAGGATCAAGTGGCAAGTTGGGAGGGCATGTAGTGCATTAATCAGGCTGTGGATAGGATCAAGTGGCAGTTGGGAGGGCATGTAGTGCATTAATCAGGCTGTGGATAGGACAAGTGGCAGTTGGGAGGGCATGTAGTGCATTAATCAGGCTGTGGATAGGACAAGTGGCAAGTTGGGAGGGCATGTAGTGCATTAATCAGGCTGTGGATAGGACAAGTGGCAGGTTGGGAGGGCATGTAGTGCATTAATCAGGCTGTGGATAGGACAAGTGGCAGGTTGGGAGGGCATGTAGTGCATTAATCAGGCTGTGGATAGGATCAAGTGGCAAGTTGGGAGGGCATGTAGTGCATTAATCAGGCTGTGGATAGGAGCAAGTGGCAGGTTGGGAGGGCATGTAGTGCATTAATCTGGCTGTGGATAGGATCAAGTGGCAGGTTGGGAGGGCATGTAGTGCATTAATCAGGCTGTGGATAGGAGCAAGTGGCAGTTGGGAGGGCATGTAGTGCATTAATCAGGCTGTGGATAGGTCAAGTGGCAGGTTGGAGGGCATGTAGTGCATTAATCAGGCTGTGGATAGGAGCAAGTGGCAGGTTGGGAGGGCATGTAGTGCATTAATCTGGCTGTGGATAGGATCAAGTGGCAGGTTGGGAGGGCATGTAGTGCATTAATCAGGCTGTGGATAGGAGCAAGTGGCAGTTGGGAGGGCATGTAGTGCATTAATCAGGCTGTGGATAGGAGCAAGTGGCAGGTTGGGAGGGCATGTAGTGCATTAATAGGCTGTGGATAGGATGCAAGTGGCAGGTTGGGAGGGCATGTAGTGCATTAATCAGGCTGTGGATAGGAGCAAGTAGGCAAGGTTGGGAGGGCATGTAGTGCATTAATCAGGCTGTGGATAGGACAAGTGGCAGTTGGGAGGGCATGTAGTGCATTAATCAGGCTGTGGATAGGAGCAAGTGGCAAGTTGGAGGGCATGTAGTGCATTAATCAGGCTGTGGATAGGAGCAAGTGGCAGGTTGGGAGGGCATGTAGTGCATTAATAGGCTGTGGATAGGATCAAGTGGCAAGTTGGGAGGGCATGTAGTGCATTAATCAGGCTGTGGATAGGATGCAAGTGGCGTGGGGGGGCATAATGGTGTGGATAGGCAATGGCAGTTGGAGGCATGTATGCATAATCAGGCTGTGGATAGGAGCAAGTGGCAAGTTGGGAGGGCATGTAGTGCATTAATGCAGGCTGTGGATAGGATCAAGTGGCAGGTTGGGAGGGCATGTAGTGCATTAATCAGGCTGTGGATAGGACAAGTGGCAGTTGGGAGGGCATGTAGTGCATTAATCAGGCTGTGGATAGGATCAAGTGGCAGTTGGGAGGGCATGTAGTGCATTAATAGGCTGTGGATAGGATCAAGTGGCAGTTGGGAGGGCATGTAGTGCATTAATCAGGCTGTGGATAGGACAAGTGGCAGTTGGAGGGCATGTAGTGCATTAATCAGGCTGTGGATAGGACAAGTGGCAGGTTGGGAGGGCATGTAGTGCATTAATCAGGCTGTGGATAGGACAAGTGGCAGGTTGGGAGGGCATGTAGTGCATTAATCTGGCTGTGGATAGGACAAGTGGCAGTTGGGAGGGCATGTAGTGCATTAATCAGGCTGTGGATAGGACAAGTGGCAAGTTGGGAGGGCATGTAGTGCATTAATCAGGCTGTGGATAGAGACAAGTGGCAGGTTGGGAGGGCATGTAGTGCATTAATCTGGCTGTGGATAGGATCAAGTGGCAGGTTGGGAGGGCATGTAGTGCATTAATCAGGCTGTGGATAGGACAAGTGGCAGTTGGGAGGGCATGTAGTGCATTAATGAGCTGTGGATAGGACAAGTGGCAGGTTGGGAGGGCATGTAGTGCATTAATCAGGCTGTGGATAGGAGCAAGTGGCAGTTGGGAGGGCATGTAGTGCATTAATCAGGCTGTGGATAGGATCAAGTGGCAGGTTGGGAGGGCATGTAGTGCATTAATCAGGCTGTGGATAGGAGCAAGTGGCAGGTTGGGAGGGCATGTAGTGCATTAATCAGGCTGTGGATAGGATCAAGTGGCAGGTTGGGAGGGCATGTAGTGCATTAATCAGGCTGTGGATAGGATCAAGTGGCAGGTTGGGAGGGCATGTAGTGCATTAATCAGGCTGTGGATAGGATCAAGTGGCAGGTTGGGAGGGCATGTAGTGCATTAATCAGGCTGTGGATAGGATCAAGTGCAGTTGGGAGGGCATGTAGTGCATTAATCGGCTGTGGATAGGATCAAGTGGCAGGTTGGGAGGGCATGTAGTGCATTAATCAGGCTGTGGATAGGAGCAAGTGGCAGTTGGGAGGGCATGTAGTGCATTAATCAGGCTGTGGATAGGACAAGTGGCAGGTTGGGAGGGCATGTAGTGCATTAAATCTGGCTGTGATAGGATCAAGTGGCAGGTTGGGAGGGCATGTAGTGCATTAATCTGGCTGTGGATAGGATCAAGTGGCAGGTTGGGAGGGCATGTAGTGCATTAATCAGGCTGTGGATAGGATCAAGTGGCAGGTTGGGAGGGCATGTAGTGCATTAATCAGGCTGTGGATAGGATCAAGTGGCAGGTTGGGAGGGCATGTAGTGCATTAATCAGGCTGTGGATAGGATCAAGTGGCAGTTGGGAGGGCATGTAGTGCATTAATCTGGCTGTGGATAGGATCAAGTGGCAGGTTGGGAGGGCATGTAGTGCATTAATCGGCTGTGGATAGGATCAAGTGGCAGGTTGGGAGGGCATGTAGTGCATTAATCAGGCTGTGGATAGGATCAAGTGGCAGGTTGGGAGGGCATGTAGTGCATTAATCAGGCTGTGGATAGGATCAAGTGGCAGTTGGGAGGGCATGTAGTGCATTAATCAGGCTGTGGATAGGAGCAAGTGGCAGGTTGGGAGGGCATGTAGTGCATTAATCAGGCTGTGGATAGGACAATGGCAAGTTGGGAGGGCATGTAGTGCATTAATCAGCTGTGGATAGGAGCAAGTGGCAAGTTGGGAGGGCATGTAGTGCATTAATCAGGCTGTGGATAGGAGCAAGTGGCAGGTTGGGAGGGCATGTAGTGCATTAATCAGGCTGTGGATAGGAGCAAGTGGCAGTTGGGAGGGCATGTAGTGCATTAATCAGGCTGTGGATAGGAGCAAGTGGCAGTTGGGAGGCATGTAGTGCATTAATCGGCTGTGGATAGGAGCAAGTGGCAGTTGGAGGCATGTAGTGCATTAATCAGGCTGTGGATAAGGAGCAAGTGGCAAGTTGGGAGGGCATGTAGTGCATTAATCAGGCTGTGGATAGGAGCAAGTGGCAGGTTGGGAGGGCATGTAGTGCATTAATCAGGCTGTGGATAGAGCAAGTGGCAAGTGCTGGGAGGGCATGTAGTGCATTAATCAGGCTGTGGATAGGATCAAGTGGCAGGTTGGGAGGGCATGTAGTGCATTAATCAGGCTGTGGATAGGAGCAAGTGGCAGTTGGAGGGCATGTAGTGCATTAATCAGGCTGTGGATAGGAGCAAGTGGCAGGTTGGGAGGGCATGTAGTGCATTAATCAGGCTGTGGAATAGGACAAGTGGCAAGTTGGGAGGGCATGTAAGTGCATTAATACTGGCTGTGGATAGGATGCAAGTGGCAGGTTGGGAGGGCATGTAGTGCATTAATCAGGCTGTGGATAGGACAAGTGGCAGAGTTGGGAGGGCATGTAGTGCATTAATCAGGCTGTGGATAGGAGCAAGTGGCAAGGTTGGGAGGGCATGTAGTGCATTAATCAGGCTGTGGATAGGAGCAAGTGGCAGGTTGGGAGGGCATGTAGTGCATTAATCAGGCTGTGGATAGGAGCAAGTGGCAGGTTGGGAGGGCATGTAGTGCATTAATCAGGCTGTGGATAGGACAAGTGGCAGTTGGGAGGGCATGTAGTGCATTAATCAGGCTGTGGATAGGATCAAGTGGCAAGTTGGGAGGGCATGTAGTGCATTAATCAGGCTGTGGATAGGATCAAGTGGCAGGTTGGGAGGGCATGTAGTGCATTAATCAGGCTGTGGATAGGACAAGTGGCAGGTTGGGAGGGCATGTAGTGCATTAATCTGGCTGTGGATAGGATCAAGTGGCAGGTTGGGAGGCATGCAGTGCATTAATCAGGCTGTGGATAGGAGCAAGTGGCAGGTTGGGAGGGCATGTAGTGCATTAATCAGGCTGTGGATAGGATCAAGTGGCAGGTTGGAGGGCATGTAGTGCATAATCAGCTGTGGATAGGACAAGTGGCAGGTTGGGAGGGCATGTAGTGCATTAATCTGGCTGTGGATAGGATCAAGTGGCAGGTTGGGAGGGCATGTAGTGCATTAATCAGGCTGTGGATAGGAGCAAGTGGCAGTTGGGAGGGCATGTAGTGCATTAATCAGGCTGTGGATAGGACAAGTGGCAGTTGGGAGGGCATGTAGTGCATTAATCAGGCTGTGGATAGGATCAAGTGGCAGGTTGGGAGGGCATGTAGTGCATTAATCAGGCTGTGGATAGGAGCAAGTGGCAGGTTGGGAGGGCATGTAGTGCATTAATCAGGCTGTGGATAGGATCAAGTGGCAGTTGGGAGGGCATGTAGTGCATTAATCAGGCTGTGGATAGGAGCAAGTGGCAGGTTGGGAGGGCATGTAGTGCATTAATCAGGCTGTGGATAGGATCAAGTGGCAGGTTGGGAGGGCATGTAGTGCATTAATCTGGCTGTGGATAGGAGCAAGTGGCAGGTTGGGAGGGCATGTAGTGCATTAATCAGGCTGTGGATAGGAGCAAGTGGCAAGTTGGGAGGGCATGTAGTGCATTAATCAGGCTGTGGATAGGAGCAAGTGGCAGGTTGGGAGGGCATGTAGTGCATTAATCAGGCTGTGGATAGGATCAAGTGGCAGTTGGGAGGGCATGTAGTGCATTAATCAGGATGTGGATAGGAGCAAGTGGCAAGTTGGGAGGGCATGTAGTGCATTAATCAGGCTGTGGATAGGAGCAAGTGGCAGGTTGGGAGGGCATGTAGTGCATTAATCAGGCTGTGGATAGGATCAAGTGGCAGGTTGGGAGGGCATGTATGCATTAATCAGCTGTGGATAGGAGCAAGTGGCAGGTTGGGAGGGCATGTAGTGCATTAATCGGCTGTGGATAGGACAAGTGGCAGGTTGGGAGGGCATGTAGTGCATTAATCAGGCTGTGGATAGGATCAAGTGGCAGTTGGGAGGGCATGTAGTGCATTAATCAGGCTGTGGATAGGACAAGTGGCAGGTTGGAGGGCATGTAGTGCATTAATCTGGCTGTGGATAGGATCAAGTGGCAGGTTGGGAGGGCATGTAGTGCATTAATCAGGCTGTGGATAGGATCAAGTGGCAGGTTGGGAGGGCATGTAGTGTATTAATCAGGCTGTGGATAGGATCAAGTGGCAGGTTGGGAGGGCATGTAGTGCATTAATCAGGCTGTGGATAGGACAAGTGGCAGTTGGGAGGGCATGAGTGCATTAATCAGGCTGTGGATAGGACAAGTGGCAGTTGGGAGGGCATGTAGTGCATTAATCGGCTGTGGATAGGAGCAAGTGGCAGGTTGGGAGGGCATGTAGTGCATTAATCAGGCTGTGGATAGGACAAGGGCAGGTTGGGGGGCAGTAGTGCATTAATCGCTGTGGATAGGACAAGTGGCAGGTTGGAGGGCATGAGTGATTAATCGCTGTGGAAGGACAAGTGCAGTGGAGGGCATGTATTAATCGGCTGTGATAGGACAAGTGGCAGGTTGGGAGGGCATGTAGTGCATTAATCGGCTGTGGATAGGACAAGTGGCAGTTGGGAGGGCATGTAGTGCATTAATCGGTGTGGATAGGACAAGTGGCAGGTTGGGAGGGCATGAGTGATTAATCAGGCTGTGGATAGGACAAGTGGCAGGTTGGGAGGGCATGTAGTGCATTAATCAGGTGTGGATAGGATCAAGTGGCAGGTTGGGAGGGCATGTAGTGCATTAATCAGGCTGTGGATAGGACAAGTGGCAGGTTGGGAGGGCATGAGTGCATTAATCAGGTGTGGATAGGACAAGTGGCAGGTTGGGAGGGCATGTAGTGCATTAATCGGCTGTGGATAGGATCAAGTGCAGGTTGGGAGGGCATGATGCATTAATCGGCTGTGGATAGGAGCAAGTGGCAGGTTGGGAGGGCATGTAGTGCATTAATCTGGCTGTGGATAGGATCAAGTGGCAGGTTGGGAGGGCATGCAGTGTATTAATCAGGCTGTGGATAGGACAAGTGGCAGGTTGGGAGGCATGTAGTGCATTAATCAGGCTGTGGATAGGATCAAGTGGCAGGTTGGGAGGGCATGTAGTGCATTAATCAGGCTGTGGATAGGACAAGTGGCAGGTTGGGAGGGCATGTAGTGATTAATCGGCTGTGGATAGGATCAAGTGGCAGGTTGGGAGGGCATGCAGTGTATTAATCAGGCTGTGGATAGGACAAGTGGCAGGTTGGGAGGCATGTAGTGCATTAATCAGGCTGGGATAGGACAAGTGGCAAGTTGGAGGCATGTATGATTAATCAGGCTTGGATAGGAGCAAGTGGCAGGTTGGAGGGCATGTAGTGCATTAATCTGGCTGTGGATAGGACAGTGGCAGGTTGGGAGGGCATATGCATTAATCAGGCTGTGGAAGGAGCAGTGGCAGGTTGGAGGGCATGTAGTGCATTAATCGGCTGTGGATAGGATCAAGTGGCAGGTTGGGAGGGCATGTAGTGCATTAATCTGGCTGTGGATAGGACAAGTGGCAGGTTGGAGGGCATGAGTGTATTAATCAGGCTGTGGATAGGACAAGTGGCAGGTGGAGGGCATGTAGTGCATTAATCAGGCTGTGGAAGGATCAAGTGGCAGGTTGGAGGGCATGTAGTGCATTAATCTGGCTGTGGATAGGACAAGTGGCGGTTGGGAGGGCATGAGTGATAATCAGGCTGTGGATAGGACAAGTGCAGGTTGGGAGGGCATGAGTGATTAATCAGGCTGTGGATAGGATCAAGTGCAGGTTGGGAGGGCATGTAGTGCATTAATCGGCTGTGGATAGGACAAGTGGCAGGTTGGGAGGGCATGTAGTTGCATTAATCGCTGTGGATAGGACAAGTGGCAGTTGGGAGGGCATGTAGTGCATTAATCGGCTGTGGATAGACAAGTGGCAGGTTGGAGGGCATGTAGTGCATAATCGGCTGTGGATAGGACAAGTGGCAGGTTGGAGGCATAGTGATTAATCAGGCTGTGGATAGGACAAGTGGCAGGTTGGGAGGCATGTAGTGCATTAATCAGGCTGTGGATAGACAAGTGGCAGGTTGGAGGGCATGAGTGATAATCGGCTGTGGAAGGACAAGTGGCAGGTTGGGAGGGCATGTAGTGCATTAATCTGGCTGTGGATAGGATCAAGTGGCAGGTTGGGAGGCATGAGTGTATTAATCAGGCTGTGGAAGGAGCAAGTGCAGGTTGGGAGGGCATGTAGTGCATAATCGGTGTGGATAGGATCAAGTGGCAGTTGGGAGGCATGCAGTGATTAATCAGGCTGTGGATAGGAGCAAGTGGCAGGTTGGGAGGGCATGTAGTGCATTAATCGGCTGTGGATAGGACAAGTGCAGGTTGGAGGGCATGTAGTGCATTAATCAGGCTGTGGATAGGAGCAAGTGGCAGGTTGGAGGGCATGTAGTGCATTAATCAGGCTGTGGATAGGAGCAAGTGCAGTTGGGAGGGCATGAGTGCATTAATCAGGCTGTGGATAGGAGCAAGTGGCAGTTGGAGGGCATGTAGTGCATTAATCAGGCTGTGGATAGGAGCAAGTGGCAGTTGGGAGGGCATGTAGTGCATTAATCAGGCTGTGGAAAGGATCAAGTGGCAAGGTTGGGAGGGCAATGTAGTGCATTAATCAGGCTGTGGATAGGAGCAAGTGGCAGGTTGGGAGGGCATGTAGTGCATTAATCAGGCTGTGGATAGGAGCAAGTGGCAGGTTGGGAGGGCATGTAGTGCATAATCAGGCTGTGGATAGGATCAAGTGGCAGTTGGGAGGCATGTAGTGCATTAATCTGGCTGTGGATAGGATCAAGTGGCAGTTTGGAGGGCATGTAGTGCATTAATCAGGCTGGGATAGGAGCAAGTGGCAGGTTGGGAGGGCATGTAGTGCATTAATCAGGCTGTGGATAGGACAAGTGGCAGGATGGGAGGGCATGTAGTGCATTAATCAGGATGTGGATAGGAGCAAGTGGCAGGTTGGGAGGGCATGTAGTGCATTAATCAGGATGTGGATAGGATCAAGTGGCAAGTTGGGAGGGCATGTAGTGCATTAATCAGGCTGTGGATAGGAGCAAGTGGCAGGATGGGAGGGCATGTAGTGCATTAATCAGGCTGTGGATAGGAGCAAGTGGCAGGATGGGAGGGCATGTAGTGCATTAATCAGGATGTGGATAGGAGCAAGTGGCAGGTTGGGAGGGCATGTAGTGCATTAATCAGGATGTGGATAGGAGCAAGTGGCAGGTTGGGAGAGCTTGTAGTGCATTAATCAGGCTGTGGATAGGAGCAAGTGGCAGGTTGGGAGGGCATGTAGTGCATTAATCAGGCTGTGGATAGGAGCAAGTGGCAGGTTGGGAGGGCATGTAGTGCATTAATCAGGATGTGGATAGGATCAAGTGGCAGGTTGGGAGGGCATGTAGTGCATTAATCAGGATGTGGATAGGAGCAAGTGGCAGGTTGGGAGGGCATGCAGTGCATTAATCAGGATGTGGATAGGAGCAAGTGGCAGGTTGGGAGGGCATGTAGTGCATTAATCAGGCTGTGGATAGGATCAAGTGGCAGGTTGGGAGGGCATGTAGTGCATTAATCAGGCTGTGGATAGGATCAAGTGGCAGGTTGGGAGGGCATGTAGTGCATTAATCAGGCTGTGGATAGGATCAAGTGGCCGGTTGGGAGGGCATGTAGTGCATTAATTTGGGCTTGAATTGGAACAAGTGTTTGATTTTGGCAATAAATCTTCCGTTCCCGCAAAATGCATGGAATTTCTTGAGTAGCTCAAAGTGTATTATTTTCTCAAGACTTACCCAGCATTTGTTTCGTTAGTCAACGCCAACAATTCGGTCGTAATAATGGAAACGCCATATTTTTACTCTGAAGTGGGAAGTGAGTGTTTAAATATAATTTAGATGGATATCCTATTTCAACTGTTTAATTCCCACGTCTTGTCTGCAGACTATTCGTCGTGTAACTTTGCGAAGAACAGAACGTTTCCTCTCGGAAGTCGCAGCCCACGCTGCATTCAATAGTAGCTTACGTTAGCGATGTGAGCTACGTATCTGCCGGTTGACTGTACGGTGTGGGAGGATGAGACGAACATTTTTTTGCGCCTTGAGAAACGCCCTTAGACTGATACCTTCATTTTTTGGTCAGTCCGCTGCAGCTGATGTGCAGTTACTTTCCTATTGATCCGAAGATACGGGGAGCATTCACACCGGAACTGTTGGCTTCCCGGACTAGGCGTAGCACGATCACCACGTGTCTCCCCAGATTCATTGCTAAATGTAGGTCAACTTAGTTGATATCGGCACATCTTGTTAGATATTACTTGTTTTAGCATGAATTGCGGACTGCAGACGGCCTGTTGTACTCCATATGAAGTTCTTTCTGCTGCCAGGTGTGAATCACAGCCTAACCGAAGAATTCCTGACAGAAATCATAGAGCCCACTTCTTAATGCACTGACGTTGTGAGTCATTTATATCTTGCGTTCTGAAGAGGTCACCCCATGACATGCCTGTGCAGGCACAGAGGGAAGGCGGAAGTAGAGCTCCAATCCATTAGCAACCTCGCCGCTAGAAGGCGGTGGGTGTTCGGCACCACGCCCCGGCCGCTTTACCACCGGGAAATACCCGGTATCCATTGTACGGGAGGTTGTGTGGGCCTCGGGGCTGATATGGAAGTGTGCGGAAAATCTTGCCTCCACCGGGATTCGATCCCCCGACCGTCCAGCTCGTAGCGAGTCGCTATAGCGACTGACCTATCCCAGTCGAAAGTCATATGTAGTTAACTTAAATTTATAAACGAACAGTGACGAGCAATTTACCGTGTGTTCATATGGTAATGTGTTTAATTAAATTTTAATGGCGTCAAAAGTTTCGTATGGACTGTAATTTGTAATGTTATCACATATGATTATTATTATTATTATTATTATTATTATTATTATTAAGAGTAACCAGAGTGGTAGTGGTGGTGGGGGTAGTGGGGATGGTAGTAGTAGCATCCGTGTGAGTGTTATTGTTACCATTATTATCTTTTTAGAAAAACTTACGAAGTTCAGGTTTTGTCTACCTTAAAAATTGTCGGTTATAACCTCAAACTTTCGCACCGTCGCACAGCGCGTGAAAACTTGGCCAAAATTGTTTTCTAAGTATGGTGACGATTTTGTTGAATGAAGTAATTGCTACTGGCTACAAAGTGAGTGAAGTAACATTTATTTAGCATAATAACTGTATTTATTAAGCACAATAAGTAAAGAAGCCAGGTGGGAAGTTCACTATTCTATGCCCTTCTCATCGGTAGTACTCATTTCCTTAAACGATGCTCTGCATATGTAGCATACTTGAGCTGATGAAGTGGAAGTGATAGCATTACATACCTTCCCGTCAATCATTGTGAACAACATCTCATGAAATACGAAAAATTCTTGTCCAGTCACACCCACTCGAGTAGGAAGCAAGAGTTTTATTTGATTTTCAATGTGCTCTTTTTCCTCCCGAATCAACTCATTCGTGTGTTTTCTAAACTGTAGTCGTATGGGTCTGCAGTATCGAGTAGACGATGGGCGGGGATTCTGCCACAGTACTGTTTTCTCTTCCGTTGATGATGAGGTAAATAGTTGGATTGGAACTAGCGAAGTTAGAAACAAATCGCTGTCACTGTATTCGCCGGAGAACCTTTGTTTGTACTAACTATGCCCAATGCTACCATCAAATCCCCATTTAGAAACCAAGACAATTTTCTGAATATTTTTCCCAGCAACCCTGGCGAGAAGGATTTCATGCGCTTGTACTATGCGTATAATTGTGTGGTCATGACGATCCTGAAGCTTTACTTCAGCCAAAGTATCAGTGACTGTGAATGATTCCTTGCTGCGATAACAGCGCCGCTTCGCTTCTCTGATATTATTGTAACTGGGATATATGTCAGCGTTCTTCTGCTTTGCACTCGACATGGCAACTTGATACTGATGCTTACTGTTCACGAAGAAGGACAGTGCTTCGTCTCTTGCAAAATATATAATGCCCACATTTTCTTGCTTAACTTTCCACGCGCCTCTCATTTTTGAGGCTCTAGTAGAAGTTGTCATCGCTTCTGTGAATAGTTGTGCTGCATCCTGTTCGCCGGCCGATCGCAAACTCATTTGGGCTGCGTACAACTCCGGGGCAGAAAACATCGACCGAAGATATACCGTTTTTCTTCGCTTGCTTCTGTCACTGCTGCTTTGAAATGGCGTTTTTGGGGGACATATCAGTGCAGGAATTTCGAGTACAGGATCTTCCGATGGTAGGATAATTTCTTGGTTTAATAATTCGGAATGCTCAGCTAAAAACTTTTGTCTTGTCCTCTTGCATTTATTCCACTTGTATAATCTCTTATTGCAGTAATTGTAGAGCATCTGTCTCCTTGTTCTCAGTAGGCTCCGAGAAATATTTCGGTTGCCCTCAGGGTTAGCGAGAAAATCCAATACGTGTTCAATCTTTGCACTGCGATCTCTATGAGATTGCATCTCAAAAAGATCCTTTATCGTCAGCATTTTTCTCTATATTTGCCTAAAAACAAAGAAATTTTCTTCTAGGTAATGAAATTTCATCGCACAAACTTACATGAGCCTTACATCACCAACAGCACTTAGTGAACACACGCAGTTACACCATTACAATGGTGTAACTGCATTTCGAGCAATGCATTGCATGAACTGCAGTCAAACGGGACTGTGTCACAGTTTCAGATTAAATTGCGATAAAACAGAAAGAGGCAAGAAAGGGCAGCTAATTCTTTATATATCATGTTGTGCACTTGTCAAAGTATGTAGCAACGTAAGAATCAAAGCGGAAGTTCATGGAAGTAATTTTGTAATCCACGTGAAATATTGCTAATTTGAAAATTCATTCATTTTTCACATTATTGCAGAAATCCTCACATAAGGAGGTGGATAGTTGACAGTTGTAAAGAATTCAGTATTAACATATAAAGTACATACCCCAATCTATTACTTGATATGACACAAGTTTGTAATGCACACGGTGTTGTCAGAATGCAAGCACAAATAACGCCACACAACGACGTCACATTCCTCCACAAGCAAGCGCTCGACTGAACTCCAACTTCTATCAGTCGCTGGCAAGCACAGGCCTGCCTGAACATGTTACAACGTGCACATTGTGAAAGACTGGACATGTGTCTTGCAAATGGAATACATGTAATACTGATACACTACAACTTAAAATTTGACGTTAGGCCAGGTTTTGACGCATTCTGGCCCACTATGTGTCGCCATGGTTATTCTACATTAATTGTTGACGTATAAACATGGCGCCGTTCACAATTTACAGGTACACGCTTACTTCATGAGTTCAAATTTCACACGCCTAGTTATACTGGGTCATTGGTTATTGTCATCAAGTTGAAAGTGAAGTGCTTTATGTATGTACACACATACATATGTATGTACACACATACATATGTATGTACACACATACATATGTATGTATACACATACACAGTCGAACTCAGTTATAACATCATAAAACGGACGGAATATTTTGTGTCTTTATAAACTAGGAGTGCCGATCCCAGTGGCCGCGCGGTCTAAGGCGTGGGTCTTCGGCCGCTCGCTTACTAGGATCGTGGGTTCGAATCCCACCGGGGGCATGGATGTCTGTTTCTTGTGATTGTTGTGTGTTGTCAGGTAGAGGTCTCTGCGACGAGCTGGTCCCTCGTCCAGAGGAGTCCTACCGAGTGTGGTGTGTCTAAAGTTTGTGATCGTGAAGCCTCGAAAAATGAGGCGCCCTAGGCCCCCAAGGGGCTGTCGAGTCGAGCCATAGGAAAAAATAAAAAAAAAACGAGTAGTATAATGTTATGTTTAACAATGACGAATTAATTGGTACCACAGAAAATCTGACTATAGGCGAGGTGTCGTATAAGCCGATGTCGTTATAACCAGGTTCGACTGTATGTATATATATCTATATATATATATATATACATATATATAAACTCAGGATGATTCGTGAGTTATGAATATAACTGTAACAGATGATTCCCTAGTTGTCCTTAATCAAAGAATTCGCTATAAACATGTGTCCCACTGTCAGTAGTTCCGGCCAGTTAACGACTGTAGTGTTATTGTGAGTGTGTGGGTCGGGGGGGTAGGGGGGTGGTAGACGCGACATACTGTACGCTACTTGTGAACGTCCAGTATGCGTTCTTGTCTCGGTGTATCTGTTACGTTCAGATGTCATTCATACTGCCAGTTGCACACTGTGCGATGTGGTTCATTTGTACGGTTTTTGTGACGGCAATGCAGTTCATGCCGCAGCTGAATACCAGCGACGTTTCCCGAACCCGAAGAGTTTGCCAGACGCTGCAAGATGCCGGTACACTCCCGACGTTCGTGTTGCAGCTGAGCGTGAGGTTAATCAAGATGTCGATGGACATGATAGCATTGTGCAGTCCACGTGCCAGTGCGCGAAGAACTGCAAGATGTCGTGATGTTCGTCAGGCAAGAGTATGGTCATGATAGCATTGTGCAGTCCACGTGACATTGCGCTAAGAACTGCAAGATGTTGTGATGTTCGTCAGGCAAGAGTATGGTCATGATAGCATTGTGCAGTCCACGTGACAGTGCGCTAAGAACTGCAAGATGTTGTGATGTTCGTCAGGCAAGAGTATGGTCATGATAGCATTGTGCAGTCCACGTGACAGTGCGCGAAGAACTGCAAGATGTTGTGATGTTCGTCAGGCAAGAGTATGGTCATGATAGCATTGTGCAGTCCACGTGACAGTGCGCGAAGAACTGCAAGATGTTGTGATGTTCGTCAGGCAAGAGTATGGTCATGATAGCATTGTGCATTCCACGTGACAGTGCGCTAAGAACTGCAAGATGTTGTGATGTTCGTCAGGCAAGAGTATGGTCATGATAGCATTGTGCAGTCCACGTGACAGTGCGCGAAGAACTGCAAGATGTTGTGATGTTCGTCAGGCAAGAGTATGGTCATGATAGCATTGTGCAGTCCACGTGACAGTGCGCTAAGAACTGCAAGATGTTGTGATGTTCGTCAGGCAAGAGTATGGTCATGATAGCATTGTGCAGTCCACGTGACAGTGCGCGAAGAACTGCAAGATGTTGTGATGTTCGTCAGGCAAGAGTATGGTCATGATAGCATTGTGCAGTCCACGTGACATTGCGCTAAGAACTGCAAGATGTGATGTTCGTCAGGCAAGAGTATGGTCATGATAGCATTGTGCAGTCCACGTGACATTGCGCTAAGAACTGCAAGATGTGATGTTCGTCAGGCAAGAGTATGGTCATGATAGCATTGTGCAGTCCACGTGACAGTGCGCGAAGAACTGCAAGATGTCGTGATGTTCGTCAGGCAAGAGTATGGTCATGATAGCATTGTGCAGTCCACGTGACATTGCGCTAAGAACTGCAAGATGTTGTGATGTTCGTCAGGCAAGAGTATGGTCATGATAGCATTGTGCAGTCCACGTGACAGTGCGCTAAGAACTGCAAGATGTTGTGATGTTCGTCAGGCAAGAGTATGGTCATGATAGCATTGTGCAGTCCACGTGACAGTGCGCTAAGAACTGCAAGATGTCGTGATGTTCGTCAGGCAAGAGTATGGTCATGATAGCCTTGTGCAGTCCACGTGACATTGCGCTAAGAACTGCAAGATGTGATGTTCGTCAGGCAAGAGTATGGTCATGATAGCATTGTGCAGTCCACGTGACATTGCGCTAAGAACTGCAAGATGTGATGTTCGTCAGGCAAGAGTATGGTCATGATAGCATTGTGCAGTCCACGTGACAGTGCGCTAAGAACTGCAAGATGTTGTGATGTTCGTCAGGCAAGAGTATGGTCATGATAGCATTGTGCAGTCCACGTGACAGTGCGCTAAGAACTGCAAGATGTGATGTTCGTCAGGCAAGAGTATGGTCATGATAGCATTGTGCAGTCCACGTGACATTGCGCTAAGAACTGCAAGATGTGATGTTCGTCAGGCAAGAGTATGGTCATGATAGCATTGTGCAGTCCACGTGACAGTGCGCTAAGAACTGCAAGATGTCGTGATGTTCGTCAGGCAAGAGTATGGTCATGATAGCATTGTGCAGTCCACGTGACATTGCGCTAAGAACTGCAAGATGTGATGTTCGTCAGGCAAGAGTATGGTCATGATAGCATTGTGCAGTCCACGTGACAGTGCGCTAAGAACTGCAAGATGTGATGTTCGTCAGGCAAGAGTATGGTCATGATAGCATTGTGCAGTCCACGTGCCAGTGCGCTAAGAACTGCAAGATGTTGTGATGTTCGTCAGGCAAGAGTATGGTCATGATAGCATTGTGCAGTCCACGTGCCAGTGCGCTAAGAACTGCAAGATGTTGTGATGTTCGTCAGGCAAGAGTATGGTCATGATAGCATTGTGCAGTCCACGTGCCAGTGCGCTAAGAACTGCAAGATGTTGTGATGTTCGTCAGGCAAGAGTATGGTCATGATAGCATTGTGCAGTCCACGTGACATTGCGCGAAGAACTGCAAGATGTGATGTTCGTCAGGCAAGAGTATGGTCATGATAGCATTGTGCAGTCCACGTGACATTGCGCGAAGAACTGCAAGATGTGATGTTCGTCAGGCAAGAGTGTGGACAACACTGCATGCAGAGGGCAGGTACCCATACCATGTGCAGCGAGTGTGACATCTCAGATATGGCGATTTTGCTCAGAGGCTGGAATTTTGCAGCTGACTCAATGGAAATCGGCGGTTGCATCGTTACATCGTGTTTACTGACAAGGCACAATTCTGTCACAATAATGTCCATAATGCAGTTCTCATGGTCAGGTAAGAGTCCTCACGCCACATGTAAAGTAGCTGTCAACTACGTTTCAGTGTCAATATGCGGTGTGCAGGTCTGGATGATCAGCTGATTGGTCCTTTCATCTTCGAAGGTCGTCTTGCAGTAAGATGTACCTACGATTTCTGCAGGGGGAATTGCCCCACATTTTTGAAGATATGCCTTAGAATAAAGGAGGTTGTTATGTACTTCCAGAATGACGGAGCTGCTCCTCATTTTTCGCTTCCAGTTACACGTTTGTTTAACGATCGTTCCCCTGGACGATGGATTGGGCGTGGGGGTCACAACTGGCCAGCCAGGTATCCAGACTTAAGCCCACTGGTTTATTATGTTTGGGTATGGATGAAATAAATTGTCTACAGCGTGGAAGTTTGGAACGCGAGATGCATTGCTCGGTCGCATTTTGGATGCGTCAAGACGTCACCACGAACAGTCAGCGGAAGCTGCAACAAACAGCGCGCGCTAATCACAAACGGCGGCGAGGTGCGTTGAGGCTGAGGGTGGGATTTTAGAAACCTGATTTAGGTACAGGTCAGTGTAAATTAATGGTAATGTCATGAAATTAGATTTAGACGTTAAATTGATCAGGTAATATGTTTGTTTATTATTTCATTCATATATTTTCAACAATCCTCAACTTTGATTCAAAGTTTGAAGCGGACATAAATCCATAACCTTTCAAAGTCGAACACATGTTTATACAGGGTGTACACAAAAGAATGGTGCGGTATCAATTGTATTCACCTTTGAAACCGCACCATTCTTTTGTGTATGCCCTGTATAAACTTCTTTTTATCACAAATACGTAGGAAATAATATCCGACAGCCTGTATATGCATGTGTCTCTTATATAACGCAATACAATATTGTTAACAGTTTATTTTTATTTTTTCAGCGCGGCCGAGGACGTGATAATTTGTAATTACAGCAGATTCTGAAAATGCCCCCCTCCAAATTCCTAAATACGAGCATTCACCCTTTTCACGGTGTCTCTTGCAATTTTCGAAGTGGTCAGTGCAAGCAGCAGCCTGTTCAGTGGCGAAGCTAGGTTTTCTATTGCCCGGGGCGTGCAATCACAGTGGCCCCTCCTGACAGATATTACAAACTTAAAAAATTACAAACATTTAGTGAATATACTTTTATTTGTCCCAGTTTAAAATTTGTTGGGCCCAGAAAATCAAATTTTTTTCATTCAACATTTTTATTTTGCCCCCCCCCCTTTTTCCCGCTCCATTGGATTCTGCTGCCCCGGGCGGCCGTCCCAGTCGACTATGATGGTGAAGGTCCTCCAGGCTTCTAGGGTTATTGCTTTAGACTTTTTCTTTAAGAAATACCCATAGAAAGAAGTCAGTTGACGTAAGGTCTGGTGATCGTGGTGGCCAACGCCCAAGCCCAACATTGCGATCACCGAAAAATTCCTGCAAGAAAGCTGTTGTTATTTTCGCAGTATTAGCGGTCGCCCCATCTTGCTGAAACCAGAAATCCCGTTTATTCTGTTCCAGCACAGCAATGAATTGAGTCAAAAATTGTTTATAATTTTCAGTAGTAATTGTCTTTTATAAGAAATACCGGGAAAGTTTTGAAATGTGGTGCTGGAGAAGAATGGAGAAGATCAGTTGGACCGATCGTGTGAGAAATGAAGTATTACATAGAGTCAAGGAGGAGAGGAATATCGTACATACAATAAAAAGAAGAAAGGCTAACTGGATTGGTCACATCTTGTGTAGAAACTGCCTTCTGAAACATGTGATTGAAGGAAAGTTAGAGGGAAGGATAGAAATGACGGGAAGACGAGGGAGAAGACGTAAGCAGCTACTGGATTACCTTAAGGAAAAGAAAAGATACTGGAAATTGAAAGAGGAAGCACTAGATCGCACGCTGTAGAGAACTCGCTTTGGAAGAGGCTACGGACCTGTCGTAAGACAGACTGCAGAATGAATGAATGAATTGTCTTTTCAAAGAACAGTTTTCTCACAATTCGTTTTTTGAGACACTGCACACCAATCTTTGACGAATGCAGAGGAATTCCATGCAGTGCATGTGGGCTTTCAGCACTCCATATTCTACTGTTTTGACTGGGAATGTACCCACTTAAGTGGAACCATGCTTCGTCGGTAAAAATTCAAATTGTCCAACACATAAGCTCCTTCACGCAAAAAGCCACGAAACCAGTGGCAGTTGTATCGCGGGTTTGAAGCTGGCATACTGAGTGGAATTGAAACGGCAGTACTTTTAGCTGTTTGGTTACTCGATGATAGCCTGTTTTAGATTGATCACTTTCCCTTGTCAGTCTTCTCAGTTATTTACGTGGCGATGGGGTTAGCGGTTCTTTAACAATGCTTACCATTTCGCGTGTTAGAAGTGTCACATGCCTACCACTTTTCCTGTCGCAAACACTCCCTCTTTCACTAAAATTTTCCACTAATCTGAATATTGTTCTCTGATTTAGAACTTCTTTATTAGGATGCACACGGCGAGAAGCTTCGCGACCTGCAGCAAAAGTACGCAGTAGTCTTAATGAGCACTTGTCCTTGTGACAATACGGTCAATACAAGTGTCGTTTAACAAGCATGTCATAATACTAATATCACACGTTCTATAGACTTATTAAATTACGGTCAATACAAGTGTTGTTTAACAAACATGTAATAATACTAATATCACAGCGATCTGATTATCTTTCCGTTTCACGCAGGTCTCCCTTCAACACACCACACCAGTCGTCACTACTCAAACCTACACACGTACTATACAGTGTTATTAAATTACGGTCAACGCAAGGGTCGCTTAACAACCATTGCATAACACTAATATCACAGGCATCTCATTATCTTTCCGTTTTAGACAGGTCTCCCTTCAACACAGTACACACACCCACACCACTAGTCAATACTGAAACACGTTCTATACAGTGTTTTATGCAATACATTCACTACAACACTCATCACGCGCAACATACAGTCTCCCCTGTACATTCAAATGGTCGCTTCCTGTCGGCTCAATCATCGGCCCAAGTGGGTACAATACTACTACAGCAAAAGTACGCAGTAGTCTTAATGAGCACTTGTCCTTGTGACAAAAACCGTATTATCAATTACAGAACTACCGTGCAACTGATAGCCAACAGAACTTAAGTAAGACAGTGAACTTGTGCTGAATTATTCAGCAAATGTTGGAAAAGTCCATTACAACGGGAAGGGGGGGGGGCAGCTTCTTGGAAGGGTTCATTAGAGCGGGGGATGGGGGAGTTCTTATATGCTTGTTGCATTATTTATAGGTGTCTGGTCTTTGGATTGCTTCTTATACGGAGCACTCTATGTGTAGGTGTCATGACCCTATTATCTTTTTTTTTTTTTACATTATCAAATATATCTCAACAAAACAGCGAATGTTTTTAACATAGGGTGTATTTTCATATGCCATTTAACGACGCTAGATTCACACCCGTCGCACGTTTGTGCATCCGCCATGTTGGTGTTACCGATGGTAGGAAATTTAAAAGCAGGAGGTTGTGATGGTTTCTCATGTGAGAAAATTCATAAAAAACATTCATGAAATTCGGTTATTTTAGAAGTCGAAACAAGGGAAACAGACTGCATTGCGATTCTTATGTGCCTAAAAAGTACAGGGCATACACAAAAGAATGGTGCGGTATCAATATATATTCATATTGAAACCGCACCATTCGTTTGTGTTTGCCCTGTATTTCCCTTACACAAGACAGAGTAAGCCAGACAAATGACAGCAGCTTGTGGCGAAGAAAGGAATTTTTATCCTAATGGTTTCTGCTTAGTTACTGGTTCATAACCACAAACGAACTCCTCGTTATCTATTATGACCTTGTGGAAAAGTTTAGACCCGTCCCTTAATATCCAAGTCGACCATAGGACACTGGGAAGAGGGCTTATTTCTTCCACTTGTGTCAGTATCAATGGAAAAACTTAGCTGATATATGTCTTAACCCAAAATATTCGGTTAAAAGCCCCAGATAAGAAATGTCTATGTCTGCAAAAATTTCACTCTGCGGAAATATTTGTTAATTTTCCCCTAGTTAAGCACTTGAATTTTTGACTCATCATTTCTACTGGTTGAAGTTTAGTCGGTAAGGCGCGTTCGTGCAACCCCTGTTAGTAAGTATTACATATCCTGCTGTGTGTCTGTAGCCTTAGTTATCCAGCATGCAAAGCGCTTGCGTCGTATTGTACCAGCATGCAAAGCGCATGCGTCGTATTATATTGTCATCTGTGGCCTGTCCGGCTCTGCAACAGTTTTACATATTGTCTCATAAACAGAACGATTTTCGGGGGAAAAAATTATTGAACGTAAAATGTGTTTTGATTTTCTCTACAACTTTTGTGTAAAAGATTTCTCATTCTAAGAAGAACTGAGCGAGGTATTATCATAAATGTACATCGGTCTTCGTGTAAAGTACCCGTTGTTCTTGTCAGATTTTAATTAAACTGGACTTTATTTTCCGACAGATTTTCGAAAAGTACTCAAATATCAAATTTAATGAAAATCCGTCCAGTGGTAGCCGACTTGACGAAACTAATAGTCGATTTTCGCTATTTTGTGAACGCGCCTAGTAATTGTACTAAATTGATCCATCCATCTTTGAGGCTGATTGTCATAATTCATCCAGTATTTCATTTTTATTATGAGAGGTTGGTAGCCCCTCTCTTACTCGTTTTCTGCTACAGCTTTGCTAAAACGTAATGTGGTACACTATTATGAAACATACGCATAGCATAATTATTCTGGGTCATTCGCTCCGTTACTGCAGAGACGTCTAGGCAATATAGCAGGGGTGGCCAAACCGCGGCTCGCGAGCCACATGCGGCTCTTTGACATATAATATGCGGCTCGCGGAAATGTGTTGGCTGAGCTCCTTTTTGCATTACAATTCATATAAAAGGTAAATAAAAAATTTTCAAGCTATATAATTATTTACCGGTATAAACTGAGAGTTCGCTGGATTAAAACGTAAGTTTAATGTTCATGGCGAGTAAATATGTAAAAAATGTGCGTGTAACAATAAAACCGTGTGGGTAATATTTGTTCAAGTCTTGCGGCTCTCAAACATCTGAAGTTTATCGTATGTGGCTGTTACGTTAAGCACGTTTGGCCACCCCTGCAATATAGTATAACGTAACATTGTGGCGCGTTCGCGTAATGTTTATACCTCTTCAGCTATCCTAACAGCCTGATACCATATCACACGTAGAGAGCGCTTTTATGGAGATTTAATGTTACTGGCAACCATGAAACGTACTTAGGTTTTCATTTAAAGTGCCCAATATATTCGCCCTATTTCAAATAGATTTGAACTTTCTCGACAGATTACCTTCGTCATGTCCGTCCGTCTGTGTGCATGTATCAGCGCGGTTCCAAATGGAGGGATTTCCGTGAAAATTTGATATTCAGGACATCTATGAAAATATGCCTAGACACTTCAAATTTGATTAAAATCGGGCAAAAATATCGAACACTTTACATGAAGACCTAAGTATGTTTTATGCTTGCCGGCAACATATATTCGCCATAAGAACGCTGTTAACGCTCAATATTTGTATATTGTTGAGCGTGAAGTGTAGTTCACAATACACAAAGGACCCATTGTTGCGTTTCCATTGCAACAGTGGTTACACGAACACAGGCCAGTGTTACGTTATACGTACATTGACCATTTGTTTTATTTCGCACCACTTTTATTCAAAACATTCGATAAACATTTAGCGAGTTACATAAATTCGTGATCCGACAAATGTACACTCTTTATTATCTGTTATTTAATACAGTACATCACTAACAAACGGTGAACACGAAGCAGCAGATACAGTGACCACAAACTCAACGCAGTTTGCGACATTTTATCTACTAACTTATATATTTTTAAGTGTACCATACGTTTATACCTGGTGTAATAAACAATTGAGTCCCTGAAGATGAACTAACATATTTCGAAACATGTTGGACTATTTTTAATATAAACTGTATTAAATAACAGATAATAAAGGGTGTACATTTGTCAGATCACGATTTTATAAGTATAATCAAGAAAATGTGCGGTACAAATAACATGAAGTTTAACGAGTTACTCTCGAGATGCCATCAGATACACGTAGAGTATCAGTTACTGTCTTCTTCATCTGCTGACACGACAACGTAGAGTATCAGTTACTGTCTTCTTCATCTGCTGACACTACAACGTAGAGTATCAGTTACTGTCTTCTTCATCTGCTGACACGACAACGTAGAGTATCAGTTACTGTCTTCTTCATCTGCTGACACGACAACGTAGAGTATCAGTTACTGTCTTCTTCATCTGCTGACACGACAACGTAGAGTATCAGTTACTGTCTTCTTCATCTGCTGACACGACAACGTAGAGTATCAGTTACTGTCTTCTTCATCTGCTGATACTACAACGTAGAGTATCAGTTACTGTCTTCTTCATCTGCTGACACTACAACGTAGAGTATCAGTTACTGTCTTCTTCATCTGCTGACACTACAACGTAGAGTATCATTTACTGTCTTCTTCATCTGCTGACACTACAACGTAGAGTATCCGTTACTGTCTTCTTCATCTGCTGACACTACAACGTAGAGTATCCGTTACTGTCTTCTTCATCTGCTGACACGACAACGTAGAGTATCAGTTACTGTCTTCTTCATCTGCTGACACGACAACGTAGAGTATCAGTTACTGTCTTCTTCATCTGCTGATACTACAACGTAGAGTATCAGTTACTGTCTTCTTCATCTGCTGACACGACAACGTAGAGTATCAGTTACTGTCTTCTTCATCTGCTGACACGACAACGTAGAGTATCAGTTACTGTCTTCTTCATCTGCTGACACTACAACGTAGAGTATCCTTTACTGTCTTCTTCATATGCTGACACTACAACGTAGAGTATCCATTACTGTCTTCTTTATCTGCTGACACGACAACGTAGAGTATCCGTTACTGTCTTCTTCATCTGCTGACACGACAACGTAGAGTATCCGTTACTGTCTTCTTCATCTGCTGACACTACAACATAGAGTATCAGTTACTGTCTTCTTCATCTGCTGACACTACAACGTAGAGTATCCGTTACTGTCTTCTTCATCTGCTGACACTACAACGTAGAGTATCCGTTACTGTCTTTTTCATCTGCTGACACTACAACGTACAGTATCAGTTACTGTCTTCATCTGCTGACACTACAACTTAGAGTATCCGTTACTGTCTTCTTCATCTGCTGACACTACAACGTAGAGTATCCGTTACTGTCTTCTTCATCTGCTGACACTACAACGTAGAGTATCCGTTACTGTCTTCTTCATCTGCTGACACTACAACGTAGAGTATCCGTTACTGTCTTCTTCATCTGCTGACACTACAACGTAGAGTATCCGTTACTGTCTTCTTCATCTGCTGACACTACAACCCTTTGTGGCTTTTGGTCTCCTGCATTAGTTCATAAAGGGCTTTTCTGTCTTTTACGACTTTGAATTTCTTCAAAGCATTCAGCACTTCATCTTTCCATATATTTTTTGAACCTCCTTTAGATCTCATTCCTATGTGATTCCTTTCCATAATCTGTTTTATTTTTTCCATCCTGTTAAGATGTCCCCACCATTATATCCTCTGTGCTCTTATGTATTTAACTATATCTCTTTACGCTTTTAAATCAAATTTTAATATATAGATAACTTGTAGTAAAACTCGCCAGTATCAAATTTCATGGAATTTCTTTTAGTGGCTCTCGGTTGTTGCAGAGAATCGAACACACGCACGCAGACATGCCGAGACTTATTACGTGCATTAATTTTCGGAAGGTGTCCCTTAGACAGTCTGTGTCAGTTTGTAAGTTAAATAGTTTGTTACTAGAACAGAGACAGGTCAGTGACACGGGCATTTACTTCTAGACTACATCATTGTTAGGTTTAAACACCGGAAAGCGTGTGTTTCCATGAAAATACACACAATTAATTTCTTTCAAATTGCGGTCTGGAAGGGTTTGAAGTATACTCAGTATGCTTCAGTGCGCTGAAAATTAATATTTATTTATTATTATACTGACTGTTAGTAGGCTGGCAGTATATTTGAAAACTGAGAATTAAACATTTCATATTATTTAAATATGCCGATCCCAGTGGCCGCGCGGTCTAAGGCGTGGGTCTGCGGCCGCTCGCTTACTGGGATTGTGGGTTCGAATCCCACCTGGGGCATGGATGTTTGTGTTATGTTTGTTGTATAAGGACTAGTATGAATCATAAGTGACATGAAGAAGGACGGAAGGATTTAAAAGTACAAAATGGATCAAAGGGAAAAAGATGGGACAGAAAAGAAAAATCCCACCGGGGGCATGGATGTCTGTCTGTTGTGAGTGTTGTGTGTTGTCAGGTAGAGGTCTCTGCGACGGGCTGGTCCCTCGTCCAGAGGAGTCCTACCGAGTGTGGTGTGTCTAAAGTGTGTGTGACCATGAAACCTCGACGAAACGAGGAGGCCCAGGCCCATATAGGGCTGTCGAGCTATAAAAAAAAAATTATTTAAATATACCGCTAGGAAACACAATATTTTCCAAGGCATTTTTTTCATATTAAACTATCATTGCTTTATTAGTCAACAATGACGCCTTATTTCATGATCATTCTGTACAAGATAACATCTTGTCTAGACTTAACAAACGATATTTAAATTGCTAGATTAAATTCGGAAAATGCTCGACACCATTTGTCTTCCCGTCTGCAATCTCAAGATGTGACTGTTACAACATAAACAGTGCAACTCTGCTGTTGATTTGTACGGGTCTGGTTTCAGACCCTAAATGTAGAGCACGGAGTGTGTTTAAGGACAGGAAGCGGAAGGAGACTATTTTACCTAAGGAAGAGGAATTAAGAGGCGTGGTAAAATAAAGGAGGACGAGGTGGTCGGGGCATGATACACTCGTGGCACGGAACAGCAATGCCTAAAGAGCCTGGCAAAGGAACCTATTTGAAGACCCTGTCGTAGATTGGAGAATTCTATCAAATTGTTATTAAAGAAATCGGGTAGGAGATTGTGGGCTGGATTTATGTGGCTCAGGGTAGGGCCCAGAAGTGGGGTTTTGTGAGCGTGGTAGTAAATTATCAGAGGGGATATCTTACTAGCTGAGCAACTGTTAGTTTATTAAGAAGAAATCTGCTGTAGCTAGACACCTATTTAGTTACAATTTTAATTTTAGTGACTGACCCGAAAAGCAGTTGGTGTGGGCAGATATCGCTGATTTTGCTGATAGGCGGACGCTGACTGTTTCAGTCAGCCGCTAGACGTTCCTGTTGCCCAGCAGCTAAGCAACCAGTTAGATGTTAAGAAGGCAGGCCCTCAGGAAATGACAGTCTCTGATTTAGCCAATAGATTCACGGCATCTTAGAGAACACACCAGTGCACTGCGGTATCCACAAAATCGCCCCCTACTAACTAAGTAACTCCATGGAGCAGAGTCCTTATTGAGAAGCTAACAGGTCGTCAGCTAGTCAAGAAATTCCCCGCGTTTTATGGAACCCGAAGGTTCATTACTGCACTCACAAGAGCCCGCCACCTGTCCCTATCCTGAGCCCTATCAATCCAGTCCATGCCCCCCCATCCCACTTCTTGAAGATCCATTTTAATATTATCCTCCCATCTACGCCTGGGTCTTCCAAGTGGTCTCCTTCCCTCAGGTCTCCCCACCAAAACCCTGTATGTATTCTTAAGTCGTACCAAAGAATCAGTCCAGGTCCGAGGCTCTGTATAGTGTTTCGTAACATGGTAATTTTTTACGGTGAGGAGTTGGTAGCACCTCGCCCAACCCCCAAGCTGGAGGACCACCCCTTGTCGGTTGTCCGCGACTGCATATTTCGCAGCTACCCTCCATATCCGGAGGCCGTTCCTCCATCCGCAACCCGAGGACGCGCCATGCCGTGGTGACAGGGACCGGCTTATCGTGGTGACAGGGACCGACTAATCACAATCGCCCCCACTTATCCTTACGTGAGCCATATGAATCCAACCCAAACTCTCCCACACAATTTGTCTTAACATCCATCTTCACCTCTACACCTATGTATTCTGGATTTTCTCTTACCTTTAACCTTTCTCACTAAAACTTTGTTTGCATTTCTCATGTATAATATACGCTGTACATGCTCTGCTAATTTTATCCTCCTTCAGTCGATCATGCTAACAAAACACACGACGAAAAGTAAAAATTAAGAACTTTTCATTGTGCAGTACTCTTCATTCTCCCACTATTCCCCCCAGCGCCACAAACTGCATTCTCCCACTATTCCCCCCAGCGCCACAAACTGCATTCTCCCACTATTCCCCCCAGCGCCACAAACTTCATTCTCCCACTATTCCCCCCAGCGCCACAAACTGCATTCTCCCACTATTCCCCCCAGCGCCACAAACTTCATTCTCCCACTATTCCCCCCAGCGCCACAAACTGCATTCTCCCACTATTCCCCCCAGCGCCACAAACTGCATTCTCCCACTATTCCCCCCAGCGCCACAAACTTCATTCTCCCACTATTCCCCCCAGCGCCACAAACTTCATTCTCCCACTATTCCCCCCAGCGCCACAAACTTCATTCTCCCACTATTCCCCCCAGCGCCACAAACTGCATTTTCCCACTATTCCCCCCAGCGCCACAAACTGCATTCTCCCACTATTCCCCCCAGCGCCACAAACTGCATTCTCCCACTATTCCCCCCAGCGCCACAAACTTCATTCTCCCACTATTCCCCCCAGCGCCACAAACTTAATTCTCCCACTATTCCCCCCAGCGCCACAAACTGCATTCTCCCACTATTCCCCCCAGCGCCACAAACTGCATTCTCCCACTATTCCCCCAGCGCCACAAACTACATTCTCCCACTATTCCCCCCAGCGCCACAAACTTCATTCTCCCACTATTCCCCCCAGCGCCACAAACTGCATTCTCCCACTATTCCCCCCAGCGCCACAAACTTCATTCTCCCACTATTCCCCCCAGCGCCACAAACTTCATTCTCCCACTATTCCCCCCAGCACCACAAACTGCATTCTCCCACTATTCCCCCCAGCGCCACAAACTGCATTCTCCCACTATTCCCCCCAGCGCCACAAACTTCATTCTCCCACTATTCCCCCCAGCGCCACAAACTGTACCTTTCCTTTACCTACAAAAAACAGATCATTTTTCACACCCGCACGAAACGTATAACTGCAAATTCTGTACCTACATTCTAATATTTACGTTTTCATGTAGCGTGGGTACGTAAACTACAAACCTTGTGAACCGAACAGCTAATTTGCCATTTATGTGAATATTATTATCACTGATACTATTTTCTGGGGGGTGTGATGCCTGCTATATAAATTTACAAACTTACCAAGAAGGCGGAGACAGTAGTTTCAATAACAACACTTGCAATTGGTCAAACACAACTGTGTTTAATATAAAACACCAACAAATGCACAAATTATAAGGTGCAAATTTGCTCCCTATATCATGTTTTACCCTACGCGTTTCAGCTCCTCATGAGCCATCATCAGGGGTTATGTTCTCTATTATAAAGGTGCTTTACAAATGCTGCATCTGTGGGTGATACTTTTGATTATGCACTATTTTGGGCATAAGACACTTGTTCATAAGTTAAAAAACACACGAGTCATAAATCACAGTTAAAATGATGGTTTTTAAAACCTTATTAAAAGCACTGTTCACTTTTTCACTTCTAAAGATTACAGTAGATCACACACTGCACCGTGCTGGTTTCGATGGATTCTGGCGTGTATCGGTGATAGCTTTCTGTTGTTGTCATTCTGCTTAACATGTCGTAGTGCAGTCCTCTCGATGTTTTGGTATAATGTATATATATGTATATATATATAATAATATATATGTGTTTATTTAACAGCTATATGTTTTTGTCAAAAATCAATTATAATTAGTCCAGTATACACAATATTTAAGAAGAAGGTAAAAATGAAATGTGTAAATACATCATTTTGTCAATGTTTTGTGAGATCCCACAAGTTATCGTATTTTTACAATAACATTGTAAATCTTCATTAGTCGATCAATAGCTAAATAATACTTAAAAAGTTACAATGTTTCTTCTGCAGGTTTTATATAATTATTTTAAACGTAACGGGTGAGATGGATAAATTATTTTATTTATAATTATATATAATACAATGAAAATAAACTAGAGCAAAATAGTCTCAGGTACAGATTTTCGAGTGTAGATCAGTTGGTTTTTGCGTACATGTGAGGCCGAGTGGTGTGTGGGGGGGGGGGTGTTTTTTAGCACAGTATTCTGTTATAAAACGTAAAATGGTATAGACTATTAAATTAAGTTTCAGACCAACTGATGCAAACTAAAACCACTTTTATTGTAGTTAAAATTGTTAAAATTATACACCTACACGTGTTTCGATCCTAGGATCATCGTCAGGGGGGTTCTTTTGCTGAAAGCTACAGTCACTTCAATCACATGATTTTAAATAGTCTAACGGCACATTAAAACTTATATATTATAAGTTAAAATCTTGTTAAAAGTCTTTGAAGTGACTGTAGCTTTCAGCAAATAAAAAAAAACCCTGACGATGATCCTAGGATCGAAACACGTGTAGGGGTATAATTTTAACAATTTTAACTACAATAAAAGTGGTTTTAGTGTGCATCAGTTGGTCTGAAACTTAATTTAATATGACGAAGATGCACGGTGTCAACAGTGTGAAATGGTATAGACTAGTTAATAGACAATTTTATTTTTTAAATATTGTATAAACTGGCCCTGATGCTGGTCGACTTTTGACCGAAACTTGCAGCTATTAAATAAACAGTTGTGTTTGACCATTTGTAAGTGTTGTTATTGAAACTTTGAAACCACGGCGGGATGAATTCTATCGAGTTCGGAGACAGCAGGTTAATCCGAAACGATGGCAAATTACTATCAGACTTCATGGCTCGACTAACTTTAAATGTACTATAATTGGATTTGTCTGTGCTTGTTCCTACATCAACCTCTTTCCAAGCGTCTAATAGGCCTTCTGTGTTTATATTTCCGCCCTTTAAATCAATATCGGGTGTCTCAGAAGCTGCTGCGTCACTTTCACTTCCAGTTCTTGTTAATATTCGTGGACATTTCTAATAGCTGACTGTAGAACGAAGTTGAAAAGCAGAGACGATAAAGCATCTCCTTGTTTCAGACCATTCTGGGATGTCTCGGAAGATTTCTGTTAACCTTTAAAGCCTAGTGCTAAATATGTGTACCGCCACGTTTAACATTGAAAGAGTGCATTTTCCCCACGCAGTGTGTTTATGCAGCATGCGTATTTTATACAATAGACAGCCGGTATTTTCCTGTACAATAGTAACCGATTGTTCTTTCTGATGGAAGCACGCTGTGTTCTCTGTGAGGTATAGGCTGTATCTTTGTGTGCAACGTAGAGCATGGACAGAAACATGTGTTCAATTTTTATAATCTTCAGAGGGTTAGAATAATAAACGCCGAACAGCCAAAATACCCAGCGGCTAGGGTGGCAGTGTCCCGGTCTGAGTTGTCAGTCTGTACCCTGCCTCCATCGACCGGCTGTACCCGGGGCCCTGCGCCCCGTCAGCCTCGCCATGAGGCCCGGGATCAAGGAAAACCAAGTAATAAAAAGACAGTAGCATTCCTAGTGATCCACACCTGTCTACCAGCTCTCAGTACCGAAAGACTTCAGTAACGTAAAAATTAAAGCCGGCAGAGGCCCAGAAGCAAAATACACAAACGTAATTCAGCCACAAAAGACACGACGCATACGGCACAGTTTCAGATTGAGTAATGACATTTTAGTGATAACACGCAAGCTAAAGACGGGATAGCTGCTCAGTATTGTAAATAAACTACAGGCAGGACGACAGCGGAATCGAAGTTCGATTCTCAGTAAGAGCAGCAGCGTCCAAACCGGTTCTCGGGTTTACCCTGCCCCGTACCCAATGGATCAGAAGGGTATAGTGGCCGAAGCGTGAAGCTGACTTCCCACATCCATGCTTTGCTGAGATTAAGAATGCGTGGTGCTTTACCTCACTCCTCCATACATCTTCATGGCGTGGTGCATAATCAAGCACAGAGATAACTTATTGTCTCAAATTTCAGTTATTTCATATTGTGGTATTTTAGGTTATGATACCGTGCAGTTTGGTATGCGGGTGCGAACGTTTTGGGGGAATATAGTATTTGTATCTTGAGGGCAGGTGGAACTGGAGGCAGTATTTTTATCTTCAGGATAGGTGGAACTGGAGGCAGTATTTGTATCTTGAGGGCAGGTGAAACTGGAGAGAGTAATTGTATCTTCAGGGTCGGTGAAACTGGAGGCAGTATTTGTATCTTCAGGGCCGGTGAAACTGGAGGCAGTATTTGTATCTTCAGGGCAGGTGGAACTGGAGGCTGTATTTGTATCTTCAGGGCAGGTGGAACTAGAGGCTGTATTTGTATCTTCAGGGCAGGTGGAACTGGAGGCTGTATTTGTATCTTCAGGGCAGGTGGAACTGGAGGCTGTATTTGTATCTTCAGGGCAGGTGGAACTGGAGGCTGTATTTGTATCTTCAGGGCAGGTGGAACTAGAGGCTGTATTTGTATCTTCAGGGCAGGTGGAACTGGAGGCTGTATTTTTATCTTCAGGGCAGGTGGAACTGGAGGCTGTATTTGTATCTTCAGGGCAGGTGGAACTAGAGGCTGTATTTGTACCTTCAGGGCAGGTGGAACTGGAGGCTGTATTTGTATCTTCAGGGCAGGTGGAACTGGAGGCTGTATTTGTATCTTCAGGGTAGGTGGAACTGGAGGCTGTATTTGTATCTTCAGGGCAGGTGGAACTAGAGGCTGTATTTGTATCTTCAGGGCAGGTGGAACTGGAGGCTGTATTTGTATCTTCAGGGCAGGTGGAACTAGAGGCTGTATTTGTATCTTCAGGGCAGGTGGAACTGGAGGCTGTATTTGTATCTTCAGGGCAGGTGGAACTAGAGGCTGTATTTGTACCTTCAGGGCAGGTGGAACTGGAGGCTGTATTTGTATCTTCAGGGCAGGTGGAACTGGAGGCTGTATTTGTATCTTCAGGGCAGGTGGAACTGGAGGCTGTATTTGTATCTTCAGGCCAGGTGGAACTGGAGGCTGTATTTGTATCTTCAGGGCAGGTGGAACTGGAGGCTGTATTTGTATCTTCAGGGCAGGTGGAACTGGAGGCTGTATTTGTATCTTCAGGCCAGGTGGAACTGGAGGCTGTATTTGTATCTTCAGGGCAGGTGGAACTAGAGGCTGTATTTGTATCTTCAGGGCAGGTGGAACTAGAGGCTGTATTTGTATCTTCAGGGCAGGTGGAACTGGAGGCTGTATTTGTATCTTCAGGGCAGGTGGAACTGGAGGCTGTATTTGTATCTTCAGGGCAGGTGGAACTGGAGGCTGTATTTGTATCTTCAGGCCAGGTGGAACTGGAGGCTGTATTTGTATCTTCAGGGCAGGTGGAACTAGAGGCTGTATTTGTATCTTCAGGGCAGGTGGAACTGGAGGCTGTATTTGTATCTTCAGGGCAGGTGGAACTGGAGGCTGTATTTGTACCTTGGGCAGTATTTTCTTCCGAATCTTTAGTATTTGACTCTTTAAAGCCGAGATGTTAATTTATGTACCGCCAGTTGTAACAATAAAAGTCCGTACGTTCTGCAAACAGAATGTATTTGTGTGTGTTTTGTGGTTCTCAGAACAAACAGGAATTATTTAGCTCTACAGAATTAAATTGTTTGTTTTTTGTGACCGAGACGGAGTGTATTTACTGCGCGGTACGAAATGGATGTTGAAGTATAATTCTGGTTACTCTTAGTCTTTAAAGGGTCAGGCCCGTAAGGCTTCAATACAAAGATTCATTGCTTCCGGCATTTCTGGCCTTGATTACCATAGAATTAGAAAGCCACAGTAGCTGTTGATTTATTCGTCATTATTTAAAATTCACAATAACATTTCATGTATGAAAATTCAATTCCATTAACCCTTTAACTATGAACAGTGTTAAATACGTAATGTTCCCTAACAGTCATTGCAACGTTAACTGTAGCTCATAATTCCACTCTAATATAATTTTTCGACACAATCCCCGAGGACACTGGCAGGAGTTTCACATTCCGTGGCTGCGTAAATCGGGCTCCTGCACTTACAACTGTCAGCAAACAGCCACGGCGACCTCCCAGTTTTTGCTGCAGGGGCTCAAACGACAGGACGGATGGTCCACAATTTCCCAGTGAAAGGAGTACAGCTACCATTGTGCCCTTATTGCGCTGTGTGGGGTGGTATTGTTTTGCTGAAGGATAAGGTCATTTGTTTGGGCCGCTGAAGCAATATGTGGGAGGTCGCCGATTCCACGATAGTGAAGTGGAAATGGCTGTTCGTGAATGGACATCCTGATTTGTACTGCGACAGATTTTTAAACTCGTACAAATGCCTTAATGTTCTCGCGGATTACTTTCAAAAACAATTATACATGAGTGCAACACACGTGCTATATCTAGCGTTTTAATGACTTCTTGTTTCATTTTTATTACCTGCGAATCAGGCTTATGAGCGGCCTCCAGGCACATACCGGCTGATTTAACATTACAAATGATTTGCTGCAATGCGGTGTACACATTTATTCTTCGTATAGTTAAAGGAGTAAAGAACAGTTGTCTCCTAACGCAGCATTAAGCAATTGATGTTTGTAACGGAGAAGCGGTATGTTTTCTATGAAATGCGAATCGAATCTTTGTACACCATTTAAATAATAAAGGGTTGGTTGCACCTTGGCAGTTCGTATCGCTAGTTTTGATAGCCGTGCAGTTTTCTGTGTCAGATTTGAGCACAAATTGAACAACATTTCATAGTTGCAGGAAAATTTAGCTCAGTTTAATACCGGGTGGGGCGCGGGAGATTACCTACTTGCAAGTTGGCAATACTGGTGATCTATCAGGAGTGGGGGTTAGCCACTGTCATAGTCTTGTTTATGAAGGCCTTGGATTCGTTAGCATCATGGCGGAGTTGAGTGTACAGTATCGTGTGTTTGCGGTTGAGTGTTTCATAAGAAGCAACTCTGTCGTGGAATTTTGTATTGCTTTCACCGTGCATTCTCACTCACTATTCAGTTAACCAACAAATGCACAATGTTTGTGCATTTGTTGGTTAACTGAATACGAGTAGTCTGTCGTGGACGTTCAGCGTGGCCAGGAAGATCTGATCTGCCGCTGCTGACTTTTTCTTGTGGGGTACCTTAAAGAAAGAGTGTTTTCTCGTCAACACCACTGAAGGACTAAAGGCCTGTATCCGAGAAGAAATGAGAGGCATCTCACAAGAAATTTTGTAGAAGGTAAAAAACAGTTTTGTCAATCGGCTTTAACAGTGCACTGCAAAAAATGGAGGACATCTAGAAGAATTTTCTTCAAATCAACTTGATTTCTGTAAAACACGATGCCGAATGTTTGTGCTCTCAACTAAGCTAAAGAAATACAACTTTTGGTAATGAATGAGTTACTTAATTTTTAAAGTATGTTCCTTCCTGCGCCCAATCCTGTATAACTTTCACTACATATGATTTATAAAAGTTGGTTCCGTGCAGCAACAAAGAAGGCTCTATGTTTTCCTCCCGAAACCCCTCATTTTTACGATCAACATGCCTATTATTTTTATATTAGCATTAATCACTTGGTATGCCTTGCTATGATATGGCGACAGAAATGGGCGCAAGACAGTCTTTGTTCGTTGCATAATTATGAACTCAGCTAGCGTTAGTGGCTGTTATGTTCGGTTTGGTCTGTCATTGCTGCATTCTTTCTTTCTGTATCTAGGACACCAACTGACAGTATCATTCAGGACATATGCGGTGCCTGTATGGTGTTCAGTCAGTTCCTCCACATATCAGTATTTACAAGTCATACGAAATAAATGTTTAAGAGTTATTACGCAATCCCCAAGAAGAACGTCCATCTCCCACCTCCACACGGTAACAGGCATTGACTATCTACAGACATACATACGATCACTGGCAGAGCGATTTTATGCGCAATGCCCAGAACATGAAAACCCGCTCATTCGTTCTATTGGCAACTACACTCGACAGGATCTACTTCAGTTGTACAAAAAGTATAGACATAAAAGGCCGAAGCATATTATACTCTAAATAGAGTAGAGGGCTAGGTAGTGTTTTTTTTTTGCGGTTACGCGGTTTTTTTTTAACTACATTTAAGATTAGAGTGGCGGCTACTAGATGGTCAGGTCCATTACCTGTGTCAATGGCAACCTGGAAGTTGGTAATAGGTACAACGAGACAAACTGATGTATATATCCATTGATGTATTTGCTGGTGTCGTAAATAAATAAAGTATCATTCAGGTTAACATCTTCTGGACCCTGCTCCTGCAATTACACCTGGCTCCTTTGTTATCTTTCAGTTTTATGTGCTATCTTACGAACGCTTTGTCTGCGGTGTTAGTGCCAAATACTGAGTTATAGACGCTTTCCCTTCAGCGTCAGTGACAGAAATATAGGCTGTGGATGCTTTGTGCGCGGTATTAGTGTCATACTATTGTTAGCTGTTTTCTCTGTAGTGTTAGTGTCAGATAATAACACTTGGACGCTCTGTCTTCAATGTTAGTGTCAGCATGTTTGACCCCTTTGTCTGCGGTTTTGTTGCAGATTGATATCTGCGGAAGCTTCCTCTGCGGAGTTAATGTTACGTACTATCTGTGGACGCTTCCTCTACGGAGTTAAGGTTATATACTATCTGTGGACGCTTCCTCTACGGAGTTAAGTTTATATACTATCTGTGGACGCTTCCTCTACGGAGTTAAGGTTAGATACTACCTGTGGACGCTTCCTCTACGGAGTTAAGGTTATATACTATCTGTGGACGCTTCCTCTACGGAGTTAAGGTTAGATACTATCTGTGGACGCTTTCTCTGCGGAGTTAAGGTTTAATTATACCATCTGTGGACGCTTTCTCTGCGGAATTAAGCTCAGATACTATCTGTGGACGTTTCATCTGCAGAGTTAAAGTTAGGTACTATTTGTGGACGCTTCCTCTACGGAGTTAAGTTTAGATACTATCTGTGGAGGCTTTTTCTACAGAGTTAAGGTCAAATGCTATCTGTGGACGTTTCCTCTGCAGAATTAAGGTTAGGTACTATTTGTGGACGCTTTCTCTGTGGAATTAGTGTCAAGATATCGTCTTGTGGACGCTTTCTGTATAGTGGCAATGTCAGATAACAGGCTTGTAGACAAGATTGGCGTAGCGCTTTTGCCAAGCATTTGTGTATCTTTTGGCGTGCAATCTGTAGGACTTGTACAAAATCTTTCCTCTCCAGGCGCAATTTTTAGACCATAGAAAAACATTACTGTAGACAGAGAGTGAAAAATCACTGTTGTGAGACAGTAGCAATCGCTCTGATGCGTAGATGCATAAAGATACTGTTCGGATTGTCGTCGTGCCTACAAGCAGGGTGCTCTCTTTCTAAGTTGTTGATCTGTTAGTATGGAAGTCTAGAAGCCGAGCTGAGCAGCTCCCTCCGGTTGCTATGGTAACGATCCTGGCAGCAGCGCAACGCCACGGCCCGGTCGTCTACCCGCTTGCGTCGCACAACTCAACGGACGTCGTACTCCATTTTGCTTGCATCGCGGAGTACAACAAGAGTGACAAGTACGGGCAGCTGTCACCGAGCGAGACGCTAGCACAAACCGCCTCTTGTGTGTGGGTGTATGTACCGCGCAACTTGTCACTAATTGTAGGTAGGAGTCGCTGCGGTTCGTGACAAACTATTGTAGATATTACTCAAAAGACTTATACAAATTACGTGATTTTTTAAATGTGTACGTTATTTATAAATTAAATAAGTATATTACGTTTATATACATCACCTAACGGTTAAGCCTAAATCGAGTAGTGCAGATCTTCTGGTCATACTGTGCTACAATGAAGCTCAACACTGCAAAACTGTGCTAGGAATATTTGTGCGCGAATATTCCCATCATATTTCGGACCTAGAGGTAAGATGTGAAATGAAATTTGTACCGTGTGCGTTATGCCCACGAAATTTTCAACTATTGGAAGAGCAGCTTTCAAACCCCGCCATGTTTGTACCTGGGGGGGGGGGGGGGGGAGTTAAAGCTGTGGTGGAACTATTGGCGATACGAGCGCTACGGCGTGGCAGGTGTCAAGAACTCGCCACACCCCTGCAAAGAGAGGTGAAGACATATATATATGTACACACATTCATGCTGGTACCACGCTATGCTACCGTTTGGGGAACTTCACTTGAATGCTTTCCTTTGCAACATACATTTTGACAGGAATATCTTCTGCCTTCGGCCGATTGCTAACAAGCCGGTTGTCTTTAGGACAGACGTTCGGTTGTGATGAAGATACACAAAGTAAACGGGCGAAGGCCGTGAGTCACAACTGAGTTTCGTGGTATATTATTATATATAACTTTAATGCCACATGTTTCGGCTTAAGTACAAAAAGCCATCATCAGGTGAGATCAAAATACCAAATAAAACAGAAATCAAGTCGAAATCCGTCCAAACACAACAGAACTACATGTTTCGACCTATTCAGGCCATCCTCAGGTTCACAGTCTCTGTTTGAAACGTACTGAGGTGGGAATATAAATCCGTAAAATAGGATTAAAACTATTAAAACTTTAAAATTGTGGTCATAATCGGGAATGATATGTGTGGATAGAGGTTCTGCCACACTATTACAAATATATTGTACAAATTTTAACTTATTTTGTCATTACAAGTTGTCACGGCATCCTCTCCAATCGGATACGTCAGTGTGGATTCATTCCGAATTCCGAGTTGCAACTGGGGATTGTTAATTAAATGTATTTTTTCCCCCAATGGCTCGACAGCCCCTTTGGGGGCCTAGACCTCCTCATTTTTCGAGGTTTCGCGATCACACTCAGACACACCACACTCGGTAGGACTCCTCTGCACCAGTGACCAGCCCGACGCACAAACCTCTACCTGACAACACACAACAATCACAACAGACAGACATCCATGCCCCCGGTGGGATTCGAACCCACAATCCCAGCAAGCGAGCGGCCGCAGACCACACCTTAGACCGCGCGGCCACTACGATTTATATGTACTTAGCCAATAAAGTGAAGCAAACATAAGACATAAGTGTTTAATGTTTGATTGATGACAGTGCACGGTATGAATAATACAGGGCATACACAAAAGAATGGTGAGGTTTATATGGTTATTCAATTGATACCGCACCATTCTTTTGTGTATGCCCTGTATAGTATGAAGTGAAGGTTGAATGAATGGTCTTCCCTCTGACATGTTTAATCTACAGAATGACTGAAGAGAATTAGGTGAAATTTGTTTGGGGGATTTTAGTCTTTCTTTATTGACAGCATTGTTAAATAAACTGTAACATAAATGTACTAGAAGTAATCGGGTATTTTAATTAGTTTCTTATGCATCCAATATATTACAGGAAGATAAAATCACATTTTATCAGTTATTTAAAAACGGATCGTCATATAAAGTATATATATATACTTTATATACTTTATATATATATATATATATAACTCGCAGTTCTCAGGAGGTCTCAATCTCATATATATATATATAAAGTATATATATATATATATATAACTCGCAGTTCTCAGGAGGTCTCAATCTCATATATATATATAAAGTATATATATATATATATATAACTCGCAGTTCTCAGGAGGTCTCAATCTCATATATATATATAAATATATATATATATATAACTCGCAGTTCTCAGGAGGTCTCAATCTCATATATATATATATAAAGTATATATATATATATATATATATAACTCGAAGTTCTCAGGAGGTCTCAATCTCATATATATATATAAAGTATATATATATATATATAACTCGCAGTTCTCAGGAGGTCTCAATCTCATATATATATATAAAGTATATATATATATAACTCGCAGTTCTCAGGAGGTCTCAATCTCATATATATATATAAAGTATATATATATATATATATAACTCGCAGTTCTCAGGAGGTCTCAATCTCATATATATATATATATATCTCATATATATATAAAGTATATATATATATATATATATATAACTCGCAGTTCTCAGGAGGTCTCAATCTCATATATATATATATATATCTCATATATATATATGTATTACTACATACAGTAAAACCCCTATTTAATGAATTGCTCGGGGATTAGAACATATTCCACTAAATCGAGGTTTTCATTAAATGGAGGTTTATTTGTTTATATGGAGCTATTGTCGGGACATGAAAAAATCAACACTAAATCCGGGATTTCGCTAAATGCGGGAACATTAAATCGGGGTTTTACTGTATATATATTTTAGATTTGAGGAATATTTAACAGTATGTGTAGTGTGAGTGCTTTCTGATAACTCTGCAAGTACAGAGCATGAACACCACTGAGCCAGGCCAATACAAAATGGCAGAGAAGCATCTGACAGATCCGTTCCCATTCACTGTGCACCTTCTAACAATTGTTCCTTAGTTGCTAAGTGCAGTTGGTATAGCTGTTAACTGCGTTGTCCATCTTTAAGTTCTAATTTCGTTACTAATATATTTTTCAGTTTCATGTACTCTAAATTGCATTTAGAAAAAAGTTTTCTTTATTCCGTGGGCAGGACAAAATGTTAATGTGAAAAAAATATATTCAGATGAAGTGTGATGATTTACCTTGTGAACCAAAGGTTATATAGCTGTTGGGAAGAATATTTTTAAGTGTGACATTTCGTTGTGATATAAATACAAAGGCAAGGACAGTATCGTCAACCTCAACAATCTTCGTATATTAATTTGAAATTTATTAAGCCACATGTTTCGGCTCACCTCTAAAAGAGCCATCATCAGGCAGTAGAATACAAAAGGAAAATTACACATGTGTTATACTTTATATAATTTTAGTATTCATTTCGTTGAGAGCTTCACTTGTATATTGTAAGATATATGTATATATATATATATAATGAGCCGAAAATCATTGGGTACAAGATAAATGTGGGGGCACGCAGTGGCGCAGCTGGTCGAGGCACTGCGCTACAAGCAGGAAGGTCGCGGGTTCTATTCCTGATGGTGTCATTGGAATTTCTCATTGGCACTATGGTCCTGGGGTCGACTCAGCCTCTAATGGAAATGAGTACCAGGAATATTTCCTGGGGGTAAAGGCGGCCGGTGCGTAGGGCTGACAACCTTACCAGGTTAATGTGCTGATTGTCTAGAAATTCTGGGAATCTCAACCTCATGGAACCCTCAGAGCCTCTACAGGGATTGCTTTTACAAGATAAATGTATGTAATAGCGATCAGTTAAAAGTTATAATCGTAACAATAATGTGAATCATAAATTATCAAACGTTAGAATTATTAAAATTTTAAAATTGGTGCTTGTAGAAATTAATCAGCTATTTCATTTTGTCTTTGTATATATAATTTCGAAAAATGTATGTTGTATATATATATATGTTTTATTTATTTTCTTGTTGGCCGTTCTCCATAGGAATGAAATGTAAAGAAATGATTCAATAAAAGGATGATTTTAGATTATACTGTAAAAACGAGTTATTAAATTATTTTTTAGTATTTTCATAAGTGTGGATAGGTTTTCTGATTCGCCTGTAGCTACACCAGCCTTTGTATTCTACCACCGTTTAGGAAGCACCCCTTCGTAAACCACCCAGCTCACTCCCTTTGTATTCTACTCTGATGACGTCTATTTTATAGGTGAGCCGAAACATCTAGCTTAATACATTTCAACCGAATATACGATGATTGTTGTGACTGACGATACTCTCGTTACCTTCGCGTTGGGGAGCAGATATGAGCATCGAGTTGAATATCTGGCCAACAGATGGCAGGGCGGTAAGGTAAACTTCCGTGTCTGTAATTAGTCGACGTACGAGCCCGTAAAACTATAGATGTCACTGTGTGTGTTTGTGCGAGTGTGTGTGTGTGTGTGTGTGTGTGGGGGGGGGGGGGAAGATGAACGTTAGTATGTGGGTTTGTTAATTCAGTCACGCCAGTGCACCTTCTGTGACGTCTAAACAAACAGGCAAGAACCACATGTATATTAGGTTTGAGGTTCTCACAGCGGTGCTGATGAAAGAGCCGTGTTTTATGGTATGTGACTCCGTGTGGACTGGTAATTGGTTACTAATTTTTCGAAGGATCGTAGCTCCTTTGCCTGCAGACGTTGCAGGGGAATGTCGGTTACGGTTCACCAGTCAGTACGGAGTAGCATCTGTGAGAACTTCAACTTTCGATCATGTGTGTGTGTGCATTTCGCTTAGCAAAGCATTGAAATGATGCAAAGTGCTACAGCCACTTGTAGTAGGAAGAATACACGTACATACAGAACAGAAAGTAACATGATAATACCTTCGTAAGTTTAGAAATGGTGCACTTTACGATCTGTAAATGGAATGGGAGATATTACATAAGAAATGTAGTTGCCGATCCCGGTGGCCGTGCGATCTAAGACGTAGGTCTGCGGCCGCTCGCATGCTGGGATTGCGGTTTCGAATCCCGCCGGGTGCATGGATGTCTGTCTGTTGTGAGTGTTGTGTGTTGTCAGGTAGAGGTCTCTGCGTCGGGCTGGTCACTCGTCCAGAGGAGTCCTACCGAGTGTGGTGTGTCTAAACTGTGTGATCGTGAAACCTCGAAATGACGCGGCCTAGGCACCCGAAAAGGGGCTGTTGAGCCATGGGGGGGGGGGGGGGAAGGATCCAGCCCAAATTAGTACAGATTAAATGAGCAATGTAAGGCAAGAAACTAGTAAATATTTTAGGAAAAAAAGAAAAAAATATTTGAAAGGAAAATTAAAGAACTTGAAACAAATGGTAAGAACAGGAATAATTAGAGACTTGTATAGAGGCTTGCATGATTTTAAAAACAATTACCAACTTAAGACTAGCTTAGTAAAGGGTGAGAAGGGTGACCTGCTTGCTGATCCCCACAGTATTTTGTATAGCTGGAAGAAGAATCACTTCTGTCAGTTGTTGAATGTATGTTGGGTTAATGATGTTAGGCAGACTGAAGTGCATATAGCTGAGCCACAGGTGCCTGAGTCCAGTGTCTTGAACGTTGAGATGGCTGTTGAAAATCTGAAAGGAAACATTTCTTCAGCAGTGGATAATACGACAAACTGTAGTAATTTTTGAGGCATACCACTCCTATCGAATGTATAGGAAATTTTATTCAACATTCTTCTGCCATTGTTAATTTGAAGATGAAATTTTTGGGCATCAGCAGTGTGGATTTCGACGTAACAGATTAATTCCTTATCGTGCATTCTGCATTCGTAAGGTACTTGAGCAACAATGGGAATAAAATGGGGCTGTGCATCAGTTATTTGTAGAATTCAAGAAAGCATATGATTTTGTTAGGAGGGAGGGTTTTATAATATTCTCATCGAGTTTGATATCCCCATGAAACTAATTTGTTTAACAACAAGACAGGAACTATATTTATATTGTAAGATTTTGGCGCGTTCGTGTAACCATTGCTGCCGTGTGTGTCTGTAGCCTTAGTTATACAGCATGCAAAGCGCATGCGCCGTAATATATTGTCATCTGTGGCCTGTTTGACTCTACCATATTTTGCCACATTATCTCATAAACGGCACGATTTTCGGAAAAACGTGATTGAACATAAAATGTGTGTTTTAATTTTTTCTACAACTTTAGTCTGAAAAATTTCCCATTATAAGAAACATTTAGCGAGATATTATCATAAATGTACATAGGTCTTCGTGTATAGTATCCGTTATTTTAGTCAGATTTTAATGAATCTTAAAGTTTCTCGACAGATTTTCTAAAAATACTTGAATATAAAATTTCACGAAAATCCGTTGATTGAGATCCGAGTTGTTCCATGTGGACGGATGAACGGACAGACACGACGAAGCTAAAAGTCGCTTTTTGCAATTTCGCGAACGCGCCACAAAATGTGTTTAAATGAAACGCACAGGAAAGTCCATATAGCACGGATTTGTCTGATATGTTTCCTATTGACAATGATCTGAAACAAAGAGACGCTTTGTTGCTGTTGCGTTTCAGTTTTCGTGAAGAATATACCATTAAAATGTTTAAGCAAACCCGGAAGGGTTGCATTTGTTTCGGACATATCAGCTTCTGTTCTTTGCTGATGACGCTAATTTAGTTAGCGAAAACATGTAGCAGTTGAACTAAAACCCGAAATCAGTCGTGTGGCAAATTGCACGGCCTTACATTTCCCCATACACCAAATATACTATATAGTCGAACCCGGTTATAACGACATCGGTTTATGCGACACCTCGTATATAACGTCATATATTCTCCGGTAACAATTAAGTCGTCTCTGTTATCATAACACTATACTCCTCGGTTAGAACAACACTAGCTTACGAGGTCTGACACAAAAAAAAACGAGACTGTGTCTGTAACTATTTCTGTTTGACAAATTCAGCAAATTAACTACGATCGCCTTCAAAGTAGTTCCCTTCTGAGTTAACACACAGCTGCATACGATGCTGCCAACGTTCAAAGCAATTCTGCATGTCATTTTCTGTCAGACTGTTGAGGATCTCCGTCGTTTTTACTTTCACATCTTCTACCGATAAAAAATGGGTCCCTTTGAGCACCGACTTGATCTTTGGGAAGAGGTAGAAGTCACAGGGAGCGAGGTCTGGCGAATAAGGTGGGTGCTCCATCACAGTGATGTTTTTATTGGCTAAAAACTGCTTGCAAAAGGTCCGAACACAATTCCTGGCGGCGTTCTTTTTGTTCATCTGACAGAATTTTTGGAACCATTTTTGCACAAACCTTTGTCATGTTCAATTCTTCCGTTAGAATCCGTCGAACACTTTCCCTATCCAAATTAACTTTCTCAGCTACTGCTCGAACACCCAACCTTCTGTCTTTTCGAATCACATGTCGCACTTTTTCAATGTTGTCATCGTTAACAGCTGTGCGTGGCCGGCCTGGGCGATCATCATCTTTCACGCTTTCTCTGCCTTCCGAAAATCGTTTGTGCCACTCAAAAACGCGTGCACGAGATATGCAATCTTCATCATAAGCCTCAGTCAATAATTGAAAAGTTTCCGTCGCGGATTTCTTCAGTTTAACAAGAAACTTGATGTTAACTCGTTGTTCACTTTTGCAGTCCGACATTTTCCGTCCGAGGGTAAAAACACGCATATATTTGAAGATGCGCCAACTTGTACTGAGTGAAGCGATCGAGCTGAAACTTGTAACAATGTGACAGGACAGATCATGTTCCATAGCCGTATATTTGTTTCATCCCCCCACTCTTTGTTCCAGAGCTATAGGGTTAGTCTCGTTTTTTTTTGTGTCAGACCTCGTATAACGACACAAATATTCAGTCCTCTTCGTGATGTTATAACAGAGTTCAACTGTACTGTATAACTTACCGCATGTTAGAGAAGGCGTTGGAAATGACCTCCTTCAACTGTAGACATGCTTGATTTCGAAGGAACTGAAACACCGGGAAACAATATTATAAATATTCTACGCCACTTTTTATGTGATTTCTTCCTTATATAGGTTTTCACAATGATTGCGTACGCACGAAAAAAAGAAATGTACGTTACACTGTGCGTCACGCTTCTCTTAGGGACATCATATGAAACTACACTGTGTGACTAAGGTGATTCTATGTACCGTAAACACGCAGATAGGACTGGTGTTGTGTGAGTCATGTATCTGCCGTTAAACCTTCTGCGCAGTATCGGCAATTTCTAGAGAAGAACTTCAAACAGTATTTAATAATATGTTCACGAGGTGTCTAGCATGCCTAAGAGTTGAAGAGGGCCATTTTCAACACTACTCTAACATGCGGTAAGTTATATTGTATATTATATGAAGAACCTATGGCCCTTAAGCTTGCCGTTTCACTTGAACCCCCCCCCCTGTGCAGCGTTATATGCAGCGTGCCCTATAGATCAGCGTTTTCCAAATTTTTTTTTTGTCACGGAACACTTTTATCTTGGTAAATATTTGTGGCACACATGTTTTGTGGTCCCTCATTTATCAAATAAAGGTCAGCGCAACGGGATCTGTTAGTAACCAAATGAAAGAGGCCGTGCCATGGCTCAGGCGGTTAGTCGCCGGCCTCTCACCACGGAGGCCCGGGTTCGATCCCAGGTCAAGTCCATGTGAGATTTGTGGTGGACAAAGTGGCACTGGGACAGGTTTTTCTCCGAGTTGTCGGTTTTCCCCTGTCAATTTCATTCCACTGGTGCTCCATTACTTGTACAACTTGGTAAAAAACTGCTCATCCTCATCTTCATCACAGGGGTTGCACAATAAGCCTTAAGGCTGCAGTGCGTCCGTAGCATCAGCTGCGGGGCCCCCTCACCCAAAAAAAAAAAAAAAAAAAAAAAAACACCCACCCAAATGAAAGGTTCTTATAAAAATGCTTATATGAACAATATCTTAAACTGTGTTCAAATATGCCAAATTCAAATTTAATAAAAATCTGTTACTTTTTGTTTTCTCGATCTTATCACGGAACACTTATTCACATCTCGCGGAACACCAGCGTTCCACTGAACATAGTTTCGAAAACGCTGCTATAGAGAAAAATACAGAAGCTTTATTAGTCACAAGTAAGGGGGTTGGTGTATAAGTAAAAGCCAAGAAAACTAAATACAGGTGAGCCAGAAGCAGTTTAATGCATCTGAAATGAAATACAATTCTAAGAGCAAAGTTGCAAACTTAATAGCAATGGTAGATACATTCCATGCCCATGAGAAGTTGCGTTAATAATTACTGTTTGAATGTGACACTTTGCAGGCCAGCACTCTGTCGTTCCAGACACTCCTGCAGTTGGGATGGAAAGGATGTCACAATATGTTGTAACATTTATTCAGGGATTCCTTGAATACGATCTCGAAATCTGTCTTAAGTACTTCTTTGTCACGAAAAAGTGGAAGTGGTCTTCCACTATTCATGAAGGTTACGCTCTGCTTTTTTTATTTCTATTTATAGGTATAAAAACAGAAAAACTAAATACATGAAAGCAACACTTTTCTGTGCTACAATTTGTTTCCAGATAATTACAAAATTTTCATCCCTTGGAAGCCATACAATACAGAAAAACATCTCATTCACTCAATTGAACTACCATATATATATAGGGTCTATATATCTCAGTATATATATATATTATGTTGTTTTCTACTCTATTTTCGGTGTTTATAACACAAAATATTCGAAGGTTGAAATATCAATAACTTACAATTTTATCGTTCTGTGTGCGAGTGATTTTTATATAAGTATGTTTGCAATGCCGATCCCAGTGGCCGCGCGGTCTAAGGCGTGGGTCTGCGGCCGCTCGCTTACTAGAATCGTGGGTTCGAATCCCGCCTAGGGCATGGATGTCTGTCTGTTGTGTGTTGTCAGGTAGAGGTCTGTGCGACGAGCTGATCACTCGTCCAGAGGAGTCCTACCGACTGTGGTGTGTCTAAAGTGTGTGATCGTGAAACCTCGACGAAACGAGGAGGCCCAGGCCCATATAGGGCTGTCGAGCCATAGAAAAAAAAATGTTTGCAATGTCTGATGACACCTTTTAATTAAAACCGAAACATGTTGCATAATGTATATTATATCACTGCGAAGCATAGTTGTCGCTGCCTGCCTACTTCCTCTCTTTATTTCAAATGCTGTCAATAGTTTCCGGCGGATGTGTCTCGCGCACTCCTTTGATCTTGCAGTAGCAGATTACTTCCTTTGGGGCTACGTCAAAAGCAAGGTATACGAAACACTTCCTGCCAATATTGATGTCTTAAAACAGCGAATTCGGAAATGTGTTGAAGGGGTCCCTGAAGAAATGCTACATGTTATGACGTCCTTTTCATCACGAGTGCGGGAGTGTATTGAAAGACGTGGTGGTAAACTGCAAAGTGTAATGAATGTGATAGTGAATAGTGAATAGCAATGATTAACGTAAGTTCTGACGGGCAGTGCACTTATCTACCAGTGTTAATAACATTTTATGTCTTTGCCTTAAAATATTATTTCATTTAAAAAATCATCAGGCGTTCCTTGCCCATTCTGTATATACGCATGTCTCGTGAACAGAGTGGGGGAACGTCGCAACAAAAGCAGGCAATAAATCCTTTGAAAATGCGACAAAGTTCAAATACCTGGGAACGACACCAACAAATTAAAATTGCCTGAATGAAGAAATTAAAAGCAGATTAATTTCATGGAATACCTGCAACTATTCGGCCTAGAACCTCGTGTCGTATTTTAAAACAAATATTAATAATAAATATCTGAATTTTAAATTTCAGATATTTTAAAACAAATATTAATAATAAATATCTGAATTTTAAAATTCAGATATTTTAAAACAAATATTAATAATAAATATCTGAATTTTAAAATTCAGATATTTTAAAACAAATATTAATAATAAATATCTGAATTTTAAAATTCAGATATTTTAAAACAAATATTAATAATAAATATCTGAATTTTAAAATTCAGATATTTTAAAACAAATATTAATAATAAATATCTGAATTTTAAAATTCAGATATTTTAAAACAAATATTAATAATAAATATCTGAATTTTAAAATACAGATATTTTAAAACAAATATTAATAATAAATATCTGAATTTTAAAATTCAGATATTTTAAAACAAATATTAATAATAAATAGCTGAATTTAAAAATTCAGATATTTTAAAACAAATATTAAGACACGAGTGCTATTTGACCCTTCAAAACATGCAGTTGAAGTGATAGTGGCTTTTTTAAAAAAAACCCTAACGATGATCCGAGGATCGAAACACGTGTAGGGGTACATTTTACAATAAAAACTACAAAAAAGTGGTTTTACGTGTGCATTAGTTGGTGTAAAATATATTGAACCCTGTACTGAACTCTGCAGTAAACATTACAGTCCTATAAAATCCCAGGACTTCTTGTCTAGATATACAATATTATCTTTTCATAGTCATATAGAGGATTATGGACAATGAATTGGAAGAAATGTGGTAGGGGGCGGGTAATGAACAATGAATTGGAAGAGATGTGGTAGGGGGCGGGTAATGAACAATGAATTGGAAGAGATGTGGTAGGGGGCGGGTAATGAACAATGAATTGGAAGAGATGTGGTAGGGGGCGGGTAATGAACAATGAATTGGAAGAGATGTGGTAGGGAGCGGGTACTGAACAATGAATTGGAAGAGATGTGGTAGGGAGCGGGTAATGAACAATGAATTGGAAGAGATGTGGTAGGGGGCGGGTAATGAACAATGAATTGGAAGAGATGTGGTAGGGGGCGGGTAATGAACAATGAATTGGAAGAGATGTGGCAGGGGGCGGGTAATGAACAATGAATTGGAAGAGATGTGGTAGGGAGCGGGTAATGAACAATGTGGTCCAGCCATCCTCAGGGGTACACTAGTAGGTTCACCTCACTGTCACTGGTTCATTTGGTACTATCACACGTCATCACAATATTTTGGTTTTTGTAGTTTCTGTTCACTCACAATTGCAGATTGTGTTCATCTTACTTTAAAAGCTTGAGGTATAGTATTGATTGTAGATCTGAAGCAGCATCTGGTTGGTAGTAGTTAAAATATTAATGTTGTTAAAATTGTTAAAATTTTTTTTTTTAAATTGCTGGCAGATGGTTTTTTTGGATGTTGACATCCGCGTCCTGTTGTTGCTAGTGTCTTGTGGTTGTGACTCACAACCACAACAATATGTGATGACGTGTGATAATTACCAAATGAACCAGTGCCAGTGAAGTGAACCTATTAGTGTATCTATTAGTGTGAGGATGGCTGGACCACAGCCGAAACACATGTAGGGTAAAAGTGTAACAGAAATACAATAAGTGTATTTGTTGGTTATAATACTGCTAATTGAATCAAACTGCACGGTGGATATAACGTTAAATAGGAATGTGTATAATATTAAAAAGTTATTAAAAGATGATCAGTTAAGATGCAGGCGATTTCAAATTATAATCAAAGGATGTCTAAGTAGGCCTAAATGCCTTTACAACGAGCTCTGGACTAATACTGGGTCACATAGTACAGTTGTTTACATGTGGGTATCAAAAAACCGAATTTTACATTTCGGACTTCCTGCACTTATGCAGTATAATTTTTATAATCCCTCAAAAATTTCAGTGGTAACAATAGCGAAAGTACGTAATGGCTTTAATAGCAGCAGTAGCAGTAGTTCTACTTGACACATTTTGAGTAAAGAATTAAGTATATTCCTTTGTAGACTAAATTTGTCAGACTTAACTAGAAGACCCACACGGCCGATATTTTTGTCACTTTTGACTAACAGACCATGCTAACCACGATGGCAGGTCGCCATAATCTTCAAGCACTCATTCATTTATTCTGTAGTCTGTCTTACGACAGGTCCGTAGCCTCTTCCAAAGCGAGTTCTCCACAGGGTGCGATCTAGTGCTTCCTCTTTCAATTTCCAGTACCTTTTCTTTTCCTTAAGGTCATCCAGTAGCTGCTTACGTCTTCTCCCTCGTCGTCCCGTCATTTCTATCCTTCCTTCTAACTGTCCTTCAATCACGTGTTTCAGAAGGCAGTTTCTACGCAAGATGTGACCAATCCAGTTAGCCTTTCTTCTTTTTATTGTATGTACGATATTCCTCTCCTCCTTGACTCTGTGTAATACTTCTTCATTTCTCACACGATCGGTCCAACTGATCTTCTCCATTCTTCTCCAGCACCACATTTCAAAACTTTCCAGATACTTCTGATCTACTTTCCTAAGTGTCAAGCACTACTCTATCAAAAAAAAAAAAAAAAATGTAACCGTAGGAACCAAACGAAACAATTTTTTTTTACATGTTCCCTGCAATATACTGGTTATACAATTAACAATAAAGAACCATTTGTCACTTTACAATGTGCGTCCTACATGTTTCGGCTCAAGGAGGTCTCCAACAAATGAACACAGTAATGGCAGATAATGTTAAAGATGTGCCTATGTGGAGTCAAAGCACAATGTTTTAATTTAGAATTATTAAGTTCATCTATGGAGTCAAACTACGTTTCTAATTAAATTTGTTAAATCGTTTAAAATATAGACTAATTACAAATACTTTTCATATAAATGTTCTACGTTTCATATGAATATCTATGTACTGTTGTAGACAAAAATGTATATGAAGAGGTCACTTTCATTCTGAGGAATTATTGCTGTGTTGTCAGCAGGTGCTTACACAAAATGGTGGGTCACTGTGCACATCTATATGACAAGTATTTTGTAATTAGTCTATAGTTCAGTTTTCTAACATTTTAATTGAAAATTTATTTTGACTCTACATGTACACATCTTTATCATAATCTTCCGCATTTTATTCCTTTGTTGGAGATCTCCCTGATGATGGCAGTGCTAAGGCCGAAACATGTAGGAGGCACACTGAAAAGTGACAAATGATTGTATGTTTTTATTTGTGCAATTGTTGCATTAAATTCTATACAAATGAAACAATGTCTGACAAGATGCAAAAACCAAAAATCTGTCGTGATTAAAAACGCTGCTTCCATCTGGTGGTGCTACGTTAACTTACTCCTCATCGCACCCCAATCTGACGTCAGCAGTTACGTCATCTGCGTGATGTAATTTTCGCTAGCGTCCCTTTCGTTCTGCATTTCGGAAAAGTATCAATGAACTAGAAACGGCCGGGTCACGTGACTTTAACGTAATATTGACGCAGTAAGCCACAGCACCTGTAGCTACGATTTCCACAAATACTCCTTAAATTTATTTGTTCTTGTACATTATATGGGCCGGGATAGCTCAGTCGGTATAGCGACTCGCTACGGGCTGGACGGTCTGGGGATCGAATCCCGGTGGGGGCGAGATTTTCCGTAGCCGTCCAGACCGGCCCTGGGGCCCACCCAGCCTCCTATACAATGGGTACCGGGTCTCTTTCCCGGGGGTAAAGCGGCCGGTGCGTGGAGTTGACCACCCGCCCCCATCTAGTGCCAGGGTTAAAGAAAGAGTAGAGCTATAGCTCTACTCCCCCTCTGGGCCTTCGTGGCCTGTTCTAGGGAGAACTTTACCTTACCTTGTACATTATAGTCATAGATGATTAGTGTGGAGTCACCGACGCCGTAATGCCTTATAACGGCAACTGCTATCTGGCGTAACTATCTTCAACTAATCAACCACTCACTGACGCATTCACAAACCAAATGCATTTTACGAGTAAAAACTAACATGCAGAAAGTTTAGGTATAATTCTGTACTTCACACCGAATTTCCCGTGTTTTGCCGCGCTGTTTTATCAGCTGTGACCTTAAGACTGAGTGCCAAGTGCATATTTTGAGGCAGCTGTCATGCATATTGAAGTTAGGCAATGCTTGTTATCATTCGGTGCAGGATCTGCTGTCTTCCAGTTTGTTATCCAAAAATACAAAGACTAAGATATACAAAACTATAATTTTGCCTGTTGTTTTGTATGGGTGTGAAACTTGGTCTCTCACACTAAGGGAGGAACATAGACTGAGGATGTTCGAGAATCGAGTGCTGAGGAGGATATTTGGGCCTAAGAGGGACGGGGTAACAGGGGAGTGGAGAAGACTACATAACGAGGAACTTAATGATCTGTACTGATCACCAAATATTATTCGAGTGATCAAATCAAGAAGAATGAGATGGGCGGGGCATGTGGCACGTATGGGAGACAGGAGAGGTGCATACTGGGTTTTGGTGAGGAGACCTGAAGGAAAGAGACCACTTGGAAGATCTAGGCGTAGATGGGGATAATATTAAAATGGATCTTCAAGAAGTGGGATGGGGGGGCATGGACTGGATTGATATGGCTTAGGATAGGGAGAGGTGACGGGCTCTTGTGAGTGCGGTAATGAACCTTCGGGTTCCATCAAATTCGGGGAATTTCTTGACCAGCTGAGGACCTGTTAGCTTCTCAGGAAGGACTCTGCTCCATGGAGTTAGTTAGTTAGTTAGTTAGTCATTTTGTTTTTATAACTTATTACAGAAGTATAATATTAAGAGAAGCTGCACATGTGTGGATGTTCAATTAACAGCGAACCATTCAGCGCAACATCTGTTCTGTTATTGTCGCTTACACCTCAAAATTTCGTGCGCACGCTATGAGGTCTTTATAAATTTTATGGAATTTGAATATACAAAGTTACAATAACCTCCAATAGCACAATTTTTGCACCAGTTTTCTTAAACTTTGGTCAGTATTTTCGAAGTTAGACAGGCATAGACAAATACACAGGCAGAGTGACAATGTCATAAGATTATATTTTATTTTATATCGCTATCATCGTGCATTTTCTCACTAATTCAGTTTTCTTACACCAACTAATGCACACACAAAACCACTTTTTTATAGTTTTTTATTATAGATTTTTCACCCCTACACGTGTTTAAATCCTTGGATCATCTTCAGGGGTTAATAAGCCACTAACACTTCAACTGCATGCTGTTTATATTACAGCTCACAGGAATATACCACGATTCTTGCACAAATAACCTATGTCGTTATTTTAAATATTGTAAATATTTTAAACATTTTAATTGTGACTTTAACTTATAGAAAATCATAAGAGATGTGTTCAAAAATCACCAACTAATGCACATAAATTTTTCTCAATAGTTTATTCTTAAAATACCCCTATACGTATTTCGGTGGTTTAAACCACCATCTTCAGGGGTCGTGGAGATTAATATGCATAGACTTATTGTTATTACATATATGGTTACATTCATATATGTATAACCAGTCATCACTCTGCAACAGCACAACACCGGCGTCATGCAGCTTACGTAGTACACACAGATGACCACCTTACTACAAGACCAAACTGCCAATAATTTTCAGGAAAACTACAAACTATGTAATCATTTTAACAGCCTTTAATTCATTTTATAGTAATTTTACATAATTTTACATACTGTACGAAGTAAGCAATACTAGCCCACTCATATTCTACATATATGAATGTAACCATATATGTAATAACAATAAGTCTATGCATTATAATCTCCACGACCCCCTGAAGATGGTGGTTTAAACCACCGAAATACGTATAGGGGTATTTTAAGAATAAACTATTGAGAAAAAGTTTATGTGCATTAGTTGGTGATTTTTGAACACATCTCATTTGAAAATGCACGGTAGATACAACGTTAAGTTTAGAAAATCATAAGTTTTTCAGTTTTATGAATTTACAAACTCAGATGTTTCTAAAACTTAATATTGAGACAAGTGTGCCTATTAGGCCCTTCTAGCATGCAGTTGAAGTGTTAGTGGCTTATTAACCCCCTGAAGATGATCCAAGGATTGAAACACGTGTAGGGGTGAAAAATGCATAATAAAAAACTACAAAAAAGTGGTTTTGTGTGTGCATTGGTTGGTGTAAAAAACTGAATTAGTCATAAGATTAGTTTCTGACACGTTTTAGTCTCGTGGGTGGCGACTAACTTTGCACAGGGCGCTGTGGCCCCATATATGGGCTTATGTGGATTATAAAAGCCAATAGTTTGTCAGGCAGTCCAGAAATTACCCACATTATCGGAGTCTGCAGTTACATTAGCGTGTTTAAAACAACCCAAAATTTGTCCCCATTTTGAGCTAAATAAATTCAGTCTGCACCCTTGAATCCTTTTTGGTAAATTAATTATGGGCTGTTAGATTAATTGCGGCTTATGTTAAATTAATTACGGTCCGGGGATCGAATCCCGGTAAGGGCGAGGTTTTCCGCTCCTGTCCAGACCGGCCCTGGGTGTCACCCAGCCTCTGTACAATGAGTACCGGGCGTCTTTCTCGGGGATAAAGCGGCCGGGGCGTGGATTTGACCACCTACCCCATTTAGCGCCGAGGTTAAAGAAATAATAGAGCTATACCTTTACTCCCCTTTCTGGGCCTTCATGGCCTGTTTTAGGGTCAATTTTTTTACTCATCCATAAATGCCCAGTGGTCACTTTCTTTCACGTTTTGCGGCTAAATATTTGTATGCATTTCTCTTTTCCCACACGTGTTCCTCGCCACATCTCATTACTCATTATTTGATCCTTGTAGTACTAACGGGAAACAGTATAAGTCAAGAAACTCCTAATAATGCAGTTTTTCCAACCTCCTGACACTTCCTCCACAAGTTAGATCAAAATGTGTTTCCCAAAACACGGTTTTGAAATCCTCCCAGATTAACTGTACGAACGAAGACATAAGAGAATGAAGAATACGTCTTTTGACTGCTTTGTTTCACGCTGTATGAGTTTGTCTGTAGTCTGTATTCTGTGTGCGTTAGTGAACACCCGGAAGTAATCTTAATACAGCATTCTTTCTTTCAGAAATAAACGGGTAAAGAGTGGAAGACACTGTGTCAGGAAGTGAGCTGTATTCAAATGCACGTGAGATGCCACAAAGATGCAGCCGAAAATGAAGACACATAATCTCTAGATTGGATTCAAATATCAGGTAAACTGACTGTGTATAAAATTGTATCTGTAGACAGGAAATTATTGTGAAGGGATTTCAATCATTTTCAGTAAATGCACCTACTAATTTTTTTTTTGTATGGCTCGACAGCCTTATATGGGCCTGGGCCTCCTCGTTTCGTCGAGGTTTCACGAACACACACTTTTTAGACACACACTCGGTAGGACTCCTCTGGACGAGGGACCAGCTCGTCGCAGAGACCTCTACTTGACATCACACAACACTCACAAGAGACAGACATCCATGCCCCCGGCGGGATTTTTTTTTTTTTTTTTTTTTTTTTTGCCTGTCCGGGGTTTTTCCCCTTTGATCCATTTTGTACTTTTTAAATCCTTCTGTCCTTCATGTTCCATACTACTGTCCTTATACAACAACACAACACAAACATCCATGCCCCCGGTGGGATTCGAACCCACGATCCTAGTAAGCGAGCGGCCGAAGACCCACGCCTTAGACCGCACGGCCACTGGGATCGGCGCACCTACTAATTTATCTCAGTACTAATGAATGCCCCTCTTAGCCACTTTCTTATGCAATTTTTATTCATCGTAATAGAAGCTGTAGTCGTGTCTGCCTGTGGAACCCGTAAACCGTCAGAAAATCAAAGATCGAAGCTTGATATTTAGGGCAGTTTTCGGATGTTTATGAGATGTGCTCTGCCATATATAATACAATAGGGGTACCTATGCTTCGGTTTGCATTGCAGCATGTTAGTTTGCCGACGTCTATCAAGATGTCTCTTAAGGAACTTTTAAATTCATGGTGTGAATATTCAGTGAAACTGTGACGTTTTACTTCTTTCCGACACGCTAATTGTGGAGTCGTAGTATTGCGATAGCGCTGTGACATACACGAAAGGTCCAAGTGAAGGGTATTCTGTGGAAATTATAGATAGAGCTCGTACTGTCAATATTTGCCATTGGAATTTAAAAAGCCTTTATAATTTTCGATGCAAACCAACCGCAATTTGAGGTTCTGAAGGCGATGTCTATGATTATGATATTATTGTCTGATATAATGCTGTGTAATTTGTTGGATAGGTAATAACTTTTCGGGGGTGCCTGTTGTCTTAATTGTTAGTGCATATTCTACACTAAGACGGAGGAATCTGTTGTCTCCGCCTTCTACACCAGACACAGGAACCTGTTTTCACCGTCTTCAGTGCATGTTCTACACTAAGACAAGTAACCTGTTTTCACCGTCTTCAGTGCATGTTCTACACTAAGACACAGGAACCTGTTTTCACCGTCTTCAGTGCATGTTCTACACTAAGACACAGGAACCTGTTTTCACCGTCTTCAGTGCATGTTCTACACTAAGACAAGTAACCTGTTTTCACCGTCTTCAGTGCATGTTCTACACTAAGACACAGGAACCTGTTTTCACCGTCTTCAGTGCATGTTCTACACTAAGACACAGGAACCTGTTTTCACCGTCTTCAGTGCATGTTCTACACTAAGACACAGGAACCTGTTTTCACCGTCTTCAGTGCATGTTCTACACCAGACACAGGAACCTGTTTTCACCGTCTTCAGTGAATGTTTTACACCAGAGACAGGAACCTGTTTTCACCGTCTTCAGTGCATGTTCTACACTAAGACACAGGAACCTGTTTTCACCGTCTTCAGTGAATGTTTTACACCAGAGACAGGAACCTGTTTTCACCGTCTTCAGTGCATGTTCTACACTAAGACACAGGAACCTGTTTTCACCGTCTTCAGTGCATGTTCTACACTAAGACACAGGAACCTGTTTTCACCGTCTTCAGTGCATGTTCTACACCAGACACAGGAACCTGTTTTCACCGTCTTCAGTGAATGTTTTACACCAGAGACAGGAACCTGTTTTCACCGTCTTCAGTGCATGTTCTACACTAAGACACAGGAACCTGTTTTCACCGTCTTCAGTGAATGTTTTACACCAGAGACAGGAACCTGTTTTCACCGTCTTCAGTGCATGTTCTACACTAAGACACAGGAACCTGTTTTCACCGTCTTCAGTGAATGTTTTACACCAGAGACAGGAACCTGTTTTCACCGTCTTCAGTCCATGTTCTACACTAAGACACAGGAACCTGTTTTCACCGTCTTCAGTGAATGTTTTACACCAGAGACAGGAACCTGTTTTCACCGTCTTCAGTGCATGTTCTACACTAAGACACAGGAACCTGTTTTCACCGTCTTCAGTACATGTTCTACAATAATAAACTACAAACCAAAGGCACCAATTACGTCTTACCTACTGTGTGCACAAGATCAAAATAAAATTCTGTGTTAGATTGTACCAAAAAAGAAATGCATCAATTTTATTTACGTTGCCTTGTTAGGTTCGTCTGTGTAGCTGTGCTGCAGCACGGAAGACAAGACAACCAATGTCGATCAGATAACATCAAATAACGTAAATTTTCATTTATGTTATACATATGGGGCCGTGCCATGGCTCAGGTGGTTAGTCGCCGGCCTCTCACCGCGGAGACCCGGGCTAGATCCCGGGTCGGTCCATGTGGGATTTGTGGTGAACAATGTGTCACTGGGACACGTTTATCTCCGAGTACTTCGGTTTTTCCCTGTCAGTTTTATTCCACCGGTGCTTCATTAAAATGGAAAAGCAGAAAAAACATTATCATCTTCATCACAGGGTTGCACAATAAGCCTTCAAGGCTGCGGTGCGTCCGTAGCATCTGCTGCGGGGCCCTTCAATAAACAAAAGGCTAAATATTCTCACAATTTCCTTCCCAAACTCCGCTGATGGATAATTCCTGTTACTGTCAGTACGTTCTTCAGTACATCACGTACAATATCTTGACCTTTCCTTATACAATTCTGATTAGCATTACAAATTTATGTTTGTAGTTCCATTCGTTGCGTGTTTTATTCTCTGGCCGTTGCTTGATTGTCTCCGTATACTCATTTAAACTGTTATATCTGATATCTTAAATCCATTGTTTAGAATACAGTTTTTATATTGAAAGTTATTTTAGAAAAAATGTGCAGTAGTTGTGGGGTTCCAATGGCTGTAAGTATTAATATGACGATTTCATGGGGAGTGTAATTGTGTAGGATTGTAGAAATGTACCCATTTCTTTCGAAGAAACCTACTGCTTCCGTCTTCAAGTAAGTGTAGGTGTATTATTATATATATATATATATATTATTACTGCAAGTGGGTTTATATCCGGTGGCAGTGGCACTACAATGACACTAACACACAATAACACACAACACTCAAAACAATACAAAACACACAAACTTACAAAAACAATAAAACACACATACTACAAAAAAATCTAACGTAGATGAATCAGAGTTAAAAATAATTAGGTACACAAAGCAATGAGTCAACCATTTTTTTTTTCCTATGGCTCGACAGCCCTATTCGTTTCGCCGAGGTTTTATGATCACACACTTTAGACACACCACACTCGGTAGGACTCCTCTGGACCAGCTCGTCGCAGAGACCTCTACCTGACAACACACAACACTCACATGAGACAGACATCCATGCCCTAGGCGGGATTCGAACCCACGATCCTAGCAAGCGAGCGGCCGAAGACCCACGCCTTAGACCGCGCGGCCACTGGGATCGGCATTGAGTCAACCATACTATACAAAAATAAAATTCCATATCTTGAAGAAGTGATACACAAACATTTCACCAGGACCTACACTTCACTTCACTTCACTCCACTTCACTACGCTTATATACACTTCACGGCACCCCCCCCATTTTGCCTCCCTTCACTGCATTATTAGATGAATGTACGTGTAGCTGTTTCCGAAAATCTACTATTTGCTACAAAACTACACATTGTTACGTCACAGGAAGTTTTAATCGTAATAGAAATGTATGACAACAATGGTTGTGGCAATTATTATTATCATTATCACCAAGCGGTCAAGAAGTCAGGTCATTTGTTTACCCTTTTCGGCTCCTTTCTTTCAACATTCTGTTTATTTGTTTTTTTTTCGGTCTTTCAATCCATGTAATTTACACACCCTATCTTTATATTCATGTGGAAAGTACTTTTGGTAAAGAACTTTGTAGCATCTAAATTCAATAAACGCACTTTCTTAACTTCTGTTTGCAAGGCACGTCTTTTATGCGATAAATCCGTATTTGTGAGCAAAGGAAGTAGTATGGATATTTCTACTTATATTCCCCTTGAAAACTTTGTAAAACCCTACGAAGTGTTCGAAGATTCGGGTAGAAGCTGTGAATTTCTGTACAAACAGTTTTAGCACAATTGGACAAAGGCGTACGCAGCATTAGAATTGGTGGTGGTAAAGGTAAATGTATAAGTACATTTGTCCCTGTCCACGCCATGAAGGCGGAAGTTGTGGCGGTTTAGCTCCAGTCTTTCTTAACTTCGGCTGTACATGGGGTCAACTTTACGCACACCTACCGGCTTACTCCCAGGTAAAGAGCACTCGGTACCCACTGAATAGCCTGGACAAATCCTAGAGGTGGTTTTGGCTCTTTAAAGAATAAACAATGCTTTTTCCGTCCCGGAAACCGAACCACGATACGTCCGTTATTCAGCACGTACCATAGTCACTATACCGACTGAGCTATCGTGGCTCCCATTCGTAGAATTTAGTGATTGATTTACGCGATATATCGCAATATCTATAATCGAACAGTAGTTTAAACGGGCAAACTTTTCATTTATTTTAACGCCTCAGATATATTTTGCTCGACAAATTTCCGAAGTGATGATTACGTGGGTGGAGTTGATACATTTTTAAAGAAGCTAGTCTTCAGAAGTTCATCGGTTTTGTGAGAACTTGGATGAATGAAACAGTTTCTTACCATCCAGTAGGACTGTAGTGTTGAAACCTAGCGTCGAAACCACGAAACAGCGTCTGCGCATTCTACCGACAGGTTGAAAATTTAGCGTCAGTTGACTGTTGCATGTGAGTGTGTGAAGGTGAGAGTGCGCGCAGTCAGCAGAATGGGAGCTAAGGCGAGTGTAGTAGAGGCAAGGAAGCACCACGATGAAGTCTGGACGTTGGATCAGGTACCGCAGCACGCCATGTCACTATACACATCGTGATTTACTTACGTATACACACATAATGACGATACGTGTTGATGTTACTTACAGATTGAATTACGCATTTTAATCGATATGTTCCCAGTACTTTAATTTAGTAACGTTTTCCTTGTTTTTGCCTGAGTTTCCTTAACGACTGTAAACTGACACTGAAAACCGTGTAACCTGTGCGGTAAGTACACCTGCAATATGGAATCGGAAGGAAACCTTATGTTTGAGTTACATTTAAGCATCTGCACAGATGCAAATGGTGGCCGGCCATAGAGATCATAATCGAACCCGAGATCTCCCTAATACAGGGCATACACAAAAGAATGGTGCGGTTTTAATAGTGTTCACTATTAAAACCGCACCATTCTTTTGTGTATGCCCTGTACATTGTACGAATATTAACCGTTCAACTGCGACACCCAGTCCTCACTTGATGAATTGCTGAAACGTCCGTTCTGGACTTATTTCAGGCTCATTTTCTCATAAACAAATTGTCTAGAATCTGTATTTATAAAATGTGTTTAAAATCGTACAACATCAAACGCTCTAATTTATGTGTCCTTCACACTTTCAGAACTAACGTAATTCAACTGTCCACCCTCATAAACGACTGCTCTGGCCCAGGACTTCCATTTCTCGACGGTTATATGACAGTGGTTGAGCAGAAATGTTACTGTAATTATTTTATTTGAATATCTATACTTCTTATGTATGTGAGTAATTATATGAGCGATACAACATAAAGCATGAAGGCGGGAGTGCAGTCATCTTCCGAAATGTTGCGTGTATTAAGCGCATCTCAAATAACGGAGAGCGTCCAGCCAAGTGAACGCAGAATATTTTTCGTGTTTCCTCTAGTGAACTCCAAAACGGGTGGGTGCGGTCTTGACTACAAACTGTGCTGTGACACTGCAGCCAGCAACACGAAACGTTGACAGTTCTGTGGTCTGTGGGCCCCACTGAGGGTTAAGGTTTAGTTCAGTCTGGAGGACAGGAGACCAAATTAAAGCACTTTTATTTTGTGAAAAAAAGTCATCTTTCATTGCTTACTTTTACTAAACTAAAGTAAACAAAACAGAACCTTTGAAAGTAGATGGAATTTTAGTAATATAATGCACTAACTTACGCCATCATATAATTTACATTGGACAATGGTTTTTAAACTGTGGACCGTGGAGACCGAAGGGAATATTAAGGTTTTGCGCATGTAGATTCTTTACTGCGAGTAAATAACATAATTCGCACATACGCTACGAATTTTTGAATGTTTTTGTTGCAATGAATAAAATGCGAATTGTTTTGCAACGTTTGCTGAGTTTAAAATAGTCCTTTGCTAATTAACGGAACTTGAAAATAGATATATTAGCATTGGGGGTCCGTGGAATTCTGTAAAGATAAGATGGACTCCTTATGCTTAAAATATTTCAGAACCACTGATATAATTCGTATTTTTTAGATTTTTAATAATCGTGGGTCTTACGAAATGTGATATGTATTTCGTACGTTCACAGTGATCACGTGGACATGCAGATGAATCTGGCTTCTGTTTAGGCACCAGATGAAACCAACATTCATACACTGTGACTTCAATTATCTTGCAAAAGGGAGAAGTTTACATGTAAATGTCTGTCGTTCTGTCTGGCCATTCGCCCTCCCGTCTGTCTGTACCTAGTACTAGTCAATACGTCAAACACGCTAGCAGGTATATACTCTGATATATACACTCCATTACACAACATAAATTCAAATTCTTTAGGTTCTATTTGACAAATGTACACTTTTATCTACTATTATTCAATACATATATTTCATTGAAGACGGTCCAACATGTTTCGAACCTTATATGAGGTTCATCTTCAGGGACATCTGTTTTAAATTACACCAGCCCTTCTTCATGGATACATGTTAGGTTATACAGTTTAAAATGTTGTCTTTGTTGTCTTGTGGTTACTGAAATTAGTGTTAAAGTACTTAAGTTAAAAACAGTTAAAATCTGTATATATACGGTATATAAAATAACATTTGTAGAATATTCAGTTAGGTAGAACGAAGTTGTAATAGTAATTCTGTATATATATATATATATATATATATCTGGTTGTATGTTCGCTTGTGGATGGTTGGGACTGTACTAACTGTGGTGTGATAGAACGGGATATAAGTAGGTCAATGTCACGTGTTGAAGTGACGTCTCTGTGTCTCGGAAATGAGTCGGAATATTGGGTTGTATTCTCTCGTGTTTTGTTCTTGTACCAGTTTTTTTTTTGTTTTGTGCATACAGTTGAATATAAAATTGTTCCAAACAATTTATAGATGTTCCCTTGTTTATCTGTTTGAGCAAGGTCATGTTGTTAATGTTTCCATATTCATGCATATTATTTAGGATGTGTGTTGCGTAAGCTGATAATTGATCGTTATTTCTAATATATCTAACATGTTCCAAATACCTTTGTCTTAAGAATCTACCTGTTTGTCCAACATATGAACAATCGCACGTGGAAAATGTCAGTTTGTAGATACCACTTTTTGTGTATTGATCGGTTGTGTTGATTTTCTTGGGTCTAAAAAGTTATGTATAGTATTAGTACTGCGGAATGCAATACATATATTGGTGTTCTTAAACATATTAGTGATCTTACGTAGTGATGAATTATAGTATGTAAACACTGTCCATTTTTGGGTCTTTTGTGTATTGTTAGATATTTAGAAATAACGATCCATAATATGGAAACATTAACAACAACATGACCTTGCTCAAACAGATAAACAAAGGAACATCTATGAATTCTTTGGAACAATTTTATATTCAACTGTATGCACAAAACAAAAAACTGGTACAAGAACAAAACACGGGAGAATACAACCCAATATTCCGACTCATTTCCGAGACACAGAGACGTCACTTCAACACGTGACATTGACCTACTTATATCCTGTTCTATCACACCACAGTTAGTACAGTCCCAACCATCCACAAGCGAACATACAACCAGATATATATATATACAGAGTATACACAAAAGAATGGTGCGGTTTCCCTTTATTCACCATTGAAGCCGCACCATTCTTTTGTGTATACCCTGTATATATATATATATATATATATATATATATATATATATGTACAGAATTACTATTACAACTTCGTTCTACCTAACTGAATATTCTACAAATGGTATTTTATATACCGTATATATACAGATTTTAACTGTTTTTAACTTAAGTACTTTAACATTAATTTCAGTAACCACAAGACAACAAAGAGAACATTTTAAAGTGTATATAACCTAACATGTATCTATGAAGAAGGGCTGGTGTAATTTAAAACAGATGTCCCTGAAGATGAACCTCATATAAGTTTCGAAACATGTTGGACCATCTTCAATGAAATATATGTATTGAATAATAGTAGATAAAAGTTTACATTTGTCGGATAGAACCTAAACAATCAAAAAATATACGGTACGAATAACATAAAATTCAAATTCCTTTTATACATATGTTAATATATACTCAGTCATCCAAAATTCATAATGGTAACATATTTACAGGACGAGATGTCTTCAGATCATAATAGACCGAGACAGATATTTGTATACATGCTCCGTACAGGGTGTAAACACTGGATACTTCCACTTGCAACATCTCACTTTAAACAAATTTTAAATTTACAACATTGTAATTTTATAATTTTATTATTTTGTACAATTTAGAATCTTAATACTTTAATCGTTAAATGAAGGCGACACAGTACCTAGTTAAACGTGCTGGCCTTATAATCCTTTGTCAGAATAACTCCTTGTTGATGGCACCTCGGTGCCGAAACATGTAGGAGTTTTATAGGAGTTTTGTACTTCTGGATGTATTTTATTAAGTGCATAGTTGGTTAATGTATTGATTAGTACTTTATTAATTCGAACTGGGGTAAAGTTGTCCCTAGAACAGGACATGAAGGCCCAGAGGGGGAGTAGAGGTATAGCTCTACTATTTCTTTAACCTCGGCACTAGATGGGGGTGGGTGGTCAACTCCACGCCCCGGCCGCTTTACCCCCGGGAAAGAGAACCGGTACCCATTGTATAGGAGGCTGGGTGGGCCCCAGGGCCGGTCTGGACGGCTGCGAAAAATCTCTCTCCCACCGGGATTCGATCCCCGGACCGTACGCTACCCCAGCCCACAATTCGAAGTGCGGATTGTCACTAAAACCTGTCAAATAGTTCCCATTTTTATCAGTATTAATCCATAGTAAAATTTACTTTACTTCAACAAACAAATGGATTAATAGAGCGCAAGTAGTTTCAATGCCCATGTACTGCGTTATGAAGTTTGCCCTTTCGGATCGCGTGTTTAATATCGGTGGCCCAATTTCCGACCTGCAGCCAGGCGCGGTCAACACCCACGTTTATGAATAAATAACAAACTATCTGTAACATAGAGACGTTAAACCAACATTTTATTTATATTGTGATAATTGCGAATGTGAGTAATTTAATGCCGGGATAGCTCAGTCGGTATAGCGACTCGCTACGGGGTGGACAATCCGGGGATCGAATTGGTGGGGGGCGAGCATTCCCGTACCCTTCCAGACCAGCCCAGGGACCTATCCAATCTGCTGTACAATGGGTACCGGATCTTTTCCGGGGGTAAAGCGACCGGGGCGTGGCGCTGAATACCCATTCCCATCTAGTGGCGAGGTTAAAAAGAGAGTAGGGCTATATCTCTGCACCTCCTCTAGGCCTTCATGGTCTCTTCCATAGTGAGTATCTTGAATAAGTACTCGTACCTATTATCTTCGATTTCTCTTTTATTTTTACCAACTTCAACCTAATGGAGGCAGGAAGATCTTTCGAATCTTTGGTAACCACTTACGGCATTGTATGTTATCAGCAACCAAAGCACTGCAGTGTGCATTATTACCGCCATGAAAAACAAAAATTTCATCTCATTTGTTTTCAGTGTTCGTTTTTCAATTATCAATTCAAGTTACAACCGTGGAAGTGCAAAAACATGTACATAAGTTAGCAGTTTATCATGAAACCCGAAAGTGTTTCGGTTTATGCCTTCCAGACTACACGATGTCAGGTCTCAGAACTCACCACTGTACTTACTGAATGTTGTGGCAACCCCAGATCTCACTTTCCAATCATATTAGTTTCCAATTTATCCTTAAGTACAACATGCACACTCAAGGCACCTTTATCCTGTCTGTGCCTGTGTGTTTCTCCCTTTCAGCTTTCGAGCTAAATATGTAACAGGTTTTCACGAAATGCCTTATGGACATTATGCTATTGGAGGCAACTGCAAACACTTAGGCCCACATTTCTTGTCTTATACTAGGTAATAACAACATGGCGGACGCACGAACTTGTGAGGTGGTAGGCATTCTAGCTCGATGGACTGCATGGCCCTGACATGATGTGTGGTATACAGGGCATACACAAAAGAATGGTGCGGTTTTAATATTGTTCATTATTAAAACCGCACCATTCTTTTGTGTATGCTCTGTTTATCTTCGAAAAATACATAGAGTTATGGACATAATTGTTAGCTGATTACACAGGCAGCTTTTTGGTTGCATGGCGGTATTTAGTGAATTATCTGGGAGACGTGTTCGAAATGTGGTATGGAGGTAGCTCAGAAACAGAACTAAACAACCTGTATTACTTCTTGTCTGTAGGCTTGTAGTTATAGACGTGGCGACGGTGCGAAGTCTAGAAGTTGTATCCAACAAATTTAGTGTAGCTAGAGTATTAAGTAATAATAAGTTTTTCACAAATATGAAATAATTATTATGTTGGTAGTAAATCTGAAGGATTGTAAACCTGTGCGATGTGAAACAAGGTTTCGAGAGTTCTGTGGAATAGGAAAGGTCATATTGAGAGTTCTGTTCGGTATAAAGGGAGGTTTTGAGAGTTCTGTGCGATATGAAGGGAGGTTTTGAGAGTTGTGTGCGATATGAAAGGAGGTTTTGAGAGTCGTGTGCGATATGAAAGGAGGTTTTGAGAGTTGTGTGCGATATGAAAGGAGGTTTTGAGAGTCCTATGCGATATGAAAGGAGGTTTTGAGAGTTATTTGCGATATGAAAAGAGGTTTCGAGAGCTCTGTGGGATAGGAAAGGTGATATTGGGAGTTCTGTGCGATATGAAAGGTGGTTTTGATAGTTGTGTGCGATATGAAAGGAGGTTTTTGAGAGTTTTATGCGATATGAAAGGACGTTTTGAGAGTTTTGTGCGATATGAAAGGACGTTTTGAGAGTTTTGTGCTATATGAAAGGACGTTTTGAGAGTTTTGTGCGATATGAAGGGAGGTTTTGAGGGCTGTGTGCGATATGAAAGGAGGTTTTGGGAGTTTTATGCGATATTAAAGGAGGTTTTGAGAGTTTTATGCGATATGAAAGGTTTTGAGAATTTTGTGCGATATGAAAGGAGGTTTTGAGAGTTTTGTGCGATATGAAAGGAGGTTTTGAGAGTTTTGTGCGATATGAAGGGAGGTTTTGAGGGCTGTTGCGATATGAAAGGAGGTTTTGGGAGTTTATGCGATATTAAAGGAGGTTTTGAGAGTTTTATGCGATATGAAAGGTTTTGAGAGTTTTGTGCGATATGAAGGGAGGTTTTGACAGCTGTGTGCGATATGAAAGGAGGTTTTTGAGAGTTTTATGCGATATGAAAGGAGGTTTTGAGAGTTCTGTGCGATATTACATGGGTTTTTAAGAGTTCAGCCCGGAGTTTCTTTTAAGTTTATTGCATATCTTTCTACTTCGAATGTCTCCTCATGTTTGCAATGATAATTTTTACTTCGCGGTTAGCTTCACTTACAAAAACTGCTTCTGTGTTCTTTAATGCAATGTTTGTAATGTTGATGCTATAAAATCGCTAACAATAGTGTTGACTCCGAGTGAGTAGTGATAGACTTATTTCAAGTTTCGTGTAAGGTTTAATGTATTATTGTGACATTTATCTTGCTTTTATTTTGTTCAAGTATTACTTAAAAACGTGATTTGCCGCGTTTCTTTATATGACTACAACGATTTGATATGTGTGCTCGATTCCTCTCGATGTACCGTATTTCACAATAGCCCCCTCCCCTCACCCTGTACGCTAAGCTCATCTGTTCGCACTTTCGAATGGAAGAAAGACAGAACGGATATAACAGTCAAATTGAGTGTCATATTGGACAACTTTATATTTTAAAGACTGTTGCAAGTATTTCATTCTTCATTTCGATACGAGAAAATTTTAAAGATAACTTTACAAAGTAAAGCATTTCACTTTGTCATTGTTACGATTTACGAGATTTTCACTATGAAAATCTCAAGAGGAAATAACGGAATGAACATGCCAGAATTGTTACGTTATGTGTACCTTTCCTGAGTTTCCTTGAATTACTGTCGTTTGTATGTCTCACAGGACCATATTTTCACTTCTGATTGCGTTGGGATTTATTTGTCGCTTATTATACGCTTCATACTGTATTCTTCCTCTGTTACATGTCACAAGATTACTTCTGTTTATTCAGTGTTTATTCTGTTATTTATCCTCGCGCAACTTTTGCTCGTATCCCAACAAATGAGGGAGTGGTCGCTTCGAGATATCGATCATGAGCATCCAGCAGGTTACTGCTGACGTCACACCAGTTCTAGCATTCTCCAATATTATGTACATGCGGTGGTCCATTACATTAGATTTATTTCTGGATCATTTGATGATGATGATGTCAGTAGTCCGTGATATGAAATGCAAAGATAAATGAAATGGAATTTGTACGGGGTTTGGAAGGAAGATATCATGGAACAATTTTAGGTATTATCCAGCGTTTACTTAATGTGGCTGACGAAAACCACCATAATTTCCTGTGAAAATGTAACAGGAGCGATATTTGAACACAGTATTTTCGGAACACGAAAGAGGACCCTTATCGACTTTTCGCGACTTTCGGCATCACATGACACTTTATGAATTTACTTCATGCATTAATAGAGAAGTTTAAGACTATATTCTGTAACATGAATTTATGTATTGATATCTAAATTTACCACTTGGCACCCAGTACTCCAATGTGGGTACTGCAGCGTGCTTTACCACTTGGCACCCAGTACTCGAATTTAGGTACTGGTTAACAAACGGTTTCTAAACTGCATTTCTTGAAGTATGTCTTATCTCCTCCATTGTAACCCATCGTATGCATTTTAATATTTCTACGCATATATTACGCATATATTTCTACGCATATATTATTTGACCTGTATAAATCCCAACTTCCTATATAAGTTGTCTTACCAACAAATTGCACAACAGATTACACTTATACGCACATACAGTAGAATACTCCAACATGTTTGCGGTTATTTCTTATAGCCATCTACAAGGCGCATTGATACACAAAGGTATATATTGAGTTAAAATTTAACTTCGTCGGCAGTGAATGTTGGAACATGCGTATTCTAAGCCACCATTTTAACTTCATATATATATATATATATATATATATATATATATATATATCACTGCTTTCTGAAGATGGCTATAAGAAATAGCCGAAACATATCGGAGTAGTCTCCTATCTGTGGTTAAGTGAAATTCATTGTGCAGTTTGTTGGTAATACACCTTATATATATGTATATATATATATTGCACGGAACATGTATCATATCAAGATCCCAAGCTCCCAGATTCCTAGGTTTTTCGGTCTTCCATTTTTTTTTCGTAGTTCCAAATACTCTTGTGAATGCAATTTTAGAAATAGTTTAAAACTGATAATACGACATTCTGCCACGTGTTTCTGTATACTCTGGTAAATAGGTAGAAACTTTACGGAAGAACATGCTACCCAATATAAGAAGACAGGCTATGTACATATGAACGTAACATGGGGGCGCGTTCGCGTAACCATTGTTACCGTTTAAAAGCAATAAGTATTACATATTCTGAGTGTGTGTCTGTAGCCTTAGTTATCCAGCATGCAAAGCGCATGCGCCGTATTATATTGTCATCTGTGGCCTGTCTGGCTGTACCATATTTTTCCACATTATCTCGTAAACGGCACGATTTTCAGGAAATATTTATTGAAAATAAAATGTGCGTTTTGATTTCCTCCACAACTTTTGTCCGAAAAATTTCTTATTCTAGGAAGAATTCAGCGAGATATTATTATAAATGTACATAGGTCTTCATGTGAAGTACCCGTTATTCTTGTCAGATTTTAATGAAACTTGAATTTTATCGACAGATTTTTTCAGAAAATATTCAAATATCAAATTTCAAGAAAATCCGTTCAGTTGGATCCGAGTTGTTTCATGCGGACAGACCGACTCACATACGGACGGACAGATAGACAAGGCATGACTTATCTAATATTCGCTTTTCTGCAATTTTGCGAACGCCCCTCAACACCACAACATCAGTGAAGTACCTCGTACAACTACTGTGTTGTAAGTAGTTACTTAAACGAAGTCGCTACGTGTTTCAGCCAAAAGGCCATGTTCAGGCGACGTCAATGTAAAACACATGGAACGTCTGATACAATTGAGAAGATGGCCTTTTGGCTGAAACATGTAGCGATTTTTTTTTGTAAGTAACTAACTTTGCTTAAAACAGAGTAGTTATTTTGCACTGATTTTGTGGTTTCTGTATTGAATTGTGTAACGAAACGGAATGTCCTCTCCAAAGAACTTGCAGCCCTTATCTTCAGAGTGTATGTTCGTATCTACAAAGCTACACGGCGTCGTACTTTACAACACTCTTATCTTAACCTGAAAGGCTGCTCACGTAATTAATGTCAAAAAAGTATGTCTTGTGTGTGTATGCAATGTAGCATACTTCCCTCCCTTAAAACAAAGCAGTCAGCGGACTGTCTCTCTCTCTCTCTGTCTTTAGCCAGTGTGCATAACATTGGTGTGCATAACATTGGTGCGCATAACATTGATGCGCATAACATTGATGCGCATAACATTGATGCGCATAACATTGGTGGCATAACATTGGTGTGCATAACATTGGTGTGCATAACATTGGTGTCATAACATTGGTGTCATAACATTGGTGTGCATAACATTGGTGTGCATAACATTGGTGGCTATGACATTGGTGCGCATGACATTGGTGCTGCATTGGACATTGGTGCGCATGACATTGGTGTGCATGACATTGGTGTGCATGACATTGGTGTGCATAACATTGGTGTGCATGACATGGTGCATACACATTAGTGCGCATAACATTGCTGTGCATAACATTGGTGTGCATGACATTGGTGTGCATGACATTGATGTTCATAACATTGGTGTGCATAACATTGATGTGCATAACATTGGTGTGCATATCAAATATGTATGCTGAATCATGTCAATGTAACAGCAGCAACACGTCTGTATGTATCCGTCACAGCTGCATTAGGGCAATTAGTTCAACGAAAAGTTCTGAAATGCAGGGCAAAATCTATTTTTTTCCCCCAATGGCGCAACAGCCTCTAGTGGGCCACGGCCTCCTCTTTATCGAGGCTTCATGATCACACTCAGACACACCACAATCGATAGGACTTCTCTGGACGAGTGATCAGCCCGACGCAGAGACCTCTACCTGACAACACACAACACTCACAAGACACAGACATCCATGCGCCCGGCGGGATTCGAACCCACAATTCCAGCAAGCTAGCGGCCGCAGACCCACGCCTTAGACCGCGCGGCCACTGGGATCGGCAGGGTATAGTCTATACACTTACATAATTAGGTTAAAAATAAGTTAGGAAGGAACAGTTGGCGACTAAGCTGGTAACGATGTAATCATTTACAACGCGGATATAATTTGGCTGATCCTTTCTTCATGCAAAAAGCTGTTTATTAAAGTCAACTGGTTGCAGTGCTCGGAATGGGAATACTTTGATGATAATGATGATAATCATTATGATGGTGGTGATGATTAATTTGAAATGTGGCAGCAAAAGCCTACGGTCTGTTATCACGTTTAGGCTTTAACTAGCACGAACGCCCGTCAAAATTTTGTCGGGAAGGTTTGAAACATCAACTCGGTACAGGAAGCAATTAACTCGCGTGTCAGACATTTTATGTCTGTATAAAATACCTTCCTGCACGAATCTCGGCCGCGTCACCGGATATCCTCACCTTCTTCGTGATCTTCCTCGGACACTATATCTAGTCCGAGACACCAACATCATCCTAAAATGGGCCACAGAGATGCCTAACCTTAATAATGAGTCTGTAATACACTTTAGTGCCGATCGGTCTAAGGCGTGGGTCTGCGGCCGCTCGCTTACTAGGATCGTGGGTTCGAATCCCACCGGGGGCATGGATGTCTGTCTCATGTGAGTGTTGTGTGTTGTCAGGTAGAGGTCTCTGCGACGAGCTGGTCCCTCGTCCAGAGGAGTCCTACCGACTGTGGTGTGTCTCAAATGTGTGTGATCGTGAAACCTCGACGAAACGAGGAGGCCCAGGCCCAATAGGGCTGTCGAGCCATAGAAAAAAAAAAACTTTAGTATACAACTAAATACAAAGACTGTGTCAGCTATGTGTTTAATAATTGGCGATCCCAGTGGCCGCGCCGTCTAAGGCGTGGGTCTGCGGCCGCTCGCTTGGTGGGATTGTGGGTTTCAGTCCCGCCGGGGGCCTGTATGTCTGTGTTGTGTTTGTTGTATAAGGACAGTAGTATGGAACATAATAGGTGACATGAAGAAGGAGGGAAGGATTTAAAAGGTACACAATGGATCAAAGGAAAAAACGGGTCAGAAAAAAAAATCCCGCTGAGGGCCTGGATTTTTTTTTTCTTTTGTGTCTGTTGTGTGGGTAGAGGCCTCTGTGACAAGCTGATCGCTCGTTTAGAGGAGTCCTACTGGGCGTGTGTGTGTGTGTGTGTGATCTAGAAACCACAACAATGAGGCGGTCTAGGTCTGAGTTGGGCTGCAGCGCCACAGAATAAAAAATTACACCAATCTAATTAAGGTTAGTGTAATACCGACGTCTCTATCATGTCTCCCGGCGACGCTAATTGAGGTCGTCCGGTCTTTCTGTTTCTAATGGGTAAGCAGAATGAATTGCTGCTTCTTTACACGATCCTTAATCCGTGCATTAATTGAATATATATATAACAGTAATACCAACTAAATACACAGTAGTGTAATAGTGTAATAGTATCATTGTCATTTTATATCTTGGATCGGTTCTGTCACTTCAATATTTGTATCATCTTTTAATTTTTATCCTCTATATTGCCTCCGTGAGGATGAGCGGCCATAACTTGTGGAAGATTATTATGCATAAAACCTATATCACTAGTGAGCATTTTGTTGGTATTACTATTATATATACAGGTATACACAAAAGAATGGTGCGGTTTCAATAGTGAAAACTATTGAAACCGCACCATTCTTTTGTGTATACCCTGTATATATGGGCGTCTTCTTTCTCTCTTTCTTTCTTTCTTTCTTTCTTTCATTCCTTCATGACAGCCGGCCGCGTTTTTAATTTCTTCACTTCTTTTATTTTTATTTGTTTAAGAAAATTTCAACTCAAATTCTACAGATACGATTTGCAAGTAAGAGGTTTCTGAACTGGAGCAATAAACGTAAGAGCTTCAGGACTACGTGTGTTATGTGTTGGTATTATCCGCTTAAAATCAGCCCCCTTCGGACTGACTACAAGGGGCACAGCACGGGAACATGAATGTCTCAATCTTGGGTCAATTGTAGCTAGCCCTGATTGGAAAATCTCCCAGGAAGCTCCCTATACAATCGATATACAATATTTCCTCCTCACAAACAATTAAGCATCAACGACCCAAATTGTCTCCCTGAAATCGGAAAGAAAATATTACACTAAATGTTTTTGAAGACAGAAGATGGCCATTTTTGTAACACCTCCCGTGACAATCTGAAAATATACATATTTGAAATTCGTTCAACGCTTTAAACCAAAATGGTTACTGTACTTAACCTCCTGCTTTCATTCATTCTGCAGTCTGTCTTACGACAGGTCCGTAGCCTCTTCCAAAGCGAGTTCTCCACAGGGTTCGATCTAGTGCTTCCTCTTTCAATTTCCAGTATCTTTTCTTTTCCTTAAGGTCATCCAGTAGCTGCTTACGTCTTCTCCCTCGTCGTCCCATCATTTCTATCCTTCCCTCTAACTTTCCTTCAATCACGTGTTTCAGAAGGCAGTTTCTACACAAGATGTGACCAATCCAGTTAGCCTTTCTTCTTTTTATTTTATGTACGATATTCCTCTCCTCCTTCACTCTGTGTAATACTTCTTCGTTTCTCACACGATCGGTCCAACTGATCTTCTCCATTCTTCTCCAGCACCACATTTCAAACTTTCCAGATACTTCTGATCTACTTTCCGAAGTGTCCACGTTTCAGCACCACACACAGCTATGCTCCAAATGTAGCACTTTACTAGTTTCTTCCTTAAATTTAAGTCCAGTTTGCTGGTGAAAATATTCTTCTTCTTGTTGAATGCTGCTTTTGCCATGGCAATTCTGGATTTAATTTCACGTGTACTCCTGCTTTATCTGAAATAAGACACTGCATGTTTTCTGCAGAATAAAACCACGGGTTTCTTATGATTCTTAAAACAGACAGCTATTACTTTCCTAGACAGCTTTAATAGGCTGTTATGTGCAAAGTAGATGCAGTGTAGCTATGTAAGAAGCTATTCAACTTTGATAGATATGAATGAGCTTCATGCTCCAAATATTGCAAGATTATTGAATTCCTACATTCTTAAATATTTTTGATTAACTAAGGAAAATTTTGAACGGGTTTAATATCAAAAAGAGTATACATACATACATACATATATTTGTTTAATCTCACGTTAATATATATATATATCTGTTCGTTCATTCGTAAGGCGATCACTAAACCGGAAATGTGCTTACCAAGGAATGGAAGAAAGTGGCAGCTGTTACGTGCGAATTTACAGAACCTTCCGTTTAAACCAATAAATCAACCAACTTGTTCACTTAGTAAATTACATTCATAAGTAAGTATAAAACTCCTACATGTTTCGGCACCCCGTTGCCGAAACATGTAGGAGTTATTCTGATTAAAGGAATACAAGGCCAACAGCTAATCTAATTTTTTTAAATGTAATACATCCCCGTTGGCTTATCAAGCGTAAGTATATACAGGGCATACACAAAAGAATGGTGCGGTATCAAAAGTGAATAAAAAATGTATTTTTCACCTTACACGGGCACAACATATACCATCAGCGGCGGCAACTGTCCAAGTTTCTCATTTGGTAATTACAATCCTTCAATGTGTGCACCCTGGGTCACACGACACACATCCACACGGTAATCAAACTCATCCCAGAACCGGTGTAGCATGTCCGCTGTAATGGCCTGCAGTGCATGCTTTATCCGCGGCCACGCAGTAAGCACGAGAAGCGAACTGCTGGTAGCGCATGAGAAACTTGGACAGTTGCCGCCGCTGACGGTGTATGTTGTGCCCGTGTAAGGTGAGAAATACATTTTTTATTCACTTTTGATACTGCACCATTCTTTTGTGTATGCCCTGTATATATATATCTACAACCAGACTCAATAGTAGAATCAAATAGTATGCTTATGAGCTTATGTAGGTATTGTGTCTGCCTTATTAAAATTATTACAATATTAAGATTCTAAAATATAAAGAGTTAATAGTCATAAAATTACAATATAAATTTAAAAATTTTAAAGTAAGCCGTTACAGGTATAAGTTCGCAGTTGTTCACACTCTGTTGGTGCATGTACACAAACATCTGTCTCGATCTTACACGATCCGAAGAGATCTCGAGCTGATGCAGCGTGTGAAGTGTGTCGTGTCGGGCGGTGTGGTATACTCCTTTGTTCTGAATAACTCCCTGACGATGGCACCTCGGTGCCGAAACACGTAGGAGTATTATACTTGCTTCTGAATGTGTTTTATTAAGTGCATAAGATGGTGGATGTATTAATTATAAGAATGTGCACGATATGAGTAACATAAAAAAATTCCCGTTTAAAATTTCGGACGTGCCCCATCTAGATCCGTACAAACTAAAACGGCTTGTCTAGAAGCATTCGGAGTGTTCTGTGTCAGTCACGTCAGTACTGTGAAGAACGTCATGAGCCTTTTCGCGAAGTACAGATTTCTCTCCGACTTACGCAATACTTGTGTTCTCAAACTCTTTCGCGTATAGCCGAGTTCGTGGTCATTTTAGCGTCTTTAGAAAACGTCTGCGAAAAGGGACTATTCGCTTCGCCATGTCTGTGCGTTTGTCTGTCTGTCTGTCTGTCTGTCTGTCTGTCTCTGTGCCCAAGTCGGCACACAAAGGACGGATTTTCGTGGTATTTTATATTTGCGATTGTTAATAAAATGTATCGACCAAATTCGAATGTCGTTAATTTCTGACGAAAATAGCACAGACGTTACACGAGGGCCTACATATATCTCGCCGTTTACGAGATAAAAGCAAGAAATACATTTGAAGAGGTACATTTAAAAAAAAAAATAATAATGAGGAAGTGGAAACGGGTGTTCATGGATGGTTGCGAATGCAAGATCCCGATTTCTATCGCGACGGAATTTATAACCCCGTTCGAACATGAGAGAAATAAATCAATATGTCTGCGGATTACGTTAACAAATAATGATACTTCAGTGAAATATTTGAATCATTATAATGCCTTTTCTTAAAAATTCTACCATCTAGTGAACCTTAGTTTTCGTAAGTCTTTGGAACGAACGAGGACATTCTGCTGGTAGGTTATTATTCCTTCGTCTGTGATCGACACCACTGAAGTTGAATCATCCTGAACTCTGAACTTGGAGTAATTCTGTAGCATCACCTGCTGTACTCAGGGAACCTCAGTAGGGAGTCGTATACGAAGCCCACACCCTTGCGGACATAAAATCAATGAGGGCTCTCAGCTGCTGCCATCTCGCGGGCTGCTGTGGAGTTCCTATTGATCGGGCCGCGCCTGTACGTTCTAGTGAAAAACTGGTGTATCGGTTAGCGTTGGGATAATTTAGAAGTTCTTAAGGTTGCACTATGTGGGGAGCGAGATACGTTTATATGACGGGGGGACAAATTAAAGCTGAGGGGATCAAGGGCACAAGGTTTTATTGTTGTGTCTTAAATAATTTTTGTGTAATTTAATTTCTCTCCTTCTTAAGTTATTATTATTATTATTATTATTAGTATTAGTAGTAGTAGTAGTAGTAGTAGTAGTAGTAGTAGTAGTAGTAGTACTGACGATCCCAGTGGCCGCGCGGCCTAAGGCGTGGGTCTGCGGCCGCTCGATTGCTGAGATTGCGGGTTCGAATCCTGCCGGCGGCATGGATGTCTGTCTTTTGTGAGTGTTGTGTATTGTCAGGTAGTCTCTGCGACGGGCCGATCCCTCGTCCAGAGGAGTCCTACCGACTGTGGTGTTTCTAAATGTGTGATCTCTAAACCTCAACAATGTGGCGGCCTAGGCCCAAGTAGGGCTGTTGCGCCACAGGAAAAAAAATACAGTTTTATATATATATATATATATATATATATATATATATACACACATGGCATACACAAAAGAATGGTGCGGTTTCAATAGTGATTCCTATTGAAACCGCACCATTCTTTTGTGTATGCCCTGTATATAGATATATATGTATATATATACAGGGCATACACAAAAGAATGGTGCGGTTTCAATAATGATTCCTATTGAAACCGCACCATTCTTTTGTGTATGCCCTGCATATATATATTTAGAACAGTTATTTTTTCTGTCATTCAAATTTTCTCTTACTATGGTACTTCATTAACTATTCAAATATCATTAACACGTGTTACGATGTATTTATTATAATTTATTGTAATTTCTTCTTTAACTTTTAAATTTACTTAAACCAATTTTAGTGCTTCTCGTTCTTTTCTTCTTTTGTCATGGCTTTCCTCTTGCCTTCCTTTGTTGTTGTTTTCTCCTTGTACTTTTCTTGTCTGGGGCCGGGATAGCGCAGTCGATATAGCTACTTGCTACGGGCTGGACGATCCGGGGATCGAATCCCGGTGGGGGCGAGATTTTCCGCAGCCGTCCAGACCGGCCCTGGAGCCCACCCAGCCTCTTATGCAATGGGTACCGGGCCTCTTTCCCGGGGGTAAAGCGGCCGGGGCGTGGCGTTGACCACCCACCCCATCTAGCGCCGAGGTTAAAGAAAGAGTAGAGCTATACCTCTACTCCCCCTCTGTGCCTTCATGGCCTGTTCTAGGGAGAACTTTACCTTTACCTTTACCTTTTCTTACCTTTTACCTCTGTTGTCTTCGTAACTGGCCACTGGGCTGCTGATTCAGCACCTAAATAAATAAGGAATTTATTATTATTATTATTATTATTATTATTATTATTATTATCATTATTATTTTAAAAGGAATATTATTATGGGTGAAAGGTTTGAGGTTCTCAGGGCTTTGTATTCTTGTATGTGACGCCGTCTTGTCTGGTAGAAGTCTGCCGTCGTTTGAGAGGATGGACTTCCGATAAACTGCAAGTTTGGAGGCAGCAGGATCCTCTGAAATGATTGTACAAGTCTACCAGACAACATGGCGTTAAATCCAGATGAAACCAATTTTAGTACTGCAAAATTCCATTAATCCGACTCGCACGGGTCCGGACAGATGCCAGATTGTCGGATACTTCGGATTATCAGACAGCACTTAAGTTCTTACAGGTAATGTTTTGTTGCCTCTCTTATACTTGCCCTGTACAACTAATCAGAGAAGTATTCCATTTGGATATCTCTTTCCTCTGCTGGTTCAGGGTAAGCAGGGCCCTCTTGTGTGTTGTCTGGAGTCTTCATAGCTGAAGAAGTTTATGGAGTAGGAGACAAGGGGCCAGGAGATACCACAACAGCTGAGGTACAGACAGTCTTGGAGACCTTTGAACGTGTCCCTGCGAGCTGCCTGTTTCATTGATGAAGCTTTTTTTTTCTGGTAAAAGTTAAAACTCCCAGTCTTGTGACTACTCTCCTCAAGTGCCGGATTATCAGTATTTCCGAATTATCAGACGTCGGATTAAGGGAATTTTGCTGTATTATCTTTTGGTTTCCTCGGCTACCATGACGTGATTCTATATTAATTAATCCAGTCAGTAGTGTTTTAAACGGGGTTTCTGGGTTGCATCAATTTACAGCCATATGATAAGATTTGCATATTTTTTTGGCTTAGTAACTTCAATATTTTTGGTGTTAAAGGTTTTCCTTCTCAGTACAGATAAGAACAAAAATTGAATTTCCGTTTACTTACAGCAGATAGTGGTGGACATTATTTCCAAATTTTGGGAGAGCAGTTCCTCTGACTGTCTCTATATATATAAAATATATATATATATATTCACACACATACCTAACAGAGAACATACTTGATGTTCGACTCTTTCTTAGGCCTGAGCGTGCACGTCACGGATTACATGCAACCCCTTAACCATGGTAACCGGGCGTGACTCATTCGCATGGGCATATTATATATGGGCTGACATAATATTCAAAGGCCCCTTCCATCAGTAGTTTCTTTATTCGTAGAGCAAACAAATCGATTACTAACGATTGTTACTGACCCGGGTGTGATTCATAGCAATTTTAAATATCGATGTTGATTACTATCGATTATTTTCTATTAACATCGATTATTATCGATCGGGTGTGACTCACTCACTCTTTGAAAGGTTTTATGTAAGTTAAAATATGTATAGATTTGTGAGTGGGTGTGCGTGTTTTTGAAAGTCCTGTAAGGTCACGTGAATCGTGCACTGTCAACCCTGTGACAGTCAAAATAACCAGAAATAAAGAAAGGGACGAAGGAGGGGCGCGCGTGCACACACACACATTTGTCTGTGTCAAAGTTTGACGTCTTTAGACAGATATTGTGTAAACGTTTCTCATGTGCCCAGCTAATCCTCTATTTGGTCATTGTGATAATATCTGCTGAGTATTATATTGTAAGAAATCCCTTATCACCCAATTCTCCCACTCCAATCAGCATCCTATTCTAAAAATAATCCATCCATATTCTTCCCTTCTTGTGAGGCTCCAAGTTTCGTACTCGTATAAAACTCCTGGCAAAGCAGTTCATGATGCATCCAGAGATTCAAAACGATTATACAGATCGTTCTTATTTTTGACGGATGAGGCACTGAGTGTTCTTGTCACCTCATATTTATTTGGCAACCACTTCAGTAACGTATTAATGTCATGACAACCACTTCACTAATGTATTACTGTCATGACAACCACATCACTAACGTATTACTGTCATGACAACCACTTCACTAACGTATTATTGTCATGACAACCACTTCACTAATGTATTACTGTCATGACAACCACATCACTAACGTATTAGTCATGACAACCACTTCACAAACGTATTACTATCATGACAACCACTTCACTAACGTATAACTGTCATGACAACCACTTCACTAACGTATTACTGTCATGACAACCACATCACTAACGTATTACTGTCATGACAACCACTTCACTAACGTATTACTCTCATGACAACCACTTCACTAACGTATTACTGTCATGACATTCACTCCACTAACGTATTACTGTAATGACAACCATTTCACTAACGTATTACTGTCATGACAACCACTTCACTAACGTATTACTTTCATGATAACCACTTCACTAACTTATTACTTTCATGACAACCACTTCACTAACGTATTACTCTCATGACAACCACTTCACTAACGTATTAATGTCATGACAACCACTTCACTAACGTATTACTGTCATGACAACTACTTCACTAACGTATTACTTTCATGATAACCACTTCACTAACGTATTACTTTCATGACAACCACTTCACTAACGTATCACTGTCATGACAACCACTTCACTAACGTATTACTTTCATGACAACCACTTCACTAACTTATTACTGTCATGACAACCACTTCACTAACGTATTACTCTCATGACAACCACTTCACTAACGTATTACTGTCATGACAACCACTTCACTAAGGTATTACTGTCACGCACTTTACTTACGCCGTCCTAATAGTGGCGTATGTCCCTTTTAATACCAAGTTCATCGTAATAATCACTATAGTCATTTCAAAATAATACGAGTACACTTATAAATTTCTAGTTATAAAATTTTGAGTGTAAGTGGCCAAATTGGAGTGACGAAAAATTGCGTCTTCACTTAGCCAAGTACAAAAGACTTCCTCTGGGCGTGTGTACGCGGAAGCTAGGATTCCGGTCACGATTCATCCCACTTCTTGAATTTTCCTGCCGTTTCCCATTGGCCCTTGCAAATTTTGCTTTGTCCTAATAGGTCAAAAAATTTAAATTTTGAATACCCTCTCGTCATTGGCTACTAATGACTTGATGCTGTCTCCCGTGCCGTAACTCGTGTGAACCCCGTGTAAGCTTCTCTACTGATTGTTCTTAATGTGGAATCCGCCCATGCAAGATTTAAGATGTCCAAAAACTGTCAAAGTGTAGAATTTCCCCTGCTCCAGAAAGTGCCAAACCCCCATTAATTTTGACATTGACAAACGGTGAACATGCTGGCTTACTATATGCAACCTAAACTGTCTCTCTCTACTGTTCCCTGTAAAGCTGATACGTAGGTGCGTTACAATTTCATTCCACCCTAATAAAGTAAATTACTAATTCTAAGTAAATTCTACCCTATCTGACAAATATTGATAGCTGATGAAAGCAGTCAATCCTCATGTGACGGTTATAATTCTGATCTTGTAGGAAGCTGTTTCTTCTGAAACGTCGGTTCCTATTCCAGCCGACTACACACCATCACACCACAGAAGACCATAAGCATCACAGTGACCACTGTGAGAAACCGAAATTTAATCGCTTGGTAAACTTCACTTAAGGGTCTCTAGTGAAAACGATGCAATGTCAACTTTTGGGGTTAATGCTGAACATACAATAGAGAATAGTCTGTGATATGCCGCGTTCTAATGTTTCGACTTGTATTTGACAGGAGGGCCTGGGAAAATAAACTTATAAAACACAGTGACAACTATAACTCGCGAGAGACATTTCAAGCTCTGACTGCGGTGGCTATGAAAAGTACTGTGTTCTGGGGATTTGAAGCCGTATATTTGGCGCTTTCGCAATATTTCGGAAAGCGACTGTTAAGTTTCGTCGTGTCTGTAGAACAACTCTGCTCCCACTAGACGTATTTTCATGAAATTTGATATTTGAGGATTTCCCGAAAATCTATCGAGAGAATTCAAGTTTAATTAAAATCTGACAAAAATATCGGGTACTTTACATGAAGACCTATGTATATTTATGATAATATCTCGCCCAATTCTTCTTAGAATGAGAAATGTTTCAGACAGAAGTTGTAGAGAAAATCAAAACACACATTTTATATTCAATAACTTTTTCCCCAAAGTCATGCCGTTTATGAGATAATGTGGAGAAATACGGTAGAGCCAGACAGGCCACAGATGACAATATATTACGGCGCATGCGCTTTGCATGCTGGGTAACTAAGGCAATAACGGAGACACACAATATTTAATGCTTATTGTTAAAAGCATTAAGAAATATTTTGTACTTAGACAACAGTGCAACAGGGAATCCATTGTTGCATTTCCGTGGCAGCAATGAACACATTTATATTTTTGACAGCTACGTCAACAATAACTGTTGCGTTTCCTTGGCAACAATGGTTACACGAATACGCCACAGTGTAACGTTGTACATACTGTCTATCTTGTGTAACTGGTCTAAGCCGAAGAAGTTGGTAAATTGCTACCAGAATACATGGTTTTACGTTCCACAATACCTGAGCCTTTGTAGCTCCAAGCTTATCTGTTAATCTCCCAGATTTTCCCTATGAGCTTTATATATTATTAAACTTCGTAATATACATGGAGCCGGGATACCTTACTTCGTGTAATGACAAGGGTAGGGAAGGACAATCCGGGATTATATTCCCGGCAGGGGAAAGGGATACTTCTCCAAAAGTTCAAAGCGGCAGTAGGTTCCACGTAAACTTTTAAATGGGTACAGAGGCTCATTCCCCCGAAGGTCAAGCGATAGTGGAAGGAAGTTGACAACTGCCGTCTAGTGCAGAGTTTAAGAATGAGTGCAGCCATGTCTCTGCTGCCCTATACACCTCCATGGTTTGGACAGGAACAAATTTATTCACTGAAATAATTTTTTTATTTTATTTTATCCATCGTCTAATTTTTAATGAAACACGACGTTTCGGATTCCGGCTCTGCTTCCGTCTTTAGTCAAGGAAAACATCCAATCTGGTGGACCCCTTAGGTAGAGCTATTCTCAGTCATTGGGCACCATAGATCAGTAAACTTTTTAAGATAGGCACCTGAGAGCAGATCTTGTGCAAGTGTAGTAACAGGAAAAAGACTATTAAAAATTATAAATTTTAACTGGAAGAATAAAAAATAAAACAAATATATGACGCCCAGTGACTGAGAATAGCGCTGTGGAAGGTGTCCACGAAATTAGGTGAGTTCCTTGCCTGAAGATGGAAGCAGAGCCTGCTTCCGAAACATCGTGTTTTATTAAAAGTTAGAAGATAGACAGAGTAAAAAAAAAAAAGAAGATATGTCAGTGACTTGTATGACGTCGTCAGAGCTCTATAGATTTGGACAAATTTACTTTACACACACACACACACACGTATTAAGAATAATTATATTTTTGTGAAGCAGTGTAAATTTGCGCTACAAAGTAACAGTAGGATTCGTTAAGGAATCTGGGTACAATCTTGATATGTAACATCCTGTTTTGTTAGGATAGTATAATATACAAAATTAGTATCAGTCAAAACACAACTATATTTAGACAAAAGAGGTTATGTGTCTAAAAGAGCTACATGTTTCGACATAGGACAGGTCATTTTCAAGCTCACAACAATTCTAAACAAGACACGCAATGTACGTATAAACTTAACATTGAGGCGCGTTCGCGTAACCGTTATTGCCGTGGAAAAGCAATACGTATTGCATATTCTGAGTGTGTGGCTGTAGCCTTAGTTATCCAGCATGCAAAGCGCATGCGCCGCATTATATTGTTATCTGCGGTCTGTCTGGCTCTACCCCATTTTTCCACATTGTCACATAAACGGCACGATTTTCGGAAAAATGTTACTGAACATAAAATGTGTGTTTTTCTCTACAACGTTTGTCTGAAACATTTCTCATTCTAAGAAGAATCCAGCGCGACACTGTGATAAAGGTACATAGGTCTTCATGTAAAGTACTCGTTATTCTTGTCAGATTTTAATGAAACTTGAATTTTCTCGACAGATTTTTCGAAAAATACCTAAATATAAAATTTCATGAAAGTTTATTCAGTGGCAGCCGTGTCGTTCCATGCGGACGGATGGACAGACAGACAGACAGACATACATGACGAAGCTAATAGTTGCTTTTCGCAATTTTGCGAACGCGCCTAAAAACACACATTGACGAAGACTATGTACAAATATTAATTTTATGACATATATTGATATATAAATCGAATACTAAAAGTCATGTACAAGTAACACAATTCATGCAAGCAGAGTTTTTGAATTGCTACAGTTCCTTACAGGCTATTATTTCCCTTTTCAATCCAAGGTGGACTGATCGAATTGTCTCCGTGAGGATACGCGGTATATGGTGACGACTTTTGTAAACAGCTCATACTTTTGAAGGGCAGTTGGTATGTAGCGTGGTTGACTTTACTTCGCATCTTGTAGTAAGTTAGGCTAGTATTTTCTTTGTCTGCCATACACCTGTGTGTGTCGGTGTTATTCTGAACAGAACAGATCTGCCTGCCACTTCTGTCGACTGTGTACATCTACTTCCGGCATAATTTATAAGCAATGTAAAAATATCGATTGAAATTTAGTCTAAAGTAGTGTTTGCCAAACTGTGGTCTTTGAACGTCTTGAGACCTACAAACTTGCATCAGCGTTATGTGAAAGTTCCTTGACTGCAGTTTTCTTAGATCATATCTCTTTTTGTAATCTTAGGGTGACACATCCTGTTGTGATAAATGAGTTGACAAACAGATGCACCTGCGATCGTGACTATATTTTCAGGACTTATATTTCAATGTCCATAACAGGCTCCATGTTTGAGAACTTTTCCGCTCTTCATAAGGTCATTATTATCAGGGAGAGGCATAACATATAACAGAAAACGTTTTATAAAAAAACAAATGCCACTTACGAGTAAAAAGGAGGACTGAGATCTCAATATTACATATATTGTAATAGGTTTGTTTTGTGTCTTCATCGAAACTGAATTAAAAATTAAAATGTTAATTATGTATTAAAATAATATGTTAAAACATGTGGCAATTTGATGTATAACTTATAAAATGATAAGAGACTTCAGGTCTAAGCTCCTCCTGGGTAAGTATTGGAATTTAAATTACGATAAATAGTGTAGAAGGCTCCTCAGACGGTATGACATTTATTTAGTGTTCAGGTACAGTGTTTGCAGACCGGGCGCTTGTCAGGATGTTGCAGTGACAGTCAGTCTCTTCTGCACAAGACGACGGTGTTTACATCTTTCTACAGCCTCCGCCCCACACTAACAGGAGGTTCTGAATAAAGTTAACGCCTTAACGAGTCTGAGGGTGTTCGAGAGTAGGTGCTGGGGGGGGGGGGGATATTTGGGCCTGAGAGGGACGTGACAGGGGAGTGGAGAAGACTACATAACGAGGAACGTCATGCTCTGTACTCAACATAAAATGTTATTTGCGTGATCAAAACTAGAAGAAAGAGATGGGCGGGGCATGTAGCAAGTATGGGAGACAGGAGAGTTGCATATTGGATTTTGGTGAGGAGACCTGATGGAAAGAGACCACTTGGAAGATCTAGGCGTAGATGGGGATAATATTAAAATTGAGCTGTAAGAAGTGAGATGGGGACGCACAGACGGGATTGATATGGATCAGGATAGGGACAGGTGGCGGGCTCTTGTGAATGCGGTAATGAACCTTTGGGTTACATTAAATGCGGGGAAATTCTTGACTAGCTGATGACCTGTTAGCTTCTCAAGAAGGGCTGTGCTACATGGAGTTAGTTAGTTAGTTAGTTAGTTAGTTAGTTAACTTAAGAGTATCATATATAAACATGTCAGACAGATCCAGTGTGTTTTTAATTAGCATTTCTTTTGCATAAAATGATTTGTTTCCTTCTGTATTTTTATGTTTTATGCCTATTCCTGATAATGGCTTCATAAGAAGCCGAAACATTTTGCACGTTTCGGTCAACAATAGATATTGTCTAAAATGTAGTTGTGATTGGCAGTGAGTCTGCTAATTTCTTTCTTTTGATATTTTCACCCAGTCTCCCTTTTAAGCTGTATCGCACTGTATATGGTGCCTCGTTGCCGGAGTTTTGTGAAAAGAATAATTTTAAGCGCGTTCGCAAAACTACGAAAAGCGACTATTAGCTTCGTCATGTCTGTCTGTCCGCCCGCATGGAACAACTGGGCTCCCACTGGACGGATTTTCATGAAATTTTATGTTTGAGTATTTTTTTTTGAAAATTTGTCGTGAAAATTTAAGTTTAATTAAAATATGACAATGATGTCGGGTACTTACTTGAATGCTTATGTACATGTATGATCATATCTCGCTGAATTATTCTTGCAATGAGAAACAAGTTTCAGACCCGGTGCTCATGGTACAGGACGCTTGGTGGGCCCCAGGGCCGGTCAGGACGAGTGCGGAATATCTCGCCCCCACCGGTATTCGATCCCCGGACAGTTCAAACAGTAGTGAGTTGCTATACCGACTGAGCTGTCCTGACCCTCAATATTTTTCACGTACAATACAAAATCAATATGAACATGAACGTATGTATGTATGTATGTATGTATGTATAGATGTATGTATGTATGTATGTATGTATGTATAGATGTATGGTATGTATGTATGTATGTATGATGTATGTATGTATGTATGTATAGTATGTATGTATGTATGTATGTATAGATAGTATGTATGTATGTATGTATGTATAGATGTAGTTGTATGTATGTATGTATGTATGATGTATGTATGTATGTATGTATGTATGTATGTATGTATAGATGTATGTATGTATGTATAGGTATGTATGTATGTTTTAGATGTATGTATGATGTATGTATGTATGTATGTATAGATGTATGTATGTATGTATGTATGTATGTATATTTATGTATGTATGTATGTATAGATGTATGTATGTGTATGTATAGATGTATGTATGTATGTATGTATGTATGTATGTATAGATGTATGTATGTATGTATAAGATATATGTATGTATGTATGTATGTATAGATGTATGTATGTATGTATGTATGTATAGATGTATGTATGTATGTATGTATGTATAGATGTATGTATGTATAGATGTATGTATGTATGTATAGATGTATGTATGTATGTATGTATAGATGTATGTATGTATGTATGCATGTATGTATGTATGTATGTATAGATGTATGTATGTATGTATGTACAGATGTATGTATGTATAGATGTATGTATGTATGTATGTACAGATGTATGTATGTATGTATGTATGTATGTCAGGCATAGATGGACCCCAGAGCACTCGTCTAAGCAAACCACATTTCACAAATAAACAGTAAGACTGCAAATGCTGTACTTTGTGACGTGTACACAGAGTAACAAGGCGTCCTTTACAGACGTACGTCTCATTGTATTTAACCCCACAACAAAGTGCGGCCTTCCCTGCGCCGATTTTCACGAAAATCACAAACCCTGAACAGAATTTTGCACACAATTGGGCAGTAAATGTAGGGACAGAAATTTCTTTATATCTCTAGATTAATGACGGTTTTCATTGCGCCAGGTTTCACGAGAGGCACAATTACTCAATAAATTTTTGTGGATATGTCTTGCCGAATTTTATCCAAATCGGAAGGGAAATTTAACAAATAGCACAAAATGTCTTTTACGTCCTCAAGGAAAGTATGCATTTTACTTGACCGATTTTCACGAAACTTGCCATCGTCTAACAACATTTCAGGCAGATCCTCTGTACCGAGTTTTTTTACCCAAATACGACGGAAGATGTAAAGAGTAAGGATAAAGTTCGGTCTACGTCCTTCAGTAATGTGCATGTTTCGTTGCACCAATTTTAGTGCACGTCACACAGCTAAACGGCGTTGTGTGGACATACTCCTATTCTGTGCCGAATTTCACCTCAGTCTGCATAAAAATTGAAATTACTTGTAGAAACTCACGCCATTAAGTAACTATATCTTCCATTCATACAATTTTTACGAAAGCCACGCTTTCTGAGCGACGTTTTTTGTAGGGACTGTCTGTGCCTAATTTCGTGAAAATCCGCAAAGATTTAGTAGCTGATATAAGGTCAGAAACCCAGTGGACCGTGCAGTCTAAGGCGTGGGTCTTCGGCCGCTCGCTTACTAGGATCGTGGGTTCGAATCCCACCGGGGGCATGGATGTTTGTGTTGTGTTTGTTGTAAGGACGGTAGCATGGAACGTAAAGTGACATGAAGGACGAAAGGATTTAAACAGTACAAAAAATGGATCAAAGGGGAAAAACCCCGGACAGGCAAAAAAAAAAAATTCCCACCGGGGGCATGTATGTCTGTCTGTTGTGAGTGTTGTGTGTTGTCAGGTAGAGGTCTCTGCGACGGGCTGGTCACTCGTCCTGAGGAGTCCTACCGAGTGTGGTGTGTCTGAGTGTGATCGTGAAGCGTCGAAATGAGGAGGCCTAGGCACCCGAAAGGGGGCTGTCGAGCCATAGAAAAAAAATAAAAATAAGGTCAGAAAAGATATGACAGATGGAAGGGCGGTCAGACGTAGTCTCCACACCAGGCGCTCTTTTACAAAGTAAAGAATGCCTATAATGTTTTTTTAGTCTTCATTTTATCAAAATATTTTAACAATACAGTACTCGTACTTCAATAATATCTGTCGGAAATAAAAAGAACAATTTTGAACAAAATACAACTAAAGGAAAATATGACATCTTAGCAACAGACTGCGCAATTAAACAAGACGCTTATAAACATTTCAAATCAAGAGTTGTATTAACTGAAATATTCTCAATATAGCCGATATATCGTGCAAAACGGGATGCCCCACAGTAATTGTAATATATGCTGTTACATAAATAGGTTTTATTGACGCCCGGGGCCAGTAGCCACAATGGACGCCCGTAAAAGAAACTGCAAACGAAAATTAAATGAATATCTGACCAAACGCAACTAAATAATATTTATTATATAGAACTACATGACCTGAGATAGGTCGAAACATGTAGTTCTGTATAATAAATATGATTTATTTGTGTTTTGACATATATTTATTTAATTTTTGTATTATTAACAACACTAAGTGATGACGTTCGTTAGAAATTTGGAACTTTAGAAAAACTACAATTACTCATTGATTTTCCTTTTATTTGGCTCAATAATTTGAAATTTGTTGAGAGCAGAAAATCATTTTTTTTTATTCAATAAATTTTGCAACCCTTTTTTTTTTCCTTGGACTCTGCTGCCCGGGGCGGCTGCACCACTGCCCCCCCCCCCCCAACTACGTCCCTGAATAGGTGGGACGATCAGCAGGGCCGGGCATACTTCCACAAGTTGGCCGCTGTGTTCTAGCGTGGCCAGGCCAGCACATCGCTCTTATGTGTGGCGTGTTGCAGGCCTCAGAGATGTGGTGACACCACGACGTCATGGGGAACAAGCTGAGTTGCTCGTGCGCGCCACTCATCCGCAAGGCCTACCGGTATGAGGACTCGCCATGGCAGACGTCCCGGCGCCGAGACGGCCACTTGCTCAGGTGAGGCGCCTACCGTCCTTCATACGGCGCTATTAATAGCCTTCTTTGTTTTTGTTCGGTAACGTAAAATGTAGTGGCCATGTTACTGTTGGCAGAGCTGTTCGCAGTCGTGTCGTTTTGAGACATGCAAAAAAACAAATCTCATCTAACCAGACTGATGGACGGGTCAAGTAACACGCATGGCTAAACAACAAATTAATTTTTTACATTGTTTATTCCGTGCAATTTGACAAAATAACAAACTCATGTAACGCCAACAAATGCACTGTTCTATTTTTCACATTATATTCACGTGCATTCTGTCTTATATAATAGCTTTTATTTTAACCAACACATGCACTACACCTTTGTCGTCATATATATACCCCTACATATGTTTCAACTATTTATTAGTCATCATCAGGGGGATCAAAGTATATAAACACAGACTACACATCCACTATAATAGTTGGTTCACATTCAATGTTAAAATAAGATGAACTATGTTCACTATAAAAACATGTAGCATTTTTGCTTCAGTGGTTAAAATATATAAGAGCGTTTGTTTTCCTTTTTGGTTAAAACGTTTAAAATTATTTAAAATTATTGGCAGTTGGTCTTGTTTCCTTCTCAAATGGCTGATGAATTTATCTGTGGCGTGTTGTTGTACCGTGTTGTTGTGCCGTGTTGTGTAAGCTTCGCCTGACGGCTGCGTTGGTTTAAATAAAAGCACTATTCTATATTTTATTCGTACTATCTTTTACATAGCTACTACATGTTTCGGCGCTATTATCTCGCCATCTTCAGGGAGCTGACACCAAAGTTTCTATAAAACGTGCAGCAATAAAATAGGTCACGATGAGCGTATATATTAACCAGAACCTGTAATATTCTGCACTGTTTATACTACAACATACTGTCCTTTAATAGGACACAATCCAGAGTGGTTGTTGGCCTACTCACTGGACACAACACTCTGAGAAGACATCTCCACATAATGGGACTAAGTGACAGCCCCCTGTGTAGGAAATGCAGAGCAGAGGAGGAAACCTCAGCTCATGTTTTGTGTGAATGTGAAGCTCTGGCAACACATAGACACACTTACCTGGGTTCTTTCTTTTTACACCCTGAAGATATCAAAGAACTAGGCCTAGGGACCATCTGGACCTTTATTATAAGGACAGGGATCCTGACTTAGATTTGGTTAAGGGGCACAAAGGGCCTGCTAAAGGCCTACGTGCATCGGGACCATAAAGGGCCCGACCCATACTTCTATTCTATTCTATTCTATTCTATTCTATTCTATACTACAACATATATGCGCTTATTGCGACTTGTTTTACTGCTGCAAGTTTTATAGAAACTTTGGTGTCAGCTTCCTGAATATGGCGCGTAAATAGCGCCGAAACATGTAGTAGCTATGTAAAAGATAGTACGAATAAAATATAGAATAGTGCAATTGTTGGTGTTACATAAGTTCCCAACAAACTGACATTCAACATGAATAGAAGAGACAACTTAGGGGACCAAAATGCGGGTGGAGAGAAGATATTAAATGTTATCTTAAAGTAATTGTGTGTGAGGAAGCGGAATGGTGTCTGTATGATGACGTCACGGTGTGATACATGAACAGCAGAAAGGTAGTTCAGACCGTCAGTCAAAACTAAATTTTTTTTATCAGTTTTATTGCTTGCTAAACGTTTCGGCGTTGATCACATTTAAGAAACTAAATTGACTCGAAATTCTACCCACGAGGCTTATTTTAACATTGAAGAGCTTCCCTTTGAGAACCGAAGTACTGGAAAACAATCTTAATATTTAAATGTAATGTGAATTTATTATATTTTAATGTCTTAGTAAGTGGAAGTAATACCTGGAAAGATAATATATATAATGCATATCAGTATACGTTATGTATAGCTTCCCAGATATTACTCCCACTTACTTTATTTAATTTTAGGGCTATATAACTCTCTTAAAATCATAATTTCGTTGTAAAATGGGATCTCATTGAATTCAAAACACCTAAAACTGAATTAATCTTTCTTAGTATACTTTGGTATTTTGTATTACCTGACGATGGCCTATTCCGGCCGAAACATGTTGTAACTAAGTTCTTGTACATACAATAAATGTTCTTAGTTGTGATTAACAGCTTTATAATCCATTATTATTTTATGTTATTTCCGATAAACGTAATGTGGATAGATTTAACTTAATAAGATACATAATCCGTGCATTAATTGATTATATGCTATAATAATACCAACAAAATGCACACAAGTATATTAAAATTAGATACACAATGTCTATTTAACTGATTTTAATATACTTGTGTGCATTTTGTTGGTACTATTATTGTGGATGGATTTCTTCACTGAAATAGTAAAAATGACGACTAAACCCGCACGACCTTCTCGTCCTCTCGACTCCTTTATTTATGCTGATCACTGAACATCGTTGCTGCAGGCTCTGGGCGGAAGTGTTCCACGTGAGTGCGAGCGGTGCGGGCACAGTGAAGTGGCAGCAGGTGTCGGAGGATCTGGTTCCGGTCAACATCACCTGCATACAGGACTCACCGGAGTGCGTGTTCCATATCACAGCGTACAACAGTCAGGTGGACAAAATATTGGACGTTCGGCTAGTCCAGCCAGGTAACAGCTCTTACATCCATCGCACAGTCTGAACTCTGGACATTACGTCACACCAAAGTTCATTCCTCAGACTGAGATCGAAATAATACACTGAATATTTGATGCTCATTTTGCTACTCTTATGTTTCACTGCATTTAATTTTTAACTGTGGAATAAATAATCCTACGTGAATATAATGCCAATCACTTTAGCTATTTAAGACTCACAGTTTCGTGTTTCATACAAATAATTTAATTACTCAGTCGTCACTAAACAAAAAATTGAATTGAAATGAAGTCACGTTAAAACGTAATTCCAATAAGTCTCGGAACTGATCTACAAAAATTAAAAATTAGGACGGGGCATTCATGAAATTTTGCGACATTATTATTATTATTATTATTATATTGTTATTATCATCGTCATGATCATCATCAAATACACATTCGTGTCACAGGCGGATATTTCGAATACCTTAGCAACATGTTTAATTGATTTATTTTCGTGGTTTTACTTTACATTTGTAATGTCCTAAGAAGGACGAAGTAACAAGGGACAAGAAAAACTTAATGAGGGCCTTCGCGGTTTCACCAAATATTCCTGTGAGCAAGAGATGGTCGGGGCAAGTGTCTTGTATGGGGAAGCAATGAAATGGTGGGGATTCCTGAAGGAAAGAGACCACTTAGAATACCTATACATAGACTGGAAGATAATATTAAAATGGATGTTATAGAAATAGGATAGGTGGGCGTGGACTGGAATGATATGGCTGAGGATAGGGACAAGTGACTGACTGTTGTGAAGAGGGTAATGAACCTTGGGGTTACTAAAATGCGGGGGTATTTGTTGAGGAGCTGAGGAATTATTAGTTTCTGAAATAGAATTCTACTCCGTGAAGTTAGTTTTTTAGTTTTGCGTTTAAGTAGAGTAAAATCCCGATAGTTCGAGGTGAACGGGACGGAAGTTGCCTCGAATTAGCGAAAAGCTGAGACTACACGGATTACGACAATTTAGAACATATGATTACGTGTACAGTGTAATATAAACATTGTGTTAGTACATAGGCCTGATATGTACATAACACTGTGTGACAGTATCGATGTGCAACACTCCAATACTCTTATAATTTACACCATGAAGTTACATTATAAAGAAACAGAAACGTTCGTCTCATTTAAGAAGCAAAAATTCTTCAAGCCATCGGCTCGGACGAAACTGAAACTCGAACAATCGGGACTCGGAGAATCGAGATTGCATTGTAGTTGTAAAAATTTGTTATAAAGAAGATTTATGTTGGTGTGGCTTTTTATTCCGTTCACGATGCTATGTCTTCTTACAGTTTCCGAAATTTACTGTTGTTGATAAGACTTTTTGCTTAAAATTGTTTGATTCTCGACAAAGTCTGTAATACTTTTACCTGAAACATCCGTGCATCCGTGCAGAACGCACCGAGAACTGACTGCCTGTGTTTATACATGACGATTTTTATTGACATAAGATATGCAAACAAGCTTTCGGAAACACTACAAAATGGTGTATTTGCTTCTCGTCAAAATTTCAGACAAACTATATTTTTTATTTTCTTACAGGAACGCGGATTGGGCAAGCATCGGAATGCTTTGTATACTGGAAAGATCCAATGACCAATGACACATGGGGTCTTAATTTCACATCACCAATAGATGCCAAACAATTTAGGGAATGTTGTGTAAGTATTCTTGCATCTAATACAAGCTTCATTTTGTTTGCAATTGCACACGGATCAGCTTGTGATATGCTTGTTTCAAGTAGTCTGAAAAATATTGCTAGCATCTAGTTCATAGTCTTTATATCTGCGTGTTTTAAACACGTAACTATTAAATTATAGAAAGCTGTAATTTTTCCAGTTGTTTAAAATTGGTGTCAATCCTAGATCTCATTGCAGACTAAAGGGATAACATACAATGAGTGTTCGTATTGTGACCTTATGGGTTATTATGCCATGTCTTTGCCCTGGTACGAGGTAAATTCGTACCGACGTTTCGTAAGAAATATTGCCTACGTTAAGTTCGAATGATAAAGAACGCGGTAAGGATGAGAGACTAAGTCCAGGAGAAGTGGAGAGTTGGATCTAAGTCAAAGCCAACAGAAATTATGGAAAACAAATTGTGAGAAATAGTTCTTTAAAAACCAGGAAGTATGGTTATCTAATATTGTTACGAAATGTTGATACCCTCCTACAAAATTACGTGATGCCACAATCCACAAAATGACACCCGGAACACTCTGCCATGAAAACAGGAATACCAATACGTGATCAATTATTTTTGGCATAAAACTGAATGCTGAACTATTGCGTGAGTGTAAAAAACTGCAGCCTCTTTAAAAGTGCGTGTTGAAACACCATGCAGCATTTCGTTAAACTTTGATTGGTAATTACAGTAGGTGCAATAGTGAATAATCAGAGTTAAATATATCTTAAAACTGTTATGGTTCAAGGGTTGATCAGCGCCTATCCCTTCAAAACACAACCTTAAAATTTTTGTGCTATCTTTGTGGTGCCCAACAATTCAATAAAAAACACTTCACACTTCCATGAAGCTGGTGTGCTTCAGACTCAATACCGAGAAGCCTTTAAATGTATCTTATAAGGTAAACATGTGTATGAAGGTTTTCCTTGAAAGGAAAAGTGTTGAAACAAGTACTTTCAATAAATGTATGATATTTGACTAACGCAACCATCCCCAATGAAAATTATGATAGATCAAAAACAATTGGAGAATGTGGAATATTTCAATTATTTGGGTAGCGTGATAACAAATGATGCAAGGTGTACACGTGAAATTAAATCCAGAATTGTCATGGCAAAAGTAGCATTCAACAAGAGGAAAAATCTTTTCACCAGCAAACTGGAATTAAATTTAAGGAAGAAACTAGTAAAGTGCTACATTTGGAGCATAGCTTTGTGTGGTGCTGAAACGTGGACACTTGTTTCAGATCATAACTGTGTCTCGTGACATCTTAAAAAGGACAACGGAGAACACAACTATAAAATTGTACGTTTCATGTTTACTTGCATAATGATTGCCTGGTTTTGGAATAATAATACAAGTGCATTGTTATTTTGCACACAGTTGTGTGTGTATTTTATAAAATATACTGCCAAGGTCGTGGGCCGGGATTGCGTAGTTAGTGTAGCGTCTTGCTACGGGCTGGACGGTCCGGGCATCGAATCTCGGTGGAGGACGAGATTTTATGCACGCGTCCAGACCGGCCCTGGGGCCCATCCAGCCTCCAGTACAATGGATACCGGGTTTCTTTCCCGGGGGTAAAGCGGCCGGGGCGTGGAGTTGACCACATCCTTCATCTAGCGCCGAGCTTAAAGAAAGGATACAGCTCTACCCGTATTCCCCTTTTGGGTATCAACGACGTGAAAGCGCCCATAGACTTAATGTTCCGCTTAGTTACACAGTCTTTGTGAAATAAATGTTGATTTTTGGGCTTCCGCCGCGATGTTGATGAGATCTGAGCTCTTCTGGGATGTTACGAGGAGTCGTGTGGTAATTGTTTACCGAAGTTTCGGTACAACATATCTGTCCCCATCTTAAATGATCAAGAGTCTGACTGTTGACCCTTGAAGATGGGACCGATATGTTGTCTCGAAACGTCGGTAAACAATTACCACACGACGACTCGTAATATCCCAGAAGACCGCAGATCTCGAAGTAAATGTTTCTGGAACTGTTACGTAAGGAGATTAAGAACCAGGTCTAATTAGGGCTGCAATAACAATGGTGTGTGGAAATTATAAGTTTAATATCTAATCAGAATCTTTTCACGAAATTGCCAAAGCCTGTATCTCTGGATCCCAAACTGTTCTTCATCCACCTGTCTTCATTTAGGTATTCTAAAACCTCGTGTTTGGAAGCACAGGTGGCTTCAACCTACACTTCTGCTGCCATCCATTGCTAACATACCGTTTGCCATATCTCAGTTTGCGGCCTTTCTCACATTCTTAGGAAATATTTTTAACCAGTTAGGTAGCACACTTCAACTAGCAGCCCAGTAAGACTTAACCACTGGTCCCCCGCCTTTGTATCACTGCACAAGTAACAGCTGTACATCGCCTTTATTGCGACGAAAAATTCGTACGGCTCGCACACGTGTAAGTTTCTGACCACGTGTCCCAGTAACGAAGGAACTTAGAGGCTACTACGTTTGCTACCTGAAACCGTGCACCATTCTGTTGAATAAATGTCATTGTGGGGATGGTGAACCCTACAAATCCTAATGGTTACTTTATGAAACAATAGGTTTAATTAAATTAGGTTATAAACCAACCGATGCACACTAAAACCACTTTTTTATGTAGCTTTATTATAAAATTGTTAAAATTGTACCCCTACACGTGTTTCGATCCTAGGATCATCGTCAGGGGGGTTTCCTTGTTAAAAGCTACAGTCACTTCAACATATGATTTAAAATATTCTATCTGCACTTTGAAACATAAGTTAAAATCTTGTAAAGGATTCACTAAAAGTTGTAAAATTATAAAAACATTGTAGATGGTAGATTGTGGAACTGCTGGCGTGTGGTATTAAAAGCATATGAAATGTTTTTGCATGGAGCGGAGTGTACTACGTGTTGTGCTGTGAGGTATACTACGGTGGAGTGTCTGGTTCGTGAGGTTGTGTGTAGGTCAGTATACAAGATTTTAACTTATGTTTCAAAGTGCAGATAGAATATTTTAAATCATATGTTGAAGTGACTGTAGCTTTTAACAAGGAACCCCCCCTGACGATGATCCTAGGATCGAAACACGTGTAGGGGTACAATTTTAACAATTTTATAATAAAGCTACTTAAAAAAGTGGTTTTAGTGTGCATCGGTTGGTTTATAACTTAATTTAATATGACGAAGACGCACGGTGTCAACAGTGTGAAATAGGTTTAATATTCAGGAATTCTGCTTTCTTCCCACAGAGTGTATTTATGTGTGAACTTTACATTATATTTACCGTGCATCTTATGACAACTAAAGTTGTTTATTTTCACACCAACTTATGCACATTAACTTATAATATTAATAATTTTATTTTGCCCCTATACGTATTTCGGCGTCTCAAAACGCCATCTTCAGGGGGTCGTAGAGTTTACTAGCATAGACCGTACAATCATGAATGCGTCGTTACATCCGTATAAAATGTGATACATCAAATGGCAGTCAAACTTCATACAATATTTGTGAAATAATAATAAAAATATTATTAAAAAAGTGTTAAAATAGTTAGAATAATTACTTTAATTATTATTTTATTTGTAATAATTTATATATGTTATATATATTTATTTATAATTATTTTAACAATTTTAACGCTTTTTTAATAATATTTCTATTATTTCACAATATTGTATGAAGTTTGATTGCCATTCGATGTATCACATTTTATACGGATGTAACGACGCATTCACGATTGTATGGTCTATTATAGTAAACTCTACGACCCCCTGAAGATGGTGTTTTGAGATGCCGAAATACGTATAGGGGCAAAATAAAATTATTAACATTATAAGTTAATGTGTATAAGTTGGTGTGAAAATAAACAACTGTATTTATGTGTGTTATATGGATCTCAGAAGAAGCAGGAATTTTCTTTATACAGCATTAACTGATTGGTTTATATAACCCAGTTATTGTGTTTACTGCGCAGTACGGACTGTATCTTTAAATGCTCTTAAGTTCACTGAAATAACCTTCTTTCTTGGACTTTGTCCATCGTCTAATCTGTTAAGGAAACACGACTTTTCGGTAGCCGCCTCTGCTTCCTTCTTCAGGCAAGGAAGTCACCTAATTTGGTGGATCCCTTAGACAGGGCTATTCTCAATCACTGGGCAAAATCCCCCCCCCCCCAAAAAAAACAAGGTTATGTCAGTGAGTCAGAGCCCTATAGAGTTGAACCATTGAAGTAATTCTTGGTCTGCATACGGCCATAATGTTTTGTTGCAGTCGCCATCTTTCAAATTCTCCCGTAAGGCCTCCTCGTCATATTCTTTAAAGCTCGAGCCACCGAGCAAACAGAAGATGAAGGCCAAACGGAAGCCATTGTCAACACCAGCCTCGCCTAGTCGGACCCGCGAACCGCAGTGCACGTGTATGACCACGGAGCAGTACGCACGGCTGCGCGCGCAGGACCCCCGCTATAAAGGTAAGAGACATATTGTCTGTGTGTTTCTCTCCTTTAAACTATTGTAACACTTCATCCAGTTTCACGAAATCATATATGAAATTGTGCTACTGAAGACCACCCTGACCAACAGTAATCACAATGTGTTGGACGCACTAACTTGTTAACAGATTTTCTTAAGATATCCAAGTTTTAAGACATATGCCTGCATAACGTAATAGAACAACATGGCGACTGTGCGAACATTTTTATTAACTTCCAGTCCGACAGTGATAACCAATGAACCATTGAAGTTAGGTAGTTGAAGTTTTGTGTGAAGATGCACATAATATAAATATTGCTGAAGATTGTTTGTTAACTACAGGGCGGTTACAAATAATGTGAGTTATTGCAGAAGTTTATTGGTAAGACACTAGCAGCGACAGACAAATTAAATTCACGTGCTTGTAAATAGTAACTGAAGCAGTTCCTGTTTCATACCCTGTGCAGATGCAATATAACCCGTTCGTTGTCCTTCACACATCAAGATGATATTGGACTTCAGTTTTGTCAGCCACTGTTCGTACTGTAGCCCTCACGTTGTTCAGGATTACAGGCACTGGCCGAACGTAAACTCCGTCTTTCACACAGACCCACAGAAAAGTGTCGAACGGGGTCAGATCTGGAGATCGGGAATGTCAAAAGGTAGACTCCCCCTGCCGAACCCTCGTTCAGCAACTGCTGTCGTCTTATTGTACTTGTGTGGTGGCGTTCCGTTTGCTTCGTCTTCAAGTAGCTGGTACATAAACCACATTCTCGTCACATCTCTAGATAATTCCGTCAACTATTTGTCAGGACGTCAAATATCGTTTGATGTGGTCAGGGCTAATGAACTTGCATACAATATGGAGAAACAAGACAGGGAATGTACGTACAGCGTAACACTGGGGCGCGTTCGCGTAACCATTGTTGCCGTGGAAAGGCAATAAGTATTACATATTCTGAGTGTGTGTCTGTAGCCTTAGTTATCCAGCATGCAAAGCGCATGTGCCGTATTATATTGTGACCTGTGGCCTGTCTGGCTGTACCACATTTTTCCACATTATCTCAAAAACACCACGATTTTCGGAAAAAGTTATTGAGCATGAAACGTGTTTTGATTTTCTCTACAATGTTTGGGTGAAACATTTCTCATTCTAAGCAGAATTCAGCGAGATATTATCATAAATGTACATAGGTCTTCGTGTAAAGTACACTTTATTCTTGCCAGATTGTAATCAAACTTGATTTTTCTCGACAGATTTTCAAAAAAAATCTTCAATATCAAATGTCATGAAAATCCGTCCAGTGGGAGCCGAGTTGTTCCTTGCGGACAGACAGACTGACAGAGCTAATAGTCGTTTTTCGCAATTTTGCGAATGCGTCTAAAAAAAAGTTTTTTGAGTTGCTCTGTACAGGGTATACTTTTAATTTCTGCGTGCGAATTACTTGCTTGTAAACGCTTACGGCATTTTTAATTACTGTGTATATTTATGTACGTTTATAGTAAACAAGGCATTACAAAGTCGAGTCGAATTCTGGGATTAAAGTAGGTATACATCCAGCAATCGGCGCCTTCGAAGTTAAGCGGCTGGGGCGTGAATCTGATTTCCCCCCCCCCCTACTTATAACGATATATACTGGTGCAGTTTTTAATTAAGTGCACTTGTAATCTTGAACATTACAATTGGACTGCATCAATGTAACATACAAATTGTGCAAAATATTGCCTCTTTACTACGTTTAAATATCTAACATTTTGCAAAACACACAGTACGAAGTAACAATGAAATTGTAGTGGTAATGGTGAGATTCTAAATTCTCTTTCAGATAGTTGTGAAACAGTTTTGTGTTCAGAATTTTCCGCTTATGTATCGACACATTTATATATATAATATATACAGGGCATACACAAAAGAATGGTGCGGTTTTAATAGTGAACACTATTAAACCCGCACCATTCTTTTGTGTATGCCCTGTATAATAATAACCATGGCTTACAGCCCTATATGGGCTCAGGCCTCCTCCTTCCGAGGTTACTAAGTCGTGCGCATTCGTGGCAGTTGGTGACTGGCCAAGTGCCCGCGCTGCTGTTCTATCGATCCTGAATGGACGCCAGAGCCATCTGGCAGGCAGTCAGGAGACGTGGGTGAGAAATGACCACTTTGAATTTTGCTTACGAAACATTTCTATTCATGCTCGTAAGGTTCTTTTACATGCCGTAAATCTACGACATGGGACCGACGGCTTTACTTCCCCTCCGAAGGAAGTTGTGCTACGGATTTTTATCACCCATCGATACAATTACCTATACCAAATCTGAAACTTTGAAAATCTGCTTCTCCTCACGTGGTACGAAGTCCAAATCAAGCTGTAGGTCCCCTCGGTCAGCAGTCATTAGTAACAACACTGTGTTTGCGGTAACAGAATCCAGCCTATGCGTGCCGCACGTCAGAAATGGATTGTGCGGCCTTGCCTAGATGGGCAGAGGACAGTAGTGCCAACATTGGCCTTATACAGGGTATACACAAAAGAACGGTGCGGTGTCAATAGTATTCACTATTGAAACCGCACCATTCTTTTGTGTATACTCTGTATGTAGCCACTAGATAGCAGCACATTAATCGAAGTTGCAAGCAGGATAATACCGGTCATGGGTGATCAGTTTTCTGAACGCATCGTGATCAACCAGGGCTACCTTTCGCCCACGTTTCCCCAGACATATCGCCTTTTTTTAACCCAAAAATTTTCATTTTGTCGGGTTTTATAAATTTGTAGAAATGTACGGGTTTTTTTTATTGTTATTTCTTAAAGCTTTTGCATATCTTAATGGTGCTGGAGTGCCAAATTATGCGTTAATGATTGACGCAAAGTTTGGCAGTACCTACAAATTTTTTTCCCAAATGCTTTTATGAGAATACAGCGTCCCCGGTACTTACAATTAATCAACAGATTTCAATGCATAATTCCCCCTACGTTATAATTTTAACACCTGGAACCTCGTTAAAGGTAACCTCAAACTTTCCCACAGTCGCAGTGCTTTTAATATTCAAAGTACATGAATTCTGCTAATAAAAGCAAGCACATAGTAAGAGTTGCTGTTTGTATCTCGCGTATTGCAGTCTGTTGTGGTGTGTGTGTGTGCCTAATATCCTGCTATTGGCATAAGTGCTCTATTACGCGGACAGCTGTCCCCTGTTCTTTTTATGCGTGTGACTGAATGACGATGACAAATTTTAAAATTATAAATTGTCGGTGATAGGCAAATCAAAGAGTATGGATGTAGCGTTGGTAAAATGATACTGACAGGAGACATCCAGAGTACTCAGAGGAAAATGTATTCCAGTGTCACTTCGTCTACCATAATTCCCACATAGATTGGCCTGGGATTGAACCCGTGCCTCTGCGGGATTATGCCTGCGGCTAATCCGCTGAGTCAGCGCATAGTCTTCCATCTCTTCTTACCGGCATTGTGCACATATGATCGGAACACATCTTATGATATGAATACATCATTTATTAATTTTAAATTTTTAATGCTGATGCATGGGAAAGGAGCCGATTTTGAGATAATTCTTTGGCATTATATAGTACGTAAGTCATTCAACATTTTTAGTGTATACAAGGAGAGATCTTCAAAAACATTATACTTTATGTGTAAACTGTTATAAATACACTTTTAATTAGCATACAGTTACCAGTACGACAACTATATTAACATGTCACTTTCTATTAAATACAAATCATGTCCTAATGTGATATAATCAGGTTTTACAATTTTACATTTTTTGCTGCTCATGGAGCTTACAAAACAGTCTTCATGCATCCAACTGAAGCACTTCTCAAATTGGATCCATTTCTCGCCATGCTGTTCGTGCGAGAAAAATTCCTTTCAGAATAAATACTCTGCATCTGCATCGTGTACGTCGTCATCAGTCAACAGTTTCAAAATAAGTTTCCCTACCTGAGTCGCAAGATGGCTCTTTTACATATACATTTGTCAGGGATTTTATTCCTGCCCTCAAAGAGTTTTGCCACCTTTTCTGAAGTAAATCTTTCACCCGCTCTCCAGAGATGCCTGCAGGAGTTCTCGTGGGTAATAATGTAATTCTTTTAAAAATGATGGAGGCCATTTCTGGCTAGCTAATAATTTATCTTGCTTAAGTGGATGTTTCAGAACACCTTATTACCAACTGATACGACATACGCTTTATGGTCTAATGTCTCAGCCCACATGTATCTTCGGTTCATGATAAAATACTGCACAAGTTCGTTTTCAGCTCGTTAGGGAGTACAGGTTTCCTGCTAAAGGGACATTAACTGACTCCTCATGAGAAGAGGTTATGTCGTTTATTCCACGTTCCTGTCGGCGTAGGAAAATGTTTTGAGGCTTTCAGATAACCCAAATATGAGGCACAATCTCATATTAGGAACTCGCCATCTTGAGTTGTAAACAGTAATTCAGAGTTAGAATTCACTTTTAAAAAGGCAAGTAACTAATGTGATCTTAAATAACACTTCCCTCTCTCAGCCATGAATATATTCAAATAAATTGAAGATCTCGAATTGTATTCTGGTAGAAAGAACTGATGTATACGGAGCCCTGTCAAAAGCTTCAGAATTGAGAAATGTCATACAACACACAGCTTCATGTTGCTTACTGGTAATCTTCAAGGCCCCATTGAAGCAGTTCACATGGTTACCACCAGATTTCATCACTTAATTTGGCCAAAACTGAGGTGGATCCTATTAGGAAATTTTTATCGTATTAGGCTTCTTTCCCCCATACAAGATTAACCTTTTTGGAGACACAATAGAATATACATTGTTGCATTAATATATGTATATTCAATGCGTACAATTTGAACAGCACTGAAGAGGTCCTTCGATTGGTTCGATAAGCGCATGTCTAGATAAGATTCAATATGTAGAGGTTGATTGGTATTCTATAATTTTGATTCCTACTGAGAGCCACACGATATGAGATGACTAAATGTTCATACCAGAAAGTTTTATTGAGTAGTCAATAGTTATTGATCTGCAAAAGGGTTTCAAAATTATCCTGAAGTTTAATTACTGGTTTCTAAAAAGTCAAGCATTAGTCCATATACAGAGTCAGTTAAACTTTTCCGTTGTTACATGTTTGCATCTCTCTTCAGTTCCGTAAAATTGATTGCACTGGCTTCTATGTCGATACACTGTCCTCTCGTCAGTAATATTGTGCTTACTTCTATGTCGATACACTGTCCTCTCGTCAGTAATATTGTGCTTGCTTCTATGTCGATACACTGTCCTCTCGTCAGTAATATTGTGCTTGCTTCTATGTCGATACACTGTCCTCTCGTCAGTAATATTGTGCTTACTTCTATGTCGATACACTGTCCTCTCGTCAGTAATATTGTGCTTACTTCTATGTCGATACACTGTCCTCTTGTCAGTAATATTGTGCTTACTTCTATGTCGATACACTGTCCTCGTCATTAATATTGTGCTTACTTCTATGTCGATACACTGTCCTCTCGTCAGTAATATTGTGCTTACTTCTATGTCGATACACTGTCCTCTCGTCAGTAATATTGTGCTTGCTTCTATGTCGATACACTGTCCCCTCGTCAGTAATATTGTGCTTACTTCTATGTCGATACACTGTCCTCTCGTCAGTAATATTGTGCTTACTTCTATGTCGATACACTGTCCTCTCGTCAGTAATATTGTGCTTACTTCTATGTCGATACACTGTCCTCTCGTCAGTAATATTATACTTACTTCTATGTCGATACACTGTCCTCTCGTCAGTAATATTATACTTATTTCTATGTCGATACACTGTCCTCTCGTCAGTAATATTGTGCTTATTTCTATGTCGATACACTGTCCTCTCGTCAGTAATATTGTGCTTACTTCTATGTCGATACACTGTCCTCTCGTCATTAATATTGTGCTTACTTCTATGTCGATACACTGTCCTCTCGTCAGTAATATTGTGCTTACTTCTAGGTCGATACACTGTCCTGTCGTCAGTAATATTTGCTTACTTCTATGTCGATACACTGTCCTCTCGTCAGTAATATTGTGCTTACTTCTAGGTCGATACACTGTCCTGTCGTCAGTAATATTGTGCTTACTTCTATGTCGATACACTGTCCTGTCGTCAGTAATATTGTGCTTACTTCTATGTCGATACACTGTCCTGTCGTCAGTAATATTGTGCTTATTTCTATGTCGATACACTGTCCTCTCGTCAGTAATATTGTGCTTACTTCTATGTCGATACACTGTCCTCTCGTCATTAATATTGTGCTTACTTCTATGTCGATACACTGTCCTCTCGTCAGTAATATTGTGCTTACTTCTATGTCGATACACTGTCCTCTCGTCATTAATATTGTGCTTACTTCTATGTCGATACACTGTCCTCTCGTCAGTAATATTGTGCTTACTTCTATGTCGATACACTGTCCTGTCGTCAGTAATATTGTGCTTACTTCTTGTCGATACACTGTCCTCTCGTCAGTAATATTGTGATTGTTTCTGTAAAGACACAATCTTCTCACGCCAGTAATACTACACTGTCCCTCTGTTGCCATACTGTCTTCACATTCGTTTGATGCTGACTCTTGAGTAAGTAATCAACTCCGTGCTTATGGCCTTTCTTCGTTTTCCATCGTATTCAGTGTACAGTAGGAAACACGCCATTTAAGCTGAATTTTCTGCTACATATTATTATTTATTGTGCCAGATAAAGATATCTGTATTTTAGCGAATAAAAATTGGGATGAGTTATAAGCACACTTAATAAGGATAGTTGATGTGGAAAGTTTCAATCCATATCATATCTCAAGCCTCCACAATTTATTTTATTAGATCTGTGCATTTCAAAACGTTTTTTACCTTCATGTTTCACGATATAAATTTTGCATGCACTTCTCATCTCGTATGTGCATTTTACATGCCCCAGCAATCTAATATTTTATGATTTACTTTATGATCAATATTCGCTCGTTAAGTAAAAAATTACTATGCCTTTCACTGTTGAAATTTTCCTTCCTTCTTTTACTTTTCTCACTTACTATTGAATAATGTCCTCAGCTGTTTGTTGTCAAATACGACGTATATCCTGTCAGTGTTGTACACAATGAGAGATCTGTGTTTAAACCGATGTAAGATAGCAGCTATAAGCATATTTAAACTGAATGTTAACGAGCATTTATATAAATGAATATGCTTTTAATATACAGGATATACACAAACGAATGGTGCGGTTTCAATGGTGAATAAAGGGAAACCGCACCATTCTTTTGTGTATACCCTGTATTTACAAATAGTGAAATACTTCGAATTGGGACTGTTATTTCAAGAATCTGACTAACTAAAGTGACATACATTGTGTAATCTGAAAATAGACACAGATATAACTACATGGTTAGAGCAGGCGACCACAAACTCACTGTGGCAAGTAATTAGTTAATTAATTACTGAAATGCACGGTAAATGCAATATAAAGTTCACTGTGGCAGTTACACACATTCAAATTGCGTCACAGACTTCAGTAAGCAAAGTAATTGTTGTGTCCTAGACAAGTATCTGTATGCGAAATTTGATGTTCCTTGAGGATATATAGAATACGATCTTTTTTTTTTGTTGTTACGCCATTTACACATAATCCCTGTTTTACGCCCTTTTGTTTTACGCCTGTTTGCTTGAGCGCCCCTTGCCAATTTTTACACCACTTTTTAATCCCTTTTGTTTTACGCCTGTTTGCTTGAGCGCCCCTTGCCAATTTTTACACCACTTTTTAATTTGCTCTCTCTCTCTCTCATTCTCAGTTTAACGCCCTTTGGCTAGCAGCGCACTTGGACGCTGACGGGAAAGTACGTATCTCACGGCGCAGAACAAAACTGGGAGTCCGTGCAAACTGCGTCTGTCACTGCGCTCGCCGTTTAGTTCGGACCGCGTGGTTTATTTGCGTTTATTTAAATCTTGTTTTCTCTTCTGTCTACAAAAGCCACGATGACACATCCAATCGTGGAACAAAAAGAACTGAAACGACAACGAATAATAGCAGCAGTAATCTTAACGGTAGTAATATGTATGATCCGTGGGTAATAAAGTGACTGTGTAGTAAAGCCTGTGAGAGTGAATTTGATTATCCGTGAGAGAACAATTGTGAGAGCGACGATATGGAAAAAGCTGTCATCCGTGACAAGCGTACGCAAATCGTTTATACTTCCTTTCCAATTTGCATAGGCTAAAATTAATATTAATTATTTCTACATTAATATCAGTAACACAATAATAATATAGCAAATGCATGTACATATACCGCATATGAACAACCTGTATTTGGTATGATTGCCCTTAACACCTACATATTCCATTATTTCTTGTAGGAATGTCATTTGTGATTTACACCTTTTTCATTTAGGCCTACTTTTTCAGGACGGCAACTAGGGCGTAAGACAAGAGATAGGTGTAATCTGTTGCAAATTACCCGATATTGTTCAGACACATGCTACCTTCATTTACCCTGAAGATTTATCCAGCACATTCCTCCGAAACGTCTGTACATTTATACCAAATTACATGATATTACACTCAGAAGATGTTTTCGACTGTCTATAGAGCAAGGCAATAGATTTTTGAAATGATGTTTCTACATTCGAATTTACACCGATAAATAAGCTATGGTCATCGATTAATTTACCTATATTTTTCTACGAACTTTCAGAGCAAATTGGATTGAAAATTCAAATCGGCCAGGGCGAATTAATGCTTTTTTTTTCTCGTCGAAGTTTTGTGATCATTGCAACGTATTACTGGAGTCTAACCTCTGAATTGAAGACGCATTATTAATTATGTAGGAATTGGTTTGCAGTTAATTCGATTATTTTCCCGCGAATGTTGTTAAATTCGCAATATGAAGTCAGTTCGGAAGTGACACGATACATATTAATTGCCTTACCTTCGTTTAACGGAAAACTGTTTTATAATTTACCTTGTGGGTTGTGTGTCTGTGTGTTGATGTCTCTTCAACTTTTGAACCACTAAATGGATTTTCGCAAAATGTGGTTTCAAAATGATGCATTTAGAAGCTGTTTTATTGAGTCAAGTAATTTCCTGTTACTCCACTTCGGAACATAGGACCCCCATGAAGCAACGATAGCAGACTGTTTCCAGCTATTGCCTTCACATCCCTCCAAGTCTTGTAACCGAACTTTGCTGGTTATTTTTTATTAATTTGATATACATCAAATTAAGAGACTGTTCTCTTCAAAGGTTTAACTTTATTTATTTATTACAATACAAACGTTAGCACAATGCCATCCATCTACTCCTTTCCTTTTACTGCAGCCAACTGACTCGGGACACCTGGTCCCTTGTCGTTGCTGCTATATTTAGAAGAGTGGAAGGGGAGAGCCGAACTGCTCCAACAATACTAGCATTTAATAATGTTTCAATAATGTTCGGCTACAGTCTTTCCCAATATTTCAGCTTCCTCCTCTATATTTCTCCCCCCAATCGGCCTTCCTATTCTACGTTGTCCTTGGGGTTTCCAAGTCAAAGCTTGTTTCTACACGGCAGAGGAACTCTTCGCCAAGTTATGTCCTATCCACTTCCATTTTTGCGGTTTTATTTGCGCTGCCACTGGCTTCTCTGTTGCACGACTCCATGGTTCTTCATTACAGATATATATATATATACCGAGTCGTTTATACTCATTTCTGAGTGTCGTGACCCTACTGGCACGAAGCCATAGGTTGTCATGGGAGAATTTACCAGCGGTGGTTTCCCGTTGCCTTCCGCCGTGTACGATTCTATTCATCCTGATAGGACCGCTATAGCCCTCTAGCAGCCGATCAGGAGACTTGGGTGAGAAATGGCCGGCAAATATGCCCGTAAGGTTCTTTTACTTCCTCTCCGAAGGAAGTGGTGGGAAGTGGTGCTACGGATTTTTATCACCCTTAAAAAATCCATCGACCTCGGCCGGGATTGAACCCGCGAACCTTGGGTCCAGTGGCGAGCACGCTAACCACTAGTCCACGGCAGGTAGATTCATTACAGATAAAGTTAGGCAAAAAGATACTAAACATTTTCCCAACGCACCTGTTTGTCAATATTTGCAGGTTTCTTGTGATTCTGTTGGTAACTGCGTATTTCACACCCATACAGAAGAACATTCTTGACCTATTCTGGGGATACACCTGTTAATATTCTACAACCGCCAAAAACTACATGGCGGGCACATAAACTTCTGAGGTGCGAGCAAAACTGGTGTCACATAGTTTAGTGTCCTGAAATTATATATGTGTTATAATAGACATGTTACTACTCTTGACAGTAATATTAACGTCTTCATAATTTTTCTCTTAATTCTGCTGTTTGTTCAAATTGTGGGTGGTTTTTTCTTCACAGTTCTTTCTTTTTGATTTAGACCAATGGTTTTCTGGTATAAGTTTCAATGACTCTCAAGTACAGTATTTCATACATCTCATCTCACCGCCCTCAGAATCCTTCTGCATACGCCAGTGTTGAAACAACAGCGCAAGTATATCTTAACCTCGTATAATGGTATTGCATGTAATGGGACCACAGTTTATTATGTTTTTTTTTCCCAATGGCTCGACAGCCCCTAGAGGGCCTAGGCCGCCTCATTTTTCGAGGCTTCACGATCACACTCAGACACACCACACTCGGTAGGACTCCTCTGGACGAGTGACCAACCCGTCGCAGAGACTACCTGACAACACACAACACTCACAAGAGACAGACATCCATGCCCTAGGCGGGATTCGAACCCACAATCCCATTAATCGAGCGACCATAAACCCACGCCCTAGACCGCGCGGCCACTGGGATATAATTTATTACAGAGAAATAAAATTTATACCTATAGCACTTAAAAGCTGTTCTCAAGTTGACTGTCAGTTGGTGTAACACACAATAGCTCAGTTTAAACAATACGTAACTGATGACAATACAGCATGCCGCATGTCTAATGTTTTACAATTTGTGAAGTACAGTAGAGGCGTAGCTCCAGGTGCCGATGTCGCAGGTTCTGCGACGCTTCCCCGTGCTCAAACACGCGCAACGGAGACGGACTCCAGCGCCCGAGGGGACAAAGTCACCGCCGCCACGTCCAGCACATCTTTGTACGATAACGTGGGCAGTGGAGGGAAGACGCAGCAGCGAGGCGCAGACGTCGTGCGGCAGACTAGGGACCGTGGCACGCAGCAACAGACCCAGGACCTCGCTCCCACATCTGGCATCACAACAACGGCGCCAGGGAAGATGTCAGTATGCACGCAGAACCACGTGGCTTCGCAGGTTGGGCAGGAACCACACGAAGCGTCCAAGAGCGAGGGTACTCAAGCGGGTGGCACATTGCAAGGAAGCAAGAAGAAGGAACAGCACCATATCCTTACCTCCAGCAAGTCCATAGACTACCCCAATATGGACATGGTACGGGAGGCCGAGCTGCGCGCGGCACATCATCTCAATGTCAACAACAACAATAATAATGACAACAATAACAATAACAATAATAACAATAATAACAACAGGAGGTCGAAAAGCAAGAGCACGGACGACATGAACATGGGTGGTCGCGGCGATGGCAATATCAGTCTGGACTCAAACACGCTGAAGAGAATGCTGAAGCCTATGCCATCAGTGGAAAGTCCGTGACTTCGCCAGAAATGACACGCCGGCGGTACAACTACTACAACAACCACCATGGTGGCAATAACAATGGCCGCCATGTGCTGTCAGAACCGGAGTCAAATCACCACCATCACAAGAATTCAGGTAGCAGATTCTCCAGCTCCAGGTCCTCTCACGAGATTGGACGTGGTGGAGGCGTCTATTCTGGAGGACGTGGTCTGTATCTGGAACTGGAGAGGAATGGGAGTGGTGGTGACCTCTCGCCGCCATCTGACAACGTTCTTTTCGACAACCAATGCTACGCTACCACCCCAGCTCCAGTAACGGCAACTCGGATCTCGACCAGCCTTCCCATTACCACAACTCCACGTCGACGCCAACGCCGGGGTCACCGACCAGCCGCTTGCTGCTCGAATACGAGATGCACCTGAGGAATACCTTAGCCAAGGGCATGGACGCAGAGAGTTACAGCTTGCACACGTTTGAGGCTCTGCTCACACAGAGCATGGAGAACCTGGGTAAGTCGCTGTATTACTAACGAACCTTGTCAGCTGATGGGAACCAAATGTACATGGTTTTGGTTGTGCTACTTTTCGTTACACTGACTGTCCCAATAGTATCAGAGGCCATGCACAGTGTCTTCTATCTTAGTCACTGGTTGACACTCGCCAGCTGACACGACTGCCGGTTCGGGTGTCATTCACTCATTCACTCACTCACTCTCTTCATACATTTACCAGCTGAACTCGATACGTCAAGGTAAACAAAGCGATCAGATTTGTCTCTCACTTGCCACAGCCTTTTGCATCATTGTAAGCACAATACCAGTATCGCAAAGGCCCTACACTCTGTTTAATTTGACCTGGAAGAATTTCCAATACTCTTATAGGGTACAAATTATTTGTATTCCATTGCGCCTTTTCGTGTGCACAGCTGTCTTGCGTAAATGATAATTAAACAATTGCTAAATTCACTTCCTACCATTCAAAGAATATGGGATGGCGCTAAGGTTAGGTGATAACATATAAAGTCAAAATATGAGGCTATCGGCTGTTTTGAATTCCTCTTAAACTTCGTTCATGAATTAAATTTCATATACACACTATTTCTTATACAAGTTGAAATAAATTAACAATAATAATAGCATCACCAAGAGCAGTTGCATTGCTTGCATGTGATTTATTTATAGTAACTCACGTTGTTTGTATATTACACTATACTGAACAGTTTAAAATTCAATCTTCTGTATAAATAGGAAGAATTTTTTTACTCTCCCTCACTGAAGTGTAGACTAAATACCAACCAGTTGCACTGTAGCATGCATAAGTGTAATATAAATGCGTAGGCAGGGAAATGTTTACTGCCATATATTTCGTCATGTTACATTTATTTACTGCCTTAATTAGTTTATAATAATTTAAGGATAATCTTGTCCCTGGGCGTAATTAAGTACCACGCCCCTCGGCGCTAGGGGGACGCCAGTGTTCCATTTCAAGCCCCGGCCGCTTTACCCCCGAGTAATAACCCCCAGAATCGATTGGATAAAGGCTGGAGGGGTGTCAGTCAGTCTGGATGCTGTGGATATCAGAAGATTATCTTGTCCCTGCCGGGCATGGAAGCCACATAACCCTGGGATTCATTCCGTAGGCTAGTCACTTTACTGAAAGAAATATCGGAGCTTTTAGTCGAATTATAGTCTAAGTGCCCAAAACTGGAGCATTTCTAGTTATTTCAGATCCTGTGTCGCTGACAAAGTGTGAAACTGGGCACTGTGGACAATGATGTCATGCGAATTAAAATATATTTAGCATTTAAATATATTTCGTAGGCGTGTATACGGTGCCAAACAATAAATATTTAAGGCCTCTGAACTACAATTTATAAGCTTCTTCTACATCGCAGCGGAAATATAACTTTACAGATACTGAACCACTTTGCTCCTCAATAGACTCTCCTTAAGACCAACAGCTACGGCTTACTTTCTATCCTCATGCATGTCCTTAGGACAGACAGCTACAGCTTACTGTTCTGTCATCACCCATGTCCTTAGGACAGAGAGCTACGGCTTACTCTTCTGTCATCACCCGTGTCCTTAGGTCAGACAGCTACAGCTTACTTTTCTGTCATCACCCATGCCCTTAGGAGAGAGAGCTACAGCTTACTGTTCTGTAATCACCAATGTCCTTAGGACAGACAGCTACAGCTTACTGTTCTGTCATCACCAATGTCCTTAGGACAGAGAGCTACAGCTTACTGTTCTGTCATCACCCATGTCCTTAGGACAGAGAGCTACGGCTTACTCTTCTGTCATCACCCGTGTCCTTAGGTCAGACAGCTACAGCTTACTTTTCTGTCATCACCCATGCCCTTAGGAGAGAGAGCTACAGCTTACTGTTCTGTAATCACCAATGTCCTTAGGACAGACAGCTACAGCTTACTGTTCTGTCATCACCAATGTCCTTAGGACAGAGAGCTACAGCTTACTGTTCTGTCATCACCCATGTCCTTAGGTCAGACAGCTACAGCTTACTGTTCTGTCATCACCCATGTCCTTAGATCAGACAGCTACGGCTTACTGTTCTGTCATCAACCAAGTCCTTAGGACAGAGAGCTACGGCTTACTCTTCTGTCATCACCCATGTCCTTAGGATAGAGAGCTACAGCTTACTGTTCTGTAATCACCAATGTCCTTAGGACAGACAGCTACAGCTTACTGTTCTGTCATCACCAATGTCCTTAGGACAGACAGCTACAGCTTACTGTTCTGTCATCACGAGTTTCCTTAGGATAGAGAGCTACAGCTTACTGTTCTCTAATCACCAATATCCTTAGGACAGACAGCTACAGCTTACTGTTCTGTCATCACCAATGTCCTTAGGACAGACAGCTACAGCTTACTGTTCTGTCATCACCAATGTCCTTAGGACAGACAGCTACAGCTTACTGTTCTGTCATCACCAATTTCCTTAGGATAGAGAGCTACAGCTTACTGTTCTGTCATCACCCATGTCCTTAGGATGGAGAGCTACAGCTTACTCTTCTGTCATCACCCATGTCCTTAGGTCAGACAGCTACAGCTTACTGTTCTGTCATCACCCATGTCATTAGGTCAGGCAGCTACAGCTTACTGTTCTGTCATCACCCATGTCATTAGGTCAGACAGCTACAGCTTACTGTTCTGTCATCACCCATGTTCTTAGGACAGAGAGTTACGGCTTACTCTTATGTCATCACCCATGTCCTTAGGATAGAGAGCTACAGCTTACTGTTCTGTCATCACCAATGTCCTTAGGACAGACAGCTACAGCTTACTGTTCTGTCATCACCAATTTCCTTAGGATAGAGAGCTACAGCTTACTGTTCTGTCATCACCCATGTCCTTAGGACAGAGAGCTACGGCTTACTCTTCTGTCATCACCCATGTCCCTAGGATAGAGAGCTACAGCTTACTGTTCTGTCATCACCCATGTCATTAGGTCAGGCAGCTACGGCTTACTGTTCTGTCATCACTCATGTCCTTAGGGCAGACAGCTACAGCTTACTGTTCTGTCATCACCCATGTTCTTAGGACAGAGAGCTACGGCTTACTCTTATGTCATCACCCATGTCCTTAGGATAGAGAGCTACAGCTTACTGTTCTGTCATCACCAATGTCCTTAGGACAGACAGCTACAGCTTACTGTTCTGTCATCACCAATTTCCTTAGGATAGAGAGCTACAGCTTACTGTTCTGTCATCACCCATGTCCTTAGGATAGACAGCTACTGCTTACTGTTTTGTCATCATCCATGTCCTTAAGGTAGAGAGCTACAGCTTACTGTTCTGTCATCACCCATGTTCTTAGGACAGGCAGCTACAGCTTACTGTTCTGTCATCGCCCATGTCTTTAGGATAGAGAGCTACAGCTTACTGTTCTGTCATCACCCACGTCCTTAGGACAGGCAGCTACAGCTTACTGTTCTGCCATCACCCATGTCCTTAGGACAGAGAGCTACAGTTTACTCTTCTGTCATCACCCATGATGTCCTTAGGAGAGAGAGCTACAGCTTACTGTTCTGTAATCACCAATGTCCTTAGGACAGACAGCTACAGCTTACTGTTCTGTCATCACCCATGTCCTTAGGATAGACAGCTATAGCTTACTGTTCTGTCATCACCCATGTGCTTAGGATAGAGAGCTACAGCTTACTGTGTTGTCATCACCCATATCATTAGGACAGACAGCTACAGCTTACTGTTCTATCGTCGCCCATGTCCTTAGGACAGACAGCTACAACTTACTGTTCTGTCATCACCCATGTCCTTAGAATAGAGAGCTACAGCTTACTGTTCTGTCATCACCCATGTCCTTAGGTCAGACAGCTACAGCTTACTGTTCTGTCATCACCCATGTCCTTAGATCAGACAGCTACGGCTTACTGTTCTGTCATTACCCATGTCCTTAGGACAGAGAGCTATGACTTACTATTCTGTCATCATAAATGTCCTTGGAACAGCTACGGCTGACTTTCCTATCATCATGCACCTCCTTTGTGGTGCATGTTGCGATGCTCTCAGTACCTCAGACTGTAGAGCTTTGAGGAGTGAATTGGAAGTAATTGCAAATGAAGAGGCGATAGCCTGATTGAGTGTTACAGCAGACGTTGCTTGGGCCTAAGAGGGACGAGGTAACAGGGGAGTGGAGAAGAATACATAACGAGGAGCTTAATGATCTGTACTCATCACCAAATATTATTCGGGTGATCAAATCAAGAAGAAGGAGATGGGCGTGGCATGTAACCCTATGAGGGAGGGGAGAGATGCATACAGGATTTTAGTGGGGAGACCTGATAGAAGGAGACCACTTGGAAGACCCAGGCGTAGATGGGAGGATAATATTAAAATGGATTTTCGAGAAGTGGAATGGGGGCATGACTGAATTGATCTGGCTCAGGCGGGATCTTGTGAATGCGGTAATGAGCCTTCGGGTTCCATAAAATGCGGGGAATTTCTTGACTAGCTGAGGGCCTGTTAGCTTCTCAAGAAGGGCTCTGCTGCATGGAGTTAGCTAGTTATTTATTTAACTTGTTAGTTAATTACGAATAGTAGCCTGTTCAGTATTCTTTGTGTTGTGATGTAGTTTTGAAACATTATCTGTCGTTTGTCTTAGTAGCTGCATCGCACAGTGTGATCTCTTGTTTTGTCAAATATAGTATCTTGGTGGAGATGCTGATATACTTTCAGAAATTGTAAAGTTTTTGAAGTTTGTTTTTAACAAGTTGTCATTAAAATTCCAAGGGAATTTATAGTAGTGTCATTCCCAACATACATTCAATTATAGTTATAGTTATAAAGTGTTAGATACGTGACTTAGTTCTCTGATGATCAAAGAAGTATGGCGCAGGTTATTTGCCGACATTAAGCGTGCTGTCATTTGTATGTTGCTTTCAGCTTGTGACTCCACGCAATGAAGGTAAAGTATAAGGACATTTAGCACTTGGTGCAAGAGTTTTCTGTCTGTGGTTCACATTATGTGACTCTTAAGCTTTGTTGTTGTTGTGGCGATGTTTGTGTTGTGGGCCATGCCACCATCTGCAACACCCCTCCCCAAATGTGCTACTTTCTGGGGCACTCTACGCGGGTGATATTTGCTATATCTGCTCTACTAGTACTGGGCCCCGCAGATAAGCCGGTTTGGCGCACACAACAAAGATACAATATACCAAAGAAAGAATATATTGTAACACAGAAATTAAATAAGATACAATAAAGGCAATCCTATACAAAATTACAAAATGTACAAGACGTGAGACTGACCAAGCAATTACTTGTCTCCATACATACCAAAATAAAGATACCTTGGCGTCGCCGTGGGGCTTAACCCAACTAAAACCGAAGACCTGGGACCACGACGACCGCCAAGGGACTCCAACCCCACCAACTCACAGCTGGATGGAATTTTGCCCCCATGGCCGAGACGAAATTTGGAAGTTACTTGTAGGCGGCTAGGTTCAGAGTGATTACTTCAAGCACACACACATAGGAAGAAAACTCGGGTCAGGAGGGGAAATGGAGGGGAATCAAGTAGGAGGGATCGATGCGCGCGACGAAAGTCCAGGGATCGAGTATCGTAAGAGGGTGCTGGGAAAAACTCCCGGCACAGTTGGTTGCCAAGCGTGTAAATGTTATTTTAATTTTATTTACGTGAATTGTTTAGATTACTGTCTTCGGGGTATAACACGTGTACTAAGGGAGATTAGTACCGACGTTTCGTAGGAAACTGCTGCATCAATCTTAAAGGTGTACTACACACTGGATCACAAGCCAGAAGGCAGTACGCTCTGTAGTCATCGATGTTTTGACCTAAAGTGTCACAAGTGTGTTCTTTGTCTACTCTTCTCTTTATTTATGCAAGTGTGGCGTTTCGAAATTGATGCGAATTCCGTTTTCAAGTGAAGAAGTACGTATGAGGCAATATATACTGTGTTGGCCCTATGAGTAGTTATTTTCTTGTGGAGCCATACCTCCACCTATGGTCCAACAGAGTAGAACCATCTTTGTACTTTTTACCTGAAGATGGAAATAGGACTCAATTCTGAAACGTTGCTTCTGTCAACTCTATGTAACCACAAAATCCCAATAATTAAATAAATATCCTTTTACTTTGTGAGATTTAGGGTTCTCAGAACGGTTTCTTTAAGATTCAAGTTTTCTAAGATGTTACGTCTTGTCGACTGGTATATAGTTACCGACGTTTCGGAGGAGTGTAGTACCTTTACCTTCAATACCAAACACTGCAAGATAAGTCATGGAATTCTTGACCCCGAAGATGAATGTATTATGCTTCTTTGAAACATCGGTAACTGTTTACCAGTTGACACGGCGTAATGTTCAACAAGATCTGAATTTTGAGCCCTAAATAGCTTGTCGTCATTTTTTTTTTTGGCAATTATAAAATTGTTTTAAATTCTCATTGTCCCATAAAGAGTGTTCTTATGGTATTAGGTAATGCCAAATGCACCTCAGTAATATCTTATTTAAATCATTCGATGCCTCACAATAATTAAGATGTCTGCCTTTCCATAGCTGTGTTCATGTGACAGCGACAGAAATAAATTTCCATCTGGAAAGGGTGCAGATCAATATTGACATTTCTATTTTCGACAAACAACTCCTACCGCGTACATTGCCTACGCCTCTAAACCACAACACACACCTAGTAGTTGTTCTCTACATTACTATCACAGAGACTGTGAGTAGTGACACTTGTGGTTGTTCCTTACACTACTATCACGGAGACTAATAACACTTCTGGTTCTTTCTTACACTACTATCACGGAGACTAATAACACTTGTGGTTCTTTCTTACACTACTATCACGGAGACTAATAACACTTGTGGTTCTTTCTTACACTACTATCACGGAGACTAATAACACTTGTGGTTCTTTCTTACACTACTATCACGGAGACTAATAACACTTGTGGTTCTTTCTTACACTACTATCACGGAGACTAATAACACTTGTGGTTCTTTCTTACACTACTATCACGGAGACTCATGACACTTGTGGTTGTTTCTGACACTACTATCACGGAGACTAATAACACTTGTGGTTCTTTCTTACACTACTATCACGGAGACTAATAACACTTCTGGTTCTTTCTTACACTACTATCACGGAGACTAATGACACTTGTGGTTGTTTCCTACACTACTACCACGGAGACTAATGGCACTTTAGTTTGTTCGTTACACTACTATCACGGAGACTAATGGCAATTGTGGTTGTGTCTTACACTAGGATCGCGGAGTCTATGGTACTTTAGGTTGTTCGTTACACTACTATCACGGAGACTAATGACACTTGTGGTTGTTTCTTACACTACTATCACGGAGACTAATAACACTTGTGGTTCTTTCTTACACTACTATCACGGAGACTAATAACACTTGTGGTTCTTTCTTACACTACTATCACGGAGACTAATAACACTTGTGGTTCTTTCTTACACTACTATCACGGAGACTCATGACACTTGTGGTTGTTTCTGACACTACTATCACGGAGACTAATAACACTTGTGGTTCTTTCTTACACTACTATCACGGAGACTAATAACACTTGTGGTTGTTTCTGACACTATCACGGAGACTAATAACACTTGTGGTTCTTTCTTACACTACTATCACGGAGACTCATGACACTTGTGGTTGTTTCTGACACTATCACGGAGACTAATAACACTTGTGGTTCTTTCTTACACTACTATCACGGAGACTAATAACACTTGTGGTTGTTTCTGACACTATCACGGAGACTAATAACACTTGTGGTTCTTTTTTACACTACTATCACGGAGACTAATAACACTTGTGGTTCTTTCTTACACTACTATCACGGAGACTCATGACACTTGTGGTTGTTTCTTACACTACTATCACGGAGACTAATAACACTTGTGGTTCTTTCTTACACTACTATCACGGAGACTCATGACACTTGTGGTTGTTTCTTACACTACTATCACGGAGACTAATAACACTTGTGGTTCTTTCTTACACTACTATCACGGAGACTAATAACACTTGTGGTTCTTTCTTACACTACTATCACGGAGACTAATAACCTGGTGGTTCTTTCTTACACTACTATCACGGAGACTAATAACACTTGTGGTTCTTTCTTACACTACTATCACGGAGACTCATGACACTTGTGGTTGTTTCTTACACTACTATCACGGAGACTAATAACACTTGTGGTTCTTTCTTACACTACTATCACGGAGACTAATAACACTTCTGGTTCTTTCTTACACTACTATCACGGAGACTAATGACACTTGTGGTTGTTTCCTACACTACTACCACGGAGACTAATGGCACTTTAGTTTGTTCGTTACACTACTATCACGGAGACTAATGGCAATTGTGGTTGTGTCTTACACTAGGATCGCGGAGTCTATGGTACTTTAGGTTGTTCGTTACACTACTATCACGGAGACTAATGACACTTGTGGTTGTTTCTTACACTACTATCACGGAGAGTAATGGGTACTTTTGGTTGTTCCCTACACTACTACCACGGAGACTAATGGCACTATAGGTTGTTCGTTACACTACTATCACGGAGACTAATGACACTTCTGGTTGTTTCTTACACTACTGTCACGGAGACTAATGGCACTTGTGGTTGTTTATTACACTACTATCACGGGGACTAATGGCACTTCTGGTTGTGCCTTAAGCTACTACCATAGGGACTGGGACAAGTGGCACTTTTGCGCATTTGGAAATCTCCTGGACGCCGGACGTAATCAATACGACAGTATACGAAACCAAATTAAATGCGTTTCAGTAACAATTTTGGAGAAACTTTAAAAAGTGGTGTCTATATTAACGTCATATCGAGGCCTATGTGTAATAGTATAGTTTCCTATGCTTGGGCAGCAGCGTCCTGAGTCATCTATGGAGAACTGTTCGAAATAAAGGTGGGAGAGAAACGCAGTTTCTTTACGAATTTACGATGTCTTGCCACGAATTGGGTAGGTTTACGATACATATATTCAAACACACTCAAATTTTGTGCTGTATTTTAGGGCTCGATACTTTGTTCATTCTTCTTTATATCTAGCTTCGGCTGTAAGTAAATAGAAATTTATAACAATGTTTGATTCGTAATATTAGCCACAGTGCGTGGAATATTGTCACGTGAAGCTTATGCCTACATAATAATGTTCGTATTCCTAAGAATATGAGGAAAAAGGAAGCGTGACTATTAAAACGTGGTACAGGGTAAATAAATGACAGGTGTCTTTCAGATCTTGTGCCTACCGTAACAAAATTCGGCAAAATAATCGCCCCCGTGAGTAGCATGAAACAGGACCTACCGGGTCTTACTTCATATTGAAGAAACCATAGGCGTTCTTTTTATATTATTGTTTTTCACGCAAACGTTTTTGGGGGATGAGGTGGAACCTTAATGGAGCCGTTTACGGAGAACTGTCGAAAATAACTTTTAATACACACTTAGTTTAGCCGCGAATTTGGAATTACGCAACGCAAATTGTACGTCTCAGAAGTGGGTAAATCTATCCTAAAGCTGAACTTAAATGTAAAGTTGCTCCGTACTTATTTAATCATGAGTTCAGGTGTAGCTCCGCGCATTCTTCAATGCGCTGCTCGTAGATTGAGGAAAGTGTCAGCTTCAGGCGTCTTGTGCTTGCTCCTAGGGAAAGGACCTCCAGTACCCACTAAACAGGATGCTGGGTAGGCCAGATAGTCGATCTGGACGCTTCGGGGCGGCAAAATCTCTTTCCCCGCCGTGAATAAATCCTCAGTTCTCGGTCTTCCTACACATAGCCTAGTCACTATACCAGCTGAGCTACACTCAAAGTGACCAAGAGGTGGACTACAGTTGAACTTTCTGCGTTAGAAATTTTCTTTTCAAATTCTCGTACCTAAAAATCTGGGATAATACAAAGTTATTGGGTATTTTTCTAAGGGCCTAAAAGGGCCGGAATGCGAAACTCCCTCTAGTCAATACAATGTCGAGATCAAGACTGCTTCAAGCTCCATCTGTACTTTGACTATCTAAGTACACACTAGCTTAATTATTGCATTACATTCAAGTGCTCCTTCGAAAGGCAAACTCTCGTGAATGTACATATAATTCTAGGTTTTAATGGTGGTGACTAAATACTACTGAATTTAGGTGTTGATGTCGTGTAGACAGAATAGAATAGAATAGAATAGAATAGAATAGAATACCCAATGGGTTCGAGCCCTTAGAGGCCCGATGCACGTAGGCCTTTCTAACAGGCCCTTTTGCCCCCCAAAATGCAGATGCTTTCTTTAGAGTGTTGTGGCCCAGCATAAGGCCTCGAACCCTCTAAGTTATACGTAACATAAAAATACATCAAGTACACGTTCCGGCCCAATAAACATATTGGACGAGCCCTCCCTTGCTAAATAACTTTCGGTTCCCTTATGGAGCCCCTGTAAAAAGAAATGCTCCTTTTCCAGAGCCTTCTATTACATGTCTCTTGGAGTCCTCAGTATGGGAGCCCTCCCTCCAGGTTCCCCTCACGGAGCCTCTGTAAAGAAAGAGATGCTACCCTTCCAAAGCCTTCCCTGACATGTCTCTCACAGTCCCCAGTAAAGAAACCCCCCCCCTCCAGGTTTCCCTTACAAAGCCCCTACATAGAGAAAGATGTTCCATTTCCAGAGCCTTCTTTTACATATCGTTATCAGTCCCCAGCAAAGGAGACCCCATTCCAGGTTCCCCTCGCAGAGCTCGCACAGAAAGAGACGCTCCATCTCCAGAGCCTTCTTTTACCTGCCTCTCAAAGACCCCGGTGGAAGTCCCTGCAGTTCCCAGGCCCCATGAGAGAAGCCCTCCCAGAGCTTCTTTTACATCCCCAAGTCCAGTAGGGCCCCCCCAGGTCCTTCAGAGCCCATAGAGAGAGACGCTCCTCAGAGTTCTTTAATGTCTCTCAAAGTCCGTGAGAGTCCCCCTCCAAGTCCCACGGCCCTTGGAAAGAGCATCAGAGCCTTCTTCTACATATCTCTCAGAGCCCTAATGAAAAAGGTCTCCTAATAAAACAGAAACTCACCTTTCTAACTTCCTGGTAAAGGAGCCTCCCTCCATGTTCCCTGATGGGGCCCTTATGGAGAGAGATGCCCCTTTCCAGAGCCTTCTTTTACATATCTGTTTACCCAAAGACCACAGTCCCCCATTCTGTCCCAGAGCCATCTGTAAGCCAGACAAGCCCTTGGATATCTGTAGGAGCCTTTGGGCAGCTCCTATAAAAGGCAATGCTCCGTTTCCAGAGCCATTGATTAATATTCATTCATATCTCTCAAGTCCCCACTTAAGGAGCTCTCCCACAACACACGGGGAAAAGAATACAGTCACCGTCCACGGAGCCCCATGCAGACGAAAGGCCTACATACAATGTGGTGCGGCCTGGTTCCCAAAGGGGATCGTTCACGACACTGCTATTGACTACCCCAGTGCCATGCAGCCTTCGGCACGATACCTTGCACCTTGGCTTGGGTAGACCAGAGCCCCGTTAGCCAGCGTGTCGTAGTAACCCTCTACAGGATATCCCCTCCACACCTGTTACCACCTCCCATGTGACCCAGGGTACAGATTGCCAGCATGTGTCAGAGTAGCCCCCCTCAGGGCACGCCCTCCACACCTGTTACCATCTCACATAACCTGAGGTGCGGACGAGGGGTTGGGTCGTGTAGACAGAATATTACCGACGTTTCTGAGAATTAGATATCCACGGAAATGTAATGAAATTTCGAGTTCCATAAGAAGTTAGGAATCTCTTGGCTCCTGAGCTACCTTTAGGATTTTGCTCCATGGGGATAATTAAGTAGCTGGAAACATAGAGACATGTACATATTACTAGTGCCATGTAAAGTTACACATTATTAACCAGTGCCATACAGACCTGTACATCATTTATTATTCCCATATAGACCAAACAAATTAACTAGCCCCATATACACCTACACATAATTAAGTAATGTCATATATCTGTACATCATTAACTAGTGCCAGTATAGACCTATACATAATTACCTAGTGCCATACGGAACTATGCATCATTAACCAGTGACATATAGAACCATACATCATAAAGCAGTGCCATAGGTCTATACATCGTTAAATAATGCCATAAGACCTAAACATAATTTAGTAAAGCGATACAGACTTATAGGTATTTACCTAGTGCCATACACATCTATAAACAATTAACTACTGTTATATACACTTTACATTAAGTCCTTACCTATACAAATTAACTGGTCCCTTATACACCTATACACAATTAACTGTTTCCATATACATCTTTACACAATTAACTAGTCCCACACACACCTTTACAAAATTAACTGTACCCCTTTTCCACCTGTGCACAATCTACTGGTCCCGTATACACCTATGCACAATTAACTGGTCCGTATCCCGTATACAAATTAACTGGTCCCCTTTTCCACCTGTGCACAATTTACTGGTCCGTTATACACCTATACACAATTAACTGGTCCCGTATACACAATTAACTGGTCCCTTTTCCGCCTGTGCACAATTTACTGGTCCGTTATACACCTATACACAATTAATGGTCCCGTATACACCTATACACAATTAACTGGTCCTGTATCACCTTCACAATTTAACTGGTCCGTTATACACCTATACACAATTAACTGGTCCCGTATACACCTATAAACAATTAACTGGTCCCTTACACTCTACACATTACTGGTCCCTTACACCTAAAATTAACTGGTCCGTTATACACCTATACACAATTAACTGGTCCCGTATACACCTCTACACAATTAACTGGTCCCGTATACACCTTACACAATTAACTGGTCCCGTATTCCACCTATACACAATTACTGGTCCCGTTATACACCTATACACAATTAACTGGCCCGTTCATCTATACACAATTTACTGGTCCCGTATACACTATACACAATTAACTGGTCCCGTATACACCTATACACAATTAACTGGTCCCGTATACACCTATACACAATTAACTGGTCCGTGTACACCTCTACACAATTAACTGGCCCAGTATATCTACACAATTAACTGGTCCGTATACACCTATACACAATTAACTGGTCCCGTATACACCTCTACACAATTAACTGGTCCCGTATACACCTTACACAATTAACTGGTCCCGTATACACCTCTACACAATTAACTGGCCCAGTATACATCTATACACAATTAACTGGTCCCGTATACACCTATACACAATTAACTGGTCCCGTATACATCTATACACAATTAACTGGTCCCGTATACACCTATACACAATTAACTGGTCCCGTATACACCTATACACAATTAACTGGTCCCGTATACACCTATACACAATTAACTGGTCCCGTATACACCTATACACAATTAACTGGTCCCGTATACACCTATACACAATTAACTGGTCCCGTATACACCTCTACACAATTAACTGGCCCAGTATACATCTATACACAATTAACTGGTCCCGTATACACCTATACACAATTAACTGGTCCCGTATACACCTATACACAATTAACTGGTCCCGTATACACCTATACACAATTAACTGGTCCCGTATACACCTATACACAATTAACTGGTCCCGTATACACCTATACACAATTAACTGGTCCCGTATACACCTATACACAATTAACTGGTCCCGTATACACCTATACACAATTAACTGGTCCCGTATACACCTATACACAATTAACTGGTCCCGTATACACCTCTACACAATTAACTGGCCCAGTATACATCTATACACAATTAACTGGTCCCGTATACACCTATACACAATTAACTGGTCCCGTATACACCTATACACAATTAACTGGTCCCGTATACACCTATACACAATTAACTGGTCCGTATACACCTATACACAATTAACTGGTCCCGTATACACCTCTACACAATTAACTGGCCCAGTATACATCTATACACAATTAACTGGTCCCGTATACACCTATACACAATTAACTGGTCCCGTATACACCTATACACAATTAACTGGTCCCGTATACACCTATACACAATTAACTGGTCCCGTATACACCTATACACAATTAGCTGGTCCCGTATACACCTCTACACAATTAACTGGTCCCGTATACACCTCTACACAATTAACTGGCCCAGTATACATCTATACACAATTAACTGGTCCCGTATACACCTATACACAATTAACTGGTCCCGTATACACCTATACACAATTAACTGGTCCCGTATACACCTATACACAATTAACTGGTCCCGTATACACCTATACACAATTAACTGGTCCCGTATACACCTATACACAATTAACTGGTCCCGTATACACCTATACACAATTAACTGGTCCCGTATACACCTATACACAATTAACTGGTCCCGTATACACCTATACACAATTAACTGGTCCCGTATACACCTCAACACAATTAACTGGTCCCGTATACACCTATACACAATTAACTGGTCCCGTATACACCTATACACAATTAACTGGTCCCCTATACACCTATACACAGTTAACAAGAACCATATGGGCCTGTAAGTAATCAGTTAGTGCTACGTTAGTGCTACATAGACAAGTACGCCGCTTGTTCTCTGTCACTGACAGAAAATGAGATTAATTATCAGGAAAGGGAATTACCCTGATATTGATCATAAAAACAAGTGTTTTTGAAAGAACAAATATTCTATGTGTCAACATAATGATGCAAGACATCTTACCGTAGTTTTGCCTGATGTGTTGCAGAGTTCGCAGAGAGTCTTCCAGGCTCAACACCACGCAGTCCTTACCCCACCAGAAGACGTGAGTTGACATCATCTGTTAGTGTTGTTTGGCTGAGTTACTTTATGCAGTCTTCAGTATGATTGTCTCACTTTCTATGGTATTTGTGTTGCAATTAGTTGTGTTAATATTGTTAATTTATTTCGTTTGAATCAGTAGTTTCGATACCAAAGCCTGCATTGCTGCTACTGCTGCAGCACCCAGATCACAATAACTGACACTTAGCACCGAACTCTCCTGAATATTTCCTGTTCCGAAATTATTCCATCTCCAATAAAAGCCGTGACTAATGCAAGAAGGGAGAAGAGGAAGAAAGAGCATTTCCGTCATGTCATTTCAGAGGGCAGTTCACAGAGAGTTCTATAAAAACTAGATTACTGACGGAAAGAGTAAATATTTCAAAACAGCGGAATTGGAAACGCGAGGCGAAAATGTGGAGGCTTTCCCAGATGGACGATTTTAGTTTTAACTCTGAAGAAAGCTAAGGGGTTTGTGTTACTGAAGATTCTGCTTGTGATCTGAAACTGGTTGGCTATCACTTTGTACCTCAAGCACTATATTTCAAATAATAACCATCTAATTACAATCATAGGTATAAATTACAACCGTTTAGTTAATGCGCCAACTTGTTTAGGTTAATTAGACCATCATCAGGGAGATAATTACACTAATTACTGTTTCCACTAATGGCGAACCCGACGCCCCTGAATGGGTATGAGAATTGAACTGTACTGAACTGTAAGAGAGCCGAGATGAAACTTTTGAAGTCTGTTTCAGTATTGAAATTATTCATTCGTTTCATCATTCCGTAATCTGTCTTACAAGTCCACAGTCTCATCCACATCGAATTCTCCACAGAATGCGATCTAGTGCTTCCTCTTTCAATTGCCAGTATCCTCTCGTTTCCTTAAAGTCTTCCGGTAGCTGCTTACGTCTTCTTCCTCGTCTTCCCGTCACTTCTATCCTTTCCTCTAACGTTCCTTCAATCACGTATTTCAGAAGGCAGTTTCAACGCAAGATGTGACCAATCCAGTTAGCCTTTCTTCTTTTTATTGTATGTACGATATTCCTCTCCTCCTTGACTCTGTGTAATACTTCTTCATTTCTCACACGATCGGTCCAACTGATCTTCTCCATTCTTCTCCAGCACCACATTTCAAAACTTTCCAGATACTTCTGATCTACTTTCCGAAGTGTCCACGTTTCAGCGCCATAAAAAGCTGTGCTCTAAATGTAGCACTTTACTAGTTTCCTCCTTAAATTTAAGTATTTACATTGTATAATCATAAAACAAATGGAGAAATAAGAGATGAATTAAATATATTGTAATGACTACCCGGGGATGTGTTTTCGCCACTAGATACTCGCTAATATTTGGTAGTAATTGCCACCATACTGTTTTTACCTAGTGTTGTAGGTCGCCGTAAACTGTTGACCTTACTGAGAATATTTTTATATGCATAGGCTAGTGTCAGTTGCCCTGTGTCTGTATAGCCTTCACTGATAGGCGTAGTATCGTGGTTAGGCTTCACTTCACGAGGATGGGGGAGTACACGTATGTCATTCAAGGTGAAGTGTAGCCTAGTTTGCTAAAAATAGTGAATATATACAGGGCATACACAAAAGAATGGTGCGGATTCAATAGTGATTCCTATTGAAACCGCACCATTATTTTGTGTATGCCCTGTACAAGGGTTAAATTTTCTAATACAAATAAATTAAAATAATATAAACTAATTACAAACTATAGAAAAGGTAATTGAATAATTTACATAATTTCCATATGCAATTGTTATTTAGCGAATTGGGTTAGGCAAATTGTTGCTGGATTTTCAGATCAGTGTAACCCAATAAAATACGGAATTTGGAACAGCAGCATTTCGGGTAATAAAACTAAATACGATTCAACCCGATAAGTGTTGGTTTGCTGCGTGGTGTTAGTGCAAACCCAGTCAATAAAATGTCGATACAATTCCAGCGTACCTTTATCAATCGACAGAAGACCAGACGACATTCTCTTCGTTAACGCACAAGAGCCTTAAACTTAAAGCGAGGACCGAACTGCGCACATCAGGTTATGTAGAAACAAACGATATGCATACAATGTCGCAATCGTCATTAACCTCGCTAGTGTAAAGAACTCCATAAACTTCCGTGGCATACAGAGCCATAAAATGTTTACATCAACAAGTGTGACAAATTAAATCAAGAAATTAAACTTAATTAAAGCAAATTACCTAAGTTACTCAGTCAGTCGCCCTCGGTTGACTAGTGGTTAGCGTGCTCGCCACTGGACCCAAGGTTCGCGGGTTCAATCCCGGCCGAGGTCGATGGATTTTTAAGGGTGATAAAAACTTCCTTCGGAGGGAAAGTAAAGCCGTCGTTCCTATGTCGTAGATTTACGGCATGTAAAAGAACCTTACGGGCATGAATAGAAATGTTTCGTAAGCAAAATTCTGCGGCCATTTCTCACCCAAGTCTCCTGATTAACTGCTAGATGGCTCTGGCAGTAGATGAGTAGAAGTTGTGCAGTCATTGGGCTGGTCACTCACTACAGAATGCACACCTCCAGACCAAGAAACCTCTGAAAGGATGCCCTATGCTCCGCAAGGAGCGACAGGAAGTAACTAACTAACTAACTCAGTCAGTCTTTCACTGAAATAAATCGCACGAATTATCCAATAAATAATTAATTAAACTATAAAATTTAAATTAACTTATAGTGGATTATATTTGCAAGTAGACACAACATCTGTTTAGAATGAACGACACGCTCTTTCCAAGTTTAGTGTATAAATACACTCCAGCTGGCAGAAGAAATGCAGGACGACCAAGGAAAAGGTGGAAAGACCAACACCGATGAAGACGGAACAAGCCTGGGATGTCTTATACCTTGTTGACAATTATGATTATTTCCACTGCTCGTGTAAATATCTCCCTGGTGACGGTGTAATTGACCCAAACATGACGGATTGTTAATAAAGGGACTGTCACGTACACCCTGGAGTGTACGTTGATAGTTGTCTTTCGAAATGTGTTTGGGGGAGTGACTGGATGAAGTGCCAGAAATGTGGCCAGTTGTCCGGTGAATTATGTGTTGGGGCCCAAGGATGCGAGTTATTATTATTATTATTATTATTTAATATTATTATTATTATTATTATTACTTACTGCAATTGGGTTTTCACCCGGTGGCAGTAGTCCTTACACTAGTACACACAATACAAATGTTTTCACCCGGTGGCAGTAGTCCTTACACTAGTACACACAATACAAATGTTTTCACCCGGTGGCAGTAGTCCTTACACTAGTACACACAATACAAATGTTTTCACCCGGTGGCAGTAGTCCTTACACTAGTACACACAATACAAATGTTTTCACCCGGTGGCAGTAGTCCTTACTAGTACACATACAATTTTACCGGGCAGTAGTCTTACACTATACACACAATACAATGTTTTCACCCGGTGGCAGTAGTCCTACACTAGTACACACAATACAAATGTTTTCACCCGGTGGCAGTAGTCCTTACACTAGTACACACAATACAAATGTTTTCACCCGGTGGCAGTAGTCCTTACACTAGTACACACAATACAAATGTTTTCACCCGGTGGCAGTAGTCCTTACACTAGTACACAATACAAATGTTTTCACCCGGTGGCAGTAGTCCTTACACTAGTACACACAATACAAATGTTTTCACCCGGTGGCAGTAGTCCTTACACTAGTACACACAGCACAAATGTTTTCACCCGGTGGCAGTAGTCCTTACACTAGTACACACAATACAAATGTTTTCACCCGGTGGCAGTAGTCCTTACACTAGTACACACAATACAAATGTTTTCACCCGGCGGCAGTAGTCCTTAGACTAGTACACACAATACAAATGTTTTCACCCGGTGGCAGTAGTCCTTACACTAGTACACACAATACAAATGGACATATAATATACATAGAAATAACAATACAAAACAGACTATACACAATTACATAACAAAATACATACAGTAAATACAAGTACACACATTAGAACACCGTACACACATTACAAAAACATCCACACCTTACAAAAGCATCCACTCCTTACAAAAGCATCCACACCTTACAAAAACATCCACGCCTCACAAAAACATCCACACCTTACAAAAACACCCATACACATACAAAACAAAATACATAGAGTAAATACAAGTACACACATTAGAACACCGTACACATATTACAAAAACATCCACACCTTACAAAAGCATCCACTCCTTACAAAAGCATCCACACCTTACAAAAACATCCACTCCTTACAAAAGCATCCACTCCTTACAAAAGCATCCACACCTTACAAAAATATCCACACCTTACAAAAATATCCACACCTTACAAAAACACCCATACACATACAAAACAAAATACATACATTAAATACAAGTACACATTACAAAAACATCCACACCTTACAGTTTCAGTTACAGTTAGTAGACGTACGGCGTCTGTGATTACAGATGAGCTACTCCTCACTACACTTGTTCCGCCTGTATATGGAATGTAAATTATGCCAATTCTTTCACCCATAACACCAACGAATGCACATTTGACACACAAAAATTTAGCCGTATATTGCTGTTACATGTTTCGGCGTCATTTACTTCATCTCCAAAGTACTTTACACCAAAATTTTAAAAACTAACTAAAATATGATATATTCCAAAATAATTTGTGTTATATTACATTGTATTTTGGTGTGAAGCTCCCTGAATATGGCGTAAATGACGCCGAAACATGTAGGAGCAATATACGACTATGTTTTTATGTGTCAAATATGTATTCGTTGGTGTTATGAATGAATAATTTAGTCAAAATGCACGAAATAAAGTGTCACGATATGACATTTCGTTTTTAAGTGTAATCTTCTAGGGACAATTGAGTTATTGAACCTAGTACTGTGTTTTGGTCTTGTATACTAAAGTCTGTCCTCTGTTATGACGTTTCAGAAATTGATGAAAATTACTTTTAGTAACTTTTCCTTTGATTTGAATTTAAAATGGTCGGAATATGGCCGCCCCACTTTACTAAAACTATTGGAACTAATTTTGTATTGTTGTGGTTAAATCTCAGCCTGTTTTATATAAAGAACAAAATTTAACTTTATCGGATTTCTCAAAAGCAGTTAAGCACAAAAATAAGTTTAAGATGTGAAATATGTCTTATACCTACAGCTAATTACTATCAATAAGTTTTGTTTGAAAGAGTTCTTATATTGTAAATATTTAAATAATAAAGGCAGAACAACCAAAATGTTCGAGAATAGGATGCTGAGGAGGATATTTGGGCCTAAGAGAGACGAGGTAACAGTGGAGTGGAGAAGACTGCATAACGAGGAACTTAATGATCTGTACTCATCACCAAATATTATTCGGGTGATGAAATCGAGAAGAATGAGGTGGGCGGGGCATGTAGCACGTATGGGTGAGTGGAGAGGTGCATACAGGGTTTTCGTGGGGAGACCTGAGGGAAGGAGACCACTTGGAAGACCCAGGCATAGATGGGAGGATAATAATAAAATGGATCTTCAAGAAGTGGGATGGGAGGACATGTACTGGATTGATATGGCTCAGGATAGGGACAGGTGGCGGGCTCTTGTGAGTGCGGTGATGAACCTTCGGGTTCCATAAAATGCGGGGAATTTCTTGACTAGCTGACGACCTGTTAGCTTCTCAAGAAGGACTGTGCTCCATGGAGTTAGTTTAGTTAGTTAGAACAACCAAAATGGTGCTTACACTGCGTTCGTCCTGTGTGTTGTTAGAACACCCACCGGAATGCACGGGGTAAGAGTGACTCGCAGTTAAGATGAAAGTTTTCTTAATTATTGTGCAATTAATTTTGGGTTGTACACTATTCTTATAATCTGATTCTAAATCTATTTTTTGGACCCGAAGTTACGTACTTTTCCTGTTGCATTTACTTTTAAAAATATTTTGCATCGGCATGTGGCGTAATAAATGTACATACTGTATAATGCTAATTAATGTGAGAGTATTCATGTAACGTGCAGTGATTGGGCGCTCCTTAATAAGGGCTTTCAATTTGGATTGAAGGGTTATTTTTTCTGGAAAAAAATGGTGTGTTGCTCGCGTTATACAATGATAGGATTGGTTTGTGAGTCACACAAAGGGTATTCGCAGAATTTATGATACTCCAGATGGCACTGATTTCCGAAAAAAGATCTCTCATTTGAAGCAGTTAAAAGACGTAGCCTGCCCACGTATGAGTCGGTACTGCAGCCCCATACCTTACCGATAAAGCCTATTAAGCTCTCTCTCTCAAGAACGTTCAAATTCGTGGCGCAAATATTCAGTGGAATTGTATTAAGTTAGGAAATATTGATAGATATCTATGCTTTAGTCGGCATTGCACCGTCGTACTTTGCCGATCAAGTCTACTAAGCACGTCTCTTATAGACTTTTCAAATTCATATTGGGGGATATTCGCTGAAACTTAGATTTCGGAGTTCCCCGATTTGTTGATGTGTGGCGCCCCGCCCATCCAACGGTCTTTCCTGAATCAAAAGCACGGATCGTAGTTGAAAGCGGGAAGTTTTAGGGCTGCTTTCGAGAGCTCTCTGTAAGCTGCAAGAGGTGCGTTAGGTCGTGCGTTACGCACCTAGTTCAACGGGGCTGTCTCGTAGCACGCAGCCTTGCGGTCACATCGTAACCCCAATCAATAATCCGAGAGCTGAGATCTTCGCTGTTCCAGGATGTTACGCGGCGTAGAGTTGTAGTTAGTTGCCGACGTTTCGGGACAACCTATCGGTCCCATCTACAAGGTTCAAGCAGTCTAAGAAGTCCAGCCTTGGGCTGCTTGACCTTTGAAGATGGGACCGATAGGTTGTCCCGAAACGTCGGTAACTAACTACCAACCAACGCTACATAACATCCCAGAAGAGCGAAGATCTCATTTACACCGCGGCGGAAGTCTGAAGTCACGCACAATCCGGGAGCTTTGTGACTGGTATATAGGAACGGTTTTAGTATATGTGGGAATGACAGCTAGAGTCAGAAATTGTGAAAATTTACCTTTAAAATATAAAGTGCCTTTTTACTAGTGTATATATATATATATATATATATATATACTCACTTTAAAGTAATCACTAATAACTGAGGAGCAGGAAATGATCTTTTCGTGTAGCGTTCACAGTAGTTACAAATTCCAACAACTTCTGTATGCTTTATGCTAGAATAATTTAACAATGTAATCTTGCAGTTAAATCTTGGACGATCTTGTGGATTTTGCACCCTTGCCCCATTTTATGAATATTGAGGGAGTTGTGGGGAAAACCCATTCATCGCAGACGTGAGACGTACATCTTTTTACGTCAAAAAAGGGAAAGACTGTTTGTAGAGATAGGAAATGGTGTCTTGAAACAAGGTCTGCTGTATTCGGATTTTGTGTTAATGCATAGTTTGGAAATAAAACTTGTTAGTCTCCACAGCTGGTTATTTCAGTTTGACGAACTTAAGTCGGGTGCATGAGAAGCATTTGTGGAAACTTGACACTTGAGAATCCTCTCGAAATTTGCTTGAAGACAGAGGCAAGCCAAAAAAAAAAACTTCTGTCGAGGTGGCCGGTCGCAGGGCCCCGCGGATCCGTGCTGACATCTAGCCTGCAATGCAAGAAACAAATGGCCCATGATTTTTTTTTTTTTTTTTCGGAAGCTCCTGATGTGAGAGGGTTGAATACACCGGTACAACGGGACAGGAACACGCTTTTATGTCTTTACAAAAATGTAAATGTCCCTCACTTTCTTTCCGCAGGTCCGGCCAGCAGTGCAAGTATGAACAAATCCTCCACTCTACCCTTGCCCCACCGCACCAGCGTGGAGCGACCGAGCAGCAGCGCCGCACGTGATCGAGAGGGGTACTACAGTGACCGCAACGAAATTATCAGAGAGCGAGAGAGAGAGAGAGAAAGGGATAAGGACAGAGAAAGAGGCTACCTTAGCGACCACAACTCCAGGTAAAAGGAAATATCTCGCTTATTTTTGCTAATATTTTAATGGGATGCGACTTTGTTGCAACTGCGGCCTCCGATTGTCTCTTTTCCATCCCGAGGAATGAATGAATGAATGAATATGGAGCATTGGCGGAAAAGTAATTGGCGTGGGAAAACCGAAGTTCTCGGTTAAGAACACCTGTCCCAGTGCCACTTTGTCCACCATAAATTGCTCTGGGATCAAACCCGAGCCTCCGAGGTGAGAAGTCACAACTGACCGCCTGAGCCATGGCACAACATTCAAGTCTGTTAATCTGCATACTTTGCCACAGGTGCTCTTCCTGTCTCGGCGAATCGGCACGAGCTCAATGGTTCCGTCACTCCGACGGCTGGAGGTCCGGCTCCGTACAAAGCACTCACAAGCGTTCACCCTGGGACTCTCTGCCCTCCCTGCGACGTGATGGCAGTCTGGGGGACAGCGGATACAAATCTAACCGCGCGGACTCTTTTGAACAAAGGCAAGTGCCGGATGTTATACTTGTAGGAGGCGTCGTATTCATATTCATTCATGCCAGAACGTTGAAGCAAGATTGGACAACATTCATACACAGACAGTGGCGGACTGGCCAGGGTGTCAGCTTGCCCGATGGCAAGTGGGCCCCCTTAAACATTAGACAATATGTTAAAAATGTTAATGACCTTTTAGTAGCTTGAAAATACAATAGAAGTTCCAATATTATTACTGGCTGCAACTAAAATTTACGTTGTATTACTATTTTAATAAAAAAAATTTTAATAAAATCCACCATTTATTTAAAATTAAAAAAATAATTTAAAAATTCAATTATAACAATCTGTATTTACATTTAGTATCTACTGTATACTGCCAGTAATATGTACAATATAAGTACACTGTAATTACTAAAAAATATACATTTATTTCGCAAAAATTTTAATTGTACCATTTTTCCACATGTATTTTTTTGAAAATTTTATTTATTTCTTATAAAAATTAAATTATAGCCTTATAGTTGTGGGCGGACCCCCTTTGTCTCCTGGCAACCAATAGTTTTAGACCCAGTCCGCCACTGTACACAGACATAAGTGTCTAATTTAATAGCTGCTTATTCTTGTATGATATAAACACCAGGCCCAGGCCCGTAGTCAGACCATGAACATGGGTGCAGCAGCTTCCAATGTGGATGCATATATGTACATACGTTTATATATAACATGTATACAGGGCATACACAAAAGAATGGTTCGGTTTTAATAGTGAACACTATTAAAACCGCACCATTCTTTTGTGTATGCCCTGTATAATGCTTTGTTATACATATACGGGACTGTGTGCATATATTATGTATGCATAAGCGTGATACGCGCCTTTGTCTTGACCACAAAATCAACACTTTAATTACACAATGCGCTCTGTAGCATTGCACACATCTTCCATATACACACATTTTTTAAAATGAGCGAGCTTGCGTATCACAGCGGTATGCTGCGTGGATGATATCATGCAGCGCCAATTTTCGAACCCGTAGCCGAAAGTGCCAGACACACGCCACAATACGTAGATGAGTCACGATGTCAGCGGAAGCTTCTGGACCAGTGGTTCCCAAAGTGGGCGGTACCGCCCCCTGGGGGGCGATGGGATTACCGAGGTGGGCGCTAATAGGTACGATAGGTGGAAGGGAGCGCTGTTATTAACACAGGGGGGCGCTAGTAGACAAGTAGTGCATTTATTTTTATAATAAAATTGAAATAAAGTAATTTTTGTGTTAAAAATAAAAAATGAACTAAATTTCTTAGTATTTTAATTTATGAATCTTATTCAAGCACATATTATTTTTAAATAAACTATTGCTAGATGAATTATTGTTAATCATAAAAATATAATAAATTTTAATTTATTAATTAACACATAAAACATTAAATTTAACTCTTATAATTTTATTTAAACGATTTTTTAAATGTAAAATAAAAGTGGAAACCAAAGCGCATTTATGTTTCTTAAAAAAGGTTGGGGGGCGCTGTGGGTGTGTATATGGAACCAAGGGGGCGGTGGACCGAAAAAGTTTGGGAACCGCTGTTCTGGACCATTGCAGACGGAAGTGTTCCCAGCAGTGCGATGCACTACGGCACTCCGATCAGCGCGCCACACTTTCGCCATATGGCCGTACTCTGACTAGAATGATATCGCATTCTGCAGCACGTGTGAACCTGTCACATGTCTATCGTACGCTGCTCGCGCTCTCTGCCAATAGCACTGTGCTTTTTTCGTGGATTATTGCCTTCACCGAACCTCACTTTTGATCAGCATGCTTGTCTTTGATGTTGTAAGTTCCTAGCGCGTGAAGTGCAGCCACTGGCTACAGGCCTGATACACACTTTTCCACCTTAAGAAAACAAATGAAATCTGCCATGCAATAGCGTAAGACACGTGACTTTCTGTGAAGAAGTGCAAACAAAAGTCTACATGTAAAATAAACTGACCTCTAGTTATGATTGTAAAGAGCTGGCTAAGAGATATATATGAAATATCCTGAAAACATTCTTTACAAAAAGAAGATCACGATGTTTGGTTTTCTTTGGGGGGGGGGGGAGATACTTTTAATTTTGTTTAGTGTTCGTGTGTGTATCTGTACATAGAAATCGCAGTTGCCTGAGGACACAGACGAAACATATACAGTCCTTATTTAAGTTGGTCGGTGTCCCGGCCGGAATTGAAACGGGGCACGTGGCGAACACGTGTCACAAGCCAACTTGTTCCGTAAGGAGCAGTTAGAACTACCATTGGAATACACACACGTAATGTCGTGATATATTTATAGCATAGTAGCACGACATAAATCCTGTCACGAAATTTGGCGTGTTTAGAATATTTACTTTGGAAGAACTTGGACACTTTTGAGGGGTGGTTTTAAAAACAAACGCTATACATAGAACTCACACTGTGATGTCATTGTGTTGTTGTGCAGGGGCCTGTTCGACCGACAGGACAGCCTACGCTCTGACTACATGAGTGACCGCGATTCGCGCTACGGTATCGTGCAGCAAGCCTCCATCGAGAGCACTGACTCCCGCCTCTGCTATCTCACTTCCTCCGAGGTAAGACATTATTAACTCACTTTGTCAGTGACGTGACAGGAGCTGGGGGCGCCATTATTACGCACAGCTGATGCTCACCTCATTAAGACATTCACTCTTTGAGATTCATTCATTCCGTAGTCTGTCTTACGACAGGTCCGTAGCCTCTTCCAAAACGAGTTCTCCACACAGTGCGATCTAGTGCTTCCTCTTTCAATTTCCAGTAACTTCTCTTTTCCTTAAAGTAAACCAGAAGCTGCTTACGTCTTCTTTCTCGTCTTCCCGTCATTTCTATCCTTCCCTCTAACTTCCCTTCAATCACGTGTTTTAGAAGGCAGTTTCTACGCAAGATGTGACCAATCCAGTTAGCCTTTCTTCTTTTTATTGTATGTACGATATTCCTCTTCTCCTTGACTGTATGTAATCTTTTCTTAATTTCTCACACGATCTGTCCAACTGATCTTCTCCATTCTTCTCCAGCACCACATTTCAAAACTTTTCAGGTATTTCTGATCTACTTTATCAAGTGTCCAATTTTCAACACCATACAAAGCTATGATCCAAATGTTGCAATTTACTAGTTTCTTCCTTAAATTTAAGTCCAATTTACTTTTATATTACACATAATATTTGCCTGTGCCATCTTCTGGTTATTGTTGAAATCACAAAACGGTGTGGAAGATTTTTCTGCTTCTGTCATCTAGCAAACTAGAAAAGGTATGAAGCCTACTCCCTTAGATCCTCTGGATTGAAGTAATTTCTATCCCAGGACGGCGATAAACCCACAGGTTAAAATCGAGGGGTGTTAAGACAGGATTTGTGATTTCAGACTTCCGCCGCCGTGTAAATGAGATCTGCGCTCTTTTGGGATTTTACGTAACGTAATAAAAAAAAAAAAAAAAAAAAAATAAATAAAAAAAAGCGCAGATCTCAAAACATGATTTCTTGGAGGCCACGTAATGTGCCCACTTGTAGCTCCACTGACCTGCTAGGTGAGCATGCACACTATTACACACTATTACACACTATTACACACCATATGCAAGACAATGGAGCTGTAAACATTGCCACAGTGCTGTTTCACGAATGCGCATTGCGTTGCTCTGCCTAGCTACAAGAAAATATTTTGTAAAGTTCTTTTTCCCCCAAAAGGACATGTTGTCTGTTTCATCAGAAGTATTTATTTTGGCCACTGGCCACTGCCAAGATGGTTAATCCGTTAGCGTAAGCACAATCGCCGATCTAGTTATAATGGTACTGTGTCATCGCCCAGCAATGCGTTGCATGTGCGCGAAGGCTAAACGGACCGAGGGACCACACCGGTTTAGCGTGTTTGTTGGTTGGTCGCCATTAACTATTGCTGTCTGCGATCTTCTCTTTTGTTTGGGCTCTTAAATGTTCCTTTTTTAGACCCCGAATTTCGTCCGCAGACATTTATATTGCACTAGAATTAATGGGTTTCTGGTCTTGTCCCTTGTCTAGTATTTCGAAAACAATACAACAGTTCGGAAACTGCGTCCGTGAGTTGGGGAAGCCCCTACTTTGTTGGGTAGAAAGAGCTGTTCTCGGTCGTTGCTGCAGCTCCATTTTGTTGTTTTCGGAATACAAGATGGCGGACAGAGCGCAGAGACCTCGTAATTATGAATTCAGAAGTTTTATCAGCGTTATCACAAAACTTTGTAGGAGGATTTGTAATGGCAAATAAACGTTCTCCCAGGACCCTTTCGCATTTACCTACTGGGCAGTCGACGCCATGCCGCCCTACTGAAAACACGCACCATTCTATATCCCTCTCTTTGTTCACATTTCCTTTTTTCGTCGCTCTTCCACACAAGCTGTCTTGCTGCATTTTAAGACAGTTCACCATCGTCTCTCCATCTTTACATTCCTCACCTCTTTTTCTCCTCTTCATTTATTTCTTTGGTCCGTCCTCACACTTGGTTCCAACATCCCCTCCTGGGTCGCTAGCAGACCCGAGCCCTTTTCTCCTACCTCTGCATAATGCCCTGGATTTACTCGCAAGACTCTCTCAGAAAGCCATCTCCCCCACAGAACAACATATTGCCACCTGCATCACAAACTCTTAGTGTGACGACATGAGGCCCTCATCCAAGACGAGGCAAGTGTTAGCATAAGCGTAAGTCCCAGTTACAGTATAAGGCTCCCGTACTACGAACCCAGCGATGCTTTATGGACACAGGAATGGCAAAACGAGAAAAGGAACATCGAGCTCTGCTTCGCGCAATTCTCTATCATTTAACAGTTTTGCCGGTTGGCTGGGAGCAGATTGAAGTCGGGGAATGCTTGTTATCATTCGGTGCAAGATCTTCTGTCTTCCAGTTTGCTATCCAAAAATACAAAGATTAAGATATACAGAACTGTAATTTTGCCCGTTGTTTTGTATGAGTGTGAAACTTGGTCTCTCACAGTGAGGGAGGAACATAGGCTGAGGATTTTATATTATCCTCACCGTGTATTTTTTACAATTCACTGTTTACAAACGAACGAAATGCACTTAACTTTCACTTTCATTGTTTATTAATCAACCCCAACATATGTTTCGGTACTTCACGTTATACTTACCGTGCATTTTTGTACAATTGATTAACTCACACCAACAAATGCACCAAAACAAGTTTGTCACTCCAGAAATACACCAACAAATGCACCAAAACAAGTTTGTCACTCCAGAAATACACCAACAAATGCACCAAAACAAGTTTGTCACTCCAGAAATACACCAACAAATGCACCAAAACAAGTTTGTCACTCCAGAAATACACCAACAAATGCACCAAAACAAGTTTGTCACTCCAGAAATACACCAACAAATGCACCAAAACAAGTTTGTCACTCCAGAAATACACCAACAAATGCACCAAAACAAGTTTGTCACTCCAGAAATACACCAACAAATGCACCAAAACAAGTTTGTCACTCCAGAAATACACCAACAAATGCACCAAAACAAGTTTGTCACTCCAGAAATACACCAACAAATGCACCAAAACAAGTTTGTCACTCCAGAAATACACCAACAAATGCACCAAAACAAGTTTGTCACTCCAGAAATACACCAACAAATGCACCAAAACAAGTTTGTCACTCCAGAAATACACCAACAAATGCACCAAAACAAGTTTGTCACTCCAGAAATACACCAACAAATGCACAAATCACTAAAAAGGTGCAACCAGCCCTTTATTATAGTCGAACCCTGACTGCACCTTTTTAGTGATTTGTGCATTTGTTGGTGTATTTCTGGAATAATAAAAATGCACGGTGAATTAAGACTAAAGTTTGTCACTGTTTTCTTTATTAAAAGATTACCCCAATACGCATTTCGGCACTTCTATATTGCCATCATCAGGGGGATCGTTGGAGTTTGACCACAAGCCACGCAGACACGAAAGAAGGAGGTTCTACCATACAGCAATACACACAAATAACCGGCACAAAACAGCACACCGGACCACGCTGCCAATAATTTATGAATTATATCACAGCATGTATTTTAATATAATACACCACACTGTTTTACTATTAATTTTAGCAATTTAACAGCGCTACTATTGTACAATTTTATACAATTTTATACAGAGTGGTAATAACGAATACTGACGCAACTGTTCTGATGTAACTCAAGAACATTGGTCTATGTACAAACTCCAACTATCCCCCTGATGATGGCAATATAGAAGTGTCGAAATGCGTATTGGGGTAATCTTTTAATAAAGAAAACAGTGACAAACTTTAGTCTTAATTCACCGTGCATTTTTATTATTCCAGAAATACACCAACAAAAGCACAAATCACTAAAAAGGTGCAATCAGCCCTTTATTATAGTCGAACCCTACATATGTTTCGGCTCTCCATGAGCCATCATCAGGGCTTTCTAATAGTGCTTCTCAAATGCTGGATCGGCCTATTATTGACATTCGTAAAATTTTTGTGCACTGTTTATAAAAACATATATAAGTAAAATCGTGAGTACAAAATATAGTTAAAATGATAGAATGTTAAAACCACACTGTTCGCTGTGTCTTTGCACTTTTTTTTAACATTCTATCATTTTAACTATATTTTGTACTCACGATTTTACTTATATATGTTTTTATAAACAGTGCACAAAAATTTTACGAATGTCAATAATAGGCCGATCCAGCATTTGAGAAGCAATATTAGAAAGCCCCTGATGATGGCTCATGGAGAGCCGAAACATGTGTAGGGTTCGACTATAATAAAGGGCTGATTACACCTTTTTAGCGATTTGTGCATTTGTTGGTGTATTTCTGGAGTGACAAACTTGTTTTGGTGCATTTGTTGGTGTATTTCTGGAGTGACAAACTTGTTTTGGTGCATTTGTTGGTGTATTTCTGGAGTGACAAACTTGTTTTGGTGCATTTGTTGGTGTATTTCTGGAGTGACAAACTTGTTTTGGTGCATTTGTTGGTGTATTTCTGGAGTGACAAACTTGTTTTGGTGCATTTGTTGGTGTATTTCTGGAGTGACAAACTTGTTTTGGTGCATTTGTTGGTGTATTTATGGAGTGACAAACTTGTTTTGGTGCATTTGTTGGTGTATTTCTGGAGTGACAAACTTGTTTTGGTGCATTTGTTGGTGTATTTCTGGAGTGACAAACTTGTTTTGGTGTATTTGTTGGTGTATTTCTGGAGTGACAACTTGTTTTGGTGCATTTGTTGGTGTGAGTTAATCAATCATATGTTTCGGTCTTATATATATATAAGTGAAAGTGCAGTGCATGTCGTTGGTTTGTAAACAGTGAATAGGCTGAGGGTGTTCGAGAATAGGGTGCTGAGGGGGATATTTGGGCCTAAGAGGGATGGGGTAACAGGGGAGTGGAGAAGACTACATAGCGAGGAACTTAATGATCTGTACTCATCACCAAATGTTATTCGGGTGATCAAATCAAGAAGAATAAGGTGGGCAGGGCATGTAGCACGTATGGGTGAGGGGAGAGGTGCATACTGGGTTTTGGTGGGGAGACCTGAGGGAAGGAGACCACTTGGAAGACCCAGGCGTAGATGGGAGGATAATATTAAAATGGATCTTCAAGAAGTGGGATGGGGGGGGGCATGGACTGGATTGATTTGGCTCAGAATAGGGACAGGTGGCGAGCTGTTGTGAATGCGGTAATGAACATTCGGGTTCCATAAAACGCGGGGAATTTCTTGACTAGCTGACGACCTGTTAGCTTCTTAAGAAGGACTGTGCTGCATGGAGTTAGTTTAGTTGGTTGGCTGGTTGGTTCGCGAGGCTTAGTTTCCTACTTTGAAGCTTACGGGATGCGTTTCTCTGAATTGTCAGTACATTTATACCAGACTACAGGTCGTCTCATTCCAGAACGCGGAAATATTTAAAGGCAATGTTGTCGCTGTATTTCATTGAGCATCACATTATGAAGACATGTAAATGGTGGGAGACGTAGCTCTGGAATTGCAGTAAATCGGACTGATAGCATGAGACATGTTACAGAGCAACCAGAGTTCCCGCAAGAATGTTGATCCTCTCAGAATAAATTGTTTAGATGTTGATTTAACAAAGGCTTTAATTGTGTGCACTGAAGTGGCAGTATGTCTAATTGTGTGCACTGAAGTGGCAGTATGTCTAATTGTGTGCACTGAAGTGGCAGTATGTCTAATTGTGTGCACTGAAGTGGCAGTATGTCTAATTGTGTGCACTGAAGTGGCAGTATGTCTAATTGTGTGCACTGAAGTGGCAGTATGTCTAATTGTGTGCACTGAAGTGGCAGTATGTCTAATTGTGTGCACTGAAGTGGCAGTATGTCTAATTGTGTGCACTGAAGTGGCAGTATGTCTAATTGTGTGCACTGAAGTGGCAGTATGTCTAATTGTGTGCACTGAAGTGGCAGTATGTCTAATTGTGTGTACTGACGTGTTATTATGTGTTTAAACGTGTGCACTGAAGTGGTAGTATGCCTTTGTGTGCACTGAAGTGGTACACAGTCCGACAATTATATAATGAGACTGAGGTTATAGAATAAAACTGGAACAAAAGACTTGAGTACTATCTGTATTTTATTCAAAGTACATCCCTTCTGCATCGATACAGCGAGTGGCACGATCTAGCAAAGACTGGAACGACCTCTGCACGTCTTCTTGTGGTATGGCCCGAAGACTCGATGTCACAGCTCCTTGGATGTCTTGAACATCTTCAAAGAGGCGCCCTTTCAATGGTAACTTCAGTTTGGGGAACAGAAAATAATCACAGGGGGATAAATCAGGGGAGTAAGGCGGATGATTGAGCACGCACACTTGTTTTTGGGCTAAAAATTCTTGTACAGCAACTGCCCGGTGAACCGGTGCATTGTCGTGAAGAAGAAACCAACTGCCTGGTGCTGAGTACTCGGGCCGGACACGGCGAATCCTCTTCCATAGGCGTTCCAGAACACTCAAATAAAAACTTCCAGTGACAGTTTGTCCCTGAGGGACAAACTCGTGGTGAATAATTCCCTTGCTGTCGTAGAAACACACAAGCATTGTCTTCACTTTTGACTTTTGAAAACGAACTTTTTTGCCTTTTGGTGGTGCTGGTGACTTCCATTCAGCACTTTGGCGTTTAGTTGTGGGATCATAGCGAAAACACCAAGTTTCATCCTCTGCTACAATCGAATTCAAGAAAGTTTTATTTCTATGAGCAGTTTTAATGATGTCTTTTGCGTACTGAACACGCTCGTGTCTTTGATCATCATTCAATGAATGCGGCACAAACCGGGAAGCGACCTTTCTCTTGCCCAGGTCTTCCACTAAGATTTGACGAATCGTCTCCCTGTTAACACCAAACTCATCAGCCATCATTCTCACAGTCACACAACGTTCTTCTTGTATTCGTTCTCTCACTTTCACAGTGAGTCCCTCGTTACGAACAGAAAATGGACGCCCAGGCCTGGCTTCATCTTCAATCGTTTCCACACCACTATTGAATCGTGCATACCACCTGAATATCTGTGCACGAGATAAAGAATTATCCCCATACACTTGTCTCATCAATTTCACAGTCTCAGCTGCAGTTTTCCCGAGTTTAACACAGAATTTAATGTTCGCTCTCTGCTCCATGCTGCTACTGTGACCGCGTCCTCTCACTACCTACACAACATGGCGCCGTATTTCCCGTCATGCTCAGCGTGGGACGTTGCGGTGTTGCCAGATTACAGATGAAGGTTGGGCACTTGGATGGCATGCATTGCTTCATAGATGGCACTTCTATCTTGGTCAAAATAAAATCAGTCTCATTATATAATTGTCGGACTGTGTAGTATGCCTTTGTGTGCACTGAAGTGGCAGTTTGTCGAATGCGATATGAAGAGCATTAATGCAGGAGGTAGGAAAATGTGAGCAGTGATTAGTGTGAAATAAGTTACAAAAGTGTAAGCTGTTTACATAGAAAAAAACTTCGGTGTGTTTGTTTCCCTTGCTTTAATTAAGCAGTTTACATCGAAACAACTTTGGTATGCTCATTCCCTTTGTCTTATTTAAGCTGTTCACATGCAAACAACTTTGGTGCTTTCGTTGTCTTTGTTTTAATTAAGCTGTTTAGATCGAAACAAGTTTGATGTGCTTGTTCCCCTTGTTTTAATTAACCTCGAATCTCATTCAGACTTGACAGGAGATATGTGCACCGGGCATAAAGTGTTTTTTGCATGCCAAACTTGAGTGTACAAAACATTTTTTTATTTCATAAATATTTCATGTTTTTGGCTCTGGACTAGCGCAGGAACGCCCGGTATGTGTGCTGGACTAGTCAAGGCCTGTTCGTGTCAACCAGCATGCTCGGTGCATCGTGTTTAAAAACCCCATAAAACACATATAGGCCTACTGTCTGCTTCTCGACTGATAAATCACAGGGTACCAGTAAAGGCAAAGTTGGCCGTATGCTAAATTAGGCGCCACGACATGAAGACGTATGCGGCAGTGGAGATACAACTCTAGTTGTTCTTGACCTTGGTACTGTATGGAGGGGGATGAGCAACTTCACGCTGTGACCGCTTTATCACTCGGAAAGAGCTAACGATATCCACTGGATGGGAAGCAAGGAGAAACGCACAGTCAGTCTGGGCCGTGTTGGGCATGTAAAAATTCTCTCCCCTTGCAGAAAAAGCATTCTCATACCCCCGGCCACCAGACCGTAGCGTAGTTACTATGTCGACTGAGCTGTTGTGGCTGCCACTATCTTCACTTATAGAAGTTAAAGTAACAATCCTCGGGTTTCTTGTGTTACACGTCCTACCAGACTAAAGGCGGCATAACCCGGAGTACCAATAAAGCACAAGATGGAAGGCATATGCTTCAGAAACATTTAGTCATCTACCAAGATGCACGGCGTCATAAGCCTGAACACCGCAGTATGGGTCTCAAAAAAAAGGTAATGGTAAAACCTGCCATGAAGGCACAAAGAGGGAATAGAGGTATAGCTCTACTCTTTGTTTAACCTCCGCGCTAGATGGGGTTGAGTGGTCAACGTCAAGCCCCGGCCGCTTTATCCCCAGGAAAGAGATCCGGTACCCATTGTACAAGGGGCTGGATGGGCCCAAGGGTCTGGACAGGTGCGGAAAATCTCGCTTTCACCGAGATTCGATCCCCGGACCGTCCAGCCCGTAGCGAGTCGCTATACCGACTGAGCTATCGCGGCCCACATGTCTCGTGATACCTGAGTGGCAAGTCAAATTGCTAACGTTAAGGTGCCGTTTTACAGTGACACAAATAAAACTACAATCGAGATGAATGTATTAGAATTCCGATTATCTGTTGCATGCGCGTGTGCGTGACGTCACGGGTCGATCTCGCAAGGAACAGTGTAGCGGACCTCCCCCGCATGCCGCGATAGTGCGCTGATGTGCCCGGGCGATATTACAACAGTACCAGAACTTGAATTTCGTGAATGACGCTCTGTCCCGTGTGATGACATCAAGTGCACACGGACCCTTCCGTCAGCACTATAGTTTGAGAGTGCATTAGCTCTTATATAAGTGCAGTAGTGTAACAACAGTGCTCGAATATTCGACGAGACATGGTGAGAAAGAGAATCGAATCCATCATCATGAAACTGTTGGTATGTACCTAGTACACTAATACGAAGGCGAAGACTGAGGTCACGTCCAATTAGCCAGTCTGTCATTGTAACTAAAGCGGCGATGACCTTGAAGTCGTAGGTCAATACGAGTGGTGGCAGCCATGTTGTTTTGCGGGCAGCCGTCTGTGTTTGTGAATGAATAACACAATAGAGACACACGTGATATGTCTTGCACAGAGACGTCGCTCTGTGTACACACACGCTACGTCCAGCTGTGGACTATTTACTTTGTAGCTGTTGTGTGTCAGAAGTCCGCGTGACGTAAATATACGTACGGAGAGCGCCTTTTGTTTGTAGGCAGGTCAAGGTAAAGATGAGGCTGTGCTTAGGTAAGCCTTTAATGGTAAACATTACCTGAATTATATTTAAGGTGAAGGTAAAGGTAGAGTTCTCCTTAGAACAGGCCACGAAAGCCCAGAGGGGGAGTAGAGGTATAGCTGTACTATTTCTTTAACCCTGGCACTAGATGAGGGTGGGTGGTCAACTCCACGCTCCGGCCGCTTTACCCCCGGGAAAGAGACCCGGTACCCATTTTATAGAAGGCTGGGTGGGCCACAGGGCCGGTTTGGACGGCTGCGAAAAATCTCGCCCCCCACCGGGATTCGATCTACGGACCGTCCATCTCGTAGCGAGTCGTTATACCGACTACGCTATCCCGGCTCACGAATTATATTTAAACATTAAGTTTGTACCGCGCAGTAAACACGCTCTATCTGGGTTATAACAAGACAGGCAATGTACGTATAAACTTAACATTGAGGCGCATTCACATAACTATTGTTGCCGTGGAAAAGCGATATGTATTTCGTATTCGGAGCGTCTCTCTGTAACCTTAGTTACCCAGCATGCAAAGCGCATGCGCCGTATTATGTGGTCATGTGTGGCCTGTTTGACTCTACCATATTTTTCCACATTATCTCGTAAACGGCACGATTTTCGTAAAAAAAAAACTTACTGAATGTAAAATGTGTGTTTTGTATTTTTTAACAACTTTGTCGGAAACATTTCTCATTATAAGTAGAATTCAGCGAGATATTATCATAAATGTACATAGGTCCTCGTGTAAAATACCCGTTATTCTTGTTAGATTTTAATGAAACTTGAATTTTCTCGACATATTTTCGAAAAGTACCTAAATATAAAATTTCGTGAAAACCTGTACAGTGGGAGACGAGTTGTTCCATGTGGATCGACAGATGGACAGACAGCCAGCCAGACAGACAAGACAGATAGACAGACCTGACGAAGGTAATAGTCACTTCCAGTAAGTAAAACCTGAATGGGGAAATGTTAGCTTTTTTGTTTTGAGCATCGTACAAATCACAGAAATACACACTATGGGCAGAACGTAGAATCATTTTGTGTTAAGCCTGGTGATACGTAAAGTAACCTCTGGGCTTCAGAGTGCTAAGCACCGTGCCATGACGTCATATGGGAGAGTGAAATTATAGCTTGCTTAACCTTGGCTGTAGAAGGAGCTGGTAGGTCAGCTCGACGCCCCGGCCGGTTTACCTCCGGGGAAGGAGACCCTGTCCGCTTTCAACTTACATTACCGCGAAAACTCCGTCATCCAGCCTGTAGCCTATTCCTATACCGACAGAGCTGTCGGTTCTTAAGCAGGTGTTCTGTTTGCAGACGCATATTTCTCAGTAGTAAATTCCGTGACTGATTTCTAAGTAGCTCTTAGAAATCGAAAATAACAACGCAATAATATATAAAATGAATGTCCATGTTTAACTGGGGCACGCGGTGGTGCAGTTAGTTGAGGCACTGCGCCACAAGCCGGAATGACACCATCGATTCCCGATGGTGTCATTGGAATTTTCATCGACATAATCCTTCCGGCCGCACTATGGCCCTGGGGTCGACGCGGCCTCTAACAGAAATGAGAACCAGGAATATTTCCTGGGGGGGGGATAAAGGCGGCTGGTGCGTAGAGCTACAACCTTACGACCTTCATGTGCCGAATGTCTTGAAATCCGGGAGCCTCAACCTTCTGGAAAACTCAGCACCTGTTCAGGCATGTAATGGGGTTGCTTTACATTTACGACGTTTAAATATGGCAATAAAAATTAAATGCTTAGTAAAATACGTATTTATGCTAAAGATTCAAGTTTTCTGGGTTGTGGCGCTGTTATGGGGTGAAGGTCGAAGGCTCGCAGTCAGGTCATCTTTAGCATCTAGCGTCTAGCAGTACTATAAAATGGCGGCACTGCGATTCTTCAGAATATCTCTTCTTGGACTGATTCACACTCTGAATATGAAGGAATTACGATACTGCGAATAGTCGGGAGCTGCTCACCCAATGTAACTGCGTCACATCCTACACGGCTTGAATCTTCAGCAACAATGCCGTGAGGAACTTAAATCTCGCAAAGTATTTAGGCTGCAAATACTCGTAGTTTCCTGTCCTTAATATATACAGAATATGTATTAATTCATTTCGTAGTCTGTCTTACGACAGGTCCAAAGCGAGTTCTCCAGACAGTGTGATGTAGGGCTTTTTTTTTCAATTTACAATATCCTCTCGTTTCCTTAAGACCATTAAGCAGTTGCTTAAGTCTTCTTCCTCATCTTCCCGTCACTTCTGTACGTCCCCTTTACCGTTCCTTCAGTCACGTGTTTCAGAAGGCAGTTTCTACGCAAGATGTGACCAATCCAGTTAGCCTTTCTTCTTTTTATTGTATTTACGATATTCCTCTCCTCCTTGACTCTGTGTAATACTTCTTCATTTCTCACACGATCGGTCCAACTGATCTTCTCCATTCTTCTCCAGCACTACATTTCACAACTTTCCAGGTATTTCTGATCTACTTTCCGAAGTGTCCAAGTTTCAGCACCAGCTATGATCCAAATGTAGCATTTTGCTAGTTTCTTTCTTAAATTTAAGTCAGATTTGCTGGTGAAAAGCGTCTTCTGCTTGTTGAATGCTGCTTTTGCCATGGCAGTCCTAGATTTAATTTCACTTTCCTTCTCCAGTTACTTTTACGTCGTTCACCTTACGTTATTGCAGAAAAATTCAAATTCGTATTTCGTGCCCGCTCAACCTTAGCATCTTTGCCAACATCGTTGCCGAGGTGTCTGTACCAGTTCGCTCTATCGCACGCGGTGCTCAAAGGGGCAAAAATGTGACCATAAAACACCTCACATAAATTTCTTTGTAACGTGGCTTACCCTCGCAAATGCATTATCCGAACTGTAGTCAGTGGCGGCCCGGCCCGTCTATATAGGGGAACTAGGCGGTCGCCTGGGATGCCTATGTGAGTGGGACACCAAACGCGAGGGAATATATTGAATTAAAAAGAAATTCAATTTGCTTCCTTTTCATAAACAAAGTGAATTTGTACCCACTAACACTAACGATTTTAATTAACATTTTTATACATCCGATCTGCTCTTGGAGAGAGAGAGAGAGAGAGGCACCTAGTGCTTTGTTCACCTAACACCTAGTGCTTTGTTCACCTAACACCTAGTGCTTTGTTCACCTAACACCTAGTGCTTTGTTCACCTAACACCTAGTGCTTTGTTCACCTAACACCTAGTGATTTGTTCACCTAACACCTAGTGATTTGTTCACCTAACACCTAGTACTTTGTTCACCTAACACCTAGTACTTGTTCACCTAACACCTAGTGCTTTGTTACCTAACAACTAGTGCTTTGTTCACCTAACACATAGTACTTGTTCACCTAACACCTAGTGCTTTGTTCACCTAAAACCTAGTGCTTTGTTCACCTAACACCTAGTGCTTTGTTCACCTAACACCTAGTACTTTGTTCACCTAACACCTAATACTTGTTCACCTAACACCTAGTGCTTTGTTCACCTAACACCTAGTGCTTTGTTCACCTAACACCTAGTGCTTTGTTCACCTAACACCTAGTACTTGTTCACCTAACACCTAGTACTTGTTCACCTAACACCTATTGCTTTGTTCACCTAACACCTATTGCTTTGTTCACCTAACACCTAGTACTTGTTCACCTAACACCTAGTGCTTTGTTCACCTAACACCTAGTGCTTTGTTCACCTAACACCTAGTGCTTTGTTCACCTAACACCTAGTGCTTTGTTCACCTAACACCTAGTGCTTTGTTCACCTAACACCTAGTGCTTTGTTCACCTAACACCTAGTGATTTGTTCACCTAACACCTAGTGATTTGTTCACCTAACACCTAGTACTTTGTTCACCTAACACCTAGTACTTGTTCACCTAACACCTAGTGCTTTGTTCACCTAACACCTAGTGCTTTGTTCACCTAACACCTAGTACTTTGTTCACCTAACACCTAGTACTTGTTTCACCTAACACCTAGTGCGTTGTTCACCTAACACCTAGTGCTTTGTTCACCTAACACCTAGTACTTGTTCACCTAACACCTAGTACTTGTTCACCTAACACCTAGTGCTTTGTTCACCTAACACCTAGTGCTTTGTTCACCTAACACCTAGTACTTGTTCACCTAACACCTAGTGCTTTGTTCACCTAACACCTAGTGCTTTGTTCACCTAACACCTAGTACTTTGTTCACCTAACACCTAGTACTTTGTTCACCTAACACCTAGTGCTTTGTTCACCTAACACCTAGTACTTTGTTCACCTAACACCTAGTACTTTGTTCACCTAACACCTAGTGCTTTGTTCACCTAACACCTAGTACTTTGTTCACCTAACACCTAGTGCTTTGTTCACCTAACACCTAGTACTTTGTTCACCTAACACCTAGTACTTTGTTCACCTAACACCTAGTGCTTTGTTCACCTAACACCTAGTGCTTTGTTCGCCTAACACCTAGTACTTTGTTCGCCTAACACCTAGTGCTTTGTTCACCTAACACCTACTGCTTTGTTCACCTAACACCACCGCCGGTTGCCTCTTGGCCGTTTACACCCTATACCTAAATTAGTTTAGGGGCTGAACAGGCGCTGATTGTATACTTTACAGTAGCGGTTCCCAACCTCAGGTCGCGACCCAAATCAGGGTCGCGGGGGTGTGACGTAGGGTAGCGAGAGGGTTTTATGGAGAACTCGATAATTATGGAAAGAAATCAAATTTGTGTCTAAATTCAAACAGAATGATCGAAAATATGTAATTATTGAATCTGTGTTTATTAATTTTAACATACTGGAGCAATTACATTTTAAATAACTAATGTTATTGTATAGTACAACGTAGTTGTACTTAAAGCCATAGTATGAGATATTTAAATAAAGATTTGTTTCTTCCATGTTCCATGTTTCATGTATTTAATATTGTCCCAAAAAATATTGCATTTTACAAGTAACATTAAAAATCCAATATTTTTAAATAAACGACAGTGTTATGTGTGTTCAAGAACAGACATTAGTACTAGTTCATTTACAGTAAATATCACTGACTATTGCCGTTTTCGTGGTAGTGTCGCGGGTCACATACCATTTGCTACTTTAGGGTCACACACATAAAAGTTTGGGAGCCGCTGCTTTGCAGTTTACAAATATAACAGAAAGGATACTGCAGGCAAATAGTGAATTTTATATCTAATCACTTTAGCTAACCAGTTAAGGTTGTTGTCGTAGGCCTATTTGCATCATATGTGTCAGCACCTTCACAGGATGGCATCGTTGTCTCTAAGACACTATTGCATTGGGTCAAAGCTAAGGCAAAAGCACGGGTTGATTAATGAGTTCGCGATTGTTAGAATGTGTTAACAGGAAGTGACGTAATTAGTGCTTGCCTGTACACTGATGGGGGCCACGCGGTGGCGCAGCCGGTTGAGGCACTGCGCTACAGGCCGGGATGTCGTGGGTTTGATTCCCGATGTTGTCATTGACATAATCCTTCCGGCCGCACTGTGGCCCTGGGATCGAATCATCCTCTAACATAAATGAGTACAAGGACTAGTTCCTGGGGGTAAAGACGGCCGGTGCGTAGGCTGATAACCTTGCAACATTCATGTGCCAATTATCTGGAAATATGGGAGCCTCAACCTCCTAGAACCCTCGGGGCCTCTTCAGGCCTGTAATGGGATTGCTTTACCTCTCTATCCGTACACTAAAGAGGAACAGTTAGTGTAATTTTTGCATACGTAATGCCGGCCACACACGCTCCGGCGGCCTGTCAGTTCTGCCTGCACAGTTATGCCTGCGACAGGCCGCCGGAGCGTGTGTAGGGTCCGGCACACCTTTCAGTTATAACTGTACAGGCGGCCGGAGCAAATACGAAAACTCGTTCGACCAACCGGCAGGCCGGAGGACTGCGCAGGCGTACCGGAGCGTGTGTAGGTTCCGGCTGGCCGCCGGCCGGCCGGAACGGCGTCAATTCAGGGCACGTGTTGAAGCCAGTCAGAACCTCCTCATCACTGTATTTTTCTTTTCAATTAATGGCGCCACTAATGAAAGGAGTTGTAAGTATGTTTCTTCATCCATTCACAAATAATTATGCCAGTCTTTAGGGGCCAGCTTCAACTCAGTCAAGAAATTTACATGGGAATACGTGTTTCTTTTTTGTAACCACTCTTTACACCACATTTTACGCTTATTTTTGCGCTTACTTTTACTCTTCATAGCTATTAGCAAGCCAACAATAGCGAGCGTGTCGTCGTCTGTTGAGGACATGATCAAGACTACCGGGATTCGCCTGAACGTGTGTGAGGACTTCAGTTTATCCGGCCGCCTATCTTCAGGCGGCCTGCGCAGGCAAAACTGACAGGCCTACCTGAACGTGTGTGGCCGGCATAAGTTTCGCGAGTTACAAAACTTGACGGCTCCCACGTGAAAGATAAGACTGCAGCTTGTCGCGTCTATGATGGGTGGGTAAAGAAACTAGGTTTGTCTAATGCCGCAAAATTCTTTCAGGGTAAACTTCCCCCAAGTACATCGTTTCGATATACTTCGCACCTCTCTTCTGCTTAACGCCAACGCATATTAACCCTTTACGTCCGAACGGTAAAACACTGTCCCGCAACGCCATGTCGTTTTCAAAATTTTCTGCCTCTATAATTACACGTCTCCTTTTTCACAATATTTGTCTAAAAAGGCTTGTACAGGCATGAAAGATTGTGTGAAATTTAATTCTAGTTAAAATTATCACTAATGAGGTTTATTTTTTCTACTAATATACTTACGATTTTTCCAGCAGTCACGTATTATTTACATACATCTGCAGGCAGTGGTTCATCATGGCGAAGTGAAGCAAATACACACACATATAGGACCTTCCGACAAGTCTCTCTTCCTTCATACAGCCCCTTCTGTAAAATCCACAACCCCTTCACCCTCATTATTTCATCAAGAAGACGCTACTGAAAATATCAGTTCAGTAATTACAACAGTTATATTTACGTACATTTGTGTGTTCCGCTTTTCAATGTTAGTGTCAGTTGCTCCTCAGAAATACAGTTTAGTATGATATATCTCGATACATGCGGTAGCACACAACTCTATGTTGCATTCTCGACACTTGGCTTTCCTTCTTTATTCTTCGTCTTTTGCGGAACACACGTCGCTGAATTCTCTTACACAGCATAAGCCGGTGTCTGATTTCTCTGATGGTGACTCAAACGTCTGCACTGCCTGGCTTATCGCATGTTATTGCTAGGACAGGCAGTGGACTGAACTGTTGAGTGGAAGATAGACATAAGCATGAACCTAAACTTGAAACTAGTCACGAATAAATCCTTATACAGAATGAAGGACATTTGCCTGTGGTCCCATACTGCACTAACCACAGCAACGAACGTCTGTATTCATTCCTTTCTCCTCCCACTGATTGCATATGAACTCAGCACCCAGGTAAACCTGCACTACCACGAAAACTAAACACATTATAAGACTGCAAACTAAACAGCGTCTCAGGAAATACGGTGATATGTACAGTCAGCTCCAAATTTATAGCACATGGTCTCCACTTACAACAAGAGATTTTTGAAAAGAATAAATCTAGAAAATGAAGCTTAAAGTGAAAAATAAACAAAATAAAAAAAGACCTTCAACTAAGCTGCGTAAAAATAGGTGGATTTTATTGAAACTTGCGTAACGGGTAGATGGATTCATTCTTCAGCGTGTACTTTCTGTTTGAAGTTTTTATCTTAAAAATGTATAAATACAACAGATAATATCAGCACGTGCGACAACGAGCATTTAAAGCGAAAAGAACCCCGGCCGTCAGCGGCCACTTTGGGATTTATATCTCCCGTACTCCTAAAGATTAAACTGACGTGGGATTTATGGTGGACAAAGTGGCATTGGAATAGGTTTTTGTCAGAGTGCTCGGCTTTCCACTCTCAGTGTCATTCCAACAGTGCTACGTATTTATCTTCACCTGCACGATACTGCCACCGCAACGACAAGTGGGCCAGTTTTGGGAACCGTAAACAAAAGCAATGCTCTTTTGGAAATAGGGGAGCATTGTACTTTCTGTGGCGCAACAGCCCAACTCGGGCCTAGGCCGCCTCATTGTTGAGGTTTCTAGATCACACACATTAACACACACATACCAAACATACAACCTGTAGGACTCCTCTGGACGAGTGATAAGCTCATCGCAGAAGCCGCTACCTACAGACACAACAGACACAAGAGACAACATCCATGCCCTTAGCGGGATTCGAACCCGTGATCCCAGCAATCGAGCGGCTTCAGACCTACGCCTTAGACCGCACTGCCACCGGGCTCGGCATAGCTTTATTGCATTGAAGCATTCGTCTAAACTTCAATCTCATTTTGAAAAGTGGAGTATTATGCTATAGTATATCTTTCGGTGGCTTTTGTAACAATACGTAGGAAGCCATAGGCCTACTTGTTTGACAGGATCTCATAATACTCCATTCCAGGAGCTTGCATCTGTATGTCTCACTCTGAAATGCTGGCTTCCGGTTACCTACGCAGTGCAAGCCGCATTCTGTGTATTTCTGATCCTTTGAAGCCTGCAATTCAACTAAACATTACCTTCCAGCGAGAAGGTTCCATTACAAATGCCAGTCAGTGTCTGTTCTTCTGGGATGTGGCGCTGCGCCCTCCCGACATTTCGAGAGAGCGATGTGGTCTCATCTTTAAGGGTCGAAACGTCCAAGAAGAATGAACCTCCTTCTTCGACACTTTGGTCCCAGAAACAAAACATCCAATGACGCAGTGTTACATCAGAGCACAACTAACACCTCATCCATAGCGCTTAAAAAAACTGGAACCTCGCAGTTCCGGTCGGCTAATTTTGTTTAGGGATTCCGATTCAATTTTGGGACTCGTGAGTTAAACCTTGAAATTCAGACTCCATATTACGATCTTCAGGGATGTGATGCAACGTAGTTTGGTGAATGGGTACCAATGTGCTGCTTCCGAAGGATGATACCAACGTATGGAAGTACACAGGGTCATATACCGGACACTCATGGCCGACAGAATCTCAAATATCACATTATCAGTTTTATCAAACAGTCATATGGATAAAAGAACGCCCCTCCCCGCCTCCGGTATAGACATGTCCTACTCGAAGAACTCTTCAGCATTAGCATTAGGACTACCGTTGTTCTTGGCGGAACATCAGATTCTGGCACAAGTTTCGCTAGATGGGTCTTGTGACCACTGCAGTGCAGCTGTGGTTACGGCGGTACAGTTGTGTTTACTGCAGTGCAGCTGTGGTTACGGCGGTGCAGTTGTGTTTACTGCAGTGCAGCTGTAGTTACGGCGGTGCAGTTGTGTTTACTGCAGTGCAGTTGTAGCTACAGCGGTGCAGTTGTGTTTACTGCAGTGCAGTTGTAGCTACAGCGGTGCAGTTGTGTTTACTGCAGTGCAGCTGTAGTTACGGCGGTACAGTTGTGTTTACTAGAGTGCCGTTGTGGCCACTGCAGTGCAGTTGTGGTTACGGCGGTGCAGTTGTGTTTACTGCAGTGTGGTTGTGGCCACTGCAGTGCAGCTGTGGTTACGGCGGTGCAGTTGTGTTTACTACAGTGCAGCTGTAGTTACGGCGGTGCAGTTGTGTTTACTGCAGTGCAGCTGTAGTTACGGCGGTGCAGTTGTGTTTACTGCAGTGCAGTTGTAGCTACAGCGGTGCAGTTGTGTTTACTGCAGTGCAGTTGTAGCTACAGCGGTGCAGTTGTGTTTACTGCAGTGCAGCTGTAGTTACGGCGGTACAGTTGTGTTTACTACAGTGCAGTTGTGGCCACTGCAGTGCAGTTGTGGTTACGGCGGTGCAGTTGTGTTTACTGCAGTGTGGTTGTGGCCACTGCAGTGCAGCAGTGGTTACGGCGGTGCAGTTGTGTTTACTACAGTGCAGCTGTAGTTACGGCGGTGCAGTTGTGTTTACTGCAGTGCAGCTGTAGTTACGGCGGTATAGTTGTGTTTACTGCAATGCAGTTGTGGCCACTGCAGTGCAGTTGTGGTTACGGCGGTGCAGTTGTGTTTACTGCAGTGTGGTTGTGGCCACTGCAGTGCAGCTGTGGTTACGGCGGTGAGTTGTGTTTACTGCAGTGCGGTTGTGGCCACTACAGTGCAGCTGTGGTTACGGCGGTGCAGTTGTGTTAACTGCAGTGCAGATGTGGTTACGGCGGTGCTGTTTTGTTTACTGCAGTGCAGTTGTGGCCACTGCAGTGCAGCTGTGGTTACGGCGGTGCAGTTGTGTTAACTGCAGTGCAGTTGTGGTTACGGCGGTGCTGTTGTGTTTACTGCAGTGCAGTTGTGGCCACTGCAGTGCAGTTGTAGTTACAGAGGTGCAGTTGTGGTTACTACAGTGCAGTTGTGGCCACTGCAGTGCTGCTGTATTTTCGACGGTGCGGTTGTGGCCACTGCAGTGCAGCTGTAGTTACAGAGGTGCAGTTGTGGTTACTACAGTGCATTTGTGGCCACTGCAGTGCTGCTGTAGTTGCGACTATGCGGTTGTGGCCACTGCAATGCACCTGTAGTTACGGCAGTGCAGTTGAGTTAGCTGCAGTGCAACTGTAGTTACATCGGTGCAGTTGTGGCCACTGCAGTGCAGCTATAGTTACGGCGGTGCTGTTGTGGTTACTGCAGTGCAGTTGTAGCTACTGCAGTGCAGACGTAGTTACAGCGGTGCAGTTGTGGTTACTACAGTGGAGTTGTGGCTACTGCAGTGCAGCTGTAGTTACAGCGGTGCAGTTGTGGTTACTGCAGTGCAGTTGTGGCCACTGCAGTGCAGCTGTAGGTACAGCGGTGCAGTTGTGGTTACTGCAGTGCAACTGTTGTTACAGCGGTGCAGTTGTTGTTACTGTAGTGCAGTTGTGGTTACTGCAGTGCAACTGTAGTTACAGCAGTGCAGTTGTGGTTACTGCAATGCAGCTGTGGTTACTGCATTCCAGTTGTAGCTACTGCAGTGTAGACGTAGTTACAGCGGTGCAGTTGTGGTTACAACAGTGGAGTTGTTGCTACTGCAGTGCAGTTTTGGCCACTGCAGTGCAGCTGTAGTTAGAGCTGTGCAGTTTTGGCCAATGCAGTGCAGTTGTGGCTACTGCAGTGCAGCTGTAGTGACAGCGGTGCAGTTGTGGTTACTGCAGTGCACTTGTGGTTACTGCAGTGCAGTTGTGGCCACTGCAGTGCAGCTGTAGTTACAGCGGTGCAGTTGTGGTTACTGCAGTGCAGCTGTAGTTACAGCGGTGCAGTTGTGTTTACTGCAGTGCAACTGTAGTTACAGCGGTGCAGTTGTGGTTACTGCAGTGCAACTGTAGTTACAGCGGTGCAGTTGTTGCCACTGCAGTGCAGCTGTATTTATAGCTGTGCAGTTGTGGCCACTGCAGTGCAGTTGTAGCCACTTCAGTGCAGCTGTAGTTACAGCGGTGCAGTTGTTACTACAGTGCATTTGTGGCCACTGCAGTGCAATTGAGGCTACTGGAATGCAGCTGTAGTTAGAGCGGTGCAGTTGTGTTTACTGCAGTTCAGCTGTATTTATATCGGTGCAGTTGTGGTCACTGCAGTGCAGATGTGGCCACTACAGGGCAGGTATGTCCCACTGCAGTGTAGCTGTAGTTACTGCGGTGCTGTTGTGGTTAGTGCAGTGTAGCCGTAGTTACGACGGTGCAGTTGTGGTTAGTTCAGTGTAGCTGTTGTTAGAGCGGTGCAGTTGTGTTTACTGCAGTTCAGCTGTATTTATATCGGTGCAGTTGTGGTCACTGCAGTGCAGATAAGGCCACTACAGTGCAGCTGTAGTTACGGACGTGCTGTTGTGGTTACTGTAGTTCAGTTGTTATTACTAATGTTTATGAACATTACATCCAGGTCGATGTACAACTGCACAATACTTTAATTTGACACCTGGCCCTGTACCTTCTATTATTACTGTCGACTCTCACCGTCTCCCTGTCTCTCATTTCGCCGTGAAATGTATGATACTGTCCTAATTTCTTGTGGTCAACAGAGTCACAGGCTTAAGGTTCGTTTTCACGGGGATAGTTTACGAGCTGGTAAGTCGAGCTGGCAAGTAGGTTACCGGTAAGTTTAGTATTGCCACTAGGCCGGGTCAGTTACTGGGAAGTAGGCACTGCTGTCGGACAATGTGGGAAAACGCTGTTGATGAAGTGGTTGATGCTTCTTTAATCGTCAGCTCCTGCTCCACTTTTTTTTTTTTTTGGATTTTTCATCTTCACAAGCTTCACGTTCTTTATACTTTTAATTTTCTTTCGTAAACATCCACACCTTCGACAGCCACATTATTTTTTAATAGTTCGCCCATTAGTTTTGACATCGCACTGTCGCGTTTAATTTTATTGTTGTAGTCGGAATGTCGGATGTTCCAAAGACACTCAAAGTTCTCGTAGACATCTAAAAACTTGACAACTTCCTCACTATTCCACTTGGACACCATTTTTAATGATGTAACAATGCAAAACAATCAACACGTGGAGTCAAAACAAGCTATAAACATAACTTGACACTAGCCGCAGAGTGAGCTGGTAGGTGTTGCCACGGGGTTCTACATGCCCGCTCGTAGATCATGTGACCGGTAACAAGACAGCAAAGCAGCCCGGTCGTCAACTCTAGGTGGCCCTATCCGGGTACGCGAATAAGTAGATAGTGCGGCTGTTGCTACGGGGCAACTTCACTTACCGCTCGCACTAGCGGCTCGTAAACTATCCCCGTCAAAACGTACCTTTACAGAACGCTGTCGTATTTGAAGATAAAGCATTAGACAGAGAAACTTCACAAAGAAAACGAAGAATAATACACAATAAACCAATGTTTCTGCAAGAATGTCAGATAAGGAAGACATAAGTATCATAACGGATTTTATAATGATTACTAACCAGCTAACTACATGCAGCAGAGTCCTTACTTAGAAGCTCACATTTCTACAGTTTGTCCAGTAATTCTCCGCACTGTCATTTTCACAAGGCCATAACATGTCCTTTTCTCGAGCTACATGAATCCAGTCCAAACGCCAGCAAACTATTACGTTAAGTATACAGTGTTTAAGCCAACTAACTGCACATTTAACCATAAATATTTATAAATTTGTGATGCTCCTGCTACATGTTTCGGCCGCTATAGACCATCTTCAGGGAGGTCATTTACAAAGGAATACGTTTATAATAAATGCTGTCCGAGATATGCATTTTTTTTTCTATGGCTCGACAGCCCTATATGGGCCTGGGCAGAGACCTCTACCTGACAACAACACAACACTCACAACAGACAGACATCCATGCCCCCGGCGGGATTCGAACCCAAATCCTAGTAAGCGAGCGGCCGAACGACCCACGTCTTAGACCGCGCGGCCACTGGGATCGGCAAGATACGCATATATGAAGTTAAAATACAGTGTTATCTATTAAAATGTTGCTGAAATGTACAAAATGCAGAGTAATTACATTTATTTTTACATTTTGAACATTTTAGCAATATTTTAATTGATAACATTGTATTTTAAATTTATATATGCACATCTTGGACAGAATTTATTATGAATGTATTCCTTTGTAAATTATCTCCCTGAAGATGGCTTATAGGGCCGAAACATGTAGGAGGAGCGTCACAAAATAACAGATATTTATGGTTGCATGTGCTGTTAGTTGGATTGAACATTTGTGGTCAATAATTGTACGGAACATGTATGGCGTTATATGTCACGTTCTGGGTCCATTATGTTATATGTCACGTTCTGTGTCCATTAATGTTATATGTCACGTTCTGGTGTCCATTAATGTTATATGTCACGTTCTGGTGTCCATTAATGTTATATGTCACGTTCTGGTGTCCATTAATGTTATATGTCACGTTCTGGTGTCCATTAATGTTATAGTCATTCTGGTGTCATTAATGTTATATGTCACGTTCTGGTGTCCATTAATGTTATATGTCACGTTCTGGTGTCCATTAATGTTATATGTCACGTTCTGGTGTCCATTATGTTATATGTCACGTTCTGGTGTCCATCAATGTTATATGTCACGTTCTGGTGTCCATTAATGTTATATGTCACGTTCTGGTGTTCATCAATGTTATATGTCACGTTCTGGTGTCCATCAATATTATATGTCACTTCTGGTGTCCATCATGTTATATGTCACGTTCTGGTGTCCATTAATGTTATATGTCACGTTCTGGTGTCCATTAATGTTATATGTCACGTTCTGGTGTCCATAATGTTATATGTCACGTTCTGGTGTCCATTAATGTTATATGTCACGTTCTGGTGTCCATTAATGTTATATGTCACGTTCTGGTGTCCATATGTTATATGTCACGTTCTGGTGTCCATTAATGTTATATGTCACGTTCTGGTGTCCATTAATGTTATATGTCATCGTTCCTGTGTTTTTCCATGGTTTTAATGTTATATGTCACGTTCTGGTGTCCATTAATGTTATATGTCACGTCGGTGTCCATTAATGTTATATGTCACGTTCTGTGTCCATAGGTTATATGTCACGTTCTGGTGTCCATCAATGTTATATGTCACGTTCTGGTGTCCTTAATGTTTATGTCACTCTGTTCATTAATGTTATATGTCCGTTCTGGTGTCCACTAATGTATATTTTCACTCAATCAAGTATCCCATCCGTCACAATCCTTCGGTTTTCTACCATGATTCTATATGTAAATGTCTCTCACATAGCCAGAATATAATTAATTTGTAATAAGAGTTTCCCCACTTTCCTCTGTAGTAGGCCGGAAACTTAAGTTATTCCTTTGTAAACATTGTCTTATGCCGATATTAACAACGGATATTTTAAGTCAGTATATGCATTGCGCCGTTCCAGTGCCGCAGGTCTAAGCGTCGGTCTGCGGCCGCTAGTTGCTGGATTGCGTGTTCGAATCCCCGGCAGAGGTCTCTTTGTAGTTGTTGCAGTAAGTCTCTGCGACTGGCTGATCACTCGTCCAGAGGAGTCCTACCGCCTGTGGTGTGTCTGAGTGTGATCATGAAGCCTCGATAGTGAGGAGGCCCTGGCCCACTATGGGCTGTTGCGCCATTGGGGGGAAAAAATTGCATTTGCATTGCCATGCCTGTACTGCGCACTGTGCAGGTCTTATTAACAATTAGAATAGCCGTGAGTGTTGGGTGTGTAGACAGAAAGCCGAAAGTGGCAGAAACGAAAGCATTAAATTAATGTTACTGTAGAACAGGCAGCAATAAGGAGGCTACATGTTCACTGAAACAAAATGCAGGTACTTGAGAGCCTGAATGGACATTTCCAAAGACATTGTGTATAATAAGCTTTCATTTCATGATGCCCATACCCCTGTATTATCGTATGTTGTAAACCAATATCGCAGTAATATCTTTAGTTTTTTTTATATTTTCCATACCGTGTATTATAATAATATATTTAAAACTTTCTACTCTACATGTTTCTGGCCCTTGCCTATCGATGTGTTGCAAACCATCATGGTCATTATAGTTTAGACTTTATATTTTACATTTATATTTTACATTTATATTTTCATTTATATTTTCATTTATATTTTACATTTATATTTTACATTTATATTTTACATTTATATTTTACATTTATATTTTGCATTTATATTTTACATTTATATTTTACATTTAATTTTTACATTTATATTTTACATTTATATTTTACATTTATATTTACATTTATATTTTACATTTATATTTTACATTTATATTTTACATTTATATTTTACATTTATATTTTACATTTATATTTACATTTATTTTACATTTATATTTTACATTTATATTTTACATTTTAACTTCCAATGTAAACACCACACGAACATTACCAGCAGATCTACTTGTGCATCTGACCACGTATTGTTATGTAATTGTTTTATACAATACCGACAGGTGTTCTCCCTGATGATGGACCGAAAGGGCCCGAAACATGTAGGAGTAGAAAGTTTTTAAATATATTATTATGAATCTGTGATCATTAAGTGCATTTGTTGGATAATGATGAAGAAAGTTTTAGTTCTGTTTTGTTGAAATATCAGTAAATGTTTCCTTCAAGTGACTACTAAATAAGGCGTCTATCAGGCAGGAACATTGTTGCGAACTACGATTACTGATATGTCTCTATACCTGTATTTGGAAGTAAGTTATCATCTCTGTGCGGAGAGCCTTTTTAAAATGCATGAAACAGTTCCAGAATCGATGAAGATATTGTCACAGAATTTTATATTACTTAAGTTTTCCTATTTGGTTAAAATACTACAAAAATAACGGACATGTTACACGTAAAGTTAGTCTACACGCGCTTCTGACATCTTGAGACTTCAACTGACGCCTAACTCTCTAAATGTTTATCATACAAACAATATTTTGAACAACACTTGTAGAACAGACACTTCGCATACAGCGCATTCTGTCCGTGAGCCTCGCAGTTATTCAGATAAACGAAATGGAGGGAAATGGGTCAGAATTTTAAGCTGTGCTTGGGGGCCAGTGTCTCAAATTCTTATTTTTTTTACATTTTAAGAGTTACTAAACGAATACATACTGTGGAATTTACTACTGCCGTCAAATAATGGGACATAAACTTCACAAAATTTCTAAGTTTGAAGAATATAATGCCCGTTAATATTAGCATGATCGCGCATTTTTAATGTAAAATTAAACGTCCATTTAATGTGATAAAAAAATGGGGTTGATAGAATGTTACCCTGCGATTCCATTACTGTGCAGCTCTGGGAATGAAGTGTCAGAAAGCGTATGGCGGATAAATGAGCTATGCAACAAGCCACAGGTTCTTTCTGCGAATTCCTGGCCTGCGTGCTTCTTGAATATACGTGTATAGAATTAGTCAAGACGTCTGTTCACATGTCACTACACACGATCAAGATGTCTGTCTTCCAGCCCGAACAGTGATCATGTAAACAGAGAGCAGTTCGCTTTACTACATTGATCCTAGATTCCCCCCACCCCTCAGTCCTAGCGTTGCCTTGCCAACCGCCCTGCTTGCATGTGGAGACCTCTGGCTGGCCTCGTGACGTCACAGGGATGCTGCTCGGGTTTGGGCAGAGTCGGGCGTCTGGTTGCACAGGATTCAGGATTACAAGGTCTGGCGTTCCAGTGCGGGCGGCCATTTCTGTTGTCGTGTATGAAATCTGTGAATGCATAATCTTCAGTTGTGGCTCGTTTGGAAGACACGCTGACATGCTCCTAAAGTGTTGACTAGCCATCTTGTTTGAGTCGGTGAACAGCAAATGGCGTAACGCTCATATTGTATTCTGCAAAGTGCCTTCTAGTTCGTTTTCTGAGGAAGGGACATCAAGATGAACACCGAATGTGCCTTGCATTGGAGCATAAGGAACATGGATTGATGACGCCGACGTGGCGCGATGGTGGAGTCGTCCTCCACCCTGCCCCGGTATGGGCGACGCCCCTTCCATGTGGTGTCCAGTGCCCTACGTCGCCGCCGCAACAAGACAGTGCACTTCGGTGACAACCTGCTGGCTTCGGAATTCCTAGAGCCCAATGTGCAGCAGCTCTTCACCTTCATAGAGACGGTGCTGAGCGCCTGGGTTCTGGACGAGGATGGCGACGACAACGGTAGGAGGCGCAGGAGTAGAAGCCTCCAACACACCAAGAGAACGCCGTCTGATGTGGTGGAACTCATTGGAAAGGGGCTTAATGGTGACAGGGATATCGGATGTCCGAGGTTCAAACATAAGCACTGGAACATCGCGCCTGACCGATGCAATGCCAGTTTCCTCAGTAAGGTAACACGCACCTGCTTGCCGATCCTGATAATTGTACAGCTGATCACAAACCTTCTGTCTTTCATGGAAGTCGAAGATTCATTACTGTGTTGAAAGGAGCATATTGCTGTGCACATTAATACACATTCTTCCATCTATATCTAGTTTTCTGAGAAGTCTTTACCTTGAGATTTTTCAACGGAAATTATGTACGTATTCTCAGCCTCTGCATGCGTGCTACATGTCTCACCAATCTTATTATCCTTCATTTGATCACCTTAATATTTTTATGTGAAATTACGCGTTTCCTCATTGTGGCTTTTTCTGCAGCCTCCTGTCACTGCTTCTGTCTTAGGCACAAACATTTTCCTCAACACCCTGTTCTCACACTCATGACGACTCACGTGTTCTGGAATGTGACGCCACGTCGATCGGTAAATATTTACCGACGTTTCGGAGGAGTTTGCCTCCATCTTCATGATTCTACAATGAAAGGACTATACTTAAAATCTGAGGATTGAGACATAAAATTCCTCCGAAACGTTGGTCACTATTTACCAACCGACACGGCGTCGCACTTCGGGACACTTGAATCTGTCTTTGAATAATGTCGTTGAAATACCGGAGCTTTCAACGTGCGACCTTCTTGATCCCGGCGTGCTCCACGCCTAAGATATTTACCACGCCTAAATATTTACCAAAATTACTGTTACCTAATTACCTATAACTTACGAATCAGTAGGGCACAAGGGGGTAACCGTCTGCCCGCCACAAACCTTGTGTTACTGAGTGCCGCCAGGTGTCTCTAGTTAACATTTGGATTACTGCTAAAATATTAATATTCTGAGTAGCTGCAAGTAGCATGTTATGAAACAGAATTAATGCTGCTGGTACACGTATGGATTTCTGATCATGTGGCCCGCTGGTAAAAAAAAATTGGACGCCCCTGCCTTAACGTGAGACACAAAATTTCACGTCCATACAGAACAATGGGTAAAATTATAGGTTTGTTGAATTTTTTTTTGGAATCATCATCCCGTTGTGTATATAATCGACTATTTCAATCTTTGTCACAGTAAACACAACACGTTTTACATGCACTGATTATTCTCTCTACAACATGTTTCGGCCACATACGCCGGCCATAATCTGGTAGACGTCGCAAGATTATAAAATGAAAAACATATGTTGAGGTGGAGACATCCCCTGTACAGTTGTAATTTATAAAACCGTATAATTACCTATTATTCCTTATGAGGAATAGTATTTATATGAATAATTTTAATATCTAAGTTGAGTATAATTATTAAAACACTGGGATGGCTAGATCTCTATTTCTTAGAAAAATATATAGTGGATCAGTCAAACACCGCCTCTTACCGAACCGATCCACCACATATTTTTATAAGAAACAGAGATCTCGCCCATCCCAGTGTATTAATAATTATACTCAGATAATTTTAACTACTAAAATGTACGCAAATACATAATATTCCTGATAGGGAATAATAGGTAATTATATGGTTTTATAAATTACAACTGTAAAGGGGAGGTCTCCACCTCAACATATGTTTTTCATTTTATAATCTTGTGACGTCTACCAGATTATGGCCGGCGTATGTGGCCGAAACATGTTGTAGAGAGAATAATCAGTGTATGTAAAACGTGTTGTGTTTACTGTGACAAAGATTGAAATAGTAGGTTTTGTGTTGTTGTTCTTAAACCACTGCATTTTAAACAGTGTCACCGAGTGTCGTGGTCGCGTTAGTATCACAGCTGCTTCGTGTTCGTGAAGTCCCGGGTTCAGATCTGTTCCCAGAAACCGGCTACATTGACTGCCGTTTTCGTTGTCTCCTTCAGTTCAGTCCAGTCCAGACAAAAGTCGGGTTAGTGCGTCAAATTAAGCCATGACACCTGCCTTCTACATCTTTCACAGTTCACCATTCAGTAATTGTCCCAACTTTCGACGCTATATACCGTGAGCAGTGTTGTCATTGGGAGCCGCTAAACTGTGAAACGTTACTCAATTTTCTGGCGGATTTAGACCCTAGTCATGAAATTTTGTTGTATTTTGTGTGTGATGAAACTTTTTAAGAAACCTGATGAAAGACCGATTTGTATTGTAGGTAAAGAGTGTTTGCTGAAACGATAAAAGCTAAAATTACGTGCGTCCTACAGTTTCCTTTGCGTAGAGCTCCCAATAACAAATCTGAATGTATATATCAATCTCTAAGATGAAGCATGATGACTGATGTAAGAACAGACTGTCAGTCCCATGTATGCCTTATACACGTTGGGCTAAGAACGTATAAACCTACTCGCTTTATCTTTACGCGCCTTGTAATTATTAGGTACACACAAACAGACAAATTTAACTGTATATGCTGTTTAATTATTGGGATTAAACATGCACACCTTCACTGTACGTTCGTTGCGGTAAATGCACATAAACATGCGCACTTCGACGTGTATACATGTTGTGGTAAGTACACACGAACATGCGCACTTCAACATGTATACATGTTGTGGTAAGTACACATAAACATGCGCACTTCAACGTGTAAACATGTTGCGGTAAGTACACATAAACATGCGCACTTCAACGTGTATACATGTTGCGGTAAGTACACATAAACATGCGCACTTCAACGTGTATACATGTTGCGGTAAGTACACATAAACATGCGCACTTCAACGTGTATACATGTTGCGGTAAGTACACATAAACATGTGCACTTCAACGTGTATACATGTTGCGATAAGTACACATAAACATGCGAAGATCAACATGTATACACGTTGCGGCAAGTACACGTAAACATGCGCACTTCAACGTGTATACATGTTGCGGTAAGTACACATACACATGTGCACTTCAACGTGTATACATGTTGCGGTAAGTACACATACACATGTGCACTTCAACGTGTATACATGTTGCGGTAAGTACACATAAACATGTGCACTTCAACGTGTATAAATGTTGCGGTAAGTACACATAAACATGGGCACTTCAACGTGTATACATGTTGCGGTAAATACACATAAACATGCGCACTTCAACGAGTAACCATGTTGCGGTAAGTACACATAAACATGCGCACTTCAACGTGTATACATGTTGCGGTAAATACACATAAACACGAGCACTTCAACGTGTATACATGTTGCGGTAAGTACACACAAACATGCGCACTTCAACGTGTATACATGTTTCGGTAATTACACGTAAACATGCGCACTTCAACGTGTATACGTGTTGCGATAAGTACACATAAACATGTGCACTTCAACGTGTATACATGTTGCGATAAGTACACATAAACATGCGCACTTCAACGTGTATACATGTTGCGGTAAGTACACATAAACATGCACACTTCAACGTGTATACATGTTGCGGTAAGTACACAGAAACATGCGCACTTCAACGTGTATACATGTTGCGGTAAATACACATAAACATGCGCACTTCAACGTGTATACATGTTGCGGTAAGTACACACAAACATGCGCACTTCAACGTGTATACATGTTGCGGTAAGTACACATAAACATGCGCACTTCAACGTGTATACATGTTGCGGTAAATACACATAAACATGCGCACTTCAACATGTATACATGTTGCGGTAAGTACACACAAACATGCGCAGTTCAACGTGTATACATGTTGCGGTAAGTACACGTAAACATACGCACTTCAACGTGTATACGTGTTGCGGTAAGTACACACTTCAACGTGTATACATGTTGCGGTAAGTACACACTTCAACGTGTATACATGTTGCGGTAAGTACACACAAACATGCGCAGTTCAACGTGTATACATGTTGCGGTAATACACGTAAACATGCGCACTTCAACGTGTATACGTTTTGCGGTAAGTACACACTTCAACGTGTATACATGTTGCGGTAAGTACACACTTCAAGTGTATACATGTTGCGGTAAGTACACACAAACATGCGCACTTTAAATTTAGACATGTTAAGTAGGGTCCACATATAAACATTCATGCCTTACCTTTATGCACATTGCCTTTAGTACACATAAACTTGCATATCGTAACTTTATACGCGTTGTGCTAAGAACTCAAATATTCATTCTTTAACTTTATGCACTTGGCGTTCAGTACATATAAGCATGCACACTTTAACGTTTATACACATTGCGTTAATAATCGTAGTTGTGCATATCGCCGGGGATAAAAGGATAAGTATTTGATTTTATTTCAGTAATCTAATTCCTTACTATAAGAAACAAACAGACGTACAGATTACGTGGGCGACGGGGAACAGAATGTTTACAGGCGCGTGACACTGAGACATGATTTTCAGTTTTTTAACCAACGAATGCACTTTCATTTCGTGAAAAAATTGCCTCAAACAGTGTAACGGTTCTGTGATAATACCAAATGGACCAGTGAACAGTGAAGTGAACTTATCAATGTACCGTGATGATGGCAGAGTTACGGCAGGGTGAATTGAACAGAAATACGAAAATAAAAAGTGCATTTGTTGGTTAAAAAACTGAAAATTAATGTCAAGATGCACGGTGAAACACAAACGTGACATTGATGTCAAGATGCACGGTGAACACAACGTGACATTGATGTCAAAGATGCACGGTGAACACAACGTGACATTGATGTCAAGATGCACGGTGAACACAACGTGAAATTGATGTCAAGATGCACGGTGAACACAACGTGACATTAATGTCAAAATGCACGGTGAACACAACGTGACATTGATGTCAAGATGCACGGTGAACACAACGTGAATTAATGTCAAGATGCACGGTGAACACAACGTGACATTGATGTCAAGATGCACGGTGAACACAACGTGACATTGATGTCAAGATGCACGGTGAACACAACGTGACATTGATGTCAAGATGCACGGTGAACACAACGTGACATTGATGTCAAGATGCACGGTGAACACAACGTGAATTAATGTCAAGATGCAGGAACACACGTGACATTGATGTCAAATCACGTGAACAACTATTATGTCAAGATGCACGGTGAACACAACGTGACATTGATGTAAAGATGCACGGTGAACACAACGTGACATTGATGTCAAGATGCACGGTGAACACAACGTGACATTGATGTCAAGAGTGCCACTGGTGATAACACAACGTGAAACTGTGACATGAATAAGGTGTGAATAAACGAAATAGAGAAAGTTGGCGCAGCTGCTTGGTTCATAACAAGAAACTAACTAACTAACTACCAATAGAGCACAGTCCTTCTTGAGAAGCTAACAGGTCGTCAGCTAGTCAAGAAATTCCCCGCATTTTATGGAACCTGAAGGTTCATTACCGCACTCACAAGAGCCCGCCACCTGTCCCTATCCTGAGCCATATCAATCCAGTTCATGCTCCCCATCCCACTTCTTGAAGATCCATTTTAATATTATCCTCCCATCTACGCCTGGGTCTTCCAAGTGGTCTCCTTCCCTCAGGTCTCCCCACCAAAACCCTGTATGCACCTCTCCCCTCACCCATGCGTGCTACATGCCCCGCCCACCTCATTCTTCTCGATTTGATCACCCGAATAATATTTGGTGATGAGTACAGATCATTAAGTTCCTCGTTATGTGGTCTTCTCCACTCCCCTGTTACCCCGTCCCTCTTAGGCGGTTCATAACAAGATGGAACTCAAAAGTAGTTCACTTTTTGTCACAGAAGAAAGATGAAGGCAAAAGAATCCGTCTGAATAGCCAGAGTTATCGGTCGTGGAGTCGAGAATGGCGTGATTTGTTGAATGCTGATGTGGCGTTCTACGTAAGTACACATATATCGCAGCGATATATTTACGGCGTTCTACGTAAATATATCGCAGCTTTGCCGACCTGTATGTATGGCGTGACCCGCGCAAGCAGGTCTAGGGGCACTTCCTCATCCCATTTCGCAGGGATGGTGTATCTCTTTGCTCTGTGGTGCAAGATTTACTGAGGCAGTCGACAGTTACTTGAGATTGAACAGTGGTGCCATCTGTCAGTACTGCTTCTTTGCCGCTGGGTTAGCTTAACAAGATGTCTGCTGTAGCACGTTTGTAACTTCTTAACTTACGTTTGATTTTGAAGGCGACACAACGAAACTAATTTCTTTCTTTAAACGCTTTCTTAAATCTTACTCTATATATTTGACCGTTAGAAATAATCTACAAGAAGAAGAATCTTTTCACCAGCAAACTGGACTTAAATTTAAGGAAGAAACTAGTAAAGTGCTACATTTGGAGCATAGCTTTGTATGGTGCTGAAACGTGGACACTTCTGAAAGTAGATCAGAAGTATCTGGAAAGTTTTGAAATGTGGTGCTGGAGAAGAATGGAGAAGATCAGTTGGACCGATCGTGTGAGAAATGAAGAAGTATTACATAGAGTCAAGGAGGAGAGGAATATCGTACATACAATAAAAAGAAGAAAGGCTAACTGGATTGGTCACATCTTGCGTAGGAACTGCCTTCTGAAACACGTGATTGAAGGAAAGTTAGAAGGAAGGATAGAAATGACGGGAAGACGAGGGAGAAGACGTAAGCAGCTACTGGATTACCTTAAGGGAAAGAGAAGATACTGGAAATTGAAAGAGGAAGCACTAGATCGCACACTGTGGAGAACTCGCTTTGGAAAAGGCTACGGACCTGTCGTAAGACAGACTGCAGAATGAATGATAACAACATGAGCTTTTGTTTACTTGTAACTCTTTTTCTCTGGGTAACCATACTTAGAGGTATTCGGAGTGCATAAATAAATTAACAGAAACAAGACACTCAGTGTACGTATAACGTAACATTGGGGCGCGTTCGCGTAACATTTTTTATTTTGCCGTGGAAAAGCAATAAGTATTGCATACTGTGAATGTGTGGCTGTAGCCTCAGTTATCCAGCATGCAAAGCGCATGCGCCGTATTATATTGTCATTGTGGCCTGTCTGGCTCTGCCATATTTTTCCACATTGTGTCATAAACGGCACGATTTTCGGAAAATATTTGAACATAAAATGTGCGTTTTGATTTTCTCTGCAACTTTTGTCGAAACATTTGTTATTCTAACAAGAATTTAGTGAGATGTTATTATAAAAGGACGTAGGTTTTCAAGTGGAAAACCGCTATTCTTGTCAGATTTTAATGAAACTTAGATTCTCTTGACAGATTTTCGAAAAATCCTCAAATATCAAATTTCATGAAAATCCGTCTAGTGGGAGTCTAGTTGTTCCATGCAGACAAGACATAATTACATGACTAAGCTAATAGTCGGTTATCGCAATTTTGCGAGCTGGCCTAAAAATTTGTCGTAGAAAGAGGAATTATTTCTCGGTGACCTGTTGAATCACCACATGGCTGCCAACATCTCTGTGGATGCCAACAGATAGCCAACCCTACCGATGACAGTTTCCTGTTTCATAGCTTTTGTTTATAATTCTGAAGGTGTTTCATCAAGAAATCATTATCATCAACAGGATTTAAGCCATTTTCTGGCTTGTACGTCTTCATGGGTGTGGATATCTCCATCTTTATCTTGCTCGACATATGCTTCTTCTGCCGGTTGGGATATATTCATACACTAAATTGGGAAAGGCTTATCGTTCATTCTAAACAAATGTTGTGTGCATGTATGTTTATAAGCCACAATAATTTCATGCAAGTTATTAAATTCTTCTTGTATTGTTTCATTTGTTTTATGGCCATCAAATGTATATGCTGCACTAACCTAACAAATTTCGTCTCCGCTGCTTCAGTCCTTCTGTCGTTTTGTTTCGTGAGCGCCAAGCTCATCAGCACGAAAACCATACGACCCCAAGGAAATTAGCGTCGATGTCTCATCGAGGTAGCGTCTTGCTCTTGTCGGGCGGCTTACCTTGCAACATGTAACTGTCATTAAAGTTTGTGAGAAATTTGTTCTGGCAGTGACCGAACTGTCTTAACAGTGTCATATCTGCGAGATTTTAGGTTCTCACAGCGGTCAGTAAGGAGACTGCCCTCTTGTGAGATGTGACGCCATGTAGTCTGGTGGAAAATTAGCAACGTTTTGGAGGAACCAAGCTTGATTCTTCTACCCAGAAGCAGGAGGCAGTTTGTGTCTCCAACTGTCGGTAAATTTTTATCAGATTACACGGCGTCACGTACCAGAAGACGACAAAATTAATGTGATTTTAAATATCACATTGCTTTTGATATTAATTTTATTATTTGGGTGTATTATTTATTTCATTATATTACCTTAATAGTAAGCTATAAATACAAGATAAGCAATGTACGTATAACGGTACACTGTGGCGCGATCGCATAACCGCTTTGCAGTGGAAGCACAACAATGCATTCTGTGTGTGTTTTTGAGTTACATGTCACTGTCAAGTATATAAAAATATTGAGTGTTGCTTTTGTGGTAAAGTTATGTCACCGGCAACAATGCAAATTATACGTACAATTTTTTGAAAAAAAAAAAATTAATTCCAACTAATTTGAGCTCTTTTTTTTACACGTCACATATAAAGGCTGCATTGAAACAAAAGAATGTTCTTTTGTTCATGACCTTTAGACGTACGGAAGTTACTGTATTGGCCTTACACTAGCATTGCATATGAAGTACTTCCTATGCAATGCTAGTGTAAGGAGGCCTATAGAGCAGGGGTCGACAAACTACGGCCCGCAGGCCAAATACCGACTCGCCGCCTCTTTTTGTACGGCCCGCGAGCTAAGAATGGATTTTACATTTTCAAATTCTTTAAAATTTCAAAGTACGCGCTATAACGGAACCGTATGTGGCGCTCGCGTAGCTTCGCATTCGCACGCTGCTTGCTGGCCTCTGCTGTGACGCCACGCGGTTATAATTCGGCAGCGTTTCCAGTGAACATTTGCAATCAATTGTGATGATAGGCAGTACTAACTTTGAACCCCAATTTGGTGAAATGTTATCTCAAAAAAAGCAATTCCATTCTTCTCATTAGTACAGCTGTATTTCAAACAATTGTAGTCTACTTATTATTATTATTATTACGTTATATTTTGTTCAATACATTTGTGAAAATTTGTTTTTTTTTCTTGTTATTTAAGTAGGCCTACCTACATAAATATCCTCGAGTTTGCCTCTTGGCCCGCAGAGCCTAAAATATTTACTATTTGGCCCTTTACAAAAAATGTTTGCCGACCCCTGGTATAGAGTAACAAGGGGCTTGCAACACTTCCTTACGTTAGCTTATACAGTTTTACGAAGAGCAGATGAGACATTAAAAGGAAAAGAAAAGAAAAGAATGATGACTAACATCATGACCATTCCTTCAGTTGCGAGTATATACCGGGAAATGTAAAACATAAAACGACCCCCCCCCCCCCCCCCAAGGCCGAATAATACAGAATAAAATCCACACTCTCATTTGGAAGTACTAGTTCTAATATTAACTGTTTTAATGGCACAGCTTTTTAACTTGTCACTTTTGTCACATGTTTGCGGAAAAAGTACAATTTTTAAGATTTATTTTGTTCTCGGCTTATCATACGCTTATCACGTTTGTTAAGTTTAGCTTTAAACTGTGTGTATGGATGATGTAAAATAGCATAATGCGATTTACATAATAATTTTGTCTTACAAAAATTAAATCAATATATGTCCAAACACAACTAAAGTCTATTTATTGTATATTTCATTCTGATCTTACGACAGTCCGTAGCTCTGTCCTTACGACAGTCCGTAGCCATCTGTCCAAAGCGAGATCTTGCACAGGTGCGATCTAGTGCTTCCTCTTTCAATTTCCAGTATCTTCTCTTTTCCTTAAGGTCATCCAGCAGCTGCTTACGTCTTCTCCCTCGTCTTCCCATCATTTCTATCCTTCCCTCTAACTTTCCTTCAATCACGTGTTTCAGAAGGCAGTTTCTACGCAAGATGTGACCAATGCAGTTAGCCTTTCTTCTTTTTATTGTATGTACGATATTCCTCTCCTCCTTCACTCTATGTAATACTTCTTCATTTCTCACACGATCGGTCTAACTTATCTTCTCCATTCTTCTCCAGCACCACATTTCAAAACTTTCCAGATACTTCTGATCTATTTTCCGAAGTGTCCACGTTTCAGCACCGTACAAAGCTATGCTCCAAATGTATATATATTTAGTTCTGTTTGGACAGATATTGATTTAAATTTTGTACTATTATCAACACAACGGGATGACGTTCGTCATAATTTTTTTTCTTATTTTGTTTTATGAGCATGATGATGGCTTCTTTTGTATGAGCCGAAACATGTCGCATTAAAAACCATACAACGTAATAGAATAATTTAATTGTGACTGACGGCTGTAATCGTCACACGTTATGTATCATCATCATAACGGTATGTCCCATGTAAAAATACACGTAGTGGGCCTAGATTCTGCGCCAAATCGCCGGATTGCCATCTCCTGTTTCCATCACATAACACCTAGATGCGTCTCTAAGACCAGTGTCGCCTTGCTCAAAACATTTTATGGCTTTCCTCATATCGCTGTCGGAGTGAAGCACCGAGTTCTCGCATGTACTTTCGTGGCATGTCTTCAGAGGGCAGATAAATACAAAGAAACTTGATATGTATTAGTCTAAAGGACACGAAAAGCCTTAAAGAGAAACCTACATATCATGTATCATTTCAGATCCGTATATACAGGTGTCTTGTATGGCGTGGCATTTGCACCATCAATACCACTTTTAGAAGAACAAACGCCACACTTTTCTCCACAGATTGTAGACATTCGATGTGGCTGAAACCTACACAGAGTTTGTGCAAAGTTCATTAACTGACCCTCTAAAGTCGCACAGATGTCACAGTCACGAAGGCAGTGACACACGTAATAAGAACGCCATACAAATTCACGAACAACATGTCCGCACTTACCTGGCTTTATCGTAAATTGTTAATCCCAAACAATCACGAAGGGGCAACAATCGCTTTCACTTTTCTTCACACAACTGATTGAGCCGTGGAATCCTTGCGCAACTTTCTTCTAGCCTCAGAATGTCGGAATACAGAAAGTGTGGCTCTCCTCTGGCTTGGCAGGTCTCCCTGAGCTGTAGGTTGCGTATTAAATGCGAATGTTGATACTAAATACAATGCCGGAACAATTTAAAATAACATTCTACTGGAATTACACAGAAATATTTAGATGGCGTGCTTGAGGTACGTGAATGGGTTTAACTTTTTTATTTTTTGTTTCCACTGATCAAACTCTTTCTTATTTCTTCTTTATTTTGCTTTATGTAGTGACTTTAATTCTATTCCTTCCCTGATGTACACAGCCGTTTAAACTGTACACAATTCCTGCCTGATTTTATAACAACTCAATTTACATCCGGCCACGGTAAATTTCGTTCGTACTTCAGAAGATTTCATATCAAAGTAGAGAATGGATATGAATGCACTTGTGGGGGTGAACAAACAGTAGAACATCTACTATTTGATTGCCCCATATTCGGACACAGGAGATTTTGCCTTGAAATACATTTAAACAAATGTAATATTAGTTACCATAAGCCACTGTACAATATATTTAGTAGAAACTGTTGTCAAAAACATTTCATTAATTTTATGCACCATATCAATAGAAAATTGTAAGTAACAATATTGTTATTATATGTACTTGGTTAAATTTTAACCCTAATATACACTGTAAAAATAGGGTTTGTTTTTGGAAAAAAAAAATTCTATTCCTACGTGTTTTATCGCTGTTTGTTTCGACATCCATACAAAATATAAATGCACTTGGTGGGTAGAACGTAGATTGATTGTTAAACCCAGTGGTACATAAAGGAACCACTTAGCTTGAAAGGGTTAATTCAGACTATTGCAGAAGCAGCCAGGAGGAAATTAATTTTCCATGCTTAGAATATCGGTTTTAGTTCAGGCAAAAGTGTCGAATGCCGTGCACGTGAGAGACTTGTCTATGCAAGAACTGGTGGAGCGCACAGCCCACTTGATCTGTCCTGCCTGACGTACGGTTCTTTGTTCTTGTCACCATTGTTGTATGGAGATGCTCTTGTCTGAAGTATCCAGATGCTCCAAACGAAGCCACATTTCAACAGTCCACTTTTGGCAGCATTTAACAAGTTGCCATGTATTGGAAATATTACGTAACTTGTCACTTTGACGCAGTATGCTCTGTACGGCTGCACACGACTTAACCACGATTTCCTGCAATCTGTACCAGCTTTGCTACTTTCGGTTCAGAACTTTCTCCTCCTTCACTGCTTCTTCTTCTACTTCTTTCTATGGGCCCGTCGGCATTCGCTCCGGATGCACCGCAGCCTTAGGCTTATTGTGCTCACCCTTAGTCTTTTTCAGCATTGGTTCATTAGTCCTGTGCTACTAATATAGAGACGCAGGTCTTTCAGTGAAGCCATGCTTATATCTCTTGGTTCAGCGAACATCTTCCCAAAGAGCTTATAACGTTGTCGAGCCAGTGCCTCGCAACCACAAACAATATGGTGCACAGTTTCAGTCTCCGACCCACAAAATCTGCAGGTCGGATCTCCTTCGAAGAGGCCCATTGTGTTCAAGTGCTTCCTCACAGGTGCGTGTCCTGTGAGGAATGCTACTACTGATCTAAGTTGATTCCTGCTCAATTTGATCAGGCCATCAGCTTTCTTCTTGCATGGTACATTGATAAAAAGTTTGCCATGTTCCTACACTGCTTGAAGTTGCTGTAGTGGACGACGTACCTGCAATCTCTTTGGGTTGTGTGCAGTCGATTGCCAGAAATATTTTTTATAAAATTCAATTTAATATTATTCTCCTATACACGCCTGTGTCTCCTATTGTCATATTCTTTTAGACCAAAGTTTTATCCCATGCGTACTAAATACTGTGCCTACTGTCTCATCCTACTTTGACTTAACCGCCGCCAATTTAGCGGGCGCAGACTACGAAGGGCGACACTCATCCTGTGTAATTTGTTCAGATTCTTCGTTTTAGAGTCTATATTTTGTTATCAGCAGTTTGTTGGCAGACACTGCTAAGATGGAAGAAGGCATAATGTAATAGCCTCTGAACAAAATAGTAAGCTTATTTAAATTCCTTTTCTAAGTGTAATAGTTTCCTTCTGAAGACATTAAAATCACTACTACAGAATAATAATAATAATAATAATAATAATATTAATAATACGAAACATTTATCGTGGGAGATAACATTACATGTACCATATATTATAACCACAGAATGGCTGAAACATATACGCTAGGTACATGTTTCATTTTAGGTATATAATTGTATATAACCAGTACAAAAGTGATAAATACGTGTAATAATAATAATAATTCTTATTTTATCATTTATTAACGTGCTAGATTAGCAGCAGCAAAATGGCCAATTACAAAACTAACACAAAATGAGTAAACAAACATTACGTAACCGGATACACACACAAATACAATATAACACAATATTAAGAGACAGATTTATAGCTGAGTAGGCACCTAAATTAAATAATACACTCCATGCTTAGAAATATGCTGCTTAAACAATATTTCTCAAAAATCATTTAACTTAAATAAGTAACTTAAAACGTACAATATACTTATAAACAAACACAAGTACATTAAATTTACCTAACTAAATTAAAGCCGTAATTCACATGAAACGTGTGTTTTTTAGATACCAGTGTAAAATCTGTTTAAAAGTTCTGATTTGCTTGTTAACAGTATCTGCAGCATTCCGTACCAAGTTCGTTGGTTTGCGTGTATAGTGGCAGAATAATTTCGCATGATACACAAAACAGAGTGAAGTTTCTAGTGTTACGACACGTAACTCTGAGATTTACAACGTATAATACCCAACAAAGAGGACAAATCTTCAGTCCAATAATAAAAAGTAAATATAATACTTCTTAACAAATTGTATTACACAAATAAGGAGCTGATTACTACAAAATAATGTAGTACACATAATTGACAGGCTGTAAGCCATGATGTACTACAAAATAATGTAGTACACATAATTGACAGGCTGTAACCATGATGACTACAAAATAATGTAGTACACATAATTGACAGGCTGTACGCCATGATGCACTACAAAATAATGTAGTTACACATAATTGACAGGCTGTACGCCATGATGTACTACAAAATAATGTAGTTACACATAATTGACAGGCTGTACGCCATGATGCACTACAAAATAATGTAGTACACATAATTGACAGGCTGTACGCCATGATGTACTACAAAATAATGTAGTACACATAATCGACAGGCTGTACGCCATGATGCACTACAAAATAATGTAGTACACATAATTGACAGGCTGTACGCCATGATGCACTACAAAATAATGTAGTACACATAATGACAGGCTGTACGCCATGATGTACTACAAAATAATGTAGTACACATAATCGACAGGCTGTACGCCATGATGCACTACAAAATAATGTACTACACATAATTGACAGGCTGTACGCCATGATGCACTACAAAATAATGTAGTACACATAATTGACAGGCTCTACGCCATGATGCACTACAAAATAATGTAGTACACATAATTGACAGGCTCTACGCCATGATGTACTACAAAATAATGTAGTCCACATAATTGACAGGCTCTACGCCATGATGTACTACAATATAATGTAGTACACATAATTGACAGGCTCTACGCCATGATGTACTACAAAATAATGTAGTCACATAATTGACAGGCTCTACGCCATGATGTATTACAATATAATGTAGTACACATAATTGACAGGCTCTACGCCATGATGTACTACAAAATAATGTAGTACCACATAATTGACAGGCTCTACGCCATGATGACTACAAAATAATGTAGTACACATAATTGACTAGGCTCTACGCCATGATGCACTACAAAATAATGTAGTACACATAATTGACAGGCTTACGCCATGATACTACAAAATAATGTAGTACACATAATTGACAGGCTCTACGCCATGATGTACTACAAAATAATGTAGTCCACATAATTGACAGGCTCTACGCCATGATGTACTACAAATAATGTAGTACACATAATTGACAGGCTCTACGCCATGATGTACTACAAAATAATGTAGTACACATAATTGACAGGCTCTACCCATGATGTACTACAAATAATGTATACACATAATTGATAGCTGTACGCCATGATGCACTACAAAATAATGTAGTACACATAATTGACAGGCTCTACGCCATGATGCACTACAAAATAATGTAGTACACATAATTGACAGGCTGTACGCCATGATGCACTACAATATAATGTAGTACACATAATTGACAGGCTCTACGCCATGATGCACTACAAAATAATGTAGTACACATAATTGATAGGCTGTACGCCATGATGCACTACAAAATAATGTAGTACACATAATTGACAGGCTCTACGCCATGATGCACTACAAAATAATGTAGTACACATAATTGACAGGCTCTGCGCCATGATGTACTACAAAATAATGTAGTACACATAATTGACAGGCTGTACGCCATGATGTACTACAATATAATGTAGTACACATAATTGACAGGCTCTACGCCATGATGCACTACAAAATAATGTAGTACACATAATTGACAGGCTTTACGCCATGATGCACTACAAAATAATGTAGTACACATAATTGACAGGCTCTACGCCATGATGTACTACAAAATAATGTAGTACACATAATTGACAGGCTCTAACGCCATGATGCACTATAAAAATTGCCGACGGCGTTCCTTAAAATTTGTTAAGCTTAGTTAGAAATGTGAACAGTAGATCATAAATTAGTGAATTCCTCCTGTTAAATTTCAACAAAATATGGCAAAGTCCAATATGAAGCTTTAAGCAGACCACACCTTGTTATGAATCTGGCTAAAGCAAGAATGACCGAAAATTGTAGCGCAAGTCTGCCAAACCGAATCGCAACAAAATCTGTAAAATAGTTTACATACACAGAGGAGCCTTGTGTAAACTCTACATTACTATGGATTAACGTAAGTATCTGACAGTCAGAATTGCCCGGTGACTTTAGTGAGCTTCTCCCACATGGTATTTAAACGAAATATATGAAACGAATGTTTTACTTTGTACAGAACGCCTAGTATTGGCTCTGCTTATGGCATTGTTTTTTGTCGGGATGTGTAGTCTCCCGCTAACGCTGAAACCAAGTCAGATATCAGTGATATCTGGCATCTTTTGGTGATATTATATCACCAAAAGATGCCAGCAACAAATATGCAGTGAATGTATGGTAAGATTACGTTATTGTTAAACAGTGAAATTTGCTGAGATACGTAGGTGGCAGCACCGCTGACTGTGTGCCTGTTTACAGGACTACTTAAAGAAGGCCGTACTCATTCTTACACGCGATTACTGTAGACCAAAAAGAAAATAAACTGGCATTACATACAAATGAACTGGAGAGCGGGGTTTGTTTTCTTTAACGATTTATTATTGTAATAATAATAATAATAATAATAATAATAATAATACATTCAAACCCTGTTATAAACGACATCGGTTTATACGACACCTCGTCTATAGCGTTCAGATATTCTGTGGTACCAATTATTTCCTCACTCTTAACCATAACGTTACACTACTCGGTTATAACAACACTCGTTTATAAGAACACAAATTATTCAGTCCCCTTCACTACGTTATAACCGAGTTCGACTGTAATAATTCAGTTCAATTCAGTGCGTATTTATTAACGTGCAGGCTTAACAGCACACGTGCCTGTTATAAAGCCAGCACAAAGACCCAAATACAACAGTACAAATATAATAATAATAATAATAATAATAATAATAATAAAAATAAAATCACTCCTTGGTCTCACAGTAAAACCTCAAATAAACCTTGGTCATACAGTGGAACTTCATGCATCCGATGATCTCAGTCCGTTAGTCTCTGAGACAATGTGACTGTCCTCTTGCTTGTGACGTCCCTAGCAAACCTGCAGCCTTCCTCTTCAGGCTATTCTGAAACAAACTTACACGTTATCATGTCCGAGAAGCCAGTAATCTCAATAGTGTCCGCCTTCATAGCAAAGTCCTCACATACCCCGCACACTGCCTCCTGAGGCACCTGCAGCTACTCTGTAACCTGTGCACGGGAAAACAGAGAACTAACTCGACACCCCCAGTGTTTATGCGGCTTAACACCGTAGCCATGTTCATATCTTGAGGTTAGTGTTGCTTCTTTCTGCAGATGTCAGACGACGACCGGATGTCTCTGACGACGGCAGTCAGCGACGAGGAGGAGAGCGTCCACAACTCTCCGTACCGTGCTAAGCAGACGGGGACTGCTGCTGCGTCATTCAACTGCACCGGCGCCGTGAGGAAGGCGGGGTAAGTCGTACAAATTGCAGACTGTAGGCCTACTTACCGGTGAATATTTCCCATCTTTGAAATTCCGTAACTCCAAAACTGTTTAAAATAGAGAGCTGTAACTTTAAACTCTTATTAAGTATGTGATTATGTACGAAGCAGGCAGTAATCGTGGATCTGTCTTTAATAATGGGGTAAAAGCCTGGTGAAGAATATACAAAATTTTCCTTTTTTTTATATCATTGATCTGTAAACTACAACATTATGGATAACGATTTGTTTATGTGATAATAGTCTTTGTTAGAAATAACCTTTATTTTGCTGTGAAAATTACAAAGTTTAGTGGTTACTGGTTCCTGAAATAATTGTACCTAATACCACACGTTCGCAGTATTTTAAAATTTTCTGTGTATGTGGATCAGAGTGTCAAAATACGACTTGACCAAGGGGAGACGAGAAATGTGAAGTTTGGGAGAGGAGTTAGAAAAGGTTGCTGTTTGTCACCGATTCTGTTCAACTTACACAGCGAGTACATTACCAAAGGTAAGGGTTTGGAGACTTCAAAATAGGAGGACAAGTAATTCGCACTGTGAAATATGCAGATGACCTTGTGCTACTGGCTAGAGAAGAAAAGGTGCTACAGGACATGGTTGATAGACTAATTGAAATTGGAAGACGCTATGGAATGGAAATGAATGTGGAAAAACTAAGGTAATGAAAATCTCAAGACAACCATCCCCAGTAAAAATTATGATAGATCAAAAACAGCCGGAGAATGTGGAATGTTTGAACTGTTTGGGTAGCATGATAACAAATGATGCAAGATGAACACTTGAAATTAAATACATGACTGCCATGGCGAAAGCAGCATTCCACAAGAGGAAGGCTCTTTTCGCCAGAAAATAGGACTTAAATTTAGGAAGAAAATGGTAAAGTTCTACATTTGGAGCATAGCTTTGTATGGTGTTGAAACGTGGACACTTCGGAAAGTAGATCAGAAATACGTGGAAAGTTTTGATATGTGGTGCTGGAGAAGAATGGAGAATATCAGTTGGACCGATCGTGTGAGAAATGAAGAAGTATTACACAGAGTTAAGGAGGAGAGGAATATCGTACATACAATAAAAAGAAGAAAGGCTAACTGGATTGGTCACATCTGGCGTAGAAACTGCCTTCTGAAACACGTGATTGAAGGAAAGGTAGAAGGAAGGATATAAGTGACGGGAAGATGAGGAAGAAGACGTAAGCATCTACTGGATCATTTTAAGGAAAAGAGAGGGTACCGTAAACTGAAAGAGGAAGCACTAGATCGCACTCTGTGGAGAACTCGCTTTGGAAGAGGCTACGGACCTGTCGTAAGACAGACTACAGAATGAATTAATCCTCTGAGGAAGCTTAATACAACAATGGTTCAACATACGTTAATTTCCTATTCCCTCATAATCTTCTTAGGACCACATTTAACTCTGCCGAAGTTTCCTTGCACTCGAAAATTAACTACTGACACCGTGTAAACATATACGATGCAAGTGTCCCTTCATTTGTGCTACTTTTCAAAAGTGTGTTCCTTTAAAGGGCTAAAATCGCCAATTTCGAGGATTTATTGCTCATGAACTGCTTGACTAGAGCAGTGAAACTTAAAATGTTTAATTAGACTGTAGTAAAGAACTCTTCCGCTTCAAAATATGAGGTAGAAGCTGAGGAATAAATAAATAAACAAATAAATACAAAATACATATGAAAATAATTATTGTAATAAGAAAATTATGTGAATATTTCCGAGTCATCAATCGATCTGGTTTTCATTCGATATATCACCGTGTGATTTAGTATATCTGCGTAGTGCCCCCACGAAGCTTTTGAGAGTTCTGATTTGTTGAGTCACGGTACTGACCTTGCGGTTAAAACTCAGACACTTTAAAAGTCTCATGGAAAAAGGCGCCCTTTGATTGTCATATGTTTTGAGGCTAATATTTCGGGTTTTCTTATCGTCTGTTTTACGCAAAACCTTCTTTCGGAACGGAGGGGTCGAGTGAGGGGCGGAAAATTTTTCTTCAGAGGCTTATGCGTGTGATGCAATATAAAATTATGTAGCTGTAGCTGTTTGGTTGCTTTCGGGGTGGTTTTCGTTTGTCTGGTGACATAACCTTTACCCCTAAAAGCATACACCTAAGAAAAAATAAGTTTAATATATGCATCGGTGTAATGCGAGCCGGCGTAGCTCAGTATATTGAATATATTACGAATTGTGCGAGTGTACAATCTGGATTCCCTTCCTGGAGGGGACAGGAATTTCTGCTTCCACCGCTGTGTCCAGATAGGCTCTGTGTCCTATCCGATGTGTACCTGGGTTCTCTCCACGGGGATAAAGCTGCTGAAGCGTGAAGCTGACTACTGAAATGCATATAGTGCCGCAGTTAAGATTTATTGACCTATGCATCTGTTCTTCGACATGTGCTCCTAGTCTAGTGCTATCCAACTGAACTCTTTGTAGCATAGTTTTAAAGGATTTAACCAAGAACTGTCATTACAAGTCTTAATGATCGTGGAAATATTTCGAATCATCGTTTTTTAGCCGGTCGCTGCTTGGGTACGGGCAGAGAGGGCGATATGACATCGGTTGATATACCGCGGACCAAACGGGCAGAGAAGGCGATATGACATCGGTTGATATACCGCGGACCAAACGGGCAGAGAGGGCGATATGACAACCGCGGACCAAACGGGCAGAGAGGGCGATATGACATCGGTTGATATACCGTGGACCAAATGGGCAGAGAGGGTGATATGATATCGGTTGATATACCGCGGACCAAACGGGCAGAGAGGGCGATATGACATCGGTTGATATACCGCGGACCAAATGGGCAGAGAGGGCGATGACATCGGTTGATATACCGCGGACCAAACGGGCAGAGAGGGCGATATGACATCGGTTGATATACCGCGGACCAAACGGGCAGAGAGGGCGATATGACATCGGTTGATATACCGTGGACCAAATGGGCAGAGAGGGCGATATGATATCGGTTGATATACCGCGGACCAAACGGACAGAGAGGGCGATATGACATCGTTTGATATACCGCGGACCAAACGGGCAGAGAGGGCGATATGACATCGGTTGATATACCGCGGACCAAACGGGCAGAGAGGGCGGTATGACATCGGTTGATATACCGCGGACCAAACGGGCAGAGAGGGCGATATGACATCGGTTGATATACCGCGGACCAAACGGGCAGAGAGGGCGATATGACATCGGTTGATATACCGTGGACCAAACGGGCAGAGAGGGCAGAGAGGGCGATATGACATCGGTTGATATACCGTGGACCAAACGGACAGAGAGGGCGATATGACATCGGTTGATATACCGCGGACCAAACGGGCAGAGAGGGCGATATGACATCGGTTGATATACCGCGGACCAAACGGGCAGAGAGGGCGATATGACATCGGTTGATATACCGCGGACCAAACAGGCAGAGAGGGCGATATGACATCGGTTGATATGCCGCGGACCAAACGGGCAGAGAGGGCGATATGACATCGGTTGATATACCGCGGACCAAACGGGCAGAGAGGGCGATATGACATCGGTTGATATACCGCGGACCAAACGGGCAGAGAGGGCGATATGACATCGGTTGATATACCGCGGACCAAACGGGCAGAGAGGGCGATATGACATCGGTTGATATACCGCGGACCAAACGGGCAGAGAGGGCGATATGACATCGGTTGATATACCGTGGACCAAACGGACAGAGAGGGCGATATGACATCGGTTGATATACCGCGGACCAAACGGGCAGAGAGGGCGATATGACATCGGTTGATATACCGCGGACCAAACGGACAGAGAGGGCGATATGACATCGGTTGATATACCGCGGACCAAACGGGCAGAGAGGGCGATATGACATCGGTTGATATATCGCGGACCAAACGGGCAGAGAGGTCGATATGACATCGGTTGATATACCGCGGACCAAACGGGCAGAGAGGGCGATATGACATCGGTTGATATACCGCGGACCAAACGGGCAGAGAGGGCGATATGACATCGGTTGATATACCGCGGACCAAACGGGCAGAGAGGGCGATATGACATCGGTTGATATACCGCGGACCAAACGGGCAGAGAGGGCGATATGACATCGGTTGATATACCGTGGACCAAACGGACAGAGAGGGCGATATGACATCGGTTGATATACCGCGGACCAAACGGACAGAGAGGGCGATATGACATCGGTTGATATACCGCGGACCAAACGGGCAGAGAGGGCGATATGACATCGGTTGATATATCGCGGACCAAACGGGCAGAGAGGTCGATATGACATCGGTTGATATACCGCGGACCAAACGGGCAGAGAGGGCGATATGACATCGGTTGATATACCGCGGACCAAACGGGCAGAGAGGGCGATATGACATCAGTTGATATACCGCGGACCAAACGGGCAGAGAGGGCGATATGACATCGGTTGATATACCGCGGACCAAACGGGCAGAGAGGTCGATATGACATCGGTTGATATACCGCGGACCAAACGGGCAGAGAGGGCGATATGACATCGGTTGATATCCCGCGGACCAAACGGGCAGAGAGGGCGATATGACATCGGTTGATATACCGCGGACCAAACGGGCAGAGAGGTCGATATGACATCGGTTGATATACCGCGGACCAAACGGGCAGAGAGGGCGATATGACATCGGTTGATATACCGCGGACCAAACGGGCAGAGAGGGCGATATGACATCGGTTGATATACCGCGGACCAAACGGGCAGAGAGGGCGATATGACATCGGTTGATATATCGCGGACCAAACGGGCAGAGAGGTCGATATGACATCGGTTGATATACCGCGGACCAAACGGGCAGAGAGGGCGATATGACATCGGTTGATATACCGCGGACCAAACGGGCAGAGAGGGCGATATGACATCGGTTGATATACCGCGGACCAAACGGGCAGAGAGGGCGATATGACATCGGTTGATATACCGCGGACCAAACGGGCAGAGAGGGCGATATGACATCGGTTGATATACCGTGGACCAAACGGACAGAGAGGGCGATATGACATCGGTTGATATACCGCGGACCAAACGGGCAGAGAGGGCGATATGACATCGGTTGATATACCGCGGACCAAACGGACAGAGAGGGCGATATGACATCGGTTGATATACCGCGGACCAAACGGGCAGAGAGGGCGATATGACATCGGTTGATATATCGCGGACCAAACGGGCAGAGAGGGCGATATGACATCGGTTGATATACCGCGGACCAAACGGGCAGAGAGGGCGATATGACATCGGTTGATATACCGCGGACCAAACGGGCAGAGAGGGCGATATGACATCAGTTGATATACCGCGGACCAAACGGGCAGAGAGGGCGATATGACATCGGTTGATATACCGCGGACCAAACGGGCAGAGAGGTCGATATGACATCGGTTGATATACCGCGGACCAAACGGGCAGAGAGGGCGATATGACATCGGTTGATATACCGCGGACCAAACGGGCAGAGAGGGCGATATGACATCGGTTGATATACCGCGGACCAAACGGGCAGAGAGGGCGATATGACATCGGTTGATATACCGCGGACCAAACGGGCAGAGAGGGCGATATGACATCGGTTGATATACCGCGGACCAAACGGGCAGAGAGGGCGATATGACATCGGTTGATATACCGCGGACCAAACAGGCAGAGAGGGCGATATGACATCGGTTGATATACCGCGGACCAAACGGGCAGAGAGGGCGATATGACATCGGTTGATATACCGCGGACCAAACGGGCAGAGAGGGCGATATGACATCGGTTGATATACCGCGGACCAAACGGGCAGAGAGGGCGATATGACATCGGTTGATATACCGCGGACCAAACGGGCAGAGAGGGCGATATGACATCGGTTGATATACCGTGGACCAAACGGACAGAGAGGGCGATATGACATCGGTTGATATACCGCGGACCAAACCCACGGCAAAGACGCGAAATGCTGCTGAGATTCTCACGCGTGCCACTTTATATTTGATGTCTCGTGTATTTAACGACGCTGCCGGTAGCTCAGACTGCATAGTGTTGTATGGGAACACGATTAGTGAATAATATTCAAAATTATGGGGGAGGAATCATCCATGGCCTATTATAAAGTAATATCATGATGTTTAAAACGACTGAGGAAAACAACTAAAATCTCGGTATTTGATGTTCTTTCATTGGTTTTGCTGAATATTCAAGTCTTGCAAGATATTACGCCACATAACATCCTGGAAGACATTCTCTACTAAGGTCTGAGTTATGGTAGTCGGTGTCTGGGGTTGTATATGAACCTGGGACCTCCCGAATTCGAAGTCGGAATGTTACCCACTCGACCACGACATTAGATCGCATCTGCCTTCCTGGACAGCATGTCTTTCTGGCAAGTTTCTGTAGAGAACGAAATGTATTTTTTATTGGAGCTTGCCTGGCGCCTTGGGGGTCTCATGTGACTGGTGCTCCAGATTCGAGAAATCGATTTGCGACAGTTTTAGTCGAGATGTCGGCTGCTGCAGCGTCTCTGCATTATTGATGAACATGGAACGCAGACATTGTGGCAGTTCTGGGATCCGAGTTCATCAAGGAGGTGACTCTGCTAATAGTCAATTTAATAGTCATTTGTTAAGTCGCCAGTACACGTCATCAAAGGCACCACTGCTGGCACCAGCTTTTCTGCAGTGCACATTCCTTACATTAAGTCATATTATCTACATCAGTGGTTCCCAAACTTTTTCGGTCCACCGCCCCCTTGGTTCCATATACACACACACAGCGCCCCCTACCTTTTTTTAAAAAACATAAATGCGCTTTTGTTTCCACTTATATTTTATATTTAAAAAATCGTTTAAATAAAATTATAAGAGTTAAACTTAATAATCTATGTGTTAATTAATAAATTAAAATGTATTATATTTTTTATGATTACAATAATTCATCTAGCAATATGTTATTAAAAAAATAATATGTGCTTGAATAAGATTCATAAATTAAAATACTAAGAAAATTAGGTAATTTTTTATTTTTAACACAAAAATTACTTTATTTGAATTTTATTATAAAAATAAATGCACTACTTGTCTACTAGCGCCCCGCTGTGATAATAACAGCGCTCCCTTTCACCTCTCGTACCTATTAGCGCCCACCTCGGTAATCCCACCGCCCCCAGGGGGCGGTACCGCCCACTTTGGGAACCACTGATCTACATCGTTTGCAGTATGGTATTAATCCTTTATTTCTTATCAGACAGTCTTTCAGTATATTTTTATATTCACACCGTGCACTGTCGATAAACAAATCACAATATTCAGTCCAACAAAATCACTATATATTTTTCACATGTTTTATATTGCAGTGTCTTGCTTATCACTGCTACATGTTTCGATCCATCATGCGATCATCATTAGGGAATCGCATTAAAGTAACACTTCACAAAACCGATCTATGCGAAATTATGCTTTCTTCTTGGATTTCTTGACCCTTGGAGAAGGGACCGATACGTTGTCCCGAAACGTCGGTAAAGGATTACCATTCGACGCTGCGTAACATCCCAGAAGAGCGCAGATCTCATCAACATCGCGGCAGAAGCCTGAAATCACGGATCTGCTGATATTTTGTAGAACTTATTCCATCGTCACTGAGTATAAAACATACGTTTCGGAAGCAGACTGTTTTCGTCTTCAGGTGAACCACATAGTTTGCTTTCGAAACGTCGTGTTTGTATGCTCAGTAACGATGGGAAAAGTTCTAATACATATCAGTGATGTTTCGCATGTTACATCTTCGTCAAAGGACTGTATGGTACAGTTAAAATTATGCTTTCTGTTAGCTGTGAATGTTTGATGAAAACAGAATTTTTTTACTGTAAGATCAGAACACTTGAGCGTCAGTTTAAATTCAGGGTGACGTCATGTGAAATTAGTTGTCGACGCAGAGGAACTAGAACAGTTGTTCTCCTCCTCCTCGTTCCTTCGGTTTTCCCCCAGCTAATCACCATTCCACCATTGATCCATTCCCATCTGTCACCGTACGATGGCCCTGACCAGGCATCACGTGATCACATCCTCATTCTTTAACTATGGGGCTTTATCTCTCACCGGCACATCGCTGGCTAAAGAATAAGAAGTTGATCAGTCTCGCAAGGCCAAATAGGCCTACAGCCAGAAACACGTAGCAGTTGTCACAGTCTCAGTCCAACCTGTTGTCGAGACCCCAGATTTTAGTCTGTATACTGAATACTACAATGAGCCCAACCAGCCACCCATACAACCGAACTTCGCACAAGTTGACCTCGCTTAGTACGTGTAGCCATTTCCGCGCAAGAAACTCATTGCTGGGTCATAACACGCAAACCGTAGCACTACAGCGGGGATGGTGCTTACGCTAACGGATTTCATTCTTGGCTGAGGGTCTTGACGCGGTTATACTAAGGACTTCTGCTGCAAATGGCAGTATGTCCGTTTGGATGGGGGGAGGTTCTTGGTTGGATTGATGTCTGCGGTTTGAACCCAGAATGACTACTGTCAGTATGTGAACCTCCCATTACACGTATCGTTTGTAAATAGGGGACAACTCACAAAACATCAATTTTACAGGAGAAGCAAGAAGGTGGCTCCGTGTTACATGTGACAAATGCTGTAGCGGGTGGGATACCCGCACCTGTCTTGGGTATTCTTGAAGACGGAGTTGTCATCTTTATATCACTGAGGACCATTAGTTGAATGATTTGCTACACATAACTTAATATAGCTCAAAGTGGCAGTTAGTCCCTTTTTACAAAACAGGGGCGATATGAGGCATGCGCGACTGAAACTGCTGTGGCATTGTACATGACATAGTGCACATTATGCATGCACAAATTATACACATAATTAGGCCTATACATATAATTATTCTTTATGTTATTTGTACCGTATACTTTTCTTGATTATATAAAATCGTGATCCGACAAATGTACACTCTTTATTAACTGCTATTTAATACAGTCTGTATTAAAAAATAGTCCAGCATGTTTCGAACTATGTTACAGTTTATCTTCAGGGACTCATTTGTTTATTACACCAGCTATACATGTATGGTACTCATTAAATTCCCCTCCCCCAATGGCTTGACAGCCCCTTGGGGGCCTAGGCCGCCTCATTTTTCGAGGTTTCACGATCACACACATTTGAGACACACCCACACTCGGTAGGACTCCTTTGGACGAGTGACCAGCCCGTCGCAGAGACCTCTACCTGACAACACACAACACTCACAACAGACAGACATTCATGCCCTAGACGGGATTTTTTTTTTTTGCCTGTCCGGGGTTTTTTCCCCCCTTGATCCTTTTTTTTTTTGTACTGTTTAAATCCTTTCGTCCTTCATGTCACTTTACGTTCCATACTACCGTCCTTACAACAAACACAACACAAACATCCATGCCCCCGGTGGGTTTTTTTTTTTTTGCCTGTCCGGGGTTTTTCCCCTTTGATCCATTTTTGTACTGTTTAAATCCTTTCGTCCTTCATGTCACTTTACGTTCCATACTACCGTCCTTACAATAAACACAACACAAACATCCATGCCCCCGGTGGGATTCGAACCCGCAATCCTAGTAAGCGAGCGGCCGCAGACCCACGCCTTAGACTGCACGGCCACTGGGATCGGCTAAAATATATAAGTTAGGTGGACGAAATGTCGTTAACTGGGTTGAGTTTGTGGACACTGCATCAGCTACTTCGTGTTCACCATTTGTTTGTTATTGGTGTATTGTAACATAGTTCGAAACATGCTGGACTATTTTTAATATAGACTGTATGAAATAGCAGTTAATAAAGAGTGTACATTTGTCGGATCACGATTTTATGTATACTTATTCATTGTTTATTCTGTGTATTCGATTTCATGTTGATAGCATGCAGACCAAGTGCTGCTGAAGTTGCCTGCACCATATCAAAAATTGAGGTGGTCTGTGCTGGGCCTATATATCCCAGGACCATGGAACTATAGTTCGAGTATCGGCACGGACACAATATCCCCACCTCTATTTTTTACTGTTTCCAGAACAGATCTGGGGCCCACACTGCTTCCTATCACTCCGAAGTGACCTGGTGTCATTTCCTCGGCAATAAAAGCGGCCGGTACCTGAATCTTCCCTCCCTATGATACTGAGGTTCAAAGTGCGCAGAGCTGTCTGTACCTGTGCTCTCCCATACGCAATGTTGGTGCAGCACAGGAACATCATTTTTTTTTTTTTTTTTTTTTTTTTTTTTTTAATGGCTCGGCAGCCTTATATGGGCCTGGGCCTCCTCGTTTCGTCGAGGTTTCATGGTCACACACATTAGACACACCACACTCGGTAGGACTGACATCACACAACACTCACAAGAGACAGACATCCATGCCCCCGGCGGGATTCGAACCCACAATCCTAGTAAGCGAGCGGCCGAAGACCCACACCTTAGACCGCGCGGCCACTGGGATCGGCCAGGAACAACGTTACGTGTGTGAAATTTGAGGTTGTCAAGATGTGCCGGTCTTGTGTTACGTGACACCGTGTAGTAAGAACTTACTAATATTTCGGAGCAATTTATTGCCTCCATCTTCAGGGTGGTCACACATAACAGAGCGCTAAGTCTTCCCACATATCCAGCGGATTAAGCGTAGCATCCCCTCTGTTCTAACTAGTTGGAAAGAAGAGCCGTCTGGAGCGTGGGGTACTGGGCCCTTCCACCACGGTGAGGTGTCAACCCTCGCGGGTGAGGGGCATTAAAATGAGCATTTATTAGATTTCAGAACAAAGAAAGTTTTCTCGTGTAAGATGTGGAAATGCCATACGATGAAGCTGTACAGTGGGTCTGCGGCAAATATTTCAAGGAATGTAAAAGTCGGCTTCACGCCCCAGTCGCTTTAACCCCCGGAGGTTGGGTGGACCCCAGGTATAGACGCGGTGGAGAAAAGAAATATTTCTTCTTTTACCGGGACTGTAACCATGATTTCCCGGCTGTCTAGCTCTTGGCCCAGCCACTGTAGCGTACTGAGCGAGTTGTTGCGGTCTGCACCATGTGTAGCGAAAATGAAAGCCAACTTTCCTTGACAAGAGACACAAAGAATGGAATGGCGTCCTCGCCGTCTTCCAAACCTGTTTTCGGTTGCGTTAGAAAAATTGCGAAAAGCGACTATTACCTTCGTGATATCTGTCCATACGTTCACATGGAACAACTCAGCTCCCACTGGACAGATTTTCATGAAATTAATATTTCAATGTTATTCGAAAATATGTCGAAGAAAATTCACGTTTGATTAAAATCTGACAAGCATATCGGGTACTTTACATGAAGGCCTATGTACATTTATGATAGTATCTCGCTGAATTCTTCTTACAATGATAAATAAGTTCCAGACAAAAGTGGTAGAAAAAAATCAAAAGACATTTCATTTGCAGTAATTTTTTCCCCCCCGAAAATCGTGCTGTTTATGAGATAATGTGGAAAAATATGGTAGAGCCAGACACGCCACAGATGACAATATAACACGGCGTATGCACATTGCATGCTGGGTAACTAAGGCTACAGACACACACTCAAAATAAGCAATACTTACTGCTCTTCCACGGCAGCAGTGGTTACGCCAACGCCTCAGTCCTACGCTACACGTATAGTACATTGCCTGTCTTCTTGTCATCCTGCTTAGGTTCCTGAGTGTCAAGAAGTGGCTGCTTCGCAAGAAGCACCAGATAGAGCTGGCGCGCAAACGAGGCTGGAAGGGCTATTGGGTGTGTCTGAAAGGCACGACTCTGCTCTTCTACCCGTGCGACTCCCGCGAAGGACGCTCTGTCGAGGCGGCCCCCAAGCACCTAATTATCGTTGATGGCGCCATCCTGCAGCCCATACCGGAGCACCCAAAGCGAGACTATATCTTCTGCCTCAGCACGGCCTTTGGTGACGCCTACCTCTTTCAGGTGATTGAAGAAGCTGACCTTCTCACAGCACTAAATGTTAACATTACGACTGAAAGTGCAAAATATTCGGTCTAAACACAACAGTTTATTTCTCAAGGAAATCAGCTACATGTTTCGACTAAAATATAGCCACCATCAGGCTGATTACGAAAACTAAAAGGAAATTCACAGTTGCATGGGTTTGAGATCTCAAATCTAACAATATAATGTTATTAGTATATAATAGAGCCCTACATACCATAAAGACATATGCAGTTTCTGGAATAAAATCATATAGAAATTATAAAATTATGTACTTGTATAAATTTTAAAAAGACTGAAAAGTGATATTAATATATAGTAATTATAAAATGTATTTACAAGATAAAATTAAGAGGAAGGCATAGGCATTATTTGGAGGGACGGCCTGTATGTATTAGTTCCGTCATGCTGTCGTGTCTCATTGGAACGTGAAGATACTTCCAACCACCACAAGGAAGAAATTTGCCCAAGACGATCTGAAAATTTTACGTGAAGTGTACTTCATATTCAAAAAATATACAGCAACATACTCGAAATAGTAATAAGAAAAAAATCAATTTTCGAATTATGCATGAACGTCCATAAGAGCCAATTACATGCTTCTAGACACATAATAAGAACAAGACAATAAAAATCTAAAATCTTCAATTATATCTTCATATCCTTTTTTTTTTATTTTTTTTTAAACATATACAAGCATACAATTTTATACTCTCTGTATGATTTTATTCCTGAAGCTGTATATATCTTTATGTTATGTATATTATATAACATTATATTGTTAGGTTTGAGACCTCAAACACATGCATATGTGAATTTTCCTTTTTGTTTTTCGTAATCGGCCTGATGATGGCTATATATTTTAGCTGAAACATGTAGCTGATTTCCTTGAGAAAAAATTAGTTGTGTCCACACTGAATATTTTGTACATTTAATTGTACTGTAAACAAAATGGGTATGAATCATCTTAAGATCAAAATTACGGCTTCTGCAATGTGGTGGCATGTAATTACTACTTGCTGTCACATTGCAGAAAGTCGAAATATTAGTCTTATCAATTGTCAGATTACCCAAATTTACAAAATGGGAATTGCATTCTAAATGAAACTAATTTGCAAGTAGTGACTTCCCAACAGCATTGTTCAGGATGCAGGTCATGTGGGATGTTACACGATGATACTAAGTTACTGATGCCAGCATTTTGAAAAAAGAAAAGGGAGTCAGTAACCCAGTAACACAGCACAATATTCCAGAAGATCAGAATCCTAATATGACTTTGTCAACTTTATTTTATCTTCTGTGTTGCAACATCTGAACTGTAACATAAATACAGTATTTAAGCACTGTGGGACTTGAAGTCACACTTCCGCCTCCTTTGTTTGTTTGTTTGTAAGTAAAATGTAAATATCAATAAATGACATGGTAATTAATCCGGGTGCCTGACCAGGCGACAGATTTTTAACCGTAGCGCCTAATATTTGAGAGTCCTTACTGGGGCTTGATTTATGTCACCCATCTGGTGCCTAAATTTTGAGGTGACTCCTAGATTTTTGGAAAATTTTTGTGTGACTGAATTAATGGTTAATTTTTTCAGTGGTATCTTCAGCTGTGCATCAAGTCACTCAGGCATCTATTTGACAACAGTCACGTAAACTTCTAACAATGCATAGTGATTGCATTCTCATTGAAAAATCATATATATATATATATATGTAGCCTATGTAGAACTCCTTTTGAGAAACTGATAGTCACCTACTGAAGAAATTATTTTACTTTTAAAAAGTACCAGAGTATATAAGAGCCCACCACTTAACAGTTTCTTCAGCCAGTTGAATCCTGTCTACCCTAGTAAAACTGTTTTACTAGTGTTAATAAACATACACAGTGAAAATAATATTAAGCCTGTCTACCCTATCATGCCATATTTTTTTAAAATAAATTTTAAACAATTATCCTTCCTATCCATGTCTTGTGTAGTTCCTATTGTGATCTATTGATTTCCTGGCCAAATTCTGTACAAATCTCTTCTCACATGTATGCTACATTCTGTGCCCATGTCATCCTTGATTTGGTTGCCATAATACTGTTGTGTAAGGTGAACCACTTTGATAGTCTTCATTATACTGTTGTTTTGGCTATCTAACTCATTCCACGGAGTGGAGTGTAGTCCCTCTTGATAACCTAATAGTTTCTCAAGTACTCAATAAATTCGCTGCATTTTATGGAACCTGAGCCTTCATTACTATGAGCACAAGAGCCTGCCACAAGTCCCTGCCCTGAACCACATGATTCTAGTCCACACCCTCCCATTCTGCTTCCCTAAGATCCATTTTATTATCTGCCATTTATACCTGGTTTCTTCAAAGCAGTATCTTTCTTTCAGGTTTTCCTACCAAAACCATGTTTGCATTTTTCTTTTTCCCCAGGCTTGGCTATCTTTGGAGAATAATTCTTCTTTTAGAAGTACCTACTGGCTTTTTGCAGTAGCCTGGAAAGGCCATGTCATAACTCAGGTAGTTGATTCCAGGCTTCTCACTAGGGTTCAATCCTAGGGTAGCTCATGGAGGATTTGTAGTGGAAAAAGTGACTGTGGGGTAGGTTTGTGTCTGGGAATTTTATTTTATCCTGCCAGTTATCATTTCATCAATGCTGCCACATTAACCATCAGGGACTCAGTGTTACCTCAACCAAAGAGTAAAAATATGTTGGATGAACACAGAGGATATGGTTGAAACTTCATTTATGCATTTTAAAGGTTCGTAGAATATCTGTAGAAAATAAGACCTTGGAAATATTGTCTGTTATTAACAGAATGTTAGGTGGGCAACTGTACTTTCCTTTTCTTCTACAATGACTTTGCTTTTTATAACAGAAAGCAGTACATAGTAACATATTCCTTCACTCACCATGTTTTTCTTTCACTCACATCATTCATTCATTCATTCATTCATTCATTCACCAAATTCTTTCACTCACCACATTCCTTCACACACCACATTTCCTCATTCACCACGTTTTTTCACTCGTGTCATTAAATAATCACATTCATTCACTCTCCACCTTTAATCACTCACCATGTTCTTTCATTCAACCCATTGCTTCACTCATCATTTTCCACCAAGTGTTTTAATTCTGCAGAATTAAGTCTTCACTACATGATAAGCCAATTGTGCAATAAGTTAATGTCATTAAGTCTACTGTTATGTTTAGGCACCATGTCAAATTGAGCTAGACAACTGGGTGAATAGCATTCACTCTGCCTGTGCAGCTGCATTTGCACGTCATCGTGGTAAGACAGGCACCTTGCACCTGCTGCAGGAGGAAGTATTCCGTCTGGAGAAGGCCATCGAATCGGTGAGTACAGCAGTACTTGTGTGGTTAGTGAGATGCAGTTAAATTAGTCATTTTTAATTTACCATTAATGTACAATGGTAATAGTGATTAATAAATAAATTTCTTCAATTTATAAGAAATTAAGTATTATGTCCAAATTCTAAATGTTAGATTGTTTCAAAGACTTCTGTCCTATTTTAACATTGAACAAAGACATTCAATACCCAAATGGAAGGGAGAAGCCTCCAATTCTCCTGCCTAAAAATTTTTAAACGATTTGTGACTGCACTGACAGAAACCTCACAGCACAAACCAAAGGTTTGACACTGGTGGTTACACCACTACAACCAAAATATAAAGTAACAGAACTCTGGCAGTTATACTGTCAGCCAGTAACCTAAGATGGCATCAGAACAAACTCATAAATTATTGTGCATATGAAACAGATCTCAGACAATGGACAGTGTGCAGCATATTGTTATATGCATGTAGTACCTGTAGTGCCATCAGCTTTGTGAAATAAAATAATTTTATATGCAATTTATATACATCATGGCCAGTGAGGTGTGCAGTATTTCAAAAATATGTGTGTTGCACACTACAGAGCATCATTCCCTTCTGTTACGTTGATGTATGCAGTAGTGTACTTTTGATTACTTCAGTGCAGTGTTGAATATTATATCTATTGAAATGTTACAATGTTATCCACAACAATGGTGTTTTCAGCATGATCCTTCAAATTACTGTAGAATTTGTTCATAAGAACTTGACTTGCGACTTGTTTTTCATTACCCCTTCCTACTATTGTTTCAAGTCAGTGGGGAAAAACTCCCCAATGTCCTGCGTCTCTTTAGATTTTTTTCAGGTCTGTCTTCTGTCCTTTATGCCTTCCAACACCTGACTATGTCATCTTGTTCTGAGTCATGCCATAGGTCTCTTTCTTTTCCAATTTAATTATAAAAGCTTAGAAATGCCCTTATTCTATATATTCTTTTACATGGCTAAACCACTGTAACTGTTTCTCATCTGACTCCATTCACAAATTCTAAATCTCATTTCATCACTAATTCTAACCCTTCAATACAGTGTGTTGAGTGTGCCACACATATCATATGCTGCATAGCATCAAGTATGCACATTGCGAGTATGTTTTGTAGGTACTGGGATGGTCTTGAAGTGCAGGTAAAAAGTTTTGTGCTGTCACCGTTAGGTAGAGGCAAAGTAATCCCATTACAGGCCTGGACAGGCCCTTAGGGTTCCAGGAGGTTAAGGCTCCCAGATTTCTAGACAGTCAGCACATGAAGGTGGTAAGGTTGTCAGCCGCCTTTACCCCCCAGGAAATATTCCTGGTACTCATTTTTGTTAGAGGCTGAGTCGACCCCAGGGCCATAGTGCGACCGGAAGGATTATGTCAATGAAAAATTCCAATGACACCATCGGGAATCGAACCCGCGACATTCCGGCTTGTAGAGCAGTGCCTCAACCAACTGCGCCACGGCGTGCCCCGCTGTCACCGTTACTTCAGTTATTATGTAACACCATTTTTTGCTAATAGTTTTTCTGAACTCCACAAGGTTGCAGTCTAGATAGCGAACTGCTGTGCTGTGAGCTCTTAGAGGAACTGTGTTACTAATAGAGATATCATCAGTGTATTAATCAATTTATTTTTAATGGTCAGATTCAACTTCATTAATATTTTTAAGACTTCTGTCAGGCGCTTGCATGTAACATGTGATATGTGCTACCATCTTATGGTTTATCTGACAGAAAAGAAAATCGTCAGAATTATGGCTGGTGCACAACTCAGAACTTAATGTAGAAGTCTCTTCAAACAATTAGAGATTTTACCTGTTCCATGCCAAATATGCTTCCATTAATGAACTTCATTGTCAATAATGAAGGAAATTTTCAAACAAATTCATCTATACACAATATTAATATAAGGAATAAACATCATCTTCATAGACCAAATGCCAACCTATCTTGTTTTCAAAAAAGTACATTTTATGCTGGCATCAAAATTTTCAACAGTTTACCATGTAGTCTGACAAGCCTTAAGAATGAAAGGAGGCAAAATTTAAATCAGCCTTAAGAAAATACTTAAATACACACTGCTTTCCCTCTGTAGATGAGTTTTTTATGTATAAAGATGATCTGTAATACTGTTGTAAAATGTTTATAGTACTGTACACTGTAAAAATTGTGTATTTATGACTTTTTCCACATCCTATTGTCTTAGTGACACACTTATGGATCCATGGAATGTATGTGTGTGTGTGTGTGTGTGTGTGTGTGTGTGTGTGTGTGTGTGTGTGTATGTATGTATGTATTTATGTAAGTACTTGTTGGTTATAACACATGGAACAGAACACGTGTTCATTCCTCTATCTGCATGTATATACATCTGGGGAAGTACAATATTCTACCTGCAGACAAACAGCAATTTCAGAGTGCAAACATGGCCTCAAGCAGCAAGAATGGATTAGGGATCGGTGATATTTCAAACTTGTTAGATAGTAATGAATTTTTACAGAAAAACTTTCAGGTTCTAATGATAGTGTTATTGATTCAGGTGACCAAGAATATGATGCATTGTTGCTTGTTGATGGTGATAGCAGTGGTGTGGGTGATATTGCATATATAAGTGACACTAAGTTTCTGTGGGAGGACGTGGACAAATACGTCAGACATGGTGAAATTTTTAGTGGAATAAGCATTCCCCAAGACAGTGCTAAGGGTGTGACTAACGTTATAGATATATTTGAACAATTTTTTGATAAGGATTTTGTATAGAAATTTGTGACTGAGGTCAATCACTATGCCCAGCAATTCAAATATTGTAGGAACAATCTTTTTTCCATTTTGTGATTGTATTTCTCAAGAAACCAACTTGTAGCCACGCCAAGTCTTGGTTCTGACATTTACCTGGACAGATTTTAAAACATCTGTAGATTTATGCATTTTATCAACAGCACTTCCAAGGCCAGATTTGAAGGACCACAAAATCTGCTCAAAATCTGTCCCATCACTAGTCACCTAAATTCAAAATTCCAGACTTGTACTTACCCCCAACAAGACACCCTGTGAAAGAGCAGCCTATTCTTCAAACAGTACCTCCCATAGTCATCGTTAAAGTTCAGAATAAAGACATTCAAAGTTTGCCAATCAGATTCTGGTTATATATGGTCTTTCAGCCTTGGATATTAGACTATTCGAACACATAAATAACAATAATATATTGTTTGAGTAAAATTTAAATACCTTTAAATACTGCTCCTACATTGTGCTATGGACTGGGGTTTGTTAAATGACCCCACGTGGAAGGGCTAAACCTAAATTCCTTCTCCATATATTTCATTACGAATTCTAAATCTTAACTCCTTCCTTAAATATTTCGTTACTAATTCTAAATCTGAACTCGTTCAGTAAATATTTCATTACTAACTTCATCCATTCTTGTTTCTTTCCCATTCCTTCTCAAAAATTCTTATTCTTTACTTGGATATTGATTTTGTTTCTCTTCATAAGGCTTTTTGTACAAGTGTAAATTGTATTATTAAATATGTTCTCAGTTGCATTTATTTAACATTTAATCACAGAAGTGTATTGCATTTGAAAATCAGCTGGGAAGTGTAAAATATGACTGGACGTCTTGGTATTCCTGTGTCTGCACTGTGTGTCTCTGGCTGTCACATATAGGACCACAAGCTGAAGCACATGGCAGACTTGCAGCAAAGTGTAGTATCAGATCCTGAAACAAAACAGCAGATCAGCAATCAAATTGTTCAGTGGGAAGAGAACCTGGAGCGCCTCCACTGTGAGCAGTTTAGATTGCGTTGTTACATGGCGAGCTTGCAAAGTGGAGAATTGCCTAATCCAAAGGTAAGCCAACCATGGCTGTAATCGTGTCATATCATAACTCAAGAGACGTAATTGTAATTGTAATTTTAATTATCCTGTTGATCAAAATACATTGATATAGGACATGCCAATATAAAATTACACGTTATTAAAATAAAGTAGTATATTATCTACTAAATCAGTAGCCAATTTCCAAGAAATGTCAATATAAAATTGCACATTATTAAAATAAAACGGTATATTATCTACTAAATCAGTAGCCAATTTCCAAGAAATCTTCATTCAGATAATCATCTATTGAATAGTAGCACCCCTTAATAAGTATCGCCTTCAATTTCTTTTTAAACTGGTTAATAATAAGTTAGAAAGTTAGAAGGAAGGATAGAAATGACGGGACGACGAGGGAGAAGACGTAAGCAGCTACTGGATGACCTTAAGGAAAAGAAAAGATACTGGAAATTGAAAGAGGAAGCACTAGATCGCACCCTGTGGAGAACTCGCTTTGGAAGAGGCTACGGACCTGTCGTAAGACAGACTACAGAATGAATGAATAATTTCTATTTATTTGATGTTATTAGGCAATTTGTTGTAATAGATACAGCCTGCTACTGATGGTCTACTGTTGTAGATTTCTAAGTTATGCCCATATATATGATAATCTTTATTATTTCTTGTGTTATGTGTATGTATTTGTTTATTTACAGTGCAGTTACACTTTTCCTTTACATATAGGATTGTTTCTTGAATGTATAACGAATATACTGTTAGTATCTTTAGATGTCTAAAACTATCTTTGCAAGATTCCAAATGTTGTAACCCTGCAATGTACCTTACTGCCCTCTTTTGAAGAATAAAAATTCTTCTAGTGAGTGCCTTAACACTTTGTCCCCATACGATATTTCCATATGACAGAAAGGGATAGATCAATCCGTAATATAACATTCTTCGTCTATTTAGATTGAATAATTTTGATAGTCTATTAATTAAAAATAGGTTTCTGGTGATTTTACTACAAGTCATTTCGACATGATCTTCCCAGCTCAGGGTATTATCAATTAGTACTACCAGGAGTTTTGTACTTTTTACATTCGCTATTTCACTATTCTTTATTAGAATTTTAAATTACTTTCCTGTCTGCTATGTTTTGTCTGGAAAAGGATGTGGTTTGTTTTTGATGGATTTATAAGTAAATTATTTATCTCGAAATATTGCTCTACAAAACCTGTATTTGCTGCAGTTATTTGTTGCAGTTCCTTAATATCATGTCCTACATTCATTATTGTTGTGTTGTCAGCATACATGAATTTTTGCCCTGTGTTAGACTTGGGATGTCATTTATGTATAAAATGAAAAGTAATGGACGTCTGGTTAATGCCAAAATTCGGAAGTAAATGCCTAAAGGATGTCCAAATTATCATAAATAAGTCTAACCTAAGAATAGAGTATAGTCACAAGAACAATCTTTTTGTGTATCATTAAAACAATAGAAGACTTCTAAACAAAACCAATGATTTATTAATCTCTAGTAATAATGTACTTTGGAAGAGGCTATGGACCTGTCGTAAGACAGACTATGTGACAGTGAATAATGTACACTCACCCCACACTAATTATTTAACCTTTTGTAGCCTAGTAGTTACTTTGTGTAACATCGGATTTAACATTTAAATTTCTACATTCTGCCCCCACAGTTTATTTATGTGTTTTGTATGGTTTTTGCAAAACAGCAAGTATTTTCCTGTAGAGCATTAATTTGTTGGTCTGTGTTGTGGAAACAGAGTGTATTTACTGTGTGGTACAAACTGAGTCATTAAATATATAATTTACATTAATTCAGAAGGTTAACTGAGCAACACATGATTTTACTCACATTAACTATGATGAAGCAATGACAAATTTTCAATATATGTGTCAGTTTAACAATACTCTTTCATTAGAAACTTAACTAGAATCTAGATTTGTCTTACTGCTACTATTTAAGTTATGTAACTGTAGACAGTAATAAGTAACAGGAGCACTATAAGAAATACAAAATTTAACTATGTATCTGTGTACAAATTTTACAACTAGGTGTATTCAGTGTCTTGTGCTACAAAGAACACATTAAACAAGTCGGTAGTGTTCACTGTACCTTATGAGACATGCTTCTGTTTCAGAGTCTCCTTACCCATGTGTCTCGTGCTACAAAGAACACATTAAACAAGTTGGGAGTGTTCACTGTATCTTCATTTCATGCCTTCATTTGTGCTCGGAGTCCGTCGCTACTGAATAATCTGCTAGCAGGTCGTGGTGCCACCAAGCGAAGGCCTCCTATGCTGTCCCGCTCAAATTCTGGCTCTAGTCGGCGTTCGCTTCAGATGACGTCAAGGGAGGAGAGTGAGAAGACTGTCAAAGTATCTCTGCCTGATAATCAGGTATTGGAACAAACTGTAACATGTTTTTAACTAGAGTTCAGTTCGACAAACTGCAGAATTGATTGCTGTATGTGACTGATGTTACAACTAGTGAAATGTCAATTAATATACAGTTAGAAAATTTGAAAATTCTTATCTGGAGGGACATTTTCCACAATAACCCTTCTGCTCATCCACTACCATACATCATAACCTTTCAGAGGCACTATGAAATCACAATTTTATTGAATATTATTCATGCTGTGTAACTGCTTTCAACAAAGACTGAGACTGTCATATCAACTGAACCATAGTTGCCCATCACTAGTGTCTATTGCTGCCATCTTTAGTCCTCTTCTTAGCTGCCATTAATGATCATTATTCCTGCATAACACACATATACTGACAGCCATTAACCACATCCTATTATATACATATAATTAAGCATAATTTATATCTTTGTGCAGTGAATGTTTTTAGTAGCAGAGTATGCAGGTTTTGGGTCTTAATGAAGGGAGATATTGAACTTTTCCATGTAGGATATTTGATTGCATTATCATACTTTTCTACCTCACTTTGTGTTGTGGAATTAAGAAGCAAACAAATACCTGTAAGTTTCACACTTTCCTTATCACGTATGATAGAAAATGTTTGTGAGAAATTTCATGATAAAGGCCTCAAAGGGATAGCAGCAGGTATGAAATGAAAGTAAAATGAGCTGACAGAGAATATCTTCTGTACCTGAATGACTACTGAAGCTCAAAAATTTTACTTCATGGAGTTTGTTAATTGTTTTTTGTTACTATTTTTCATGTAAGACTATTAAGTACTTAAAGAGTTCCAAAATTCCATTACCCTAGAATAGGACCAGAAGACCACAGTTAGAGTGTCACTCCTTCTGTGACTAGTAATCTATCAGACCACCACATGAAGATACATTTTTAGGCAAAGCCAAGAAAATGGTGTTGCTGATTCCTTCTTCGTATGTTAAATCCTAATTATGGTACTGGAGCAATGATGGAGCTTTTACTGTTTAATAAAAACAGATAAGGAAGATGAATTTGTAGTGGAATAATGATGATACAGTATCCTGAACTTTCAAAAGAAAAAGTTGATTATATGTATGTACCCAGGGTCATAACTGAAAGTGGAACTCATTCAAGGAATTTGCAAACCCACTCATAGAGTTTACATTAACAATCCACGCTATGCTCATATAATATAACTCGCCACATGTTAAAGTATGTGCTGCAAATTACTTCCTTCAACTCTTAGACATGCCTGACACCTCATGAACAAACTTTTGAATGCCTTTTGAAGTTCTTGTCTGTAAATTGCTGATACTGCATGCCTGATGCTTTCATCATGCATGTGGATTATGTGCTGACCAGCGTCTTATTTTGAGTATTTATGTGACTGTTTAAGTAGTTTTATCTGTAAAATCAGTTAGCAATGGACTGATGTCACCGTTACACACCGCTTCATAGACCCGGTTACAAAACCGTACCTCCACAACACAATCTGCCTCCTGGAGTTTTTGCACAACTGTAAATTTGTATGGTTTCAAAAAAGCAGTTTCGTGGCTGTGTGTTCAGGTGACTGTAGCATATCTGTTTCCTTGGACAACCATCTTAAAAATTTTCATACACGTGCTTCTGAATGCACTCTATTGTCATGACATGCGTGTTCTTAAACAGCACGCCGTGCTTGCCCTTCTTCTTCAGCAAGGAACCTGTTGTTCAAAATTTGTTTACCAGTTAATATATTGTTCACTTCAAAGAACTTGAAATATCAGCAAATGGACTTCTAAATTTGCTATGACACTGTGTATAGGATTTCTTCCTTATGTAGGTTTTCATAATTACAACCTGCTGTATTACATTGGACCTCATATTCACAAGTAAAAACAATTTATGTCACAATAAAACCTGTCTGTGGTGCACCATACTTCATATCCACAAACCACAAAAAGAAGTCTGTTACACCCAGTGTATGAATCTGGACTGTGTAACAACCTTCAGATGAAACAGCATAACCAAACGAGCTACAGTCAGATGGGAACTGGGAATGAATCATATAGACCCTAATAACACAGCTGACATTGCAGGTTTTACATTTAAATGAATGCCCTGTGTACAGGCGCACACACATGCAAATGTGTGTGCGCCTGTACACAGGGAGAAACCCTTACCCAGAGCAAGGATACAGAGTCTGAAAGAGATATAAACGTTTATATTCTGAAGTTTCTGAGTGAAGCATAGTAATTAATTTGATTAGTATTCTTTTTACTTTGGCTGTTATAAAATGTATGTTTGAGACCCAAATTCCTGCAAATGTAAAGGTAAGAGAACTTTGAGGCAATCACAGTGGTTGGTCAATCTAAAGCACATACTGTCTCAATCCCTCAGATCATATGGTGTGTTAAAATCCCACTATGGAGATGGATGTTATATCCGGTTTATATGCAATGGGCTTATCCCATCCAAGGAGCCCTACCAAACGTCCAGAACCATTTAATAGCTTCAGAAGTTACTTCTTAATTGTTGGAGGTCAGAGGACCCAATCTGCAAGGGCTGAGTAGAAAATACTTTTAATTACTATCCATGTGTTTTATTTTGTCAGTTTAAAGCATGAGACAGGATGAAAGGAGACATTGTTTGTGGTAAATGTTGTGAAAATAATTTTGTACGTCTGCAGCGTATGCCTTGATAGTTAAGTTAATAATTACTTTAAGGGATAGACAGTGAACAGTGAAAGAATGTTGGCATGTATAAAGAACATTGCTATTGCTACATTCCACAAGTTAAGAGCCAATTTGGGTTGGCATGTTACAGTATTATATTTACACTTGTATTTGTCGGTTCTTACATCTTTTATTTAAGAATCTGAAGAGGGGAATTGACTTTTAAATAAAATGGTACTTTAATTATGATGCAATTTCCTGGTGTGTCTGACATACTCCATGTGGATAATTGCTTGGGCGTGCTGATCCCCGCAGACTGCTCACGTGTACCTGCGGGATGCAATGTCCGTGGAGGAGTTCCTTGCGAGTGCTTGTGGTCGAAAGAATTTAAACGCTATGGAACATTTTGTCCGTGTAAAGAAGAGACGAGACATGGAAGACCACAACTATTTCGTTCCGCATCGGATGGACCCCATCGAAACATACGTGAGTGTTGCTCAGTTTGCACTTCAGAAAATATTAATTTCAATTTTCTGTATTCAGATTTTGTTATAGGACATTTTGAGTCCCCTGTAGTTATTCCACTGTCACTGTCAAAATATTTCAGTAAAACCTTCGTCTGACAGCCATATCAGGTGCTTCAAGTAAACTGCCTCTGTCCTCATAAGTAAGATTCAGTTACCAGTAGACATGGAGTCAGTGTATGAAACATCTGTTTACTTAAACCAACTGAAGCTGCTGTCATCCCAAGAGGATGTTGTTGAATTTAGTAACCACAAAATCTTCATGACAAAGTGAATTGTTTGCTGAAAATCCAGCAGTAAAGTTTGACAAATCTTATCAGTAGCTATGCTTTCTCTTGGTAACCGTGCCACTGATTCACTTTCATACACTAGACACTTTTATATTATGTTTTATTAAATATGTAAGTTATGAAACTTTTGCGGCTAAGATTAACCCAGTAATACCCCGAAACCTCTCACTGCCATTTATTTCTGCCATTTTGTGGCTGCGTTTCCCCAGTCATGTTTGCAGACCAGTGTGAAGGAGTAAGAATTTACATTAGTAGGCTGTAGTGTGAGCATATGGGTACTGTCTGCTGAATGAAGTTTGCTGCAGTGTCATATTACTGTAAAGGGTTCTGGCAATAATACATTACACTCAAGATGCAAGATTGGGATTTCTAACAACGGCGTGGCTGAAGATTTAAGTCTTCTGAGATGTTTGAAAAAAGTATAACTTATAGTGGTATCCATATTTATAACAGATTAGCAAAGGAAATTAAAAATACTGAAACTTTGACAAAATTTAAAAATAAACTTATTGGCTTTCTGATTGAAGAGTGTTTTTATTCAGTAGAAGAATTTCTTAACTATTGAAAGTGTTTGTATGCGATGTTCTACACTTGTATTTCTATAAGTATTATGTTTACACTGTCATGAATGATATATCCCCTCATAACCACTTACGATGACTTATGGATGGAGGTGATGAATGAATGATAAATAAACATATATTTTATCGTTTCATTGGTAAGTTAGCGTATTATATATTTTAAGGATTTTGAATTGTAATGGATGTGTTGGAGTGTATGTGAAATATTATAAGACTTGTCCAGATGCTACACTTGTAACAATATGGATATGTGAATAAATTGAAATTTAAATTGAAATTGAATTTGTGATGCTGTGAATCGGGCAAGTAATTCCTGACATTTTGAAGGATCGTAGTGAAGTCAGCTTCAGAGTCAAGCAGTCCAAGGCTGCTTGACCCTGAAGAAGAAGGTACTACAGTCCTTTGAAAGAATGGGAACTACTTACCTAACAAAGCAGCAAAACAGCATCACATCCCAGGATATGTGAATGTGCACTTAGGATTAGTGGTTTCCTGGAGTTCGTCCATTGTCTAGTACTGTGGACAGAACTGGATTTATTTCAGTCCTCTGGTGGAAATGTGGGGAGGCACCTATTTGTCGAGTCCATTAGAAGGAGCACATCTCAGTCACTGGACCCAGGTACTTTTCATTTAAAAGTGGAACTGATCCAGTTTGCAAGACATTATGCTCATTTCAAATACCAGACAATGGGTGAAGGTAAGGAAACAGTAGTCATGTGTATACTAAATTATGTATATACTATCATGAAACAATTGCATGTTGCAGCTTCATACGCACGAAATCGTGGAGGTATGCGCCAAAATTCTCTACCAAGTAGAACTTCAGCGTACTACTATGGAACAGATGTGGGGCTTTTCTGTAGAAGCAGAACTTATAGAGAATGCAGACCGACAGGACGAGCTGTGCTGCTATGTGAGTCGAGTGGAAGACAAGAGTGTGGCCATGCAGAATGGTGAGCTGAACTCTGAGGCATGTGGAATGTTGTTATGATTTAAGGAGAGAAGGAAAGTTGGTGCCATGCAAGGATGGTGCATCTATTTATGTTTTCACATGGATGGTTTGTCTTACGACAAAGCTCTCCTCATGCTTCTGTCATCATTGTTCCTCCTTCCCTTCCTCCTCTGCCTCCTCCTCCACCTCCTTATACTCATTCTCCTACTCCTCCCTCTTTTTTCTTCTTCTTCTTCAAGGTAGGCCATAAATGTTCTGTTCCATCTCAGAGGGAATTTTACCAGTGCATTCCTAGTCTTCCAGCAATTCAGATTACTTTGGTCTTGTGATTTGTAACACATTAGATGAGTCATCCTGATTCCTTACATTGAAGATGCTCATACCAGGTAACTTTATATTCCTGAATTCTTTTATTTGCATTATATAGAACTAAACATTGTCAGACATTTATATTAATAACATGGACCTTGAGAGTATGTCCAGAAATGTGTGTTAATTTTTACTCTACCATTTCTTAATATTATTTTCACCGTGCAGCTTGTATATATCAAAAACCAAGACCAACTAGATGCACAATCACTATTAAAAAACTTTAATAGTAGTATTACATTAAACCCGACATGTTTCGGTCAGGTACCTGACCATCTTCAGGGGTATACTACATTAACTTGCGTAGTCCATATGTAAAACACACGTGAGATGTGAGCCTATAAGGTCTAGTTGTATATAAAGTTTTTTTAAAAACAGTTTTAAAGTCGCTAGAAAATCACTAAAAACTGTTTTAAAAGTGTTGGCGATTTTTTGAAACAGTTTTTAGTGATTTTCTAGTGACTTTAAAACTGTGTTTTTAAAAAACTTTATATTTGACTAGACCTTATAGGCTCACATCTCACGTGTGTTTTACATATGGACATAGCATTTTAATGTAGTGTACCCCTGAAGATATTCAGGTACCTGACCGAAACATGTCGGGTTTAATGTAGTACTACTATTAAAGTTTTTTTAATAGTGATTGTGCATCTAGTTGGTCTTGTTTCTAATATCTACCATTTCTGTTATTCTTATGTCTGCTGTATTCAACATCTGTCACATTACAAAAGTTAAGCACTCTATTTTTGCTAGTTTTATTTCCATACATGCCCCTTCTTTTGCCACACATACACTGAAATTTACTTGCCTTTTGTGTTACGTCTGCATGGTAAAATAAGATTAAGTTTTCCCTGCCCACGCCATGAAGGCATATTAGGAGAGTAGAGGTATAGCTCCACTCATTCTTAACCTCGGCACTAGATGGAGGTGAGCGGTTAACTTCACGCCTCGGCCGCTTTACCCGGTACCCATTGAATAGGTGGCTCCCAGAGCCAGTCTGAAGGTTTTGAAGAAAAGAAAAATTTTTGCCCCTACTGGGATTTTTTTTTTTTTTTTTTAATTAATTAATTAATTAATTCCTGGGTTTTCCCCTTTGATCCATTTGTACTGTTGAAGTCCTTTTTGTCCTGCATGTCACCTTATGTCTCATGCTATCGTCCATACATCTAACACAGCAGAAACATCCATGCCCCCGGTAGGATTCAAACCCACGATCCTAGTAAGCGAGCGGCCGAAGACCCACGCCTTAGACCGCACGGCCACTGGGATCGGCATTGAACCCCAGACCGTCCAGTACATAGCCCTGTTGCTATACCGACTACACTACTCCAGCTCCCAGTCCGTGTGGTGTTTATGGATATATTATTCCTCTGCATCCTCCCATAGGTGTACCTTTTGTAATTGTATACACTCCTCTGATTTTTTTTTTTATTTTTTTATTTTTTTTTACTTGGTCTGTCAAAAACTTGTTCTTGGTTTTCTTAGTGTTCATTTATCCATCTTAACCTTTGAAGATCTAAAAGGAATTCTACTGTTGTCTGTGCTTAAAATATGTCCTTATTGATGCATGCTTCAATTCATGAATTTTTCTTCTGCTATTTCTACTTTCATAGCTCACCTAAAACCCCCATTTTTATCTTTTAACCATTTTTTCTCTAGTACTCCTGCAAATTTTATCTCTACTGCCTGTAATTTTCCTATATATCTCATAATTTGTGCTCTATCGGTTAGGATAGGCAAGTATATATTTTGTATGATGCAAGTTTAACCCTTTCAGAAATTTTCCAGATTGAGATTATATCTCTAAAAATCTGATAAAATCTCCCAGATCTATGAATTATCTATGTAATATTGTCTGGAGCATGTTTGTTGTGTACAAGAACTGAATAGCTCTAAGCATCATATGTTATGTTATGTTGTGTGGGCCTTTCATATGCAACTTCTTAGTTGAATAGTCAAGTGCAATTTTAGAACTTAATTGTGGACTGTAATATGTAGCCTTGCATCCTAGCTTCCTTGGTACCACACCAAAAGCATCGTGGGGGTGGGGGAGAGAGAGGGGGAGGGGGCGGTAAAGGATACTACTAGTTCCTTGACCCATACATGTAGAAATATTGCTGTAAGACGAAGTTGTTTTCATACAATTAAATGTACTCTGATTTCGGATCATTACAAGTACTTTCTTTGCCTATGACTGCATATACTGTTGCTTCCTGTCCTACTAATACTCCCAGGATTTCAAAAAGAAAAATAATGAGACAATTATTCAAAATAAAATTTGATATTGAACACTGTATGACTCTTTAATAAACGAGAACTTTCAAAATATAGCATATGTTACACACAGTGCTGTAATTAATTTATATTGTAGCTATAAAAGAAAATATTTAAACTCTTCAGCTTCTTAGGAATAATTCTTGCTGCCATCTTTACAAAACAGACTTGAGACTAGTATTAAAATTACTTTGTTTGGTTGTACTCGGTTTATGAACCTCCACAATGTGCTTAATCTCAGTATACTCAAAGAACAGGTCCGAAGATGTATTTGGAGTACTTATCTTTTTTAAATGTCGTCTTTGTGAATTTTTGTTCGTCTATTGTGCTGAAGGTCATTTACTTTGTCTTATCCATCTTCATCTGAACTCTTGATGTAGAAACGAGCATTAAAAATTTGTTTGTATGTACAGCATCAACAATACTAACTGAAATCCAACAACTGTTTGCTACAAAAATGCTAAATCATGCAGTCATGTATCCAACATCTGAAACTCAACAGTACTGCCTGCTACTACACCGAAACATCAGTTATTTTTTTAATTTTTCAGATTCAAATGACTATGATTGGTGTTCGGAGTTATTTCAGGACTGCACGTACTAGTAGTTTTAGACAAAAATGTGAATAATGAAAAGCACATGAAATATTTGGATACATACATGTCCCAAAATTAATTACTTTCCAGGAATAATCAAGGGCGACGAGATCATGGTGATCAATGGTGCTATTGTGAGCGACCTGGACATGATGTATCTAGAGAGCGTTCTGCAGGAGGAACTAGCCCTCTGCATGATGATGCGTTCTTCACGCACGGAACCTCCAGACCTTGCTGGAATCATGAGGGCAACGGACGATATTATCGACAGCCTTGTCTGTCCTCCCCCTCCCTCAGAACCGCCCGCCATCAGCGAGGAGATGATCTCTGGCCTGATCGTCCCTGCGCCGGGTTGGAGTGGGTCTCATATTTTTTTACATATCCAGCTTTATTTGTTATCAGTGTTCCTTTGCACACATATTAGTCCCTACACAAGACAAATATGCAATGTTAAAAAATTATGGCTTGCCTATGTTATGATAAACTCTTGAGTCCTTTATGATTTAACTTGTTAAGTTCTAATGTTCAATATTTTAACACAAGAAGATAGCATACATCTGTAGTGTGCATGCTTCCATTGGATCAATCCAGACCACCATGAAATGATATACAACATGGTAATGTCATGTGTATATAATATGGCATATTTTTTAAATTATTGTTTGCATGCAGGAAGGATGTAGGACATTTTATTCACAGAGAAATAAAGTGTGAAGATGCAGCCTGGGTTAAGCTGCACCGAGAGAATGCAATGCCAGACCTTCATTAACAAGGTGGTAATTCTGTGAATTGTAACAAGGCAGGGGATTCTTGGCCACCTGACTCTTAACTCTTTCAAGAATAGTTTTCTGGGAGCAAGCAGAACAGCTTTCAGAGGGTTTATTCACAGTATATGTGTGTGCGTGTGTGCGTGTGTTTTACACAGATATGATCATACTCTTTAACACATTTGTGTTCACCTTATGCATCCCTTTATCTGAACAAACTCGAAAACATGGCATATATATTCAGAAGTACTCACGCTGTAGTGGTAGCCCTCAGCAATGCAAGGAAGTGTGAATCATATGCATATGACTGTACTGTCTGTAGCATGCTGATATTTATCGTACTGGTATGTCTTACTCATGTTCATTCATTCATTCTGTAGTCTGTCTTACGACAGGTCCGTAGCCTCTTCCAAAGCGAGTTCTCCACAGGGTGCGATCTAGTGCTTCCTCTTTCAATTTCCAGTATCTTTTCTTTTCCTTAAGGTCATCCAGTAGCTGCTTACGTCTTCTCCCTCGTCGTCCCGTCATTTCTATCCTTCCTTCTAACTTTCCTTCAGTCACGTGTTTCAGAAGGCAGTTTCTACGCAAAATGTGACCAATCCAGTTAGCCTTTCTTATTTTTATTGTATGTACGATATTCCTCTCCTCCTTGACTCTGTGTAATACTTCTTCATTTCTCACGCGATCGGTCCAACTGATCTTCTCCATTCTTCTCCAGCACCACATATCAAAACTTTCCAGATACTTCTGATCTACTTTCCGAAGTGTCCACGTTTCAGCACCACACAAAGCTATGCTCCAAATGTAGCACTTTACTAGTTTCTTCCTTAAATTTAATTCCAGTTTGCTGGTGAAAAGATTTTTCTTCTTGTTGAATGCTGTTTTTGCCATGGTTACTCATGTAAGGGTTAGGAAAAACTAATATGAAGTTTGTTGTGAGGGTTATATAGCCTGTAAGTACATTTTGTGTTGTCTTACAAAAGGGTAGAACTTTCTTTGTTACATTAAGTTTATTAAAGGTTTTAACCTGTATCATCCTGTGAGACCATATGCTGGTCTTTAAAATGTACTGGCAAATGGCCTAGCATGCCATATGCTGGTCTCTGTGTGTTTACTTGGTAACAAGTCCAATTTCCACACCAAGCCAGAAAAACTCAGCCCATCAAGAAATACAATTGGCATTTAAATCCATCTCCCTAAAAGTAAATGTATACAAATATGCATACTTACATGCAGAATTTTTCTGTTCACATATTTAATCATATTTATGTTTCTAATCATAGCTCAGAAACATATTCCACGTGACTATATCATGCTCAGCTGGCTGCAAGGCCATCACAGTTCATAGTATTCCATCTTACAAATTAGGGTGGTGAAATCATTGTAATTTGTCACTGTTTATAACTACATAGTTTCAAATCTGTGATTTGTATAATGCAGGTAAAGAACTGTACTCGCCAGAAACAGAGAGTTCTCCAGCACCATCCAGTGACACTGGTAAAGCTACTTCACGGACAAATTCCTTTGAGATTGAAAATCTACTGAAGGTAAGATTGACATATTTAATTATAAAATCAGTCATTCTATTAGACTAGGGATTCCATTTTTAAAAGCCAAAAACTTGGATACCTAATAACATTTAGATGGTTGGGAGATGGGAGCAGAAGACGAAATTTTGAACCCTTAACACAATGGAAAAAGCATAAGTTATTAATGTTATTACAACAAGCTAACTCAGATAAAAATTGCGACACACAGATAAAAAAGGTACTACTACTACTACTACTACTACTATAATAATAATAATAATACTGAAACTCAGGTACTCAGTTCACTTCCTTATTGTTCTATTTATATTCATTCCTCATCCTTCGCAGTCTCAGTCCACACTCTGTAATCACTAATCTACACATCTTCCCCTCCCTCTCCTCTTCCTTCCTCTTAGTGGCCGGTTGATAGCTGTCCTGCTCCTATAGATGTTTTCTCGCACCACGGGAAAGTCAGAATGTTCACATGCATTATGAGAATTGTCATATTTTCATGACGTGGACAAACTTGAGATGTTTGGCGTCAGGAGCTGAATTTTGCAGGAAACAGGGACGGAGCTCTTGAAAATTCATAAAGCCAGGACTAGCCTGGGGAAATTATGACGAATGGTGTCCCTGTATTAGACTGATAGATGTAGAGTACCACTGCTTAGTATAAGAATTAAAAGATGAAATTTATTTTCTTGTAAATAATTTTTCATAACTGAACAAAAATTGTTGTAACGCTTAACGATTGAAAGGCTTCCCAGAATAAAAGCTGTTACTGACCATTCGGCCTTTCTGTTACAAATGACTACAATACAGCAAAAGACGAAAAGAAGAAAAAATAAAGCTGGCTGGAAGAATGCTGAACCCTAGGCTTTAAAGAAACGCATTATGCAGTATTTTAGTCATTCTGATGCATGCAAGAGATCAGTTACGTCTGTAAAATGCCTCAATCGAATTCTGGACAACTTTTATGGCAAGGGTGCACAAATTGTGGGTGCCAGGTCGCTGTGGCGACTAAATTTTTTATGGTGGTGCCTGACATTTTTGGATCCTCAGTATAGACCTTGCTTCATATCACCCATCTGGCACCTAAAAGTTTGTGGTGGCTTCTAGATTTTTGGAAAATTGTCCCCACCTGTTTTATGGTCTCATAACCTGCTTATTCCATGTCATTTCTTTGTACCTTCAGAAATAGTTGACATGGTATTATTGTTACACAAGAATGTAGAATTTTTGTAGATGACTTAATGTTTTAATGAAGATGTATCAGAAGCTTCTGTTCTTCCTCAATAAATCATTAAGAAATGGAGTCAATGTTGAACTTGTTTGGTTGTGACACACATGAGAGCGGGCTGCTTTGCCAATATTTTGAAGAAAAATGCTGCCTCTCTTGTACAGGTTAAAGTGAGTAGTTTCAGAACACAGACTAAAACCCAAACAGTGTCAAAATACATAAACATTATATACATCAATAATGAATCAATATGACAGCCTGCATAAAGTCAGTAAATGCAGTAAAATAACACTGATTTGAAATTTTTGTTCCAGACAGCAGAACAAGTAACAGGATTCTGCAGGTCACCAGCAGAAACTCGGAAGTCCAGTCCTACTGGGAGTGTAGCTAGCAGCCATTCACAGGCTCTGCTCACACCGAGCCGTCAACTCTCAGATGCGGAGAAACTCCGAAAAGTAGTGTTGGAGTTGGTTGACACAGAGAGGACATATGTGAAGGTAAGATCTTGACTTGATTGACGCAGGGTCATGTGTGAAGGTAAGAGCTGGATTTGGTTGACAATGGGAGGACATGTGTGAAGGTAAGAGCTGGAATTGGCTGACACAGGGGTTGTGTGAAGTAAGAGCTGGATATTGTTGACAGTGGGTGGAGATTTTTGAAGGTAAGAGCAGGAATTGATTGACACAGGTCTCATGTGTGCAGTAAGAGCTGGGTTTGGTTGACAGTGGAAGGACATGTGTGAAGGTAAGAGCTGGAATTGGTTGACACAGGTCTCATGTGTGCAGTAAGAGCTGGGTTTGGTTGACAGTGGAAGGACATGTGTGAAGGTAAGAGCTGGAATTGGTTGACACAGGGGTCATGTGAAGTAAGAGCTGGATTTCATTGACAGTGGGAGGACATGTGTGAAGGTAAGAGCTGGAATTGATTGACACAGGGGTCGTGTGAAGTAAGAGCTGGATTTCATTGACAGTGGGGAGGACATGTGTGAAGGTAAGAGCTGGAATTGATTGACACAGGGGTCGTGTGAAGTAAGAGCTGGATTTCATTGACAGTGGGGAAGACATGTGTGAAGGTAAGAGCTGGAATTGATTGACACAGGGGTCGTGTGAAGTAAGAGCTGGATTTCGTTGACAATGGGAGTAGATTTTTGGAAGGTAAGAGCTGGAGTTTGTTGACACAGGGGTCATGTGAAGTAATACCTGGATTTTGTTGACAGTGGGAGTAGATTTTTGAAGGTAAGAGCTGGAGTTTGTTGACACAGGCGTTGTGTGAAGTAAGAGCTGGATTTCGTTGACAGTGGGAGTAGATTTTTTAAGGTAAGAGCTGGAGTTTGTTGACACAGGGGTTGTGTCAAGTAAGAGCTGGATTTCATTGACAGTGGGAGTAGATTTTTGAAGGTAAGAGCTGGAGTTTGTTGACACAGGGGTTGTGTGAAGTAAGAGCTGGATTTCGTTAAAAAGAAGGACAGATGGAAGAACACATAAGTTGTACTTATCCTTGTTTTTATGAAAACAAGCAGCATTAATTCTGAAATAATTTCTGTGTAATTTGTTACATTTTAATAACATTTCAATAAAATTATAGGTTACAGGAACAAATATGTAATCAGGCATATGTGTGTGTCTGTCTGTCTCCTTATAACATGTGAAAAAATGCAGTATGATAACTTCCTTAAACTCTTATGAGATAATATTCATAAATCTTCAGAATGCTGTTTTTTGTTTTACTGCAATGTCTTTAAAAAATACATCAGCATTTTGCCTTTTTTAATTTCTACTGTTGTGAGAACCAGAAATGTCTCTACTCTTTTACAGCACTTGAACAACCTGCTGGAGAACTACCTGGAACCATTAAAGAAAGAGACATTCTTATCAAATGCCGAGGTCAATGCCTTGTTTGGGAATATTCAGGAAATTGTGGCTTTCCAGAGGCAGTTCCTGCAAAACTTAGATGAAGCTTTGGAACTTGAACCTGATTTCCACAAATTTGAACACCCTAGTCAATTTAAAGTGAGTGTATTGTCTATCATTGATTATCAAGATCATGTTTTTTTTCTTAATATATTTACTTCAGATACAATAAAAATAAAGCTAGGGCTTCAAATCTTCTGATATGGTGCACTGTGCCGTTGGATGGGTGGTTTAAAGGCTCATGATGTCTTCATCCTCAAGACTCAAGCAGTCCCAGACTTCTTGGACTGCTAGATCCTTGAAGATGATGGCACAAAAATCCTTTGTATAAGCAGTAACCACGCACCCAATGATATGGTGTCACATACCAGAAAACTTGAATGCTCAGCAGCTGTGCTATGAGGACCACAAATCCCACAAAGTAAAGTCATCTGAGTCAAGGGGAATTGCACTGTCTTCAAAAGAAACGATGGTTTTAGTATATCAGTACTGTAATGAGTTATGAAATACAGCACTTCAGATATGTTTTGATCCTTTTGTTTAAATGTGTCAAAAACTGTAAGAACATAGGTCATACAAGGTGTGATCAATACGTTCCGAGAGTGGTTCTTTAACTCCACTAGGGGGAGGAGTTGGGACGCGCCTCTTTGCTAGAATGTGGCCTTGAGTCTCCTCTCTTCATGGCACAAAGGACGGCCTGAAACCATTAGGCAGTGCCTCTCAAGCTTTGGTCAAACGAGCATGTGTACCTGTGCCTCGTCGCATTGCGGACTGTGCTCAAAATGTCAGAAGAGAAGGGACAGCGTGTGTGCATCAAGTTTTGTGTTAAACTTGGCAAAAACGGTGCAGAGACTTTTGAAATGTTAAACGCTGCGTTTGGTGATGAGTGCTTGAGTCATGCTCACACGTTTGTGTGGTTTAAGAGGTTTAAAGAAGGCTGAACTTGAGTCAATGACAATCCCGATCCGGGCAACCGTCAGCAAGCAGAAGTGATGATTCTGTGACTGGTGTACAAGAATTAATTCATGTAAATAGGCGATTAGCAGGGTGTGAAATTTCTGCAGAGGTTGGCATATCTTATGGTAAGTGCCAAGCCATTTTGACAGAGGATTTGAACATGCGAAGTGATTCTGCGAAATTCGTTCCTTGTGTCCTCACCATCGAGCAGAAGGAACACCGCTTTTCTGCTGCCACTAATCTCCTTCAAGAGGCAGAAACAGATCAGAACTTCATGGAAGACATCATCACAGGTAACAGGACATGGGTTGACGGATATGATCTGGAAACAAAACGTCAATCTTTGCACTGGAAGTCGCCCAAGTCTCCAAGACTGAAGAAAGCGCGTCAAGTGCGTTCCAAAATGAAAGTCATGCTGATTGTTCTTTTGTTTACATGGAAGGGATTCTTTACTACAAATACGTCCCCGAAGGTCAAACAGTGAATCAACATTACTATGTTGAGTTTATGAAGCAATGAGACTCGCCGTTTGTCGCAAGAGGCCAAAGAAATGGGAATCTCGCACATAGGCTCTGCATCACGACAATGCACCTGCACGCACAGGTCACTCGGTTCAGGTTTTTTTTTTTAGCAAATCATGGCATTCCTGTGGTTCAGCAACCACCCAGCTCCCCTGAAAAGGCTCCCTGTGACTTCTGGCTGTTGCCCAGACTTAAAATGGCACTAAAAGGAAAGAGACTATATGTCATTGACACCATCTAAAAGAATACGACGAAGCACCTGAGTAGTCTTCCAGCAGACTCATTTAAAAAATGTTTCCAACAATGGCAGAACCGCTGGCATAAGTGCATAGCTTCAGAAGGAGCCTATTTTGAACGGGGATTAAGTTTGTGTATCTCTAAGCAATAAAGATCATTTTTTACTGAACCAGTCTCAGAACTTATTGATCACATCTTGTGCCTGAAACTTTTTTTCTTTTTTCGCTTCAAGTTCCATTCAAAATATTTTTACCATGACAAATAATTGGTGAGAGATGTGCACAGAAACGCATTCCAGTCTTCATGTAAAATGTCCATGATCCTGTTCAATTTCAATTCAGTTGAGAGTGTTCACAAATTTTAGAGACACTGCAGTAATTTTATGAAAATCTGCCCAGTGGTTTGTAGTTGTTACACGTGAAACAAGAAACATGGTAAAGCTAATAGATATATTTTTGCAAATTTGCGTTTTGAATGTACAAAAATTGGGAAGGATGTACTAGTGACAGAAAACAATGTTCACTGAGTGACATTACACAGTGGATCTTCCTTTTGGGGTGAAGTTTGGGGGTCATATTTTCTATTCACAGTTTTGGAGAAAATTTTCTTATACTGGGGCAGTAATAACTTCATAACATTACTTAGAACTGTCACTTCAAATAAGTAGAAACTACTTATTGTTAATATTATTGTGTAACTCCAAGTAGCAGATTCTTTCTTGAGAACACAGTAGTTGCTCAGCAAGTTAAGAAATTCCTCCACATATTATGGAACCTAAGTCCATTCAAAAGAGCCTGCTTGAACTGAATTAAACCAGTCCACACCTGCCTATCTTATTTTTATGCTCCATTTAAATATCATCCTCACATGTGCATCTAGCTGTTGTAAGTGCTTCTTTCCTTCGGTTATTTCCAATCAAAACATCTTATTTAAGATTCAAGACTTCTGGGTAGTTATACCCTGTTGGCTGGTAAACGGTTACTGATGTTTCAGAGCAGGACAGTGCATTCATCTTTTGGCATGATGCTCCTCTGAAACATAAGTAACTATTTACCAGTTGCCATGGCATAACGTCCAAGAAGCCTCGATTCTTTTTCAGCACCACTGTGAGAAGATCAAATTTCACATTATTAATATTATTATATTTAATATTGTATTCACCGTGCATCTTGTATAAATTAAAATTGAAATTAAAACCAACTTGATGCACCTTCACTATTAAAAATTTTAATAGTAGATTAATTAACTCTTAATTAACCCGACATGTTTCGGTAAGGTACCTTACCATCTTCAGGGGTTTTACTACATTTAGTTGCGTAGACCATATATAAAACATACACAAGACATGATTTCACAAGGTCTCGTCGCATATAAAGTTTTCACAAATCACTAAAAGTCACTTTTTTAAAACGAGTTTTAGTGACTTTTAGTGATTTGTGAAAACTTTATATGCGACGAGACCTTGTGGGATCATGTCTTGTGTATGTTTTATATATGGTCTACGCAACTAAATGTAGTAAAACCTCTGAAGATGGTAAGGTACCTTACCGAAACATGTCGGGTTAATTAAGAGTTAATTAATCTACTATTAAAATTTTTAATAGTGAAGGTGCATCAAGTTGGTTTTAATTTCAATTTTAATATTATTATGTTTTTAGTTTCACTTATCTAATAAAAGTACTGAGTAACTCTTAGCTTCTGAAGTAGGATTTTGCTCCATGGAATTCTGATTAATTGACATTACACAGATCTGCTAATTGCTGTATACCATTGCAGAATGTGCTGTTCTCTGTGGGTAGTGCATTCCTGTACTATGTGAATTACTTCAAACTCTACAGCTCCTTCTGTGCCAGCCATTCAAAAGCACAGAAAGTTCTACATCCAAGTGAGTAGTGTTGGTGTTGACTACAATAACATATAACTGTAGATGAACAATATAAGTAAAGTGTTGTGAGGTTTCAAATTATTTAGTAATCCAGTTACCCCTGTAAACTGTAGTGATTACTATATGTACCACTTTTTTTAGCACTAAAATAAGCTGTTTACTTTGCCCACCCGTTATATTTACATGTTTTTTATGGTTCTTTGTATAAATAGCATTATTTCCCTAAGCATCGTTAATTGCTAGATCTTTATAATGGTGATGCAGTCTATTTTATGTGTGTAGAAAATAAATTATTAAATATTAGTTACATTAATTTCAAGCATCAGAAAGTCAAGTATATTCATACATTGAACCTTCTTATGAAATGAAGTATTGAATGTTTCCTATCACCTACAAGTATTGCATATTTGAATTGTCTGCCCTTCCACTGGCAAGGGCAGTGTAGGGTGGTAATGAGAATGGTTATCATCAGATGGGATGTGCATCCTAACACTTTACATTTCTCCTTGGTAAATGTGAAATTTTCAGTCTGTAACCAGACAAATGTGTACACACATCTGACCAAGGCCAAAGTCAGGTCACTGTGGACTGGAGTCCACTCTTACTCAAGACCATCAGGTTTTATATATAACGAACAGAATGTCAGCAGACAGTGCAAAGCTGAGGACACTTGCAGTAAGATAAGCATCAAATTTGGTGCAACAAACATGGCAATCCTACGTCCTTGCATCCATTTTGAAACTGAAACTGTTTTTCCCATCACTCATAGTTTTGAATCAAAAATATAGTTTATTTACATTACTGTACTGATGTGCCTTTAATATACATGAATACATCATTATTGCCATTATTCTTTCGAGGACTTAGGCATTATGGTTCATTTTCATCTCAGTATTACCATCAAAAAGTCGATCTTGGTGGACTAGTGGTTAGCGTGCTCGCCACTGGACCCAAGGTTCGCGGGTTCGATCCCGACCGAGGTCGATGGATTTTTAAGGGTGATAAAAATTGGGAGCACCACTTCCTTTGGAGGGGAAGTAAAGCCGTCGGTCCCATGTCGTAGATTTACGGCATGTAAAAGAACCTTACAGGCATGAATAGAAATGTTTCGTAAGCAAAATTCAACCCCAATTTCTCACCCAAGTCTCCTGACTGCCTACCAGATGGCTCTGGCGGTCGCATCAGGATCGATAGAACAGTAGCGCGGCCAGTTGGCCAGTCACCAACTGCCACGAATGCGCACATCCCAGTAACCTCGGAAAGAGGAGGCCTGAGTCCATATAGGGCTGTTGAGCCATGGTTATTATTATTATTATTATTATTACCATCAAAAAGTCTCCTTCATGGGCGTCCTGGGTTCCTTTTCCCTGCCATTTAATATGTCATAACTGGTCCTGAGCTGTTAGTTCTACGAACATGTTGTATCAAGTCATTTTTCTACTTATTGGTTTTCCCTAAAACTGGTGAAGTTATTTCAAAATATCATATTTATTTTTTTGTGGTTAAAGAGCATACATGAGTACTTGAAGATATAATCAGTCCATACTTCTGCACTTTTCTATCATCAGAGTACTAAGCAGTAGGACTTCATTTTACCTTTATTCCATCAATATCTGGTAAGAATTCTACAGCCATAGGCCTCTGCTTAACCATTATTCACTTCTACATGTTTTCCATTACTGTAAAAGGTTCATGACTGCAGACATACCTAAGATTATAAGGAGGGTGTTGAAGTACTTCTTGGCCAGTTTCCTCAAGAAATTAAATTCTTTTGGGCTGTATGTGGCACAGTATTGTCTTGCTGAAGAATTGCTTCTATTTGTTTTCATTCTGCATATCACTTTAATATTAAGTTAACTAGTGTAATATAGTTTTATTCCTCTCTGCTGTGTCTGAATGACAGACCTATGTATAATAGTTAATAGTTACTTTGGGGAGCAGTGAATTTAAACATTAACTAAAGGAAATCTTAAATGGAGGGAATTTGTTACTGACATCGATATTGGATCGATGAACCAGAATATGAAATTAGGAAAAACCTTAAATCAAGAAACATTCAATAGGTTTTCCCCTATCTCAGCTTCTTTCTTGTGGTAGCTGCTTCAGATGCTTAATTAAAAGAACTGGAATGAAAATGAAGTTTTCTTGGATGTTAATTAAATTTAGAAAGGCTGCTATTTTTTTGTAGTAATTATATTGCATTACTTATTCAGATGAAGGCAATCAAGCACTCCAAGAGTTCCTTGCAGCAAGAAATCCTCGCCAGCAGCATTCCTCAACACTGGAGTCATATCTCATAAAGCCAATACAAAGAATTCTTAAGTACCCTTTGTTGCTTCAGCAGCTGCGGAATCTCACAGATCCACAAGCTGATGAACACCAGCATCTAGTGGGTGAGTGCAGACAGAAACTTGGATGACCTGATGCCGCCAGTTTCAAAACTGATTCCCATACCAAGTGACTGATAAGTATGAGTCAGTGCCATAAACTGTCCCTCGTTATTCCTTTTACAGATTACATTATTTCAGAGTTTGCCTTCATTTGAAAATGTTAGTCACAGAAATGCAAAATATTTGCACAGTTTACACAAATTATATATATGACATGGTTCATTTGGTTTTTAAATGCAATAGACCCTCGATTTAACAGATATATGTTTAGCAGATGTCAGATTTAATGGACAAAATTTCGAGGTAGGGTTCTTTTGAAGGTACTGGACCAGTCTGGTAGAGACCAAAAAAATCTGGTAATTGCTTACCAGTTGTGAGAAGAATATGAACTTTTCCTGTATTCCTTGTCATATGTGTAAAACTTGTGGACAACACACCTTTTCAAAAAGGAAAGTTATTTTGTATAGTAGTGAATTGTATTTACTCTGTTCCATGAGAGAGGATGAGATGCTGTGCTTCATGATACCAACTTAGACTTGTCTTCACAGTGACCAGATGCTTCTGCAGAATATCTCTAATAAACTCAGTCTTCTTGGCAACCTTTTTCAGTGTTAAGAGTAAATAAGTATAGGGGCCAAGAATATCAAGAAGAAATCCCAGGTGCATTTAAGTGTAAAGCAAATGTTGGAGTTAACTGAAGTACTAGAATTACGTGTAAGCATGGCATCCATATGCGTGGCATGTGGAGTGAAAAAGCTTTGTAGGAAAACAGAGCCATTTCTTCTGCAATATTTATCATTTTGATACAGAAGACGCTGGCTGTTACACCAAAGTTAGCCCAAAGAAATATATGAACCCAGAAAATAAAGTAAATTTAGAAGAAGCTGCGATGAAATGGTGTGTCAAGCTATGTTCATGCAGTGTGAACGTAAGGGACATAGAGATAAATTCTGTTGCCAATAAAATGGTAAATTATACGAAAATTCAATTTAAAGCAAGCGATGGCTGATCTGATAATTTTCAAAGAGACACTGCATCACAAATAGGCGTACATTTGTTGAAGCTCTCAGGGGGCCCACTGAAGAGTTTGAGCCCATTCAGGAAATGCTATCTAAAGTGGGGTCATGGGGCAGCATCCTGTGAGGTTTTGTGACCATTTCCTGTACTAATATAAACACTGTGCATTTGCAAGCACATTTAATTTCATTCATTGTGCAAATTATGTTTTTTTTTCTGTAAAAACGTTTTAGTATTGGGATTTTTTTATGAGTCTTCAAATACGCTTTCTCAAGTTACAGAAATTTGGGTATAATGGATTTCCCTGTCCCCTCTATTAATCCATTAAATCGAGAGTCTGCTGTAGCTTGGAGGTTTTGGTTTTCTATGACGTAAAAACCAAGTAATTTTAAACCTATCTATAAAACTGCACACAGTCACATCCTACAATACAGCAGTTTTCGTCTTTTCCACTGTGAGAACCTTAAATTTGATATATATTGTTCTGCATTGTGTATTTTAAAAAGTCTCGTAATGGCACACATTAGTAATATGTAGCTAACTTTTGGTATTACAATAATCATGCATAAATTCAAAACTTCTTTTCCCCTCTTTCAAAATTTGCCATCAGATGCAAGCTTCACAGAATCTGTGTTTATGAATTTTATTTACTTGTTATTTATGGTTTATTTAACGGTGCTTTCAGTAGCGCAGGCTACATAGCAGCATATGTTCAAAAATCACCAACTAATGCACATAAACTTTTTCTCAATAGTTTATTCTTAAAATACCCCGAATAAACTATTGAGAAAAAGTTTGTGTGCATTAGTTGGTGATTTTTGAACACATCTCATTTGAAAATGCACGGTAAATACAACGTTAAGTATAACAGCATATGTTCAGATGATCAGTGAATAAGGAACCGGAAGAGATGTAGAATGAAGCAGTCTTGGCCTTATTTTATGTGGTTCCCTCATTTGCTGAAGGGGACTGAGAAAATTACAGTAAACCCCCATCAGGATTGCAAGTCTGTGGACTGAGATTTGAACTCGACACATTCCAAGTATGAAGCAGGTGTGCTACCCACTCAACCAGAAAGTTTGTGCTGTGTGTGTGTGTGTGTGTGTGTAAGACAGTAATGACGTCACATTCTGCTGGACATGTACACTGTAAAGGATAACTTAAAATACATTAGATATAAATTATAATATGTGAAAACAGAAAGTGTGAAGAGTGACACTTTAAAATTAATTCCTACATAAGGATTTAGAGAAATATTCATATGTTTAAACATAAGTGGATGAATGGGCTGAGAAAGACTAAAATTTAAAATTTTGAAATTTAAAGATTAAAATTTAGAAAACAAGAGTCCACAAATTCAAATTAGGAAATGTTTAATTTAGGATAATGTTCTTGGAGATTGTAGAAATGAGTGTACATGTGATAGTGAAATATTTCAGAATGTATGCTGCAACAATCAGGTGTTATATGGGTGCAGACCTTGTGATTCAAACTTAACTCAATAAATTAAAAACAGCACAAAGTACATCTTACCACACGCTAAGCCGTTTAAAAATTTGTATTTCAGAGGCTCTGAAAGGCATGGAGAAAGTAGCAGAGCATATCAACGAGATGCAGAGGATACACGAGGAGTACGGAGCAATCTTTGATCATCTGTTCAGGCAGCATCAGAAGTCATGTAAACAGGTAAACAACTGTCAGCTAAAATTCTATTGAAATATTTTCACCAACGTCAAAGAGATTTGTACAATAGGCTTCAAAATAGTCCACTGTTGCACTGTAGGCAACAAACGTGTATCCTCCTCCAGTGTGATCTTTTCCACTGTTATCACTACTGCCATTTTCACTAATCAGAAACTTGTCTGAATCATTTTGGCTTCTAAAACATTCTCGTCATTCAAAGTTTGCCTGTGGACACCGTGCTTACATATGAAAAGGCATTTGATGTTGCCAGTGGTCAGTATCTCCTGAGCAGTGACGACAGATAGTACATTTGTGCACCAGATTTAACACTTGATAAATAACACGTGAATTCAACATATTTAACCATCTGTCCAAAACAGGAAATTATAATGAACATGGATAAACAGCTGGAAGTGTAAATAAGACCAACAAGGTGACATTTCATGCACTTTATCCTGCTTATTCGTCTACCACACCAGAATACAGAAACATAACATATGAATCCTCTTTTAACCAAATGTTAATCATTTTAATTATTGTAATAAATTTGACACAGCAACATGTATTGATTTGAATTTAAATTTGAGCTCTCAGTTATTAATATCTTTTAATACAATTGCATACAGTACCATTTATGAATTTTAAATTATTGTCCTGAAGATGACCATATTGGGTGGTTGCCAGAATAAAGTACATAACATACACTAGTTTTGTTTGACAATAATTAATTCCTTCGTTATTGCAATCAACACAGCAGGATGGCAAACATAAAAATTGAAATTTTTAAATTCTCTGAAAGCACAGTATAAGCATAGCATCTCAACAACATATCTATAAAGATGAAAATATCAGAATTTGCTGTCAGCAGTTTTATGCAGTGCTTTAAGGTGGCAACACAAAACATGCATAGGTACAGAACATTACAAGCTGTTCCTCCAAGCAGACAAGTTAATCATAGTTTCAAACATAATTACTCAGGGTACAGTACAGAACAACAGACCATTTATATACCAAATTGTGGTTCAATGTTTTGTGTACAAGCACATATCACATCATTCTACGCAAAGTTTACGGTATTGGAGGTATAACAACCATGGTGCTAGGAGGAGATAACTTTCTTTGGACAGGGCTATTCAGTATGTACCCATAAAGCCATTAAATAATGCTTGAAATGAAAATATGTACATACGAACACAAAGAGCAAAGCCTATGTACTAATCTGTTCAAGCTAAGCAGAGACATGTGACTGTGGACAGACTTGTGTAGATTCAGGGAGTAGCCTGTGGCACAGATAGCCTTTGGCCTGTGCCATATGCCCCACCCATCTCATTCTTCTTTATTTGATTACCCACATAATATTTGATGAGCTGTGCAAATCAGTCTCCCCCAGTCTCCTGTTACGTCCTCCCTGTTAGGTTCGAATACCTTCTTTGCTCTCTATTCTCATCATACTCCCTCAGCCTTGGTGTCTCAAACTGAGGTAAGAACTGTCCTCAATGTGAGAGACCAAGTTTCACCCCCATATAAAACAACAGGCAAAATTATGGTTCTGTGTATAATCTTTATGCTTTTTTGGTAGCAAATGGGAAGACAAAGGATTCTGGACTGAATGGTAACAGGCATTTGCTGAGTTCAGTCTACTCTTAATTTATCCATGAAAGCAATTTGGATTTGTTGAAGTTCTTCCCTATTATGTGAACTTCACCAAACTCACCTGTATGTTGTGGTTTTGCTTGCATTCTGTTCATGAGACATGCATGTATACTTAGTTTTCTCAGCCTTTACCTCTTGACCAGCCTCATTACCAGCAACTGATAAAGCTGTGTGGTACCTATGTTTTTTGACCAATAAATGAACACCATCAGCATTGACCAGTCCCTCCTTGTTTGGTTGGACCTTGCTAATGGTACATTCTAAAGCAAAGTTGAAAAGCAGTGTCCATGATGAATAGGAAATGTCTCACACAAATATTTGCCTATCTGGAATTTATTATGAAAAGAAATAAGTTTCATTATTTTTATATGACTTCCAAAGTATAAAACCAGCACTTCTTAAATATGTACCTGTTCTGTATGTCTTTATTCTGAAATGTTCAATGGAATGTCTATTCCTGATTAGTGTTATTACTGGTGATGTGTCTGTTAGCAACTAAGTTGTAACACTGTCTCTGATATAACTGCTTCACTTCACAGCCAATAGATTTGAGTCCTGGTGACCTCCTATACTATGGAGGTGTGGAGTGGCTCAATATCTCAGACTTCCTTGGAAAGATCAAGAAGGGTCTGGAGCTGCATGCAATGTGCTTTGTGTTCAAGTCAGCTGTTGTGTTCCTGTGCAAAGAGAGACTGAGGCAGAAGAAGAAACTCATGGTCAGTTCCAACACTTGGTACACAACACAAAAAATGAAAGGAAAGTAATAGAAAAATTATATCATTGAAGAGCATACTACTCATCAGGTTGGTGTAGACCCTTATTTGGCAGGTTTGTGGTTCAGATCTGAGTCAGGACACCAACTGTCCTGACTGATGTTTACCATGGGTTTGTACAGTAACTGCAGACAAATGTTGAGATATTCTTTCCATAATGTCATGACTGCTTCTTTCCAAATCCTTTACAGCAAATGCTTTCTAGATCACCATATCATCAAGGCTGTATAGGCTCAAATATTGACAGAATCGTAAAATAAACCACGAAAGTACCTGAGATTCTTAAAGCAGTAAGTATCAAGACTCCTGCCTTCTGGGATGTGACACTATGTACTTTTGTTGATTGAACCAGTGTTTCAGACAGTGGTGTAGCTAGAAATTTTGGGTCACTATGCAGTTTTTACTAATGGGTCCTGCCATATCCATTAGGTACATGGCTGCTTGTTATAAACTGTGATCAACAGGCTTGGTTTTCAAATAAAGCTGTTTATTAAATCCTTTTTTTTTTTTCTTGTTTGAGTTCTGAATACATTCAAATTTGGCTGGATAGTGGGCAGTTTTCAGTTACTGTAAAACAATAATTTGTCGTGATGGGCTCATGGGCCCCCTATGCATTACATACTCATGCTATATGGTAGTTGTGCCCCTGGTTTTAGATGTACCTACTGCCTCTGTTTTTAGGGTAGAAACATGAGCTCTGCGGGGAAAAATGGTATGTATATAGGAAACGTAGACCAAATCTGGGGCTAAGGACAAACCAGTGGGAAGAGATAGGAGTGAACCATTAGGAAACAGTAACTGGTAGAATGGATCATCCTTTACTAAGTTGGTTACAGATTGATTCCCCTTCTTAAGCTTATTCATACCACAATACAAGTGTCTAGTAAAATTCACTTAACAACCGACAACTGCACTATTGAATTAAAATATCACTTAAAGTTACCCTACATATGTTTCGGTCATTATTTGACCATCATCAGGGGTATCTGTATCTTTATGTTTTCACTTCACTGTGCGCTATCCACTTTTTTGTTTTTTAATTTATTAATGTTTTTCACTGGGAGTTATTTTGTACACTGCACTTATATACGTATTTGTCTGTTGAGATCGTCTGCGTCGAGTTATTTCACTGTTGTACTATTGGGGATTTTGTTATCATGTCGTAGTTGAGTTCTCCGCTGTAGTGGGGTATGTTGGAGTTGATGTGTCGTTCGCGGTTGTTCCTTGTGAAGTGTTAAACAATTGGCAGCTGTCACAGTGAAGTGAAAACATAAAGATACAGATACCCCTGATGATGGTCAAATAATGACCGAAACATATGTAGGGTAACTTTAAGTGATATTTTAATTCAATAGTGCAGTTGTTGGTTGTTAAGTGAATTTTAATACCATAATGCACGGTGAACAAAAAGTAAAATTGGCAAATGTCTAGTATTTCTTATTCCTTTTGACTATTATTTGTGGCTCACTAATTTTGTGTTTCAAATATCCTCTTTGTTTTGTTTCTGAAACGTCTGTCAGTTCCACTGTCTCGTGTCTATTTTCGGATCATTTGGCCTTTCCAAAGAATCTATTCAAATCTAAGGCCCTTTGTAATATTTGATAACATGCTGGTGAGATGTTTGTACCAGTAATGAGAAGAGACAACTTAAAATGATTTTTAAATAACATATGAGTAATAAATAAGTAGATAAAGTACATTTGAAAAGAAGATGACTGATAATAACAAATAGATTATGGCACAATAAAACTTCCAACTTTTACGGCAGTGTCGTTCTTCTTGCACCCTGCTGCAAAAAAAGAACGAAGTCTATAATAACTTGAATATACTGAGGTGGTTAAAATAATCAAATTACGTGTTTTACCTGTGTGTTTTTTGGTCAACATTTTGTTTCAGATTTGTTTCTTGGACTGAATTGTACTCATGACAATTACATCTTTTGATGTGGCAAATTGTACTAAGATAACTGCATTGTTTCCTGTAAACTCTCTTTCCCAGATATCAGTTTCAAAATATCATCCCTCCCTACTCTTGCTTTGAAATATCCGAACAAGTTTTCATGTGGTACTTCAGGACTTGACTGAGTACATGAATACAGCAAATCTTCACTATTTGCAGGGTTACATTCTTGAAAAATCTTGCAAACAGTGAGGCCATGATGTGCAACATGGGCTTAGGGAAGCCAAAGACCCACAAAACATGATAATGTGTAAATTAATGTTTAATAAAAATAAAAACATTTATGTTGGCTTTATTGCAACATTGTCATTGTTCCTCGCTGAAAGTTGTCAGGGTGATTGAATGATGTAGAATGCACAGAAAAGTTGTCCTTTATGTCATAATGTTAATCCTCAGTCAGGAAATATTATCAAATGAATGACCTCTTGCTGCACAAATGTGACTTCTGGCTTGTATAATCACCTAATGAACAAATATGGCTCTCCATACTGATGATCGGCTTTCCCATTTTCCCTAGAAGAATACATCTGCAGGTTCAGTGCCACCTTTGTCTCATCAGACCAGTACAAGTACTTCCACAAAATCAGCTTGTACTGTACTAATTCTGTTGCTACTGTTTTCAGCGAACCTGGTCCATAAAGAGTCCTGCCGTTCCAAGTTCCAAATCTCCTGCCCATTTGCGGTTTCTTTGGTCATTCCAAACAACCTATCCAAATTTAAGGCCCTGTATAACATCTGGTAACATGCTATTCAGATGACAGGAGACCCACTTAAAATTATTTGTTAAATAACCTATGAATAAATAAATAAATTCCAAAAGAATATGACAGAAATTAAAACAAACATTTTAGGAACTCTCAGAGTACGTTAGGCATGTGCGTGATTAGTCTTCTGTCTTAATTTAACAACCTTTGTACATACAAGTTGTTATAGGTGTAGTTATTTTGTTACAGCAGAGCATGACAACCAAAGCTATTGCAGATTTGATCCAAGTCAGTGGGTCTTGTTGCAGGAGGGCATAATGAGCTTGTTGTTACAGATGTGGTTTGTGTTTAGTGGCTTCTGTTGTAGCAGGTTGTAACAAGACTGCAAGTGGTGTACTCTGTGATGTGGTATACAGATTTTACCAAGGATTTTTTTTTTTACTCCTAAATATCATATGCTTCATGGTGCACATGTAAATGTAATTTCATTTACACTCACAAGAAAAATATGGCCTTCCCTGCCCCAATTTTTATGAAACTCGTAAGTGATCAGCAGAATTATATGCAGATATTGTGTACCAAATTTTAACCAAATTTGACAGTAAATGAGGAAACTGCAGATAGAAATTTATTCGCCCCACAGTAAAGTATGGTTCCACTAAGCCAGTTTTCACAAAACTTGTGATCACTCAGTACATTGCTGTGAACACTTCTAGTCAGTTTTATTCTTGTGAGACAAAAACTGTATAACATATGGGCAAAAATTAATTCAACCTCTTAATTAAAACATGGCTTACACTGTACTGATTTTCACTAAACTTATAAATGCTCAGTGGCATTACTTGGCGATCTTCTTTATCGACTTTCACCCAGATTGGTCAAGAAATAGAGAAAGTATTGGTATAAATTCATTTATGCCCGTAGGTAAAATAGTTCCTATACAGAATTTCATGAAAAAACCGAGAAGTGATGTTGTCACTGATAGTGGCTTACAGACAGACGGACATGGTCTCCACATACAGCATTCATTTTGCTTCATAAAGATCGCCTATTCATATTCAGTGGGTCTTGTTGTGACAGGGTGTAACAAGCAAGAGCAGCTCAAGTGAAGTAGAGATCATCCGGTACCAAGTTCTGATCCCAGTTACAGAAGTCCAAGTTCGAGCAAGCTCGGCTAAAGACATGGAATTTCATTTTCTGTGGGAGCTAATCCACCTGCGCAGCCAACTGCAGAGACGGTCAGAGAAGGTGTATGTCCTGTCAAACAGGTGAGTATTAGTCCTGTCATTCCATGCCCTGACTCTGTTTCTTAAACATCCATTCCTATCTGCAGATAGTCATGGGGTTTATCTAACAACAAAATCAAAGAAATTTTACAAATCAACGTAAGATGAAGATCACAGTTTTCTACCATATGTTTGATAGGTACCAGTAATTTAGAGAAACCGGCTTCCTCCATCTTCAGGGTAGAAGACTAACCCACACAGGTAAAGATGGTACGTGATATAGGGAATGAAGTTCCGCGAATCAGAAACGGTGGCCAGATAAAATTCCTTTCGTTGATTGGAAAACATGAGCAAAAATCGAGGAGAAAAATATTTCTGAGTGGAAAAAAATGTGAAGAAATTTGGAGGAAGAATATCTGGGGAAGGACTGGATGGATACCTCCTCTGAAGCTTTTTGTATCTGTTTTCATCTCAATAATTTGTCTCCCCTTTCTTCCACCTCAGTTGTTCACCATTTTCACTGATAAACAGCCAATAGTAGAGTCACTTTATCCCACTGATTGACTTTCTACCTTGATTTCTGACTTCTTCCCCATATCATGTATGATATTTTCCTGCACAAGTGATTTTTCTTCCTTGAATTGGACACAACACATTCCTCTGAATCAGTTGTAAGTTGTACCTATGTACCAAGCAACATTGAGTCACATCTCAGAAGGCCATAATCTTAATTCTTCCTGATACATAACACCCTTCTCTTCAGGAGAATATACTACATTGCAACAATGACAGTTACCTTACCTATTTTTGTAAACATAGTGGTATTTTTTAATACTTTGCACAATAAAATCCACTGTTTCAGAGCTGAAGAGTCAAGTGTGAATAAAAGTATGTCCAGGAAGTATTTCAAACTTCAATTTTAGGTTGCCACAGCACCTCATGCACTTTGTGTTTTCTGTATCTGCAGTACTCCTGACTTCAGAAACGCCTTTCTGAAGACAGTCCGGCAGATCATCAGAGAAAGTGTGAGAAACATGAGCATCCCAGCAACAAAACCTGTCACATCAAGTACAGGTACAAGAGATCTCAGACTTCTCAGAGAGTTAAAATTAATTCAAATGGTCAGTTACTGCCACAAATATTGACAAAATGCAATTCATGGGAAAAGAAGGACTCCCTTATTTTTCCTTAAATAGTTACATGCTGTAAAATCATTGCATTTGACAAACGTATTGTATGTTGTGTTGGAGTGATTAAAACTCATGTTTTTTACCCAGTTGGTCCAGGGTGCAAATCTCGGTCTGAAAACCGGCTATTCTGAGATTTTTTTGGTTTTCCGCAGCTCCTCCAAGTAAATGCCATCACAGTACCATCCACATGACCTCAAATTACTTGTTTACTAGTTAGCCTAAAATTTGACACTATATAAATCTAACAATTGCAATTGTAAGTAATAAACTTAGAATAAATATACTGTACAAATACTTTTAATTTGAAAAGCCATCTTCAGTATATACTGCAGTAAGTTTGCATGTCTTAAAGGAGATACATTGTAAATGCTAATGTAATATGCAAAATTGAATTATTTATCCTAAAAGAAGCATGAGTTATTAGAACCAAATGTACAAAGTTAACAAGAATTAGTCAGTGGCTGAAGCCTCTGTCAGAACGAAAGTTCCAATGCATCCAGCTGTATTTAACATTAATTTTATGCCGGTAGTCACATTGGACAGAAAGTGATATGGTATTAGAGTTGGAATGTGGTTCAGTTCTTATGATTGTTTCTGCCAGAACACACTTTTTGTGAGATTAATTCAAGATACTAGCGACCTTAACAGGTACTATGTTCCAGTCATTCACACAAACAAATAATTTGATACCTACACTACTGATTAACAATGACAGCATTTTCATTTGAAATTTTAATCTAAATTAACAAGCACCAGGTTTCAAAAGCATGTATACGTATAAATAATATGAAATATCACTCATCACACAATCCATTGATAATGAGGGCAGAGACAGCCTCCAAAATATTGGATAGCAGCTCCACTTTCACGCAGCTGATCACCCAAGGAGATTTTATTGTCTCAGGTGCAGCAACAGGAACTACTACATCGTTTGCATGTGGCACATCAGTCAGTGACAGTGCTGTGCCAACAACCAGCAAAGGAATAGTCATCCTCCAAGGCTCACACACTCTGGGGAAACCCAAGAAACCACCAAAGGGACCTCAGAGGCATTCTGCAGGGAACATTGATTATGATAACCTTGACACCAGCAGAGAGACTGGGGATGATACTCAACATGGTGGTAGCAGCTTCCGGTCCAGGAGCAAAACTGTCAGTGATGGAACAGGTAGGTGCACTTGCTAAGAGTTGTACATTGTTTGGAGCTGAATGTCATGATAACGTGGTTTGACATCACACTTTCACCTCACATTTCACAGCTAGTCATTTCAAATGAATATCCTGCCTTCATTCTCAAGGGTCAGTTTCTTCACTTGATCCTTTGAAACGTTGGGAACCACTCACCCAACAACACAGTATCACACTCCGTGAAACTGGATTCCTCAATTACACCACTATAAAAATCTCAGAACTTATATAACCTGAGCTTGTAACTGACATATCCTTTATGTACAGAGTGATTCATGAGTTATGGACATAACTGTATGAAATTAATTCATAGGTCATTGTGATCGAAACAGTTTTATCAATGTGGGTAGTATTCTCAATGGTTATCGTCGTATGGGTGTTTTTTAATTCCCATAAACACACTCCTGTGAATCATGCATACAATTCATCGAGTCTGATACACGCTACACGACCTTCAACAGGCTTTGTTTCTACCACTAAATGGCGAGGGATATAAACAAATTTCAAGCCTATCTCTTGCACTTCCACACCTTTTTTGCTACCTGACTCAGACAGCCAGGATATTAATCATTGCAGTTTAGATGAGTATTCCACCAGTTACAATGGTTGGCTCATAATGGGGTGGGGAGAGTTAGAAGTGACACAGTGTACAGTACATGTAGCTCAGTGTGTATTCTCGTCTTGAAGTATATGTTACATTCAAAATGCCATGTGAATTTTCATTGCAGAGTATGCGGAAATGGTTTATGAGTACAGTTTTCATGATGGTAATGCAGTTTATGTTATAGCCAAATATCAGCAGCATTTTCAGAATTGTAGAATACCAACCCAAAGAGTGTTTACTCAAGTTTTCCAGACATTGTGAGATACTGGTACACTTCCAGGATTTGCATTTTAGCTGAACATAGGGTTAATCGTGATGTCGATGAATAAGAAAATGTTGTTTAGATGGTAGAGCATAGTCTACATGCTAGTACGTGAAGAACTGCAAGATGTGTTGATGTTCACCAGACAAGAGTATGGACAACACTGCATGCAAAGGGCAGGTACCCATACCACGTGCAGCGAGTGTGACATCTCAGACATGGCGATTTTGCTCAGAGGCTGGAAGTTTGCAGCTGACTCAATGGAAATCGCCGGTTGTATCATTACATCGTGTTTACTGACAAGGCACATTCCTATCACAAGAGTGTCCTTAACACACACAGTCCTCATGTGTGGTCAGATAAGAATCCTCACACCACATGTACAGTAACTTTCAACTACGTTTTAGTGTCAATGTGCGGTGTTCAGGTCTGGATGATCAGCTGATTGGTCCTTTTGTCTTTGAAGGTCACCTTACAGGAGAGATGTACCTACAACTTCAGCTGGCGGAATTGCTGCAACTTTTGGTGGATGTGCCTTTGAATAAACAAGGTCATATATGTACTACCAATGTGACAGAGCATCTCACTTTTCATGTGAAGTTAGAAATTTTTGTAATGATCATTTCCCTGGGTGATGGATCAGCTGTGATGGTCCCCACAATTGGCCAGCAAGGTCTCTAGATTTAAGCCCATTGGTTTATTGTGCATGCAGGTGGATGAAAGAAATTGTTTACAGCTTGAAGAATGGAATGTGAGATGCATTGTTGGGTCACATTTTGGATACAGCAGACTGCATCAGGAACAGTCTTTGGAAGTGGCAACAAGCAATGTTTGCTGTTCACAACTAAGTGACAAGGTGTTTTGCTGCTGAGGGTGGGGTTTTCAAAATCAGAATCACTGTAAATTAAAGGCAATTTCATGAAGTTAAATTTAGACTTTAAATTTATCAGGTAGTGTGCTTGTGTATTATTTTATTCCATATCTTTTTAACCTTTAAACGACTGGTTTGGTATTCAGATTTTAGCACATGGTTTATGAAAAACATATTATTTGAACATAATAAATAAATTTATGAAATAAATAGCATTTTGTGGAAAATAAAACAGAGCTTATGTAGCATGTCTTAAAATTCAGTAAATTTTCTTGTTGCCTAAATATATAAAATGAATTTCTAGGTTTTTTTGTCAATTCACATATGCAGACATAGGTCGTTTAAAGGTTAATAATCCTCATCTTTCATTCTAAGTTCCAAGCAGTCATAATCCCATAACTGTTGAAAATCGGACACATATTTATATGAGCTGTGTTTGTCACAGACGTAGGTCATCATCTGCTACATTTCTGCCCAAAACTCATGAATAACCCTGTATATGCTGAGCTTTCTCATCATTCCAGGCACATGCCATGATAGTACCTTAAATCAGACTACTGTGTTCCTTTCACATCCCTTCCAATTCACTATTCAATAAATGCCGTATCATTTAACACCATACAGTCTGAGCTAGGTGGATATTACACAGAAGGGGAAGGCACCATTTACTCTTCCACCATCTGTTATGCATGGGCAGCTGACTTAATAAAGTAATTAGTTCATTGAAATGTAAGAACTGACCTCTTAAAATTCTTTAAGTGCATTCGTGTATGCTTATGTGTGTGTGTGTTTGTGCTTTTTGCATGTACGTTGTGACCAAAATTTGCAGTTCACACTTCACTGATTGTATTATTAAACAGTCATATAATTAACACACATTTAGTTCCAGGCAAGAAATGTCTTACATCAAAAGAAGTAAACAGAAAAAGTTATGGCCATTGAACAAAACATTTGTTAGTTTTATATAAGGGGATACTTTCACCACATGAGGTACACCATGTTGTATTAAACTGTAGAAAGCCCAACATCAAAAGATGGTAAGAGATTATTTGATTTATTGTTTCTGATCTCTTAAACTGTAAATTCAAGGTGAATGGACCAATCTTCTGCACACGTTCAGTTTAAATTCTTACAGTGTAAATAATACTGTGAGCATTTAATTCTACAGACACAAGGAAACCTGTGTAGAATATTGTGACAGCTTTATCGTTAATACTTTTCCTTAAGATTACAGTCTTCTGGGAAGTGATTTGGGTGATAGTTAACAACATTTTGAAGGAACTTGCTGATTCCTTCTTTAGGTTAGTAGAAAATGGAAGCAGCAGGTTTCTCTAGAATATTTGATGTGCCCATTAATGATGAGAAAAGCTTTGACTTTGACAGAGCACAATAGAAGATAATAACTGAATTTACTTGCACATGACCAATGTGAACGTAATATTTTTTAATTAGAATACATCTTATTCTGGCAATAAACGGCTTTCTGTCTGACTTCTGCCTGAGTGCCCTCTTCCATTTTTTGTGAGTAACCAGCAGTACGTATCAACTAGACTACATAGTGTCATATACCAGAAAACCATGACCTTAATATTCACTACCATCAGAATATCACTCATTTACTTCTCCTTTTTATGCACATAGTCTCCAGCTGTAGACTATAGGAACTAATTTGTTATGTTGTGATGCCAGAGGAAATCACATCACACCGGTCAGACATTGATAAGAATGGTGATCCTGGCACAAAGTCAGAGGGTGAGGAGGATTCACAGAGCAAGGGGAAGGCAACGCTAGGACGAACGCCAAACCACTTGACCCTCAGCACCACCTCCACTCTATCAGCAGGCAGCACAGGCAGTCAGGCACGTCTCATCCAGTCCTCACATCAGCCTGAGAACTATCAGCCCACAACAGTGAAGGACTTAGGTAAGCCAACGTGCATGCAGTGCTACCTGTCAGGCAAGTACGTGCCAAAGTAATGACACTGAACATTACATAGAAGCTCAACTTTGCTGAGCAGCGAGGTAGGTGCTTCAAGTGCCTTGGGGGCAGAATAAGTGTTGTTGAAACATTATACATAACGATAATAAATGTGAAACTAATATTCCACATCTGTGCCACCATCTTGCAGCCATTTGTAACAAGATGGTTCAGTGTCCTTCGTGCAGGGTGCTGGTTTGCAGCAGTGCTACTTGTATACTAGCATTGTCACTGAAATTGTGCTCCTTTGTATCATGTGGTGCTCAGTTACAATCACAAGTTAAAAACATGCTGCTGAAATATGGCCTAGAACCTTAGTTCTTACAAGTTCTCCCTCTCTTGTCACTAACTTGTATTTTAGAAACTTTTAGTGAGTTTATTATGCCATATTGACAAAGGTATGTGTGTCTGTCTGTACTTGTGTGTATGTGAGCATGCACATGAGCACATGCATGCACAGACATTCCTGTGAACACACTAATACAAATATGGGTAGCATACCGTATTTACCCAACCCTTAATTCAAGATGATTTATTTTCCTACAAAAATAGCAATTCATGTTATGTTCATAAATGAAACACAGTGTTTAAGAATCATTTCAAGTTAACAGCATCTGGGGAAGTACATCATTAGAATTGCCACATTTCTATTATTATAATTATTATTATTACCATCATGCACACCTATAGTTCATTCAGTTCCATATGATCTAATGGCTCTGCTTTAAGGTACATTTTATAATGACAAAATATAGGTATATCAAATCTGGTTCCATGTTTACAACTTGTAAATTTTTTCACTCAACGATTAAACCAACAAATGCATTTGTTGGTTTAATCGTTGAGTGATATCAAAATGCACGATGAACACAACATAAAATTTATTAACGCCCAACAGGCAAAATCTGTGTACCACTATCGTAACATCAAGGAAAAACTACTTAAAACGCATCCATTCGGTTTAATAAGATCTGTAAAATAGAACAACTTTCACCAAAATACATCCACATTACAGTCAATGGCAACAATCAAAAAATTATAAACACCAAGAACGCAGCAAAGTGCATTTGTTGGTTTAATTGTCAAGTGATATCAAAATGCACGGTGAACACAATGTAAAATTTGTAAATTTTTTGTCTAAAGTTTGAAATGATGGTGTGTTGTTTTGCTGACCTATATTTTGTACTTTTTCACCTTGTTTTTGTTAAAAATGCACATTTCAGAAGATGGCCCTTTTTCCATTGTCTCGTAAAACACAGAAATTATAAAAGCTACTCTGTTGGAGCAGTTGGATGGAGACAGAGAACAGCTCCATCCACTGGACCCAACAGAGCGTTTTTCATATGTTTTTGTATTTTCCCTGCTGAAGGAAGGTTGTGGGCTGTTTAACAAGAATGAGATGATGAAAAAAAAGTCAAATATTTGTGTCACATCATCCTCACTTTTGCTCAACCAGATATAAAGAACAAGCAAAATACATCTTTTGAAGTGGTCAAAACATGAGCTGTAAGGTGAGCCACATTGTCTCATGTGGCTTAGTTTCTGTGAGTGCAGTGATACCTGTTGGCAGTAGGTTGGAACTAAATTAAGGTATGTTGCATATGGTATGAAAGTTAATATTAAATAATATATACATATATATATATATATATATATATATATACATGTGTACATATGTATATGTACTAGGGTACATAGGGCTCAACAAACCGACTCTTTGAATCACCCATGACAAGTGAAAAATTAAGGCAGACTAGTGGAAAAATATTTGAATTTATTCTTTAACCTTAAGGAGTAACACATTCAACTCTATATACATATGCCTTGACAAGATTTCATTTATTCACACAGCCATTCTGACATTAACCATTTACTACTGGCTTATTGTATTCACATTTGTATAAAATGGCGCAAATATTAAAAAAAAATAGATTATTATTAAAATCCTAAAAATGTCTGGCAAAATATAAATTTTTAGGATCTTAATAATAATCTGTATTTTTCTGTATATCGCACCGTTTGGTACAAATATGCATCAGATGTAATTAGCCAATAGTAATTTTGCATGTCACATACAAATCCCCGAGGATGATTGAGGTTGACCAAAACATGTCAGAAGGGTTATGTGAATAAATAAAATATTTTGCTTTTATAAACATAAAATAAAATCTTGTCAAGGGTGTTAATTTTTAAGTGTTGTTGATTGTCTGTACAGAATAAACAATGAATACATTTAAAATTATTCTCTCAATAGCAGCTCCTACTCTTTTCTTATTTCTTCACAGCTGTCAAACAGTAAATCATATCTTGTATATACATTATGCAGTACAAGGAGCAGTATGCCTGTTATGTATGTACTATATATATATATCTTATGTCCTGGTGTGGAGCTATTACAGTGGCATGGGTAGGCGTGATTTGTCTTGTGAAGAAATATCTACCTCATAAACAGAGCCATCATTTGCTGGGTGACCCTTGTACATATACATTAATCCGTGTCATTCGTTTTAAGGCTATGTGTTTTTTTGTGCGTTGGGTTACTGCACCTATTTAACAAAGTTTAATAGGTCACATAGTGTGAGCATCAGATATCATGCAAGAGGGTCTTGCGCTGTGCAGGGTGCGCAGTTTGGTTGTGATGTCAGTTTTGAGTTCACGGTTATGAGACATATAAAGAGAGACTGACAGTTGTGCTGCATCAGGGAAATTATGCCAATATATGGTGCTGGAGAAAGGGCAGAGAACTCTTCCTATGCTGAGGCTACAGAAAGAAGTCCCATGGATGATGGCCCTTTAGAATTCCTACTTTCTACTGACTGTTCTGTTCCCCTCCAGTGCTGTGTAGCCTGTGTCAACCTGACCACAGCACTTGTTGCTAATGATGGTAATCACATAATTATCATTATGGACATCCAGTTGAACAGAATGACTAGACAGCTGGAGGGAAATACAGGAAAGTATGCTGGAGGAGGAATGTTAGAGATGTGGAGAGGGTTGATCCATAGGACATCTTTATCCAGCCTTAGGAGGCTACCACAAAAGTAATATGTGCACTTGACACATTCATACTCACATACTTGAATCAGCTGACCACCATACAAAACCATGACACACACTTTATTTATACATAATGTAGTTAACAATGCTATCAGTAATGCATACCATATATCATCAAATAACCAGATAACAGTGAGCAATAGACTGGGAAGGCTGTGGAAGGAAACAGTCACCACTTGAGCCAACTTCCTGCAGATTTTATCCAAATTTTGTGCCCTTATCTTGCAATATATTCAGCAATACTTGAGTAGTCAATGCTCTATGCACAGAAACATGCTGTTCTACAGACTCAAATACTCAAAAAGGGTGAAGCAACCACTTTTCTTTCTGTCAGGTTTCAATGTGCCATCAAGCATGGGTGTTTACCAAACATAACCTAGTACTCTTAAAAAACAGATCCCTGCATTTCTGTTCACTCAATAATAAATGAGTCTTATATGTTGCAATTGCTTTTCCACCACAAATGTGTTGAAAAATAAGACAATGTGGTTATGAGGGGAGAAAACTGCAGTTGGGTAAATATGGTATATACCATGGATTGTCACGTGCAGCCTCCAGCAATTTCTTGTGCGGCCACCAGCTACTCTCATGACCAGCAAATGAGTTGTTGTTCAAACAAATTTTTCTCACAAGTGTAAATTCTCTGACCATTCTTGTGCAAGTGTTGTGGGTCTGTACTACACAGCATTGGCCCAACGTAATATTGGTACAATGCTCTTTGGTTAGCTGGGGAAGAATATCTCATGGGCGTGTTCGCAGTCCGTAAGCTGCAGTAAATTAACGTAACCATATTTTCCTAACACTCTGCTTCAAACCATCTCAAGTCATGTGGTCACATAGCTTGTTTCTGACTTAAATAAGGCCAAGGGAATTTTTTCTTCAGAAATGCTAGTATGTACATATGCAGATGTAAAGAACTGTATTTGTAATACTGTTCTAACATGATTTCTACGTGCTGCCAGAGAGTGGACAGTAAATTGTTCTACACTGCCTGTTATATGTTCTTGGTGTACTGCTGATGTAGTCTGATAGACCTGAATTCATAACAATATCATGCTGAAGTGTTTGCTTTGCAGTTATGTAATGGAACCACAGTTATCCAGTTGTATGAGATTTAAGGTTTTCACAAAAATGAGAGTTCATATCATGGGTGTTCTGGGATGTGATGTGGCATAGTTTGGTAGATAGGTACCAAAGTTTCAGAGAAACCTGCCGCTGCCATCTCCAGAGTATAAGATGGAGGCACGATGTTTCTCTGAAACTTTGGTAGGCCTACCTATCCAGCAAACTACATGCTGTCATCTCAAGAGGACGAGGATTTCCATGTTCCAGTTTGGAAGCTGAACTTATATGGTAAAATATGATGACAAATTTTGCATTGTAGTGAAATTTCCTAAAATGTAAGTCAACAAATTAGGAAGAAAATAATTGCTTTCCTACATATCCTGTTGGCCAGTAAGAATGGTGGTGGTGTATCCTGAAGACAGAGACATTACAGTAAATGAACTTCAAGTATCATTGGCTTACCAGTAATTTTACCACATTTAATGGTATAATTATCAGAACATAGTGGATAAATATCCCAGTAAGTTAAAGTTGTAACCAATTGTGGAAACTTTTCATACAAGTACTGTGCATGACCGTGGTACTGGTTACATGTTTGCCTGAAAAACTCAGGCACTACAGTATTTTGTAATAACATTAAATTCAGTGTGACTCACTTGCCGTACGTTCCAAGACTACAAAATGAAATGCCTAATTACACCCATGCAACAAGATCAGTACAGACATTCCCGTTTCTTCAACAGTGTAGATCAGTGCTCTTCAACCTTCTTTTTCCAGCATGTCACTAACATGAAAAAACACTATGCTTTACTCTAGGAACTGCAAGTGTTAATAATATACAGTTCCTGATTTTCTAATTTAACTTTTTTCAGTTGACATTAACACTTTAATGTGCTACTAAAATATTAAATTAAAAATTAATGCAACCAGATAATCAAGAAGTTTTTGCATCTCTTTTGTCAAAATTGCAGTGTGTGTATTAATACAAACTGCACAATGATCACACCACTGTACATGCTACACAGGCTTTTTTACCTGTTTCCAAGTAGAGGTAAAATCTTTTAGGAAATGCAAATAACTATTAAAGAATTCTATTGCTTGCTGCTAGGACCGAGGCAGTGGAATTTTGGGTTAGTAGATTTTAGCTTCCTGCTTCCACTTTTACCATCAAAATATTGCAAACAGATGTGGAAAATTAGGGAGCATGTAAGTGTTTATCACTGTAGTGACCATCATCACTGATGTAACTGAAGAGCCAAAAAGAACAACCAGGACATTCTAGGGTCTCATCAGTTCCTGCGGTCTGACAAACTGTTTGACATGTTTCAACACATTACAGAATTGTTTCATCATTCACGATTTGATGACAGAGGACAATCTGTGTTTATATTCAAACAATAAAATAGTATTTTGGTATACACTTTATAAATGCATTTCCTTTCGCTTCAAACACATTTAGAAGAATTTTAATAATGCAGTTAAATCTTTAAAACTACATTGTGAAACACTGATAATTCCCAAATAACATCACATACTGTCTGTTGAAAAGCACTGGTGTAGATTGTAGGCATGCTTTCTTGCATATACTCTTCATATTACACAATTGTCATGTTAATATGTATCACAGTGTGACGATCCATGCAATATGCTAGTAATTGTACTTTTTCTTATTTCAAAATTTAAAAAATTACCTTCTGTCAATTGTGCAAGGAAAGCAATATACCATTACTGGGGACACTATTTACTTCGGTAATGTTTGACTTTTCTGCCCCTATATTTAACATTCAAAACGGTCAGTGCCGATTATTTTTGCCATAGGTCCTTGATATAACAAACTATCACACTGTTAGGACTTGTTTCCATTATGCACACATAGTACTTTTTCTTCTAACTCTCTTGCAGACTTCTAAAACTACTGCAGCAATTATTCAGTTGCCTTGATATCTTTGTTCCCATCTAAAACACCTGCACTAATCACAATCACATCTACACAAAAATTCACATTAATTCATTCTAAAAGTAATTCTTACCTGCTTCCAGTGGCTCAGCCAATGACTATGATAACAATTTTCGTGGTTTTATATAGATTGAGACACTAAATGTTCAGCTTCACTATGATAGGAGAATCAACTTTCTTCTTCCCTTTCTTCAGCAAGTGAATAAGAGAATTCTATGAGCTGCTCACAAAGAACCCATCCTCCCTTGCATGGTGTTAGGGTTCGGCTCTATCCCTGTTGCATCACCAATAAGTTGGTCCGTGTACCTGGATTTCATAGCTGTGATAGTGGTGTAATTATGCAGAATAAAGTAGAGTTCAGTAGGGTGGGCACTGCAGTGACACTTGCACCTCGATCGTTTCCGAACTTCTGTGCAACTGCAGGATAAAGTAACTCAGGTCAGTGCATTGTTCCACTGTGACTGCATTCCCTGCGTGCCTAGTACAGTGAAATGTGATATGGAGTTCTTTAACTCTGGTCTTGATGGAAAAACCTGTTTGTGCAATGTGCATTTTTCTACACTTGCAGATAGTGCTGTATATGCCTGGTAAATAAAATGCAACACCTTTATGTTGGCACAACTGAAACTTTTATTACAACATTTTTCTCAATTGCAACATGCATTGACTGTAACAGTCACCTTCAGGTAAGTCTCCTGCAACGTGTAAACTGTGCAAACTTACAGTGCCAAATTTTTTTTACATTGGGATACCAAGTTTATGTAACTGTATTTAAAAAACTAGTTAAAATAGCAAGCTTGAACTGTCAAGCATTAAATGTAACAACTGTTTTAAAACAGATTTGTGGTTGTAGCATGCAGAACTATTTTCAGCAGCAGACTTGCCTGCAGATGGCTGTTACAGTCAAAACATGTTGTGAAAAGGAAGTTATAAAGTTTTAGTTGTTCCAACACAAAGATATTGCATTTTATATATTCTGATTCAGCACAATGAGATATCACACTTCAAGATGTGCCTGCTGTTTTGAAGCCAGGATGAGAAAATCTGGAAAGTTTTCTTAGTGGAGTGCCTACCATCTTAGTGTTACCTGGCTGATGTGGTTGAAGGCATTTTCGATGAAGAGCAGGAAGGCAGATGATGTGCAGTCCTGTCTAGGCTGTCAGATTTTCTGCTTAGGAAGGTTGACAGAATTGTGTGGTAACTATGTTCATGAAAGGTTCTCTGTAGTAGGTCTGGTTCACCATAGAGACTCGCCCGATCACAAATGGCTTTGTTTGTGCCAAGGTGGACAGACAGCACAACTTGTGTGCTGGATGGTAGGGCAAGTAGAGACTGTCACTGATGCCACAAACTTAGAATCACTGACACAATATCCACTCTGAACACATGACAAGAACTATGAAAGACAGTTCTCTGTCCACTCTTTCCTCCTCCATCCCTGTCAAAAACCTCTGTCACCTTCTTTCCTACCTCCATCCTGGAAGACAGTAACGGACTGGCTACCTAGCAGTACATTGTGCTTCCCGTGTTTCGCGCTTAGAATTCCCCTAAAAAGAGCAAACTAACACTGCTCTTCCTGTATGTCAGTACATTGGCATCAGTGGAAAATACTCCCTTGTCCTGACTTTGTGTAAAGATGATGCTGGGTACCAGAAGTTGACTGGGGCAACAAATACTAGAAATTTGGCTTTAATAATCTTGACTTGCCAAACATCATGCTTAAGTCAAGAGATTTGGAATTGTAAAACAACGCATATTTGAACTGTGTGATACAGCCAATTCTGCAGTTGAGTAGACATTTTATAACGAACAGCAAAAGTTTTAAAGCATTTTATGTCTCTTAGCAATGGGATCCACATAGTAGTCGGGTCCCCTGCAGCTCAAGGATAGTATATATCAGCCTCCTTTATCTTCTTCTGTTGTTCATTTATTAACTAGTCGACCTCAATTAATGCCAAATTCAATTCTATCCCAGTAGAAGGATGTGAGCCAGCAAATATTTGAGATGATATCAGTACTGGCACCCTGATTCAGAAGTTTTATTGAGAAGATAAACTTCAACAAATTATTCAATATTTATTGAGGCACATTATAAACTTTATTTCTGATATCCTAATAGATTATGAACTATTTCAGCTGGTCAGAGCAATATGACCCTAAAAGTAGATGGAAAATGCTCTACAAATTTTATTGAACTTAATTTTTTACATAGTACAAATGAAATGCTTTCAATGCCTCAGCATCTCGATTGTATTTGATGACCACAGTAATTTTTTTTTTAATTCAAGTTGCAAAATATGAATATGTCATGCAAATTGCACGGTCCTTTATAATTTGCCCTTTTAAGTACTGCATAATGAGAAATAAAACTTGCTTATGTATGGCTCTTCTGGGTCCCTTGCTGTTGAATGCAATGTCAAATTACGAACACGTGAAACTAAATATTTGCATGGGCCGCAACCTGGAAATATTTGTTGCAAAAAAATTCTATTCAATCCTGTCTTTCTTTTCATCTGCATTTCATGTACCGTGTTCTGAATGTAGGTTTATGGTGATAACTGTTTACTACGTTATGCATTTGAGATGTTATGATTCAACTGTATTGAATTTCTAAGTGGATCATAGCTGACAAAATGACGTACCATGGAAAATTTGATGCAGTTCATTAAACAGTTTAGTGTAGTGAAGTTAGCATGTCTTAATACAAAGAGTTGCAGATGGTTAGTGACTGTGGTTACTGTCTTTAGATATTTGTTCATCATGTTCAGACAGTAATAAAAAGAAATTGTGTGTTTGAGGCTCCACTTATTATGCAGCCGACTAGTTACTGACACATTAATCCACCAAAGACTGAACACCAGTACTTATTGCACCTCAAATACTGAAGAAGAATGCATAATTTGAGCATTTTTATAAAATTAATAGGCTTCATGTACTACAAGAAAGAAGAATTCAGAATGAACATTTTTCCATGCTTCCACTCTTGATCTGTAATTAGTACAGTATAATATTGGCCACATATTTGAAGAGAAAGTTCATAATTGACAGACAGATGCTTTGTCAGGAAATGAGATGTAGTACACTTTATGTTTAGAATTCACAGATGTTATATAATTTACACTGCTTATTTAATTCATAATACGTAAAGGTAACAGGCTAATCATAAGCACAAAAGTCACTTTTTGAGGAGGCAGATTGTAGATTTGCTGAAAGGAAGGCTTTCTCCAAATATGCACTGTAGGTGTTGTTGACCAGTGTTTCTCTTTCTTGTAAACAGTATAATTACTTCTAACTCTCGTAGGACTAAGTCTAAGACTAAGTATATGGGAACAGTGGGACAAATTGAAATAATACTTATGTGAAAGTTATGATCAGATTATATTCAGTAAATCTTTTATATTTTATATATCCCTCTAAAAACCTAAAAATGAAAATATATTAACTATAATTTTACACAACATGTTGTATGGAGTGAAACTCTAATTGATAAATGCGGAAGGCTGAGGTTAGCATGTTGGTGAAGTAACAGGAACATCACAGATTACATAACTAGAATCTTCAAAATTTGTATCGGAATTAAGTTCTTGGGTCAATTTGAAAATACCTACACATTTTCATAGAAAATCTCAAGTGAAGGGTCCACCTGGAATATACCAGGTACAGATAGAAGTGTAATATTAAAATGGATCTGTAGATGGGATTTATGTGGTGATCTACCATCAGGTCTCATCCCACCACAACGTTCAATCACACTATATGATGATGTACCATCCAGTCCCAGCCATTTTACCACAGTGTACAGTCACACTATATGATGATGTACCATCCAGTCCCAGCCATTTCACCACAGTGTACAGTCACACTATATGATGATGTACCATCCAGTCCCAGCCATTTTACCACAGTGTACAGTCACACTATATGATGATGTACCATCCAGTCCCAGCCATTTCACCACAGTGTACAGTCACACTATATGATGATGTACCATCCAGTCCCAGCCATTTCACCACAGTGTACAGTCACACTGTATGATGATGTACCATCCAGTCCCAGCCATTTCACCACAGTGTACAGTCACACTATATGATGATGTACCATCCAGTCCCAGCCATTTCACCACAGTGTACAGTCACACTGTATGATGATGTACCATCCAGTCCCAGCCATTTTACCACAGTGTACAGTCACACTATATGATGATGTACCATCCAGTCCCAGCCATTTCACCACAGTGTACAGTCACACTGTATGATGATGTACCATCCAGTCCCAGCCATTTCACCACAGTGTACAGTCACGCTGTATGATGATGTACCATCCAGTCCCAGCCATTTTACCACAGTGTACAGTCACACTGTATGATGATGTACCATCCAGTCCCAGCCATTTCACCACAGTGTGCAGTCACACTATAACAAAATACATGTAAATTAAAAGTTATAATGGCATGCCATGGCTCAGTCAGATGCTGGCTCCTCGCCTTGGAGCCTTGTGCTCAGTCCTGTTTAAATTAATGTGATATTTGTGGTGGAAAAAGTGGCACAAGCGCAGGTCTTTCTCTGAGTTTCTCCTGTTGTTCCCCATGGCACATCATTCCATCATTTCTCCATGCTTATCTGTCACTGCTGCCTGAGATGTGTGACATCCCTGACTAGCAGCACATTATTCCATGTGCAGTTTTTCACCTAGCCCTTAACTGTTCACATAGCAAGGAAGTTAATTCTTTTTAAGTTGTAGTTTGTAACTGGATCTGTACTTTATGTCATATACTAAGTTACATATGCTGATTTGTTTTAGAAAAATTTAAGTTTTGTGTATAGTAGGGATTATAATTAAGCAATACACATGACAATATTGCATGTAGATTCCCCCAGTATCAATTTGCATCAAAACATATTCAATAATATAAAAGGTAAAGTACACAATTATGCATTACCTTCATCCATCTCATCCAATTGACGCGTGAAGATGCTCAATGACCAGCAGTCAATCGGACTGATCATCCAAATTTTTCATGCTACTCTTTCTATAGTCAATATTTGTGGAGGAGTCTTCAGAACATGAAATTAATCTGCAGTTTCTGGCAACTTACAGGAAAAAATGACAGAGTTCTGAGCCAGCCTGCCTCCATCTTATAGACTAATGTTTATCTTATACAACAGACTGTACTGAAAGAAACTACTCCAGTGATCAAGTATTTACACATAAGGCAGGTGACATGTATACATACTTGTACATGTATTTGTGTGTATGTAAAGGACGAAAAATGCTGGTTTAAGAAGTTCCTAATAAAATGACTATACATACTGTACTCAGAGAATCAACTTTTCATGAACTGTTGTATATTTAATAAAGTACAAATAATAACTATGCATCCAAAGTACATAACCACCTTAACAATATTTACTAACACAACAGGTCTGTGTATTTTATGGTTGATGTGCAGATCTGCATTTGTCATTTATCAATATCATTATCACAGTTTTCATATCTGTCACCTTATTGTTATAATTTGTTTGTATTTAGTTGCATAATATATATAACATACTTGTCTGTTACATGTACATACTGTATGATAAGAAACAGTCTGCAGAAAGAGAAACACTGTCAAATGATTACCCTGAACTGTCAGTCAGTAAACATGACATATTTCCTGTTGGTTCAACACTTTACTCTAAAACCCATTAGTTACTAACCTGTTTATGTATATAAAATAACATTTAAATGAATTGTAGTGCAAAATAAGTTTGTAGTGAGAATGCAGAAATGTAAGTAGAAAGGAAGGTCTTAGATGATAAACTTAGTTGAAGAATGTTGATACAATGTAAACGTAAGAATCTTCCAATAAAATGGTTACTGTTGTGTATGATCTCATCATTTTAAACAAACTGAAAGACAAATATGCTGCTTGGAGTTTCATTACGTGAACAGCACCAGACGCTTAGAGAAGGGCTCATATCATCCAGTCATTATGATTTGCATCCTTGGTACTGTAATAATTTTTGCATGGTGATCCACTGCATCAAGGCTTGTCAGCCCCTATCCTTTGGCTTGCATCACTGACCCACAGCATATGTAAAAAGCTTTCTGTCTATGTCTGTTGGTTTTCATACATTCCAAACACATCAAAAGATATGTTGCCTGTTTCTTTATTGATGTCACTGTATGTTGTGCTGTAAAGTTGTGAAGGGAGGACAGTTTTCAAAATTATCCATCAACAAATAAACTACAGTGTAAATATACAAAACACTAACTGGTTGACTTTCTCTGGTTGTAGGGTCGCCAGTGTGGAAACCAAGAGACATGGTAGGCCTAGGCGAAGCAACCACTCTTCCCCGCAAGGGCAAATCCTCCTCAACATCCTCCTGTTCCGAAAGCACGACCACTAGAGACCGCGAGCGTTGTTTAGTGTATGATTTTCCTGTTGTGAGAAAGACGGAAGGCTCCACCACCACACATGAGACTTCCTCATCCTCATCAACTAGCACTCAGCAGCCCTGAAGAGAAGTCCACGACTCAAAACACAGGTAACTAGGCAACAGGTATTTACGACATTTATAAATCTACCATCAAAAATCCATTCAACACTTCCTTGCTATCACTATTGTGTTCTTAGAACTAAGCAGTCCAGCATTTAAAGGAGATATGTTTTTAATTCGTCCATATTGTGTATACAGATCTACCTGAAGCTGGTAATTAAAAGCAACCCCTTTTCTTCATGGTACAGTCAGCCAAGTGTCCTCTTTCCATGGTCTCTTGAAGAATTACAGTTTTATCCTATCCTCAGTTACCTGTCATAACTCATTCTGTCTACATGGTCTGTCAATCTTTCCCTAAATGCTGTATACTCCTCAGATATATTGCTAACACTAGATTCCTCACATATTTCAGGATTTATTTATTCTTTTAATTGTGTACATCTAGTTGAATATCTGCGCATTCCCATTTTGTTGCTTATAAGCTTTTGTATCTGTGGATTAACTAATGTTTATGTATATTGAAGTACAAACTCCCAAGCATTGTTATGCCACAGATTATGTAAATTATTCCATTTACACATAAAAATGTTTACATTTTATTTTCCAAACATTTATTGCCAACTAGGCTCACTAAATGTTTACTAATTATTTAATTTCACATATTACCTAGCACTGTGTTACAAGCTGTGTTTCCTCAACAGAAAATTCCGTAGCAAATTAAGTAGCCAAACTTCAGATGAACAGTTTCATACCTGTTCTTTTTGCTGATGATACAAGTGTAATTATAACTAATTCCAATCCAACTGATCTTCAAAAAGATATGAAAAATGTATTTGAATATTTAAATACATGGTTCACTCTGAATTTATTATTATTGAATTTCGACAAAACAAATTTTATTCATTTCAAAACTAAAAATACCCTCGGTTTAGATATAAAGGTTGAATATGTTAATAGATTTATTTATAATGCATATTTTACCAGGTTTCATGGATTGACTATTTGTAACACGTTATATTGGAAAAGTCATATAGATCAACTTTTACCAAACTGTAGTACAGCCTGTTATGCCATTAGAGTCATAAAACCTCTTATGTCCCAAGAAACATTGGTGATGATCTACTATGCCTATTTCCACTCAATTATGAATTCTGTCATTATTTTCTGGGGTAATTCTTCATACAGTTTAGATTATAAAAAAAGGCAATTAGAATCATTACAAATTCTAGAATTAGAGATCTCTGTAGAGATCTATTTAAGACACTAAACATTCTTCCCCTTCAATCTCAATATGTCTTTTCTTTATTATGGTCTGTTGTCAAGAATATGGATCAGTATAAGGTCAATTCAGATATTCATGCTAGGAATAGTAGACAAAGTTCCAATCTTCATCAAACTACATCTAACTTGTCATTTATCAAAGAGGTACCTACTATATGGGCATTAAGATTTTCAATAGCCTTCCTTCTTACATAAAAGATTTATATCATAATATTAAACAGTTCAAATTGGTTTTAAAGAATTTTATTTGATTTCTTTTTATACACTTGAATATTTTAATTGCAATAATCTCTAAGATCTTGGTTGATTATATATTTATTTCCTTTATAATTAATACATACATACATTCTTTTTATGTGCATTATGCCTGTTTTTATTAAATTTTTATTACTATTTCATGAATGTGGATTGGAGTAGTTTTTATCAATTATCTGTCTATTGCATATTATATTATCTATTTTCATTTATTCATCACATTTATGGAGATTTGTCTATCAGCTATTTGGCAGGTCATACTTTAATATATCTATACAGCTTTATTTTTTTAATGTATTTGTATTATTGTATCTTCTTCTACTGTTGTGCTTTTAAATGACATTTTTTGTCTCTTTTGTTTTTCTAATGTATATTATATATTTATTTATGTTCTTTTGACCCATGGTCTCTGATGTGACCTTTTGTGGATCAATGAATATGAATGTAAATAGAAAAGAATAAAGAAGGCTAACCATAAATATACTGAATAAGCAGTTGTGGACAGCCAACGAAGGGTGGTTCTCTGGCTTTAGGGCTTAGCTAGAGGTTAACAACTCCTCTCTTTACAAAAACTAGCATGTTATGAAATGTCAGAGCCTCAGAAGTTTTTCAAATTGGTCTTTAACTTTAAGGGATGGATAAATGGTAAGGATCTTTGAGAATGAAGTACCGAAGAGTGTGTTTGGTCCTAAGGAAGAGGACATAGCAGGAAGTTGGGCATAACTGTATAACAAGTTTCATGGTTTCTACTATTTGCTATATATTGTTAGGGTGACTGAATCAAGGACAGCAAGATTAGCAGGGAATATAGCATGAATGGGAGAAATCAGAAATGCATACAAATTTTGGTTGTAGATCCTGAAGGAAGAGTCATACTCCTAACTGGGAGGATAATATTGAAACAGATCTTACAGAAAATTGGCCTGATTGTCTGGATTTGGTAGGGTCCAATTGTTGTCTCTTGGGAATGTGGTGACGAACGTTTTAGGCTCCACAAAAGGAACTGAATTTCTTGACTACCTGATCAATATTAACTTATTCAAGATTCTCCAGCAAGGAGCTAATTCTTTGGTAGTAACTGTGCTTAGCACGGCCGGATTTACACTATCAAGAAACGTTCATCTGTATATCACGACCAAAGATTTTCTATGCACCGCAGTAAAATGCACAATTCATGATTGCTGATATATATTGATGTGTGACTTATTTATTGATACTGTAAATAGGCAAATTATGCACTTTCCAGTAATAAGATAATCAGTGAAAAATGAATTGGAAGGAATATAAAAAGCGGAAATCTGGGGCCGGGGGGGGGGGGGGGGTGTAGATGCCTGAGTTCTTGCCCTTTCCAGCACCCCTGCTTGTAACATGCCGGCAGAACCAGTTCTTAAGAAAATATTTACTGAGTTTCTGTCTCACTTGCAGGAAGCAGTAAGAATGCCAAGTACCAGGATGTATCCAGAATGGTCATAAATGTGTGAGTTGAAGATTGAGCACCTATCCAACAAGATGCTGTGTGTTAGTGACAATAATAGGATAAAAACATGGAACAGAATTTCATTTTGGCTTAATTATTATAGCAATGACATCACTTTAGGATTTTCTGCTGCTAGTATTTTAGTGCCTAAAATTGATCTGGACTGGAGTAGAAATGATACAGGTGAATGTTGATATGCAACACGTGAATCACCCAGTAAACTGAGTAAAGATCAGGGAGCCATTTATTTCAAACAACCGCTTAGGCAGTATGTCATTCCACAATGTGAGCATCCCAAACACCTACCAGACAAGTGTCTTCCTGAATGTTGTTAGCTTAAAAATATATTTCAGATCAATATTGGGCATTATATAATGGTATTTGTTGCATTATTTTGATTACACAGTTCAGTTTTATGGCACAGAAGCATAAAAGTGTATTTGTGGAGGTGCAGGCAGGAGGGTTGGTTGGAAGATAAGTATGTGGCAGGATGAGTATCTGGCAAATGGATGCCATAACCATGGGAAGTTGGGCATCTTGTTCCAAATGACGCAGTTTGTAAAGACAACATGCAAATTTATGTGATTTGCAAAGACAAAATATCTCACTTCAAGCTTCCAGTCTCCATTTCTGAGAAGAAACACATTTGAATGACATTGTTTGTAGGCAGAACTCTTGAAGTAACTGCGCAATGAATATTTATGTACTTCATATTATACATGTTCTGTGCGGTTGTTTTATATATGTAAGGTTTTTATTTCCAACTACTGCACAATAAATTTATTGTTACACTCCTACATGTTTCGGCTGACTATTTCAGCCATCATCAGGGAGTCAACGTACATAGACATTTGCAGCGAATATGGTGTCTCTGAATAGTAAATGTCGTAGTCACTGATTTTACAGTTTAAAATACATATGTTCATATGCAGTTTGTTATTACATAAAATATACATAAAACCTATCTCCAAACATCTGTCTCTCCACCAATTCCAGGTTTTGTAGGGTGGAGCCCACTGGCTGTAGTAGCCGGTTGTTTACTTCTTAGGTAATATCTCTGTAAACAACCGGCTACTACAGCCAGTGGGCTGCACTCTACAAAACCTGGAATCGGTTGAGAGACAGATATTTGGAGACAGATTTTATGTAGATCTTATGTAATAACATACTGCATTTTAACATATGTATTTTAAACTGTAAAATCAGTCACTACGACATTTACCATTCAGAGACACCATATACGCTGCAAATGTCTATGTACGTTGACTCCCTGACGATGGCTGAAATAGTCAGCCGAAACATGTAGGAGTGTAACAATAAATTTATTGTGCAGTAGTTGGAAATAAAAACCTTATGAATATTTATGCATTTGAGTGTGGGTAAGTGTGTGCATGTGTGCATGCATATGTGTGTGTGTGTGTGTATGTATGTATGATACTTGATATCTTCATGACAAGCAAATTGCAGAATGTGGCTGTCAGTAAAACTTGTATTCTGATCAACCCTCAGGCATGTCTTGGAAAAGACTAATTACTGATGCACTAAATGAAAAGAGTGCTGTTTACAAAAGAATATGTTCACAATGAGATATGTTATTAAAATCGCAAGTTACATATTGTTGATGTTGTTGAATTTGTGGTTAATTGTGATAAACTGAAATTCATATTTAGGAAATGTCTATGTCTCATGTGAACATCACTGGATGATGGATTGGAAAATACGTTTGTTAATTGACAGTTGAGGATGATGCTGGCTGCAACCAGAATGGACAAGGCAATATGAAATATTGCACATGCAAGACCTACAAGTCTGTGTGAAATGGTTAAAATAGCTCAAACTTGGAGTGTATTTTTGTGGTTTAGTAACATAAGATACATACATCAGCTTTACCAAATTATATCAAATGTTAAATCCCATCACCACAGAGATTCCCATTCATCATTTGTACATATATATCATTTACTATTTGTCATAGTAACATCGTGTCATGTGTGAGTGGTAAGTTATAATAGTACATTTTAAATTATTGAAGGAGCTTCAAACTGAGGAATGCTGTTCATCCGGTAGTTGTGACATGGTACTTATCACAGGAAGATATTTTGTCAATTGGTAACTCAATTACAACACCATGCATTGCCAAAAAAACTCATGACGCATGTCAAATATAAGCTTGGTTTCATTTTTCATCGATGCAACAGAAAAATCTTTGTTCCTAGGTAATGGAAAAACTAGAGGTAATATGTAATGTTAGATTGTATTGAGGATTTCTATCACAGTTCATCTGCCACTGAATACATTTTGTTCAGTAACAGTCATGAGAATAGTCTGGTTTATATGACGTTCATAGTTTTACTTCAGATTTGATTTTCTTTACTAAACAAAATGTGGTCATCATCTTCACTCTAGTTCCCACTATTCACAACAGTGGAAGCTTTGCTCAGATTATTCAAAGTAACATAACTGCTTGCAAATCATTTGTTAAACGAGTAGCCTATACTAAGTAATTAAATATGTAGAATGTGTCACCTTAGGTCTTTAATGTGTGTGTCAGCATAGTTTTTCTGTTAATACTCAGCTCAAGTTATATGCAATTTCTCATCACACTGTAATGACACCAATTTAAAGCTTGTTAGCCATATTAATTATTTGTAACTAGACAATAATATTTCAAACCAAATTTGTGGGAGTCTTCAACATGATAAAAATGACACCATTTGATCTCATATATGAACAGGGGAACAATTTTCAGTGATGTCTTCATTGTTTACCCTGTACTTGAGCAAGTTCTTTTGAATAACTGAGATGTATCAAGGTGGGTCTTCCTACAATCCAGATATTTTGTGTTTCACACACTGATGCAGTGACAACAAGTGCCACATTTATGATCTGTGAATATATTCAAATCTGGCCCACTCAGTCACCAATTTCCTGCCACCTTCAAGAACTGTCTGAAACACCCAGTTCTGCCATGATAATGATAAGAGTTACAGTTATGTCAGAGAAGTGAGGAACCTTCTCAGATTCAACACATAGCTTAAAAAATATTACCCCATTTTATCACAATGTACGTAATTATGCCCACACTTAAGATATTATTTACATTAAGTATTGCATAGAGGTACAGTTGCATACTTTGTGCACGTTACATGCAATAACCAAGCAAAACACCTGTGATGTGAAATGCAGGAGTGCCATGGCCTAGGCAGTTAGTCACCAGCCTCTCACTCTAGAGATCCAGGTTCCTTCCCAGGTCAGTCCATACAGGATTTGTGGTGGACAGAGTGGTACTAGGTCCGGATTTTCTCTTGAGTGCTTCGGCTTTTCCGTCAGTATCATTTATCAATGCTCCATACTCGTCCCTTCATCTATCATTGATGCTATATAATCTTAGCATTTGGCTTATCTTTAAACTGGCGGTATCAAATATCTACCAGCTGTTGCTTGTGACTGTAACTGGTGTACCATCTGAATTCAAAACTGTAATGCCTGTTACTAGTAAATGACTACGTTAATTACAGAAGAGGGTGAATTTTTAACCCAGTTCATAAATATAATAATAATAATAACCATGGCTCAACAGCCCTATATGGGCTCGGGCCTCCTCTTGCCTCCTCTTTCCGAGGTTACTAAGTCGTGCGCATTCGTGGCAGTTGGTGACTAGAAAAACTGGCCGCGCTACTATTCTATCGATCCTGATGTGTCCGCCATCTGGCAGGCAGTCAGGAGACTTGGGTGAGAAATGGAGGCTTTGAATTTAGCTTACGAAACATTTCTATTCATGCCCGTAAGGTTCTTTTACATGCTGTAAATCTACGACATGGGACCGGCGGCTTTACTTCCCCTCCGAAGGAAGTTGTGCTACGGATTTTTATCACCCTTAAAAATCCGCGAACCTTGGGTCCAGTGGCAAGCACGCTAACCACTAGTCCACCGAGGTCGACAGTTCATAAATATGAAGCACAGAAATGTGTAAATGTAAATGTCCTCTCGAGATTTAATATTATTTATTCGGTGCATTGTGCTTGCAGTCATTTATGTACACCAGTAACATATTGTGTGCATATGTTCATATTTATTAATGAGTGTCTTCCCTAGAATTGTGCCTTGCTTGAGCAGTTCATTTATATTGGTGCTAAATAAACACAGGTAAATTGCAAACTGCAGTATAAATTAAAAATGCCTTTAAATCAAAAGTAATGGAATGGAATGCCTAATGATTTTGATAAAGTAAGTAATCTTTGAAATAAGAAACGGACGTTTCACAGGTTTTTAAACCAGAAAGAGGCTTTATTTTTGAGTTCATAACATTCATCATCATAGAGTTCGAATCACTGTGTGTCCAAAATAGCAAGCTTAAATGTTCATGGGACATACATGCCTATGTTTGCACTACAAAAGAAAAACAAATCACGAATTATGCAAGATTTGAGGTTCTCACAGTCGTGTTAGTCTTCTTGGATATTCTGCCAAGTCAACTGATAAATAGTTACCAACATCTTTGAATGATTATAGCACTTTCATCTTTGGAGTCACGCAATCCAAGAAGAGTGACTTGGACTAAGGTACTGCGGTCCTTTGAAACGTCAGTAACTGTCTACCAGTTTGCAAGGCACAACATCACAGAAGACTTGCATCTTCAATTACAAATTATGTTTGCGCTTTTGTTCTGCTTCATTTCTAATGATGGCAGAAAGTTTGCACCATGCAAACAGAGAGTATGTGGCAGTGTTTCTGAGCCTTTCCAAGCCATGATTCAGATTAGGTCAATAGCTTTGTCTTGCAATCCCAGGAATCAAAAATAAAGATAGGTGTAAAATAAAAAACAGGAATCTGTATAACAAATGTGACATTATAATGATTTAATGAAATGAAGATAAACATAAATGCAATAAAACCAACAAATCAATCGTTGGTTTTATTGACAGGAAACACGAGGATGAATCACCTTAAAACATATTTGCATTTACATATTTCTGCTTGAGCCTGAGTTTAGTACTGTGACTCCGTTTATGGCTCTTATAACTAGAGTTAGTCTTCATGATCTTGTAAATTTGAATTTTTCCATATTTTGCAAGATACACCCAACCCCTATTTTATGCCTTTTTGCTTTAGTACCCCTTCCCAATTTACACCACTTTTTAATTTACACTCATTTTCGGTTTAACACCCTTTGGCTGGTTGAGTTCTGTTTTGTTAACCCCTGATGTGATTTTGATTTATGCCCCCTTTTTCAGGAATTCAGCTAGGGTGTGAAAGAAAGGCTGGGTGTATTCCTCATATTTAGACAATTTTGCAACCCTATGATAACTTTGGTCATAAAATGGTAATTTTGTTTGGCTGATCCAAGTTTTTTGTTGAGAGGTTGGCAACCCTGCTAGTCAATGGTCTGTGTCATTTGTTTTAATGAAATTACAGTCAAGCTAACATTGCTACAATGTAACAACAGATGATTACATTTATGAAAAACGCTGCTTTTAATATGCTTACCAAAGAAGTGTGAGTTAATAATAAGTAGATTCATGAAATTGTGCCACAGTCCACTCAGAACAGCTTCATGACCCAAATCTGGGTTGCGACCCATAGATTAAGAAACGGTGGTATACCGATATGAAACCTCACATAAAAACTAGAGTGAAGATAATGGCCTGGATTTATAAGTTAATTTTAACTGTACTGTAGGGGGCACTGTGGTGTGTTGTCACATGTGAATGCTTTTGTTCTTCTCAGTTTCCTAGCTTTCCATAAAACAGCAGGCATCCAACTGTAAACCATGTTCATGTCATTTCATTACCAGCACAAATGGTTTTTACTGATTTCTCAGGTTGCAGTTTTAAAGTCAATACCATTATATCAACATTATTATAATTGTACCCTGAAATGTTATTTGCCTAATGTATCAAAAAACTTCAAACTATTTGTGTGGCATTTAAGTCCATGTAACCTGATACTGTCAGACGAGTACATACAATACTACATTCCAGTATATTACATATGGAAAGGGACATTTAATTGTGTATCCCTACTACTATGACTACTGAGCAGCAGCAGCAGTAGTAGTAGTAGTAGTAGTAGTAGTAGTAGTAGTAGTGGTTGTGGTAGTACCCGCACCACCACCACAGTTCCAAACTAGCTCATGTAGTGTGATGACTACATTAGAGGTTGCATGACCACGAAATCTGGGTTAATTTTCTAGAAGGGGCAGAGATTTTTCTCTTTTCCACAATGTCCAAACCCACCCAGCCTCCTATCCAATGAGTACCAAGTCACTTTCCTCAACCATAACATAACTTGGGCATGAAGTTGACCGCTCATCTTCATCCCGTGTCAAGGTCAAGAATGTATGGAGCTATACTTTCACTCTTTCATGCCTACATGGCATGTTGTGATGTACAAGGACTTTACTTTTACATAGATTTTATTCAAACAAAAAAATATATCTAAGCATTTGCAGCTGTTTCCTAAAACATCGTGTTAAAAATGGTTCGGTGGTCTATGTAAATAAAAACTCTGCAGAAATGAGAAAATTCTGTAATACAGTGGTGTGATAGGAAATTATTTAAATATGCAAACATTACTTTATCTCCTCGGTAGCCACTTCTTTATTCCACTCTGACTTCAGGCAGGAAAGTCTTCTGTCAGAACTTATAGAATCTAACTTCCAAGATCATAAGGAAGGATAAAAAATGGGCTAAGTGTGAGATAATAAATATTGTATTGGTCAGAAAGCATGCCTTCTGCATTCGTAACCATAATACCCAGGGGAGTCCATCCAAAATCTCCAAATGATGGTCATTCTTTGGGTTTTTACACCGTGTAGTAAACGTTTTGCCCTCCTAAGGCAGAAATACCTCTTAACACCAATGACCATCTGAATAAAGTTCACTGCTCACATTTTACCACCTGTGAAGGTTCCCCATGCTGCCCTTGAAAAGGGCCATTCTTGGAACTCTCAACTCCCATTGGCTCAATACAAGCCCTATCCTTCTTCCCCCTTCAATAGCTCTGTTTGGTGAGAATTCCCTCAAACTTCCTATATAACCAGTATATTCCTTCCTCTCAACCAAGACAGGAAAACTATTAGCATAAGCAGAAGTCCCAGTTATAGTGATGAGGTTTCTGTGACACAAACACAGGTTCATGCAAATTTCCACCCTTACTAGCTCTCTGATCGGTTGGTTGGTTACAGTAAAACCCCCGATTTAATATTCCCGCATTTAGTGAAATCCCGGATTTAGTGATGATTTTTTCATGTCCCGACAATGGCTCCATATAAACAAATAAACCTCCATTTAATGAAAACCTCGATTTACTGAAAGATATTCTAATCCCCCAGCAATTCATTAAGTAGGGGTTTTACTGTATTTGGTCGGTCCCAATTACGTCAACAGCCACCTGTACCAGAATCAATCAACCCTGAAAATGGAGGTAGTACATTCCTTGGAAACATTGAAATAGACCTTGACTGTGAGGTGTAAAAACCCAAAAAATGAACACCATGAAAACCTGAAAACCTATAGGGTCAGTTGTTAAAAAAGTTATTACTATAAGGTACTGGATCCTACAATTTGAATTTACTTTCAATAATTACATGAGTATACTGAGTTACATAAGTCGGTAGGGTACTACATTTTGAATTCAGCCATATGTACGTACAAACCTGTAGATAACTGAAGTATATAACAAAGGAGATCATTACACTGGTTGTTCTTTATGTGCCATGAAATTAATGTAAATCAAGCATACTTCTCCATGTTTACATTACAGTGCACATGAAAAGTGTACTTTATCTAGATTTCATCCCATACAATTATGATCCGTTTGTCCATGTCTGACCAACAGTGTTATAGCATACTCTCTATCTTCGCGAATTTTCAGTACAATGAAGGGCAACAGACTGCTCTCACACATGTGGCAAGCAGCCCCACATCCCACTTTATTTTATTTTAACTAGACAACCCTACCACAATTCCAAAATACCTCAACTTCAGATTTTTCAGTTACATTCTGAGTATAATTATTCCTCACTTGTACTTTTTATCTGTTATGAATGTGGACTGTACAAAAGAAATATATTATTTAAGCATTTTAAATTTCTGAATATTTGTAGTTATTATCAAATAAGGAAACAGATGCCTTGTACATAATGTATGTGAAGCTTTAAAATAAACTAAACTGAATCATCCTATTACAATTATTGTCTTATTTCTTTTGACACTCTCCCTGTGTGACATGCATTATTCTGTTACTTTGTTGTTGTAATGTTTCTGGGGTCACCAGATATTGGACAGTAACTCTTGAATGCCAAAAAGTTGTACAGAAAATAAATACTGTTTCTCTTCTGGATGATTTTGAAAAATCTACGTAACAGGAATGCATGCCAAGTCAAACAACAAAGGTCTAGGACTCAAAGTATAAGGACACGCATGCACAGATCTTAGAGAACAGATGATAATTGAGTGGGGCAAATAACGCCCCAACATACGCATTCATGTCACATGAGTTTTAAGTCATAAGGCAACAATCCACCTTCCCTGTTTACCCACTTGAGTGTGCAAAACATTCGGCACTAATGCAGTTTAGGTCCACCACTGTGTATCCAGTGTGCAGTGATGATGTTCCTGTACGCTGAGGGGCGTCGTTTGCGTGGCGCGTTGTGGCCTCGCCCCTCTCTCTCTCTACTTCAACTTGCAGCGCTCATTTCAAACAAACTTAGGTTGGCGTGTAGGCTATGTCTCTGTTTTGTATATTAACGGAATGGCCACTGGACACAAACCTAGGTTAGCGTTTAGGCTATGTCTCTGTTCTGTATATTAAGGGAATGACCACTGGATACAAACTTAGGTTAGGGTGTAGGCGATGTCTCTGTTCTGTGTATTAAGGGAATGACCACTGGACACAAACTTAGGTTAGCGTTTAGGCTATGTCTCTGTTCTGTATATTAAGGGAATGGCCACTGGACACAAACTTAGGTTAGGGTGTAGGCTATGTCTCTGTTCTGTATATTAAGGGAATGACCACTGGACACAAACTTAGGTTAGCGTGTAGGCTATGTCGCTGTTCTGTATATTAAGGGAATGGCCACTGGACACAAACTTAGGTTAGCGTGTAGGCTATGTCTCTGTTATAGTCAGCGCGATATTTCAACCTCGTCCCCCTCATTACACTACCTGTTCACGGTGTGGCCGAATGCACCCTACCCTCCTTCCCTCCCTAACAAAGTTAACGGATCTGTCGATAGGTCGTTCCATTACGTGTTCGGCTGTGTGTCTGTTACACTTGGCGCGATATTTCAACCTCGACCCGCTCAATTCAGTAACGGCTATCGCTCTGTGTAGTACAGTACAGTGTCGCGGTCTTCCTGTGTTTGTGAAAGTGTTGTGCCATATAACTATGACATCTCACATCACGGACACTATTAAGGCCTACCAGTCGCGCATATGCCGCACGTGCAGGGCCTACGTCAAGGGGCATCATTCATCCGCGAAGACGGTGTCGTGACAACGGCCTTCCTTCTCTATCTCTTCTCGTCGAAGACGGATGCGTTGTAGTTCCTGAAAGACCTAGGCCTCATCGCTTCTAATATCACACATGTGGACTGGTCGCTCCAGCCTGCGCGCGCATCACCGCCCTCTCCACTTTAACGTTGCTCCTCCTCTTTCCATTCCCCCTACCACACATAGCCTTCTAGACTCACTCTTTCGTCCTTCCTACAGAAAATTTTCCTGGTGTGGTGGACCTAAACTGCATTAGAGCCTCAACTTTTAGCAAGTATGTGCAATATTTGTTTGTAACTCAACTATTATTACAACGGGTGTAGATGGATGTATCATCTTACGTCGCCAAAGAGTGAGATATAGAACAGTATGAATCATAGATTAATAACTACAAGAATAAATCATCAGTGTTCGATTGGAACGGTAATGATGGCGTCAGTGCTAATGTAGAGTGGCGTAGTGTAGCCAGACCACAAACGGAAAGTGTTCAGTAGCAAATTTATGAAATGTTTTATGTGGCATATCTCAGCTTTTGTTAGGTAAGTGCGGTATAGTCTTTGTGATATAGATCAGATTCTTAAGTCTTCTTCTTCGGTGGCACTACAGTCCAACGCGTACCTTCGCCTCCTTAATGGCCCTTTCCCAGTCAGCTCTGTTTTTTTTACCTTTCTTTCCAGTTGTTAATTTTACACTTCTTAATGTCTCTTTGTACACAATTCCACCATCTGTTTCTTGGTCGACTTCCTTGGCGATTATTATTAAATACTTATTGTTGTGTTATTCTCCATTTTGTTAACATGACCAATCCATTTGAGCCGACTTATTCTGACAAATGACAGTATATCTAAATCTCCAAACACCTGCTTTAGTTCCTTGTTATATCGCTTTCTCCAATTTTCATTTACTTTAATTGCCCCAAAAATTCTTCTCAAAATTTTGCGTTCAAAAACTGCCAGCCCTTTAGCAATGTCCTTATTCAATGTCCACGCTTCTGCTCCGTATGTTACCACAGGTCTTATTAATGTCTTATAAATTTTAACTTTTTCTGCTCTAAGTACTGATTGACTCTTTAGTAAAGGAAGAAGTGCATAGTATGCTCTAGTTGCATTTGTAATTCTTTTTTCAATCTCTAGTCGTAATTCATTTTTATTTGTTAAGACTGTACCAAGATATGTATAGTCTTTCACTATTTCGAAATTATATGTACCAATTTTTACATTTTCATTCTCGTCGTAGGGCTTTCGTGATACTGTCATAAATTTTGTGTTTTTCTCATTTATTTCTAATCCCATCTTATTTGCTTGTTCTATCAGTGAAGTAAATACTTCTTTTACATCCTGTAATCTTCTTCCCATAATAACCACATCATCAGCATATGCCATAATTTGACTGCATTTGTCAAAAATAGTCCCTTTGTTTCTACTTTAGATCTTCTTGTCACAATTTCTAGCACTACATTAAATAACAAAGGAGCAATTGCGTCTCCTTGTCAAACCTTTCATAACTTCAAATTCCGGAGACAAATGTTTACCTATTTTAACCTTAGCATATATTTCATTATTTAGAATTCTACACAAATAAACTAATTTTTGGGGGAACCTAGTATATGCATTTCACTCCATATTTCATTTCTCCATACATTGTCATATGCTGCTTGAAAATCTATAAATAAATAGTGCACATCTATATTCTGTTCCCAGCATTTTTCTGATATTTGTCTCATAGTAAAAATCTGATCAACAGTTGATCTTCCTCTTCAAAAGCCCCCTTGTATTCTATTATTTCCTCAGCATAAGGTACTAATTTTGCATATAAAATATTTGCCAAAATTTTATATGTTGTACATAACAGTGTGACTGCTCTGTAGTTGTCACATCTCATTGTGTCCCCTTTCTTATGATTTGGACATATTATGCCATACTTCCACTCATGTGGTATAGTCTCTTTCTCCCATATTTATAAAATTAGACCATACATAACCATCCTGAGTTCTTTTCCTCCTTCTTTAATCAATTTGGCCGGAATTTGATCATGTCCAGTTGCTTTTCCATTTTTTAATTTACCTATTGCTATCTCTATGTCTACATCACTTGGTGGTTTAATCTCTGGTTCTGCAGTGTGTACACACATTGTCCCCTCTTCTCCCCTGTGGTTTTCTGTTCCATCTTGCAGTTCGAAGTGTTTCTCATAATATTCAGACCATCTTTGTAGTCCTTTCCCTCTATTGCTTACTATGGTACTTTCCTTATCTCTGATTAATAGTGTTTGTGGTTTGAATGATTTTCTTATACTGTTTACTTCTTGGTAGAATTTCTTTGCTTCCTTGTTATTATAAGCTATTTCTATTTGTTCCAGCTTTGATTTAAACACATCTCTCTTTTTTTGTGTAAATATTTTATGTGCTTCCTTCCTTTTATCCTCATATTCTTGTGCTTTTTGTTTAGTATATCTGTGTATAATTTTGATGTAAGCTCTCTTTTTATCTTCCAATATCATTTGACATTGTTCATCAAACCAACTATTTCTCTGTAGTCTTTCTTCTTTTCCTATTCTGTTTCCTGCCGCTTCATTTATTCCTTTTTTTATTTTGTTCCACGTTTCATTTATATCTTCCACTTCCTCTAATTGAGCATTGTTAAATTCTTCTTTTACCTCTTTCTTATTTAGTTTGTTAATATCCCATTTCTTTATTTCACTTTTCTTAGTCTTCTCAATTTTCTTAATTTTTAATCTAATTGTTGACCTCACTAAAAAGTGATCTGATTCTATTTCAGCCCCTCTCATACTTCTTACATCACACACATTAGTGCAGTGTCTTCTGTCCACTAGTATATGGTCTATCTGATTACATATCTTGTTGTCGGGTGATTGCCAGGTAATCTTGTGAATGTCCATATGCTGAAACCATGATCCTGTCATAGCTAAGTCCCTTCCCAGTGCAAAATTTACCATTCATTTTCCATTATCATTTGATTCATTGTGAAGGCTGTGTCCTCCACATGCTGGATGTAAATAGATCTCTTTTCCAACTTTAGCATTAAAGTCCCCTAGTATTATTTTCATGTCATAATTGGAAATTGCATCACATGTCTTGTTGGGGCATGTGTTGATATCAGTGTCAAATTGTAGTATTTAAGTTTAATCCTAATTTTACAAATTCTTTCATTTATGGATTCAAAATCTAATAAATAATCCATATTGTGTCTACTAATGTAAAATCCTGTTCCAAATTCATGTTTGTCACTTTTATTTCCACTATATAAAATCATATAATTCTTGTTTATCACCGTCCCTTTCCCTGGCCATCAAATTTCTAAAGGGCACAAATATCTATTTTATACTTATCCATCTCCTTCACCGTTTCCCTCATTGCTCCTGCTCTGTACAATGTACATTCCACGTTGCTATTCTCATCTCATTAATCCTTGTCCATTGCCTAGGTCGATTCCACTCTATCTGACTGTTCCGAGGCCACATTTTAGGTTTCCTATCAATCAGTTCTTTTACAGTGACAGGTTGTCAGCCTGTCGCCCAACCCCCAACCTGGAGGGCCAGTCAGCCGAATTTATAACCCCTGGGGCAGGGTGTCCCAGCTATACTCCCAGGCACTGGGTACCCATTTTGGTCGCCTTTTACAACCTGCATGGGCAGCAGTGGGACTATTCTTTTCCCCGGTCACCACACGGGGAAGATTCTTAAGTCTGGCATGTGTAAATTGCGGGCCCAGGCATTTTTATGATGTGTACCCAAATTGCAGATAATTTTTAGAGAAATTCTTTCACATTTGGAAACCTAAGTTTACTAGCACCATATTTCTGATTATTCCGATGACATCTAAGGGCCTCATATAGGTTGGCGCCCCGGGCAGCTGCCGGCTGGCTTGCACCTTAATCCGGCCCTGTATGCGAATTTCAATTTCAATTTATTGTAATATTCCATCAATCCAGACCAGGCTACAAAATCGCCTGTTGGATATAGAACCCGTCACAAGCGAATGGGGCATGCTGTACAGTAGTCACGTATGTTGTCCTAAATAAGTCTCAGCAAACCTAATTCATCCTAACACATGCTGTACTATAATAAACTGTACTAATAAAAAGTAACATAACTGTGCCACACTAAACTGTCCTGGAAGTGAAATCAAGTAAAACTAAAGAAAAAATATGGTGAAATAGTGTAAAGAGGTAGCACTTGGTACTAGGTGGAGGGGAACCTTGTGTGTGTGTGTGTGTGTAATGTGACGTTGAACCTGGCTGATCCCATATATGCTGTCATTGACTGCGATGGATGATGGCACTATAACACTATACGAAACGGTGCTGTTATGCTGTTTATTACCGGTAATTGTGTTCAGTGCACATTACGTAGACTTAGATGCAGAATAATGTTTGTTCCTACTGTGTATTAGCTATCTGTCTCAACTGTCAGCATACCAGTGTTCATGTTTCCCTGTTTATGTTCATCTGAAGTGTTATTTATGTTTGTGTATATTAAATTGTATATGAAGGCACAATAGAGAGATGGAAGACTTTCAAGTGTGTGAGCAGTGTACAAGTTGTGATGAGTGTGGTATGCTAATCAGTGGAGTGGCTTCACTTCATAACATGCATGGAGTTTGCCATAAATTAGGCATGCCAGGGTTCAGGTGTTTAGTCATAGGTTTCTCAGTGCAGAGGCATGGGTTGGAGCGCAGGGCAGTCTGTGTTGGATTTGTGGATGCAGCATCACTGGAATAGGTTTTCACCTGAGCACTTCAGTTTTCCCCTGTCAGTATCCTTCTACCATACCATACCCATATTGTATTTATCCACCATCAGCACTATGTAATCCTGGCAGTTGACAGTGTTGTGAAATAAAACACTGAACAGTTTTCATAAATTGTATTTCTTGTGACTTTGCATCATGATCTTGAAACTTTTACACACTGTTATCTTTTTATCTTTCTGACTTAGTACACATTGTAACACCTTGTTTTTTTCTGTCATCTGTTAGCTATGGCAGTTGTACTTTTGTTGCTAATGAATGTTAAGAACTGATATTCTGGCTTCTGATTTTGGTTGCAGTATATTCATATGCATAGCGAATGTTCTTATTCCTCATTAGAAATATAAATACAGTTTTCCATTGAAATATGATACATTTAAACACCGTATCTAATTGCTCTGGTTCCTTTCAGGATTTGTGCAACTATTTGAAATTGCATTTGTAATAAGAACTGTAAAGCTGTATAGTTAGTATTTGCGCAAGTCATTTCCATATACAACTTGGAAGCCATCACGTGTGAAAGTCCAGGTATAAGCTTACAATCCATTCTAAACTCTATAGAAACGAGTGCCAAAATTCATACTGCAGAGAGCTGAAGAATTGTATCCTGCTGAGATGGAGAGCTTGATGAGTTGTCTGTGCGCAGAAAATAAGTGTATCTTTGTATTTATATATCCACAAAAAATACGTTTTGTGACAAGTTCTTGTTACTTTTCCATTTTGTCAGTTGTAACCATTTTGATGCAGTGTAGAGTGTTTATAGAGAAAGTGTATTGTGAAGATGCAAGTCTTCTGGGTTGTTACACCATGTTGACTTTTAAATGGTTACCAGTGTTTCAAAGTCTCTCCTTGTTTGTGCATACATCTGTGTTGATGGCCATTAGTTTAAGAATGTGAACTGACTTCTACTCCTACACATGTGAGACTGGACGCCGTAAATATTATATATATTGAAAGATACCGACAAATGCACTAATTTTTATGTAGTATATACACTACATAAACGCGTTTATGTAGTGTATATACTACATAAAAATTAGTGCATTTGTCGGTATCTTTCAATATATATATTAACGCAATGCACTGTGAACAAAAAATCAAGTTACCGTAACTATTGTTTGGTAGGGAACTGCTATATGTCTGAAAATTACAGTGACGCTATATGAAATTCAAGAAAATACCAACAAAGGTACTATTTTACAATATACAGTTTTTGCACTTAAAGCCTTCATTGTAAAGACTTTATATTTCATGTAGTGCGTTTGTTGATATTTTCTTGAATCTTAACAATTATTGCATGGGTGTTAATGCCATAGATTTCAGTGAGACTGTGTACTTGGTTATATAGGTATGAATTTCTCTGAGACCTACCGCCCTCCATCTTCAGTGTAGTCCAAGAATAATACCAGGAATATATACCAAGTTATTGAATGTCATCATGATGGGGGCAGCAATATCTTCCAAAATGTTGGAAGTTTTTTAATGGTCAGCACTGCACTACATCCAAGACTATTTGAAACTTAAGCAACACTGGTGTGAAAACCTCAGCTCTCAAAAGTGTATTCCGTTCAATGTGGTAAGAGAGAGCACAGTCATGGCTGATAATTGTTTGGTTTTCTTATAGATCAGCATGGGTTTAGTGAAAGGTGAACCTGGTTCATGTACTGAAAGATATCTGACATCCTCTGATGATGAAATTGAACTTGTCGGGAAAGTTGGGGAGGGCACTGGTGTAGAAGAGGAACAAAATCCAATAGATATAACATTTCCATCAGTAAAGTCTGAACATGAGGTAAGCTTGTCTGTATGCCTTATTAAGTAATTTTCACAGATATCTAGAATTGCATACATCTTTGCTCATGTCAATCTCTGTCAGTCAGTTTGTCCACATGACACAACTCTACTGCAGTGTATGCATCTAGGGCCATGTTTTGACAGTATGCCAATAGGTTTGTATTGTGTTATAAGTTGCTTGTGGAACAGCACTTTCATTTTGTGTTAAGGCATTTTTATCGTATGAAATCAAGTATTATGTAACTTGATTTTTTGTTCACCGTGCATTGCGTTAATATATATATTGAAAGATACCGACAAATGCACTAATTTTTATGTAGTATATACACTACATAAACGCGTTTATGTAGTGTATATACTACATAAAAATTAGTGCATTTGTCGGTATCTTTCAATATATATATTAACGCAATGCACGGTGAACAAAAAATCAAGTTACCGTAACTATTGTTTGGTAGGGAACTGCTATATGTCTGAAAATTACAGTGACGCTATATGAAATTCAAGAAAATACCAACAAAGGTACTATTTTACAATATACAGTTTTTGCACTTAAAGCCTTCATTGTAAAGACTTTATATTTCATGTAGTGCGTTTGTTGATATTTTCTTGAATCTTAACAATTATTGCATGGGTGTTAATGCCATAGATTTCAGTGAGACTGTGTACTTGGTTATATAGGTATGAATTTCTCTGAGACCTACCGCCCTCCATCTTCAGTGTAGTCCAAGAATAATACCAGGAATATATACCAAGTTATTGAATGTCATCATGATGGGGGCAGCAATATCTTCCAAAATGTTGGAAGTTTTTTAATGGTCAGCACTGCACTACATCCAAGACTATTTGAAACTTAAGCAACACTGGTGTGAAAACCTCAGCTCTCAAAAGTGTATTCCGTTCAATGTGGTAAGAGAGAGCACAGTCATGGCTGATAATTGTTTGGTTTTCTTATAGATCAGCATGGGTTTAGTGAAAGGTGAACCTGGTTCATGTACTGAAAGATATCTGACATCCTCTGATGATGAAATTGAACTTGTCGGGAAAGTTGGGGAGGGCACTGGTGTAGAAGAGGAACAAAATCCAATAGATATAACATTTCCATCAGTAAAGTCTGAACATGAGGTAAGCTTGTCTGTATGCCTTATTAAGTAATTTTCACAGATATCTAGAATTGCATACATCTTTGCTCATGTCAATCTCTGTCAGTCAGTTTGTCCACATGACACAACTCTACTGCAGTGTATGCATCTAGGGCCATGTTTTGACAGTATGCCAATAGGTTTGTATTGTGTTATAAGTTGCTTGTGGAACAGCACTTTCATTTTGTGTTAAGGCATTTTTATCGTATGAAATCAAGTATTATGTAATTTGCACACTTCACTGTTAAGCTACTGCTTGGCTCTATGAGAAAATAATGCATAAATATTAACTTTAATAAAGAATTCATTACCATGAAGTATACTCAAATATTTAAGAATATGCTGTTGTCATGTTGGTCATTATCATCATGATGATGATCATCATCATATCACATTTTATGCACTTAAGCTTGTAAGGTTCCATACTTTACAAGAAGAAGTCCACCCAATTGACAATCTCTTTGTTTCATGAGTGTGCTTGTGGTTTTGGGATGTGTGCTTCTGTCTTTGTCAAAGTCTTAGAATTCCATCTTGAAGCATTAGGCACTTCATGGGCTGCAATAGACTAGTCAGAATAGTGAGTTGCTATGGGCTGGATGTTCCCGGGGATGGAATCCATGTGGGGTTTGAGATCTTCTGCACCACTCCAAACTGTCCCTGGGGCCCACCCAGCGTTGTATGCAATGGATACCGGGTCTTTCCCAGGGGTAAAGCGGGTAGGGGTTGGCACTATCCATCCACCCCTATGTAGTGCCAAGGCTAAGGAAATAGTAGAACTGTACCTCTACTCCCCCTCTGTGCCTTCATGGCAGTTTATAGGGTGACCTTTACCTTTAGTTTTAATACTAGGAACTTTGGTATTGTGTCATTCAGAATTATCCTTCAGCTAGATGTGCACCAGCTGCGTATTTGGTATGCAACATTTTAGATACTTTTAGTAAGGAAGGCAGTAACCTTAGGCGCACAAGACATAGCAGTTCCAGCCCTCTAACAGTGCACGTTTTGGCACAGCGCTACATTAAGTTCTTCTTTGCTTGCAACTAAACTGTATTTTGTGCTAATCCATGTACCAGAGCTTCTTGATAATTGCACAGGGAATATCAACAAGTGACTGTGATAAACAGATTTCAAGCAAAAGTGTAATGTGTGAGATCTTACATAGTTGCATCAGCAATACATTTTCAGTTATAAGTGTGTATTAATGATACATGCACTTGTTTATCACAATTTCTAAATTAATTGAAATTAACATCCATTCAGCCCTCACAATTAGCTGGGTGTAATTTGACATAGGGTCGTAACCAGTTAATGGTTTTTGTGTTGCCTCAGCGATTGTCAGTGTGCCAACAATGAAGTTAGGTGATTTGTGATGTCTTGTGTATATTTTGGACACTTTATGTTTCTGTTGTGTGTCATTGCTTGTTTGAGCAGTATTTTTTAGACATAACTTGTTTACAGACTTTTTTTTTTTCTAATTTTTGTAATGAGTTATCTATGAATAAGCATTTTTTGTTGGTTATATAGTATATTTACATTCAGTGTACCACACCACCCGACATGACACACTGCACACACTCTTATCAGGACGAGATCTGTACATACGATCAAGCCAGATGTTTGTTTGCATGATCCATACAGTGTGCAAACAATTGCTATACCTGGAACTGCTCACTTTTAATCCTTTTAATATTATAACATTGTAATTTGATGTTCATTAACTGCATGTATTTTAGAATTTTGGTGTTTGATGTTTTAATCATTTCAGTAACGGCGACATAATAAATGGATTAGCATGTTGGGCCTACAATCCTTTGTATTGAATCACTGCTTGAAGATGGCACCTGGGTGCAGAAACATACGGGAGTTTTATGCTTGCTCTTGATTGTATTATATTCAGTGCATAAGTTGGTTGATGTAATAATATGACTACATTGTTTGAGTGTAGATTTTCCTGTGTAGCTTCTCACCCTCTGCAAGGTGCTTTCAGTTTTGGTTGACCTTCTGCGTAAGCATCTGCTATCATGTACAGATTGTCTGACTGTTATACAAGGCTTACAGTCTCCATAACTGACCTAGGCATTGTGCAGGTGCTCTGTATGAGGTGTCACTTTTAAGTAAAAAAAAAATAAAAGGTACAGTCACCAGCATTCTTGGGCTTCTTCTTTCTCATCACTTTCAAAAAATTTTGAATTCTTTGTTCCTCAGTTATGAAAACTGTATTGATTGCATTTTTTCTGTTATTTACTCATTTATGTTCTAATAACCTTCATTTATTCTTTTTTCGCTGTCATATTGCAGGTGACCTTGTGTTTATGAAATATTTACCAATCATTCTTTTATGTATATTAATGTGCACAGAACCCTTGTAATTCAGTAATAAGTGTATTACTTAAGTGATACCTTGTTTTAAAAGCATTAAGAGTTAATCTTTCCACATTTCTTTACCAGGAATATCAAGACACAGATAATGGAGAGCGTTGGTTTTGCTGTGATGTATGTAGTAAGTCATTCAGTAGGAAGTGTAATCTGATGAAACATCAACGCATCCATACTGGGCAGCGACGATATAACTGTGATGTGTGTAATAAGTCATTCAGTGCCAAGGGTAATCTGAAGACACATCTACACATCCATAGTGGGGTTCGTCCATATCATTGTGTAGCATGTAGTAAGTCATTTAGTCAGAAAGGTCATCTGAAGATACATCAACGTATCCATAGTGGGGAGCGACCATATCTCTGTAATGTGTGTGGTAAGTCATTCATTGCCAAGGATAGACTGAAGGGACATCAACGCATCCATAGTGGGGAGCGTCCATATCATTGTGTTGCATGTAGTAAGTCATTTAGTCAGAAAGGTGTTCTGAAGAATCATCAACACATCCATAGTGGGGAGCGACCTTATAATTGTGATGTATGTAATGAGTCATTCAGTGACGCGGGTTATCTGAAGACACATCTACACATCCATAGTGGGGATCGTCCATATCATTGTGTAGCATGTAGTAAGTCATTTAGTTATAAATGTCATCTGAAGATACATCAACGCATCCATAGTGGGGATCGTCCATATCATTGTGTTGCATGTAGTAAGTCATTTAGTCAGAAAGGTCATCTGAAGATACATCAACGTATCCATAGTGGGGAGCGACCATATCTCTGTAATGTGTGTGGTAAGTCATTCAGTGTCCAGCATAGACTGAAGGAACATCAATGCATCCATAGTGGGGATCGTCCATATCATTGTGTTGCATGTAGTAAGTCATTTATTCAGAAAGTTCATCTGAAGATACATCAACGCATCCATAGTGGGGAGCGACCTTATAATTGTGATGTATGTAATAAGTCGTTCAGTCTCAAGTCTAATCTGAAGACTCATCAACGCATCCATAGTGGTGAATGACCTTATAATTGTGATGTATGTAATAAGTCATTCAGTGGGAAGGTTCAGCTGAAGAGACATCAACGGGTCCATAGTGGGGAGCGACCGTATAACTGTGATGTGTGTACTAAGTCATTCAGTAGTAAGAGGGCCCTGAAAAGGCATTACATATATGTTAGTGGCAACTGTCAGAACTAGCATGGTGTTTGTAATTATTATATGACTTATTATATGACTTCTCTTTTTTACTGTAAGTCGTAACAGAAAATATACATTTTTCGATATCCAAAAATAATTCAGACTTAGCTTCAGCATCCCATATTGACACATTGAACTCATTCATTACTGTGACCCTATTCTGAGAGAGTTTGCTAGTGCTCTTGTGTAATTAATGTAATTGTGTTTTTGATGACAATAATGAGGTGATTGTTGCCTATTTGTTTGCCGGATATGAATCTTTGCTATTAATTTTTACTTGTGTTGTGTGTTCAGGGATAAAGCGTGCATTGGCTGTAGTAATTGTGCTGAAGACGATCTAAAAAGAAGCCTTCATGGCATGTCTTAAATTTCACCTGTTTAATTTGGACATGGAATGACCAATGTGTCAGATGTGTCGCATATCTGAGCCGAAGGAAACCGTGTGCAGCACATCTTTCAATATGGTGCTTAGAAACCTAATATTAACTGCAGTGCATTGAAGTAGAACTTCCCAGCACCTTTGAATAACAGTGTGTGAACCCTGACTCATTGCAAATCACATTAGCAGCAGGAAGTGACCAGTGATATTTGTCAGATAAAATAAAAACAATGTTCATATGTATATTGTACCATAAATTATCAAGGGTGAGAAAATGTCTTACTGCTGTGGGTAGCAAAATGTTTTTATGACACAAGCAAAGTGAGGTTTATTAAGCTGTAACATTTGTCCATGTAGCAGAAAATGATAATTTCCTGATGTGGAGATTTTTCCATCCCTTGCATTACTGTAATGCTTTTAAGTACGTATCTGTGTTTTATTGTAGTTAATGATATGTGAGATTTGATACTGGGTACATCTTTGTTTATCGTCTGTGCCATTTACTGTATAGGGAGGATGGAAAACAATGATGTTTATTTGGTGTTTATCTTGATAGTTGCATATGAATTAAGATGCTGCAGTGTTATACTATTTCCCTATACACATGGTTCTCAAAATTACAGCACTTTGTATACCCCTTTCTGTAGCTTCAGTTTCTTCTCATGTTATTTTTGAGCATATAATATAATGTGCAGTGTATGTTACGAAATGAAAATGAAGCTACACAATGCATTGTAGTGTTTGAAACGTGAGACTGTTGAGTTCTGTTAGTGACCTACTACATAACAAAACATGCTCTGATATATAATGTTTTATTTTGTTGTGACACAAACTGAATGAATGTACATATGTACAGATTACTGTTTTTAGGGTTGTGGTCCTGTTCTGTTCGGTACACAGCATGAGTTTCTAGTAGAACATAAATGTTCATAGTCATTAACATCAGAACATCAGATCATGCTTGTGCACACATGCATGTGCGCACACACAGAAGTAAATTATTATTTTCCCAGTATTTATTCTAAAAAACTAAACTTGTCTTAAAAAAATAGTATTGTTGATACTGTCACATGGAGTTGACATTTTAGGTACCAGCATGAAATGTTAACTTTTCTGGCGAGTGCACGAGCTGGAAATTTTTAGCCATGATACTGTAGAAGGCATAAGAATGGCCGTTTATTGAGGTGTTTGGTGTTTTGCAGAATATAAATTATGATATCTTGCCAGAATTTGTAGATTCATATTTCTGTTATTTTAAATTCAATGGAATTGTTGAAAAGTTCTCAGCAGAAATAACACATTCTTGACATATAAGTGGCCTGTAAAGTTGAGAATGATGATAATTTATTTGTATCACATTTGATTTCATATTAAATGTGTGTTTGGATTGATGACATTTTGTTTTAGCAAATGTTTTGAGGAATAGTATCATAATAGCAAATGAAACTGCTTTATGTGATGAACAGTATTACATAATTTTGAAACAACTTTTCTAAGTTAGCTGTGGTCTTTGTTGGTGGCACCTCAGAGATATTTTTCGTCCCTCACAATACTCCGAATATGGCCCATTTGTTGACCCATTCTGGCCTCAGTTTTCTAGATTCATCAAGGCAATCCTTAGTTTCTCCAAGTTGATCTGTGCTGATCTCATCTTTACTTAGGATCTGTCTGCATTCTGTCAGTGTTGTGAATTCATTTCCTTCTGTAGTAAACAAAATGGTGTTAGTATTGGTTTGGTCAGTCATTCGTCCAAAGTTGTGCATAACTGCAAAAAGTGGCACTGAGGCTGAGGCTTTCAGTTCAGCAACCCACAAAAAGTGAAATTAGGCCCCACCTTTCAGTTCAGCAACCCGTAAAAAAATGGCAATTTGTCCCTGCCTTTGAGTTCAACAACCTGCGAAAAATGACACTTAGGCCCATCTTTCAGTTGCTACACAATTGCACAGTACAAACTAAAGGGTTTCTGTATGTCATAGCAACAGCTCAAGTTTTACTTTTTAATCTTACCAGTGATTATTCTCTGTATCTCTGAACCTCACTGAGAACATGGCAACCCCAGTCTGAAATGCACTTGGTGCTCAGCTGTGTCTGTGAGACCCCAGTAAGAATGGCGTGCCCATATGCTATAGGCAGATTTTGACTATATTTTGCAGTGCACATCGAGAAACTACTGCCAAACTTCCAGGCGTTTGTGTTCATTTTTCTCGAGTTATGTCTGCCACAGACATACACACAGACATATTCTTTTTGTTATATATGTATAAAGATATATTTGGTTTATATGAGGAAATGTGATATTGATATGTGCATAATAGAACATCACCACATAGTTGTAGCAACAAAGCAGCGGGGTCTGATAATATATGCCCAGAATTAATCAAATATGGTGGAAGAACATTGAAATATAAAATACATAGACTAATACCAAATATTTGGGACAAAGAACAGTTACCAGAACAATGGAAGGAAGGAATCATCTGTCCAATCTACAAAAAAGGTGACAGGCCAGATTGCAAAAATTACAGGCCAATAACTCTGCTAAACACAGCATATAAAATACTGGCAATACTGTTGAATAAACGGCTCATACAGATTATTGAGAATAAACTTGGTGATTTTCAAACGGGTTTCAGGACAAACAGATCAACAATAGATAATATATTCATAGTGAGACAGATTTTTGAGAAGTGCCATGAATACAATATCGAACTGAATAATATATTTATAGATTACACACATGCATTTAATTCGGTGCACCGGAAGAAAATATTAGAATGTCTAAATCAATATGAAGTACCATCAAAGTTGATAAAATTAATTTCCTTAACGCTAGAAACATAAGAGCGAAAGTCAAAATAAATAATGACCTAAGTGGAGAAATTAAAATTGAAACTGGGGTGAAACAAGGAGATCCAGTGTCTGCAACTCTGTTCAGTATGATAATTGACTCAATTATGAATCAATTAGATGTTAGAGGGAATGTTTCAACACGGTTAAAACAAAGTATTGCCTGTGCTGATGATGTATTAATTACAGCAAGGACCACGCAAGCTGCTATTGACACCTTCCAGAAACTAAAAGAACAATCATACAAGTATGGGCTAGTAATAAATACACAAAAAACTAAATACATAAAATGTGCAAAACAAACACACAAATTAACAGAACTTAACTGTAACGGTACATGTCTAGAGCAAAAGAGATCATATAAATACCTTGGATCAATCGTGAACAGAGATAATACAATAGAAGAAGAGATCAAAACAAGGATAATCCAAGGTAACAAAGCATATTATGCAAACCAAACCTTATTTAAAAGTAAATTAATTGCAAAGAGTTTAAAATTACATTTTTATATAACGGTTATAGGACCGGTAGTTACCTATGGCTCTGAAACATGGGTCCTGAAATAAGCAATGAAGCAAAAATTGCTCATATATGAAAGGCAGATACTAAGAAGGATTTTTGGACCAAGTAAAAACATGGATGGCTCATGGAGAATTAAAACAAATGAAGAGCTTAATAAACTAATAAAGTATAAGAATATTGTAAATCATATTAAAGCACAAAGATTAGGGTGATTTGGGCGTGTGTACCGAATGGAAAAAGACAGATTGGTTAAAGTAATCTATAACTGGAAGCCTATATCTATACAAATGCGTGGAAGACCGAAGAATAGATGGGAAGATGATGTTATGGCAGACTTGAGTATTCAAAATGTCAAAAACTGGAGAAACTGCATCCAGGATAGGAAGAAATGGAAGGATATAGTTGAGAAGGCCAAAACCTACAAAGGATGAGGTTGTCGCGCCTGTATAAGAAGAAGAGAAGTGCAAATGTGATGTTGATATGTGCATAATAGAACATCACCACATAGTTGTAGCAGGTAAGTATATAATTTAATTATTTCTGTAATGAATATGTTATTGGTTATGAAAATGTGTGCATGCTATTCTTTCAACCTGTCCCTACTGACATGGGGAGACAGTTGCTTGATATCCTCCAATGTGGTTCTGGCTTTGCAGTGCGGTAGTAGAACCTACTCTGAATTTGTGGCCAAAATATTAGGTGTAGACACTCCACTGTTGCTTTGTAATACTCAGCTGTACTTCCTGCATTATTCATTTTTGTCTTTACATACCTCTTACGCTGACAGGCTGCCATGTTACGTGCAGTAGCAATGTTGTATAGAGTTTGCCTACGGAGTGGGTGGTCGAGGATTGATTCCTGTGTCAGTCGTATCTTTTCATTAATCACTATGTTTGAAATTGCTTTGGCAGCCTTAAAGAATTCTGTCAATACTATTTTTCGTATCTGTCAGCATTTTTTAGCAGCTGTCTTGTCCATCAGTGACCCAGTATATTTGACTTCATTAATAAGCTTGGATATGCCTGTTGTGCTTGGAACTGTGATCATTGGAGAATTTTCACATAATTTTCTCTGACATTCTGTCACAATGTAGCAGAACCACATTCCACATGATTCGTGCAGAAAAACACACTGTTCCACAGTATGTGTATCAGATCATATCCACACACAATTAAAGAGCAACAGCAACCAATATGTTCATGTTGGACTCAATTCCACTGTTACATGAATAATTTTAGCCACAACTGTTGTTAGCAACCCACATAACATTAACCAGTGTTTAGCAAGATGTCCGATATATGTGCATCATTGTGTCGGTAATTTTACTGCTGGAGGCAATTACTGGAATATCTCACAGCAGAGATGAAATATATGAGGACAGCAGGATACACTTGGACAGATAATAACACAAATACAGAGATTGCAAAGGTATTAAATATAACCCTAGTTTTGGACAAAATACAGGAATACATGAGAAAATGGAAACAGCATGTAAATAGAATGCCTCATAACAGATTACCTAGGATAATAAACAACTAACCAATAGCAGAAGGAACCAAGGAAGACCATTGAAGACACTTCTGGATGTGTGAGACTGTCACAGGTCCGCAAGTGGCCCAGATCCATGATAGCTAGATTGTTAAATAAAAACTGAACACTTTTTATAAATCATGTTTCCTAAGACTTCTCATTGTGGTTCCTAGAACCTATGCATCATGCTCACCACGCTCATCTTTGTGACTTACTACACATTGCACGAGTTTGTTTTATCTCTCATCTGTTAGCTGAAGCAGTTGTTATTTTGTTGTTATAGAATGTAGAGAAGTGATATTCTGGCCTCTAATTTCGGTTACAATATATTCACATGCTTAGCAAGTGTCCTTATGACTCAGTAGGTATATAAGTTCAGTTTTCCAGTGAAATATGATGTGTGTAAATACTGCATGTAATTATTATGTTTCCTTTCAGAATCTGTGCAAATATTCCAAATTGCATTTCTTATAAAAGCTGTATGTTTAAGATTGTGCAAGTTATTTCCATAAACAGCCTGGAAGCCATCATGTGTGAAAGACCAGGTGTAAGCTTACAAGCCTGTGGGAACTAGCCGATTCCCACAAGAGAGCACGGTGCACTCTTTGCTTCACGCACCAGTTTCTCCGCTGCCCGCAGCAGCACGGTCGCGGTGCACTTGTCTCTCGGCTTCCCGCGAAATCACAGGAGGACCGCACACTAAATGGCCCTCGCTTCTACTGGGAAAATCCGCCCGCAACTGGGCGGGACCAACCTGCAGCGAGCAGCCAATCACAACGCAGGCAGCTCAACTCTGACTCGAATAAATACAGGGCCAGAAACACCCAAACTTCATCAAGCACCTTCCGCAGCGAGCTGTCTCTCTCCTTGTTGCCATATTCAACGCTGCTCTTCTAGCGCAATACTTCCCATCGGTGTGGAAGCATGCCCGCATTGTTTCCATACTGAAACCCGGGAAGGACCCAGCGCTTCCCTCTTCCTATCGTCCCATAAGTCTTCTGGACACCATCGGCAAGTTGTTGGAGAAGATCCTACTTAGTAAGATCTTAAGTGAAGTAAGCGGGCGCGGGCTTCTGCGAGACGAGCAGTTTGGATTCAGACCCAAACATAGCACCTCTCTCCAGCTAGCCCGCCTTGTCGAAAGGGTGACCAGGAACTTTGGTGAGAAGCGGCTAACAGGCTCAGTCTTTCTCGACGTGGCTAAGGTCTTCGACACTGTCTGGGTCGACGGTCTCCTTTTCAAGCTTACGGCCCTTAACTTCCCCTCCTATCTGGTCAAAACCATATCCTCCTACCTTTACAATAGGACGTTCGAAGCGTCCTTCCAAACGGCCATATCCTCCCGTCGTGGCATGCGGGCTGGCGTAGCACAAGGGGGACTAATCTCTCCTGTCTTGTTCAGTCTGTATGTCAATGACATGCCCGTCTCTTCCAGCCACGTCGAGCTGGCATTGTACGCGGATGACACGGCAATCATTGCCACGTCCCGCAGCCCGGCTCTGCTTGTTAGCTACCTAGAAGCATACCTCAGTGATCTAGAGAGATGGTTGAAGGCGTGGAGGATCGCCATCAATGTCAATCGCCAGCAATGCTATGCTCTTTGCGAAGGCAGGGTGGAGGTCCTCCAAGCCTCGACCGGTGCAGTTCTTAGGAGAGCCAATCCAGTGGGTAGACACAGCCCGTTATCTGGGAGTGATCCTTGATACACGGATGACCTGGTCGCCTCACATCGTCCAGGTCAAGAAGAAAGCAGCCCAACGACTGGGTCTGCTTAGCTCTCTCCTTCACAGGAGAAGCGGCCTGTCCATCAGGAACGGGGTTCTGCTGTATAAGCAGCTCATACGGCCCATGATGGACTATGCGTGCCCCATTTGGAGGTCTGCTGCCTGCACCCACCTCAGAAAGCTGCAGGTTATTCAATCCAAGTGCCTTCGCATTGCTACTGGTGCACCTTGGTACATGAGTAGCGTGCAAATTCACGAGGATTTGGGAGTTCCTCTCTTTGCTGATCACATCAGACTTCTTACCGAGAGCTTCGACTCTAGGTTGGCTGGTGTGGGGAACCCCTTAACCCAGCAACTCGGCAGATATCTGCGCTGACCGAGGGCTGACCCAGGCCGTCTAGCGCAAGCTACGGGGATGGGCCAGTGAATGTGTCGAGGCCCCTAGTGGCCAACAGACACTGCACCTAAAATTAGGCGCATTCCGAATACCCTGACTGAGGTTTTCCGTGATTTTCCTCAGTTGTAAGGTGAATGCCAGGGTATAACACAAAGTCGGGGCACGGCGCGCACCCCCCCCCCCCCCCACCGGTAGGACTAAATTTTCCGTGTGTAGGTCTTGGATCCTTTGCGAAATTATTTGTTAAAATGCCACTCTGGGTTCAAACCCCAGAGAGCCATCCAACCAAAGTATTCCCCCACTTGGAAAAACTATACGCTCTTAGAGCCGTAGCCTTTGGTGTGCCTGGTCCCGACTTAATCGAGACCCTAAATTTGTTAGCGTAAGCAAAATCCCCAGTTCAGAATTAAGAGTCTGTTATTGAGTCCAGCAATGCGGTAAAACGCAGGTATGGCTAAACAGATCAAGGGACGTCGACTTGCGCTCCGCGCAAGTCTCCGCCCCTAGTTAGCACTTTGGTTGGTTGGTTGGTTGGCCAAACTTCATCCAACGATCGGTCGCCACACAGGCATCATCAAAGGAGTGAGCTAGTCGACAAATGAGTAGACCGTCAACAGACACCAAGGGAGTAGAGCGGTGGATACAGCAAGCCTGCGACCGACCGACGCTATAACAGACACCACACGGGTGGACCATCTCTGCCCGTCACGTCTACGACCGCAGCCGACCAGAGCATCATCAGCGAGCTTCTCTCCGCTCCCACTACGAGGCTCCACATACAAGCGCACTTGCACATGCGGCAACTTAACGATCTCTCGAGATCTTGTATATATTAGTGGAAAGTTAATAAATAAGCTGCGTGGAAATACTGCGTATTTCTTGTATAAGAATCCTGCACCATCCACCACATTGGTGACCCCGACGAAGATAACGTACGAAGAAAACCAGTAATATGCAGGAATCTCCTGACAGTTCCGGAGCACCATTATACAGAACAGCTGTACGGCTGCCAATATTCTGGCCTGACCGACCCGCACTCTGGTTCGCACAAGCCGAGGCACAATTTGAACTCGCAGCCGTCACAAGCGAGCGGACGAAGTTCAACTACATAATCTCCCAGCTCGACCACAGACATGCTGCGGAGGTGGAAGACATCCTCACATCACCGCCGGCGGACCAGCCCTACCAGAAACTAAAGACAGAGTTGGTACAACGGTTGTCAACATCACGCGAACAACGCGTCCGCCAACTCCTCATGCAGGAAGAGATGGGAGACCGCAAACCCTCCCAGTTTCTACGGCACCTCAAGAGCCTCGCACCGGAGGTGCCAGATGATTTCTTACGAAGCATCTGGACCAACCGCCTTCCACCACACATCCAGGTGATACTCGCCGGCCAGTCCGAGGGCAGTTTGGATTCAGCTTCGCAACTCGCAGACCGCATATGCGAGGTTGCGCCACGTCCCACCACTGCCTCCGTCTCCTCGCCAACCGATGCCAGCTTACTCCAGCGACTGGAGGAGCTCTCACGCCAGGTAGCGGCCCTTACAATGGACCGCACTCGTCGACGCTCACACTCCAGGCACCGGCGTGACACCGGCAACCTACCAACTAGGGGCCGGGATCCCACAGAGAATGGGCACAGCTGGTACCACCGGAAATTCGGAGATAAGGCGCAGAAATGTACACCGCCATGCTCATTCCGCCCGCAGCAGGAAAACTGTACCAGCAGCCGTTGAGGGTGGCAAACGTCTGCAACAACAGTACCGGCCACCTATTCGTCTTAGATCGCGCCACGAAGCAGTCATTCCTGGTCGACACCGGCTCGGACCTCTGCGTGTTCCCACGCAAGCTCCTTCCGGGGCGCAAAGAGAGTCAACTACGACCTCTTTGCGGCCAACGGATCCACCATCCCCACCTCCGGATGGATCTCCCTCAGCCTCAATTTGGGGTTACGCCGAGACTTCACCTGGCGCTTCGTGGTGGCCGACGTCCAGATACCCATCATCGGTGCGGATCTCCTCGCCCATTTTGGCCTCCTGTTCGACTGCCGCAATAGCCGCCTCCTCGACGGAACCACGTCCCTATCCACACCCGGCCACGCCGCTCCTACATCCATCCCGAGCGTAAAAACCATAGGCAGCAGTGCACCACTGAACGACCTCCTCGCCCAATTCCCTACGCTCACACGCCCCACTGGAATCCATCGCGAGGTACGACACAACACTGTCCACCACATCAGGACTACACCAGGCCCCCCGGTTACTAGTCGACCACATCGCCTGGCTCCTGATAGGCTAACCGTCGCCAAAACTGAATTCGACGCCATGTTGCGGGACGGCACCGCACGCCGCTCCGAAGGGTCCTGGTCTTCAGCACTGCACCTGGTTCCCAAGAAAGACAACGGTTGGCGACCTTGCGGGGATTACCGAGCCCTCAACGCCCGGACTATCCCTGACTGCTACCCCGTCAGGCACATTCACGACTACGCACACCACCTGACGGGCTGTACAATCTTCTCGAAGATCGACCTGGTACGGGCATATCATCAAATTCCCGTGCATCCTGACGACATTGAGAAGACTGCAATCATCACGCCATTTGGCTTATTCGAGTTTCCGTTCATGTCGTTTGGCCTCCGCAACGCTGCCCATACATTCCAGCGCTTCATGGACGATATTTTGCGGGACTTCAACTTCTGCTTTGCGTACCTTGACGATATTCTCGTGTACTCCAACACACCGGAGGAACACGACCTCCACCTTAGGAAGCTCTTCCAGCAGCTCACGGCTAGTCAACCCCGCTAAATGCGTCTTCCGAGCTGCTGAAGTAACCTTCCTAGGTTACAAAGTCTCCGGCGAAGGTTCTCGCCCACTGGAAGAACGAGCCGCGGATCTGCAAGCTTGTCCACCCACCAAGACAGTCCGTGAACTCCGCAGATTCTTGGGGATGTTAAATTTCTACCGGCGCTTCCTACCGCACGCCGCAACTACCCAGGCACCGCTACACGACGTCCTCGCGGGCCCTCGGGTCAAGGGTTCGCATCCCATTAGTTGGACACCAGAGCTCAAGACAGCTTTCGACGAGTGCAAGGCGAGTCTGTCACGCGCCGCCATTTTGGCACACCCAGACTCCACAGCAACACTCGCTTTGTTTACAGACGCCTCTACCACCGCCATGGGTGCCGTGCTGCAACAACACGTGCTGAATGCCTGGCAACCTCTCGCATTTTTCTCCAGAAAACTAAGTCCGGCGCAGCAAAAGTATAGCGCTTACGACAGGTAGCTGCTGGCTATCTATGAGGCAGTGAAACACTTCCGCCACATGTTGGAAGCTCGGCACTTCATCATCTTCACAGATCACAAACCCATCGTATACGCATTTAATCAAAAGAGGGATAAGTGCTCGCCACGGCAGTTCAACCACTTAGACTACATCTCTCAGTTCACAACAGACATAAGGCACATATCCGGCAAGGACAACGTCGTCGCTGACGCCCTTTCTCGTGTAGAAACCATCACCACGCCTGTATCTCCTGATGTACTGGCCACGTCGCAGGAGAAAAACGAAGAGCTGCGCACCCTCCTCGAAAGGGATACTGCTCTCCGGCTCGAGAGAACGCACGTCCCCGGCACCACCGTCACGCTGTACTGTGACACCTCCGCCGGCAAGCCCCGACCGTACGTTCCGGCACAACTTCGACGCCAGGTGTTCGACTCCCTGCACGGCCTTGGTCATCCCGGGATCAAAGCAACTGCCAAACTTGTGTCACAGCGTTTCGTGTGGCCTGCAATGCAGAAAGACTGCCGCACTTGGGAATGAGCCTGCCAGTCCTGTCAGCGCTCTAAGATCACGAGGCATACTGTCACACTCTTGGGCAACTATACGCTTCCGGCAGCCCGGTTCCTGCATATCCACATCGACCTCGTGGGTCCCTTGCCCACTTCAGCAGGCTTCAAGTACTGCCTGACAGCAGTGGATCGTTTCACGCGCTGGCCGGAAGCCATCCCTATACAGGACATCACGGCAGACACCGTGGCGCACGCATTGCTGTCCGGTTGGATAGCACGCTTCGGTTGCCCATAAACAATCACAACGGACCAGGGGCGCCAATTCGAGTCACACCTCTTCCGCTCCCTGGCGAAGCTGTGTGGCATCCAGTTGTCCCGGACAACGGCCCATCATCCTGCCGCCAATGGCCTAGTGGAACGGTTTCACAGAACACTGAAAGCAGCTATCATGTGCCATGCAGACGATCAGTGGACTGCTGCTCTACCACTGGTTCTACTCGGAGTGCGCACAGCATTCAAGGAGGACCTGCAAGCTTCCGTAGCTGAGCTCGTCTACGGCGAGCCACTGCGGATTCCTGGCGAGTTGCTAACTCCATCTACCGACAACATGGAGCCCACAGAGCTCATTCAGCAGCTCCTCCGATTCCTGGATCAGCTCCGCCCGGCTCCGGCAGCACGACACGCCTCCCCTACTACATTCGTCCACAAGGACCTTGTGGACTCGACGCACGTATTTCTGCGGCAGGACCCCCTACGCGGCGCCTTGGAGCCCCCGTACTGCGGCCCATACAAGGTTCTTGGCCGTACGGACAAAACCTTCCAAATAGCGATGCACGGGAAATCCATAACCGTGTCGGCCGACAGACTGAAGCCAGCCTACATGATGGATGAGGCAAAACACTACCCAGCACCGCCAGCCCTCCGCCAGCACGAGCGACCCAGCCAGCGGTCGAACCGAGCGCACCACCGCCGCCAGCAGAGAAGACCACACGCTCTGGTCGCCGCGTCCGCTTCCCGTCTCGCTACGAGCCGTGAGCAGCCATCTCCGCGGGGGGGGTGATGTGGGAACTAGCCGATTCCCACAAGAGAGCACGGTGCACTCTTCGCTTCACGCACCAGTTTCTCCGCTGCCCGCAGCAGCACGGTCGCGGTGCACTTGTCTCTCGGCTTCCCGCGAAGTCACAGGAGGACCGCACACTTAATGGCCCTCGCTTCTACTGGGAAAATCCGCCCGCAACTGGGCGGGACCAACCTGCAGCGAGCAGCCAATCACAACGCATGCAGCTCAACTCTGACTCGAATAAATACAGGGCCAGAAACACCCAAACTTCATCGATGATTAGGGAGTTCAGTGTTAGCTGCAGAGGAGTGAAGACGTACTAAGAACCGAATCTAGCGACGAAGCCGTAGTCACTACACGGAGAAACGACCGAGGAAGGAGTGGTCTCTAGCGTGCTGCCACTAGTCCACTAGGAAGTCGGCGGAGCGTCAGGAGTACGGTGCCCCCCTGCTGTAGGCGTAATGCTGAAGCAGGAGGAACTTGCCCTTATGAGGGCTATAGCATTGGTGCAGGGCAACCCCGTCCTCTTGCGAAAGCTGAGGACGGCCCTTGCCGCGAACAAGACTAGTAAGGCCGCTGCTTGCACGGTCAAAACGTCTCGCGTGACGCCTTCCAAGCGTCATGCCACCGCAACCACCATCGGATCCAGGATCGGGACACCGCCGCTGCCCATCGCGGGGAAGAGAAAGGCTGAGATTTCATGCTCAGACGGCCTGCCCACCCCGGCCGCTAGGCGCCCAGCGCCCAACGCACAGGGCACATCCGTTGTCCCTACACCATCTACCAGCAGGCAGCCAGACGTCACGGCAGGTAAGGCAGCATACGCTGCGGTTCTAGCCGGGGATTCCAACCCCCGTCAGTCGAGTGGGCAGCCCAAGCCCATAGCCACTGGTTCGGACTCCTCCGAACCTGCTGCCTCTACTGAGGCAGCAACCAGGCGCATGTCTGTCGACATGTCAGGGCCTCTGGGCAGCTTGCCAGCTGGCGGCACTGAGGCTGGGGCCGTTCCCGCAGGTGAGCGGCCCAACAAAACCCCTGTTTTTATTTCAGGAGTCAAGGACACGCGCGGGTTTCTCGCGTGGCTACGGTCCAAATGCCCCAGCAGTTTGTCCGCCCAGATGAAAGGGGAGAAACTAATGATCGTGCCGGGTACTGCCGACGGGTTCAGAGCCACAGTCAGTGCCCTCCGATCCCTTGACGGGAGCAAGGGTGTGACATTTCACACTTCTCTCTCCCAGAGGATCGTTGTGTACGTCTGTTGATGAAGAACCTCGGCAGACAGATGCCTGAGAACGACGTCCGGGAGGAGCTCGAGGCCCTGGGAATCCGTGTCCAGGGCGTCATGCAGCTCCGCTCTGGGCGCCGCAACCAGGATGCCGCATGCGATCGGCCCCCTACTCCACATTTCATAGTGTCGGTGGCTCGAGGCCCAGAGGTGCAGAAGGTGCGATCCCTTACCTTACTTGAGAGTCTCTGTAGAGACATACGTAGCCCCTAAGGCCCCGCTTCAATGTAAGCGCTGCCAACGCTTCGGCCACACGCAGCGTAACTGCGGATACGCACCCCGGTGTGTTGCCTGTGGTGAGCCGCACCCCTCCGGAGAGTGCTCTACCCCTAAGCAGCAGCTTAGATGCTGCAGCTGCGGGGGCAACCACACGGCGAACTACCGGGGCTGTGCAAAGTGGAAGAAAGCCAAGGCCGCGCTTACAAAGCGGACGCCAGCACCTCGCGTCCACATGAACGGTGCAACCGGTCTTTCGGCTTCAGCGCAAGCGACCCGCGCCGAGCCTTCTGCTGAACAGAAGAGTTTAGGCCCTGAGTGGTCTCATGTGGTGCGAGGGGGGCGAGTAGTAAAACCCACCACCCCTCCGCAACCTATACTTACCCCTAAACCGGCCGCGGCCCCTCAACAGGGCAAAGCGATCTCAAGCAGGAAAAGGGTTCAGGCTACCCAACCTGCCGTTGCGGCCCCTCAACAGGCCCCAACAAAGAAGCAGGCGATGACTGGTAAACCATCGCCTCCACCTAACAAGCCTAATCCTACCCCCATCCCACCTCCCAACCCGTCTCCAACCGAGGAGATTTCTGATCTGCTCGACATCCTTCCTGTACACGCGTGTGTAGAGCTGACACGGCGGCTCCTCACAGCGGTACCCTCCCTCCCTTCAGGCGCAGCACGCTCGCGGGCTGTCCTGAAAATTGTTATCCTTTTTGTAGCTGAATATGGTAGCACACCCTAAGGCTCACAGTGTGAGGGCACTACGGCTGGCCTGCTGGAACGCCGATGGCGTGCGCGGCAGAAAGATGGAGCTGGATCACTTCCTTGGTAAACACGGGGTTGACATATGCCACCTGACTGAAACCCATCTCAGATCAGGGCAAGTCTTTCGGCTCGCAAACTATGTTTGCCACCGTACAGACCGGCCTACAGAGGGCGGCGGAACAGCTATACTGGTCCGCCGGGGAATAGACCACTACGCTATACCCATCCCCGGCCTGACCCTGTTGGAGGCAACTGCCATACATGTTATGTTGGCAAGTGGACCAATGAAAATCCTGGCGGCTTACCTTTCGCCTTGCCGGCACCTAATCGAAGCGGATTTGTCTGCGTGCCTGAGCGGAGGGCTTCCCGTCCTCATGGCGGGGGACCTGAACGCCAAGCACGTGGACTGGAACTCGAGGCTAATCACGACAAGGGGCAGGCACCTTCGTGATTACGCCAAAGATCATTCGTGTTTGATTTATGGGCCGGAAACACCAACCACTATCCCATACAATCCCTCTTCTACTCCTGATGTCCTAGACATAGTAATCACTAAAAACCTAGTCATCCCAGTGCATCTGACAACGTGCTCTGCACTTAGCTCAGATCGCTTGCCTGTACTGATCGACACTAAATGTCGATCACCCTTTCTTAACCTACCGGACCGCCCGGACTTCAGACGGACCGACTGGGTCAAATTCCAGGCCTGCCTGGAGGACAGCCTTCCGTCCATCCCGAAACTCCGTAGCGGGGTTGAAATCGACACGTGTGTGGAGGAAGTGTCCAGCGCTATCACTGAGGCACTAGCACGTCGGCCCCCCGGAGACGCCCTCGTGACGACCCGCGGCCCCCAATACCGGCACGTATACAGGATGAAATACGCCTGAAAAACCGGTTGAGGAGGCAGTGGCAAACCACCAGGGACCCTGCTCTAAAAGCTGAGGTCAACCGCCTTCAGCGGTCGGTGACCCACCAGCTAAACGAGTGGCGGAATGAACAGTGGGGTGCCACACTGGAAAGCCTAGATCCCGAGGACCAATCGCTGTGGAAGATAACAAAGCGGGTGATGAGAGTGCCCACTCCCTCTCCACCCCTGGTCACGCAGGGCGGGCTTGCTCTCTCAGACTCTCAGAAAGCCGAAGCCCTGGCGGACAGTCTTGAGGCTCAGTTTCAGCCGGTAAACGACCCGTCGGATCCGGCAGTTATTGAGATGGTTGACGAGGCGCTGCAAGCATACTCTTATGCACCTGCAAGCGAGCCCAAGTTAACCAACCCCGCTGAGGTACAGGATGCCATCCGGGGTCTCAAGGCCAGCAAGGCTCCGGGCCCAAACGGCATTCCGAACAGGGCACTGAAGCACCTTCCGCAGCGAGCTGTCTCTCTCCTTGCTGCCATATTCAACGCTGCTCTCCTATCGCAGTGCTTCCCATCGGTGTGGAAGCATGCCCGCATTGTTTCCGTACTGAAACCTGGGAAAGACCCAGCGCTCCCCTCTTCCTATCGTCCCATAAGTCTTCTGGACACCATCGGCAAGTTGTTCGAGAAGATCCTACTTAGTAGGATCTTAAGTGAAGTAAGCGGGCGCGGGCTTCTGCGAGACGAACAGTTTGGATTCAGACCCAAACATAGCACCTCTCCAGCTAGCCCGCCTTGTCGAAAGGGTGACCAGAAACTTTGGTGAGAAGCGGCTAACAGGCTCAGTCTTTCTCGACGTGGCTAAGGCTTTGGACACTGTTTGGGTCGACGGCCTCCTCTTCAAGCTTACGGCCCTTAACTTCCCCTCCTATCTGGTCAAAACCATATCCTCCAACCTTTACAATAGGACGTTCGAAGCGTCCTTCCAAACAGCCATATCCTCCCGTCGTGGCATGCGGGCTGGCGTAGCACAGGGGGACTAATCTCTCCTGTCTTGTTCAGTCTGTATGTCAATGACATGCCCGTCTCTTCCAGCCACGTCGAGCTGGCATTGTACGCGGATGACACGGCAATCATTGCCACGTCCCGCAGCCCGGCTCTGCTTGTTAGCTACCTAGAAGCATACCTCAGTGATCTAGAGAGATGGTTGAAGGCGTGGAGGATCGCCATCAATGTCTCAAAGAGCAATGCTATGCTCTTTGCGAAGGCAGGGTGGAGGTCCTCCAAGCCTCGACCGGTGCAGTTCCTAGGAGAGCCAATCCAGTGGGTAGACACAGCCCGTTATCTGGGAGTGATCCTTGATACACGGATGACCTGGTCGCCTCACATTGTCCAGGTCAAGAAGAAAGCTGCTCAACGACTGGGTCTGCTTAGCTCTCTCCTTCACAGGAGAAGCGGCCTGTCCATCAGGAACGGGGTTCTGCTGTATAAGCAGCTCATACGGCCCATGATGGACTATGCGTGCCCCATTTGGAGGTCTGCTGCCTGCACCCACCTCAGAAAGCTGCAGGTTATTCAATCCAAGTGCCTTCGCATTGCTACTGGTGCACCTTGGTACATGAGTAGCGTGCAAATTCACGAGGATTTGGGAGTTCCTCTCTTTGCTGATCACATCAGAGTTCTAACCGAGAGCTTCGACTCTAGGTTGGCTGGTGTGGGGAACCCCTTAACCCAGCAACTCGGCAGATATCTGCGCTGACCGAGGGCTGACCCAGTGCCGTCTAGCGCAAGCTACTGGAATGGGCCTGTGAATGTGTCGAGGCCCCTAGTGGCCAACAGACACTGCACCTAAAATTAGGCGCATTCCGAATACCCTGACTGAGGTTTTCCGTGATTTTCCTCAGTTGTAAGGTGAATGCCAGGGTATAACACAAAGTCGGGGCACGGCCCGCACCCCCCCCCCCCCCCCCCAACGGTAGGACTAAATTTTCCGTGTGTAGGTCTTGGATCCTTTGCGAAATTATTTGTTAAAATGCCACTCTGGGTTCAAATCCCAGAGAGCCATCCAACCAAAGTATTCCCCCACTTGGAAAAACTATACGCTCTTAGAGCTGTAGCCTTTGGTGTGCCTGTTCCCGACTTAATCGAGACCCTAAATTTGTTAGCGTAAGCAAAATCCCCAGTTCAGAATTAAGAGTCTGTTATTGAGTCCAGCAATGCGGTAAAACGCAGGTATGGCTAAACAGATCAAGGGACGTCGACTTGCGCTCCGCGCAAGTCTCCGCCCTTAGTTAGCACTTTGGTTGGTTGGCCCAAACTTCATCCAACGATCGGTCGCCACACAGGCATCATCAAAGGAGTGAGCTAGTCGACAAAGGAGTAGACCGTCAACAGACACCAAGGGAGTAGAGCGGTGGAAACACCAAGCCTGCGACCGACCGACGCTATAACTTACACCACACGGGCGGACCATCTCTGCCCGTCACGTCTACGACCGCAGCCGACCAGAGCATCATCAGCGAGCTTCTCTCCGCTCCCACTACGAGGCTCCACATACAAGCGCACTTGCACGTGCGGCAACTTAACGATCTCTCGAGATCTTGTATATATTAGTGGAAAGTTAATAAATAAGCTGCGTGGAAATACTGCGTATTTCTTGTATAAGAATCCTGCACCATCCACCACAAGCCATTTTGCAATCTCTGCAGTTTGATGCAGTGTAGGAGTGTTTATAGTGAACGTGTATTGTGAAGATGCAAGTCTTCTGGGATATTACACCATGTTGACTTTTAAGTAGATTCCATTGTTTTGAAGGATCCTTGTTTGTGCTTGCATATGTATATGTTGATAGTCATTTGTTTGACGGTGTGAATTTACTTTTATTCCTAAAGCTGCGAGACTCAACACCATAAATATTTCTAGTGTCTTGTAATTTTTTGCTCCAAATGACCTGCACAAACGTTCCAGAAGTTTGGCCACCACATCGTGCGAACCTTATATAATGAAAAAGGTCTTACACCTTATTGTGTGCCATAAATCCTGTAAGCACATTGGAATATTTACTACCGGCAGAGCAGTGTTCATACCAATACTACCAGTAACCTTATATTGCTTTCGTACAAAGGGGTTTGGACGGATGTATCATCTTACGTCGCCAAAGAGTGAGATATAGAACAGTATGAATCACAGATTAATAACTACAAGTATATATCATCTGTGTACGATTGGAACGGTAATGATGGCGTCAGTGCCAATGTAGAGTGACGTAGTGGAGCCTGACTACAAACGGAAAGTGTTCAGTAGCAAATTTATGAAATGTTTTATGTGGCAATTCTCAGCTTTTGTTAGGTAAGTGCGGTATAGACTTTGTGATATAGATCAGATTCTTAAGTCTTCTTCTTCTTCGTTGGCACTACAGTCCAATGCGGACCAATCAATATTATTCACATCCATATTGTTACAATGTAACATTTGGACAAGTCATATAATATTTCACATAGATTCCATTCATAACAGTGTAAACATAATACTTATAAAAATATAAGTGTTGAACAACCCATACAAACACTTTCAGTAGTTAAGAAATTCTTCCACTGAATAAAAACACTATTCAATCAAAAAGTCAATAAGTTTCTTTTTAAATTTTGTCAAAGTTTCAGTATTTTTAATTTCTTTTGCGAATCTGTTATAAATATGAATACCACTATAAGTTGTGCTTTTTTCAAACAATTTAGTATTATGACGTGTTATAAAAAGTCTGATTTTTGTCTTCTATTATGTAAATGAATCATAGAGTTTGTTTTATAGTTATTCAGAGACATTCTAAACTGCAGAAGAATTTCATAAATATACATACATGGCAATGTCATGATCTTCAATGCCCGAAATAAAGGTTTACAGCTAGTAGTTCTTGATACCTTTGCTGGGATTCTTATTGCTCTCTTTTGTAAGATAAAAACACTTTTATAATTCTTTGAGATACCCCAAAATAAAATTCCATATTTCAAAACTGGATAAAAGTATGCAAAATACATAATTCTAGCAACATTGTCATCTATCAAATTCCTAGATGTCCTAAGTGCAAAGCAAAGTTTACTCAATTTGCATACTAGTTTATCTATATGAAGATCCCATGTCAGATTTTTATCAAGCCATACTCCCAGGAACTTCGTTTCAGATACATATGTGATATGTTTGTCTTTTATTGAAATATCTTGAAGTATAATTTTTTTATTGGGTTTATGATGGAATCTTATTGCCAAAGATTTTTCGTTGTTAATCAGCATCCTATTCTTATCAGACCAGGAAAAAATGTTCTTAAGAGATGTATCTATGTTAAGAGCTAGGTCTTGCATGTCATTTCCATTAACTAAAATATTTGTATCATCAGCAAAAAGAGTCAAATTTACACCTTTTACATCTACCACACTCTCTTCTAAATCATTGATAAATATTAAAAACAACAAAGGTCCCAATGTGGAACCCTGCGGAACCCTGTATGTAATTATTGTTTCTTCAGATCGCTTATATTGAATTACATTAGATACTGTATTTAAGTATTCAATTTCTACTAGCTGTTTCCTATTTGTTAAATATGAATCAAACCACTGATATGCAACTCCTCTAATACCATAAAATTGCAGTTTCTGTAATAATATTTCATGATTTACCATGTCAAATGCTTTTGTTAGATCCAAAACCAAACCTACACAAGCTTCCCCCTTGTCTAGCATTTTGTATACACACTCCAAAAAATTGTTTAAGGCAGTATTGGTGGATCTACCTGTACGAAATCCATGTTGACATTCTGTAAAAATATTATTCCTTTCCCAAAATTTTATCAATCTAATACTTACTATTTTTTCTAGAATTTTTGAAAAAGGTTGAAATCATAGAAATAGGTCTATAATTCTCTACTTCGTACTTGGATCCTTTTTTTAACAATGGTCTTACTTTAGCAATTTTAAAAAGTTCTGGAAATTCCCCAGTATTAAGTGATAAATTAATTATGAAGGTTAACGGTTTAATCAAGTGTATATAACACTTTTTAATGAGAAAGCTAGAAATCCCATCTAATCCACTGGATTTTTTGTTTTTGAGTTCCTTGATAACAGATATTATTTCTTCCTCATCAGTAGGTGTTAAAAATATTGAGTTCGAAAGATTTAGTTTACTAACTTTATGTTGTATTGCTTCACTTTCAAAATTATTTTGTAATTTCCCCGCTGTCTCTGTGAAATATGTATTAAATAACTGTGCACATTTGTTGGATCAGAAATAAATTCCCCGTTCTCTTTAATGTTAATGGTTTCATAATTTGATTTCAATTTACCTGTTTCCTCATTTATTAGCTCCCATATACTTTTCGATTTATTAATTGATTCTGCTATTTTTTTATTATTATACATTTTTTTAGCAGCAGTAAGTACTTTTAAATAAGTTCTTTTATAATTATAATAATAGTTCTTTAAATCTATCGAAACATTTATGCCTTTGATTAATCTATTTAGAAGTTTTAGTTTCTCACTTGATTTGCGGATACCAGATGTAATCCAGGGTCTTTTCTGTTGTTTATTCATTTTTACTTTCTTAATTGGTATTGCAATATCTAAATAGTATGTAAATATATGTATGAACTCTTTATAGGCTATATTAACATCATGTTGTCGATATATATTCATCCAATCCTCCTTAGAAAGTAAGAAATTTAAATATTGAATGTTTTCGTCATTATTTACTCTCATATATTTGACAATATTTTTCCTAAATTTAGTGCTTATTTCAGCGAGTTGATCTTCGTATAATGTAAGTATTTGACCAAAGTGATCAGATAAATTTGTTTCCAGTATTTCAGTTTTAAAGCTCAAAATTTTTGTATTTAAAATTATTTGGTCAATTGCTGATTTGACTCCGTTTTGTATCCTAGTAGGCCTATCTATCACAGCTTTCAAGCCATACATATTTAATAAGGATTCCATATGTTTCTTTTCCCAATTATTTTTCAAAAAATTGATATTTAAATCACCAATTATTATGATTTTATTACCTGCCTTTTCAAAATGATCTAAAATAATCTCTAAATTACCTAGCAAAATTTTTATATTACTATTTGGATTTTTGTAAATACAAATAATAATAAGTTTAAATTTCTCAAGTTTAACTATACTAGCTTCAAAGTACTCATCAACATTCAAGTAGTCAAACTTTGTGATAGGCTTAACCGCTATATTAGATTTCACGTAAATACAGGAACCACCATTTTTTTTATTTTTTCCTACAATATGAACTAATTAATGAATATCCAGGTAAATTGAAATAACCTATTTCATCAGCCATTAACCAATGTTCAGTTAATCCCAATACATCTATGTTAGCCAATTCATCATGTAATAAAACTTCTAAAATAACCTTCTAATTCCTAAAGCTCTGAAGATTTTGATGAAAAATATTTAACGAAATGTTGCTTAATGAAGCATTATTTTGATAACTGCCCATAACATTAGTCTGACCTTGTACATTACGTCTTGGTCTATAATTTTCACATTGATCTTCTCGTCCAATTACATAATTATTTACAATAACCGAAAGTTTACTATCATTATTATTGTCAGACAAATTTAATTTTCCCATAAAAAATCACTATTTCTAGTCACGGGCAATTTTATGGATCTAGCTGAGGATCACCGGACATGTATATCCTCCTGTACAATTCCTTGTGTTTCCTCTAACCCTCTATTTCCCTTGTTATTATTTTGGTCACTTGTCTCTAAAGGTAAAACTCCCTTGTCTCATTACTGTCTATTACTTCATTGGTGTCCTCATTAAGTACTTTCAAGTCTGAGGCACTGTGTTGTATATCTTCTTTTAGCTGACTTTTCTCATCCTGCCCACTGATTATTTCTTCCTGTTTTCCTTCTTGATTCTCTCTTCCATTCATTTCTTCTTGTTGATTTTTTGGCTGAAATACCTTCCTTCCTCTTCCATCCTGTTCCTCTTCAATATTTCCCTCTCGCATATCTCTTCCATCCAGTAGTTCCTTTGATTTTCCTTGTTGATAATGTGGCTGCTGAGAATTTTCCCATTCTAGTTGTAAAAATTTTTCCTGCTTTCTTGTTAGTGTCCTTTATTACCTTCGCCTCCTTAATGGCCCTTTCCCAGTCAGCTCTGCTTTTTGACCTTTCTTTCCAGTTGTTAATTTTACAATTCTTAATGTCTGTTTGTACACAATTCCCCCATCTGTTTCTTGGTCGACTTCCTTGGGGATTATTATTAAATACTTGACTTACTGTTCTTTTATTCTCCATTCTGTTAACATGACCAATCCATTTGATCCGACTTATTCTGACAAATGACAGTATATCTGAATCTCCAAACACCTGCTTTAGTTCCTTGTTATGTCGCTTTCTCCAATTTTCATTTACTTTAATTGCCCCAAATATTCTTCTCAACATTTTTCTTTCAAAAACTGTCAGCCCTTTAGCAATGTCCTTATTCAATGTCCACGCTTCTGCTCCGTATGTTACCACAGGTCTTATTAATGTCTTATAAATTTTAACTTTTTCTGCTCTAAGTACTGATTGACTCTTTAGTAAAGGAAGAAGTGCATAATATGCTCTATTTGCATTTGTAATTCTTTTTTCAATCTCTGGTGTTAATTAATTTTTATTTGTTAAGACTGTACCAAGTTATGTATAGCCTTTCACTATTTCGAAATTATATGTACCAATTTTTACATTTTCATTCTCGTCGTAGGGCTTTCGTGATACTGTCATAAATTGTGTGTTTTTCTCATTTATTTCTAATCCCATCTTATTTGCTTGTTCTATCAGTGAAGTAAATACTTCTTTTACATCCTGTAATCTTCTTCCCATAATAACCACATCATCAGCATATGCCATAATTTGACTGCATTTGTCAAAAATAGTTCCCTTTGTTTCTACTTTAGATCTTCTTGTCGCAATTTCTAGCACTACATTAAATAACAAAGGAGCAATTGCGTCTCCTTGTCTCAAACCTTTCATAACTTCAAATTCCGGAGACAAATGTTTACCTATTTTAATCTTAGCATATATTTCATTATTTAGAATTCTACACAAATTAACTAATTTTTTGGGGAAACCTAGTTTATGCATTTCACTCCATATTTCATTTCTCCATACATTGTCATATGCTGCTTGAAAATCTATAAATAAGTAGTGTACATCTATATTCTCTTCCCAGCATTTTTCCGATATTTGTCTCATAGTAAAAATCTGATCAACATTTGATCTTCCTCTTCGAAAGCCCCCTTGGTATTCTCCTATTATTTCCTCAGCATAAGGTACTAATTTTGCGTATAAAATATTTGCCAAAATCTTATATGTTGTACATAACAGTGTGACTGCTCTTTAGTTGTCACATCTCATAGTGTCCCCTTTCTTATGAATTGGACATATTATGCCATACTTCCACTCATGTGGTATGGTTCTTTCTCCCATATTTATAAAATTAGACCATACATAACCTTCCTGAGTTCTTTTCCTCCTTCTTTAATCAATTCGGCCGGAATTTGACCATGTCCAGTTGCTTTTCCATTTTTTAATTTACCTATTGCTATCTCTATGTCTACATCACTTGGTGGTTTAATCTCCGGTTCTGCAGTGTGTACGCACATTGTCCCCTCTTCTTCCCCATGGTTTTCTGTTCCATCTTTGAGTTCGAAGTGTTTCGCATAATATTCAGACCATCTTTTTAGTGCTTTCTCTCTATTGCTTACTATGGTACCTTCCTTATCTCTGATTAATAGTGTTTGTGGTTTGAATCCTTTTCTTTTCTTTGCTTCCTTGTTATTATAAGCTATTTCCATTTGTTCCAGCTTTAATTTAAACACATCTCTCTTTTTTTGTCTAAATATTTTATGTGCTTCCTTCCTTTTATCCTCATATTCTTGTGCATTTTGTCTAGTATATCTGTGTATCATTTTGATGTAAGCTCTCTTTTTATCTTCCAATATCATTTGACATTGTTCATCAAACCAACTATTTCTCTGTAGTCTTTCTTCTTTTCCTATTATTTTTCCTGCCGCTTCATTTATTCCTTTTTTTATTTTGTTCCACGTTTCATTTATATCTTCCACTTCCTCTAATTGAGCATTGTTAAATTCTTCTTTTACCTCTTTCTTATTTAGTTTGTTAATATCCCATTTCTTTATTTCACTTTTCTTAGTCTTCTCAATTTTCTTAATTTTTAATGTAATTTTTGACCTCACTAAAAAGTAATCTGATTCTATTTCAGCCCCTCTCATACTTCTTACATCACACACATTAGTGCAGTGTCTTCTGTCTACTAGTATATGGTCTATCTGATTACATATCTTGTTGTCGGGTGATCGCCAGGTAATCTTGTGAATGTCCATATGCTGAAACCATGTTCCTGTCACAGCTAAGTCCCTTCCCAGTGCAAAATTTACCATTCATTTTCCATTATCATTTGTTTCATTGTGAAGGCTGTGTCCTCCACATGCTGGATGTAAATAGGTCTCTTTTCCAACTTTAGCATTAACGTCCCCTAGTATTATTTTCATGTCATAATTGGAAATTGCATCACATGTCTTTTCCAAACAGTTATAAAAATCTTCTTTAACTACTTCATCTTTGTCTTCAGTTGGGGCATGTGTTGATATCAGTGTCAAATTGTAGTATTTAAGTTTAATCCTAATTTTACAAATTCTTTCATTTATGGATTCAGAATTAATTAATTATCCATATTGTGTCTACTAATGTAAAATCCTGTTCCAAATTCATGTTTGTCACTTTTATTTCCACTATATAAAATCATATAATTCTTGTTTATCACCGTCCCTTTCCCTGGCCATCGAATTTCTTGCAGGGCACAAATATCTGTTTTATACTTATCCATCTCCTTCACCGTTTCCCTCATTGCTCCTGCTCTGTACAATGTACGTACATTCCACGTTGCTATTCTCATCTCATTAATCCTTCTCCATTTCCTAGGTCGATTCCACTCTATCTGACTGTTCCGAAGCCACATTTTAGGTTTCCTAACAATCAGTTTTTTTACAGTGACAGGTTGTCAGCCTGTCGCCCAACCCCCAACCTGGAGGGCCAGTCCGCCGAATTTATAACCCCCGGGGCAGGGTGTCCCAGCTATACCCCCAGGCACTGGGTACCCATTTTGGTCGTCTTTTACGACCTGCATGGGCAGCAGTGGGACTATTCTTTTCCTCCGGTCACCACACTGGGAAGATTCTTAAGTCTGGCATGTGTAAATTGTGGGCCTAGGCATTTTTATGATGTGTACCCAATTTGCTGATAGTTTTTAGAGAAATTCTTTCACATTGGAAACCTAAGTTTACTAGCACCATATTTCTGATTATTCGGATGACATCTAAGGGCCTCATATAGGCTGGCGCCCCGGGCAGCTGCCCGGCTGGCTTGCACCTTAATCCGGCCCTGTATGCGAATAATGGGGCATGCTGTACAGTAGTCACGTATGTTGTCCTAAATAAGTCTCAGCAAACCTAATTCATCCTAACACATGCTGTACTATAATAAACTGTACTAATGAAAAGTAACATAACTGTGCCACACTAAACTGTCCTGGAAGTGAAATCAAGTAAAACTAAAGAAAAAATATGGTGAAATAGTGTAAAGAGGTAGCACTTGGTACTAGGTGGAGGGGAACCTTGTGTGTGTGTGTGTGTGTGTGTGTAATGTGACGTTGAACCTGGCTGATCCCATATATGCTGTCATTGACTGCGATGGATGATGGCACTATAACACTATAGAGCACTTACGAAACGGTGCTGTAATGCTGTTTATTACCGGTAATTGTGTTCAGTGCACATTACGTAGACTGAGATGCAGAATAATGTTGTTCCTACTGTGTATTAGCTATCTGTCTCAACTGTCAGCATACCAGTGTTCATGTTTCCCTGTTTATGTTCATCTGAAGTGTTATTTATGTTTGTGTATATTAAATTGTATATGAAGGCACAAGAGAGAGATGGAAGACTTTCAAGTATGTGAGCAGTGTACAAGTTGTGATGAGTGTGGTATGCTAATCAGTGGAGTAGCTTCACTTCATAACATGCATGGAGTTTGCCATAAATTAGGCATGCCAGGGTTCAGGTGTTTAGTCATAGGTTTCTCAGTGCAGAGGCATGGGTTGGAGCGCAGGGCAGTCTGTGTGGGATTTGTGGATGCAGCATCACTGGAATAGGTTTTCACCTGAGAGCACTTCAGTTTTCCCCTGTCAGTATCCTTCTACCATATCATACCCATATTGTATTGATCCACCATCAGCACTATGTAATCCTGGCAGTTGACAGTGTTTTGAAATAAAACACTGAACACTTTTCATAAATCGTATTTCTTGTGACTTCGCATCGTGAATCTTTGAAACTATTTACCACACTGTGTTAGTCTTATCTTTCTGAATTATTACACATTGTAACACCTTGTTTTTTCTCTCATGTGTTAGCTATGGTAGTTGTACTTTTGTTGTTAATGAATGTTGAGAACTGATATTCTGGCTTCTGATTTTGGTTGCAGTATATTCATATACATAGTGAATGTTCTTATTCCTCATTAGAAATGTAAATGCAGTTTTCCATTGAAATATGATACATTTAAACACCATATCTAATTGTTCTGTTTCCTTTCAGGATTTGTGCAAATATTTTAAATCGCTTTTGTAATAAGAACTGTAAAGCTGTATAGTTAGTATTTGCGCAAGTCATTTCCATATACAACTTGGAAGCCATGATGTCTGATAGACCACGTGTAAGCTTACAAACCATTCTGCACTCTCTGGAAACAAGAGTACCAAAAATCATACTCCAGAGAGTTGAAGAATTGTATCCTGCAGTGATGGAGAGCATGGTGAGTATTCTGTCCGCAGAAAATAATTGTGTCTGTATATTTATATGGCCACAAAAAATATGTTTTGTCACAAGTTCTTGTTACTTTTCCATTTTGTCAGTTGTCACCATTTTGATACAGTGTACAGTGTTTATAGTGAAAGTATATTGTGGAAATGCAAGTCTTCTGGGATGTTACACCATGCTGACTTTTAAATGGTTACCAGTGTTTCAAAGTCTCCTTGTTTGTGCATACATCTGTGCTAATGGCTATTGGTTTAAGAATGTGAACAGACTTTTACTCCTACACATGTGAGACTGGACACCGTAACTGTTGTTTGGTAGGGAACTGCTATATGTCTGAAAATTACAGTGACGCTATATGGAATTCAAGAAAATACCAACAAAGGTACTATTTTACAATATACAGTTTTTGCACTTAAAGCCTTCATTGTAAAGACTTTATATTTCATATAGTGCGTTTGTTGATATTTTATTGAATTTTAACAATTAGTGCTCGGATGTTAATGCCATAGATTTCAGTGACACTGTGTACTTGGTTATATAGGTATGAATTTTTCTGAGACCTAACGCCCTCCATCTTTACTGTAGTCCAAGAATAATACCAGGAATACATACCAATTCCTTGAATGTCATCATGATGGGGGCAGCAATATCCATCAAAATGTTGGAAGTTTTTTTAATGGTCAGCACTGCACTACATCCAAGACTATTTGAATCTCAAAAGTGTATTCCGTTTAATGCAGTAAGAGAGAGCACAGTCATGGCTGATAATTGTTTGGTTTTCTTGTAGATCAGCATGGGTTTAGTGAAAGTTGAGCCTGGATCATGTACTGAAAGATATCTGACATCCTCTGATGATGAAATTGAACTTGTCAGTATCAGAGTTGAGGAGGGCACTGGTGTAGAAGAGGAACAGAATCCTGTGGCTATAACATTTCGATCAATAAAATCTGAACATGAGGTAAGCTTGTCTGTATGCCTTATTAAGTAATTTTCACAGATATCTAGATTGCATACGTCTTTGCTTATGTCAATCTCTGTCAGTCAGTTTGTCCACATGGCACAACTCTACTACAGGCCATATTTTGACGGTATGCCAATAGGTTTGTATTGTGTTATAAGTTGCTTGTGACACAGCACTTTCACTTTGTGTTAAGGCATTTTTATCGTATGAGATTAAGTATTATGTAATTTGCACACTTCACTGATAAGCTATTGCTTGGCTGTATGAGAAAATAATGCATAAATTTTAACTTTAATAAAGAATTCATTACCATGAAGTATACTTAAATATTTAAGAATATGCTGCTGTTGTCATGTTGGTCATTATCATATCACTTACAGTTTATGCACTTAAGCTTGTAAGGTTCCATACTTTACAAGAAGTCCACCCAATTGACAATCTTTTTTTTTTTGTGGGTGTATTTGTTGTTTCGAGATGTCTTTCTGTCTTTGTCAAAGTCTTATAATTCCATCTTGAAGCATTAGGAACTTTATGGGCTGCAATAGACTAGTCAGAATAGCGAGTTGCTATGGGCTGGCTGTTGCCGGGGATCGAATCTTGGCGGGGGTGATATTTTCTGCACCACTTCAAACTGGCCCTGGGACCCACCCAGCGTTGTATGCAATGGATGCCGCGTCTTTCCCAGGGGTAAAGCGGGTAGGGGGTGGCACTAACCATCCACCCCTATGTAGTGCCAAGGCTAAGGAAATAGTAGAACCCGACCTGTACTCCACCTCTGTGCCTTCATGGCTGTTTATAGGGTGACCTTTACCTTTACTTTTAATACTAGGAACTTCAGTATTTTATAATTCAGAATTATCCTTCAGCTAGATGTGCACCAGCTGCGTATTTGGTATGCAACATTTTAGATACTTTTAGTAAGGAAGGCAGTAACCTTAGGCGCACAAGACATAGCAGTTCCAGCCCTCTAACAGTGCACGTTTTGGCACAGCGCTACATTAAGTTCTTCTTTGCTTGCAACTAAACTGTATTTTGTGCTAATCCATGTACCAGAGCTTCTTGATAATTGCACAGGGAATATCAACAAGTGACTGTGATAAACAGATTTCAAGCAAAAGTGTAATGTGTGAGATCTTACATAGTTGCATCAGCAATACATTTTCAGTTATAAGTGTGTATTAATGATACATGCACTTCTTTATCACAATTTCTAAATTAATTGAAATTGACGTTCATTCAGCCCCCACAATTAGCTGGGTGTAATTTGACATAGGGTCGTAACCAGTTAATGGTTTTTGTGTTGCCTCAGCGATTGTCAGTGTGCCAACAATGATTTGTGATGTCTTGTTTATATTTTGGACACTTTATGTTTCTGTTGTGTGTCATTGCTTGTTTGAGCAGTATTTTTTAGACATAACTTGTTTAGAGACACATTTTTTTTCTAATTTTTGTAATGAGTTATCTATGAATAAGCATTTTTTGTTGGTTATATAGTATATTTACATTCAGTGTACCACACCACCCGACATGACACACTGCACACACTCTTATCAGGACGAGATCTGTACATACGATCAAGCCAGATGTTTGTTTGCATGATCCATACAGTGTGCAAACAATTGCTATACCTGGAACTGCTCACTTTTAATCCTTTTAATATTATAACATTGTAATTTGATGTTCATTAACTGCATGTATTTTAGAATTTTAGTGTTTGATGTTTTAATCATTTCAATAACGGCGACATAATAAATGGATTAGCATGTTGGGCCTACAATCCTTTGTATTGAATCAATGCTTGAAGATGGCACCTGGGTGCACAAACATACGGGAGTTTTATGCTTGCTCTTGAATGTATTATATTCAGTGCATAAGTTGATTGATGCAATAATTTGACTACATCGTTTTAGTGTGGTTTTACCTGTGTAGCTTCTCGCCCTGTGCAAGGTGCTTTTGAGTTTTGGTTGACCTTCTGCGAGAGCATTTGCTATCATGTACAGATTGTCTGACTGTTATCCAAGGCTTACGGTCTCCATAACTGACCTATGCATTGTGCAGGTGCTCTGTATGAGGTGTCACTTTTAAGTAAAGAAATAAAAGATACAGTCACCAGCATTCTTAGGCTTGTTTTTTGTCATCACTTTCAACAGATTTTGAATTTTTTGTTCCTCAGTTATTAAAAATGTAGTGATTGCATTTTTTTTGTTATGATACCTTGTATTCAAAGCAATTGCATTATGGTTAATCTTTCCACATTTCTTTACCAGGAATATCAAGACACAGATAATGGAGAGCGTCCGTATTGCTGTGATGTATGTAATAAGTCATTCAGTAGGAAGTTTACACTGAAGAAACATGAACGCTTCCATAGTGGGGAGCGACCATATAACTGTGATGTGTGTAGTAAATCATTCATTGAGAAGGGTTATCTGAAGATACATCAACGCATCCATAGTGGAGAACGTCCATATCATTGTGTTGCATGTAGTAAGTCATTTAGTCAGAAAGGTTCTCTGAAGATACATGAACGCGTCCATAGTGGGGAGCGATCGTATCTGTGTAATGTGTGCGGTAAGTCATTCAGTGTCAAGGGTAATCGGAAGAAACATCAAGGCATTCATAGTAGGGATCGACCTTATAATTGTGATGTATGTAGTAAGTCATTTAGTCAGAAAGGTACTCTGAAGATACATCAACGTATCCATAGTAGGGAGCGACCTTATAATTGTGTTGTATGTAGTAAGTCATTTAGTCAGAAAGGTTCTCTGAAGATACATCAACGCGTCCATAGTGGGGAGCGATCGTATCTGTGTAATTTGTGTGGTAAGTCATTCAGTGAGAAGGGTTATCTGAAGATACATCAACGCATCCATAGTGGAGATCGTCCATATCATTGTGTTGCATGTAGTAAGTCATTTAGTCAGAAAGGTTCTCTGAAGATACATCACCGCGTCCATAGTGGGGAGCGATCGTATCTGTGTAATGTGTGTGGTAAGTCATTCAGTGTCAAGAGTAATCTGAAGAAACATCAACGCATCCATAGTAGGGAGCGACCTTATAATTGTGATGTATGTAGTAAGTCATTCAGTGAGAATTGTGATCTGAAGAAACATCAACGCATCCCTACTGGGGAGCGACCGTATCATTGTGTTGCATGTAGTAAGTCATTTAATGAGAAAGGTAATCTGAAGAAACATCAACGAATCCATAGTGGGGAGCGATCATATCTCTGTAATATGTGTAGTAAGTCATTCAGTGTCGCGGATCATCTGAAGATACATCAGCGCATCCATAGTGGGGAGCGACCGTTCAACTGTGATGTATGTAATAAGTCATTCAGTGTCAAGGGTCATCTGAAGACACATCCATAGTGGGGAGCGTCCATATCATTGTTATGTATGTAGTAAGTCATTCAGTGACAAGTGTGATCTGAAGAGACATCTACACATCCGTAGTGGGGATCGTCCATTTCATTGTGTTTCATGTAGTAAGTCATTTAGTCAGAAAGGTTCTCTGATGATACATCAGCGCATCCATAGTGGGGATCGTCCATATAATTGTGTTGCATGTAGTAAGTCATTTAGTCAGAAAGGTCATCTGAAGAGACATCAACGCATCCATAGTGGGGAGTGACCGTATCGCTGTGATGTATGTACTAAGTCATTCAGTAGGAAGAGTGATCTGAAAAGGCATAACATATATGTTGGTGGCAACTGTCAGAATAACCATGGTGTTTGTAATTATTCATTCAGTACTGAGTGTGAACTGAAGGTACATTAATACCTTTATCCTTCTGATTATGGCTTTTTTTTTACTGTAAGTCATTGTAACAGAAAATATACATTTATTGATTTCCAAAAATAATTCAGACTTAGCTTCAGCATCCCATATTGACACATTGAACTCATTCATTACTGTGACCCTATTCTGAGAGAGTTTGCTAGTGCTGTTGTGTAATTAATTTCCCATTACATGTATTTGCAATGAGTTCCTTTCTTGCAGGTGTTCTGACCCATATTTTATGTATCCGTGCCCTCTTTCCCGTACATTAAGCTATCGGGCAGAAGACGGTGTGCGTGGCCAAGAGACAATGCCTCACGTGCGGCACCATGATGTTTTTGGAGGAACACAAATGCTACAAGATGTACTGTTCTAATTGTTCTAAAATGAGATGGGACATCTATGTTACATGGACCCACTCGTGGACAGGGCCCCCTCTAGCGGCAGGGTGTTATACGTATTTTACGATTTCGAGACCACGCAGAATACTGCGTGTTCCGAAACGTCGTTTCTGCACGTGCCCAGTGTAGTGTGCGTGCAGCAGTTGTGCGCCGTGTGCGAGAACGAAACGGACATCGACGTGCGTTGCGTCAGATGTGGCTTGAGGGGGCACAGTTTTTGGACCGACCCGGTCGGAGAACTGATTACCTACCTGCGCGAGACGAGACGTTGGGCCGACAGGATAGTGTGCATAGCTTATAACGCCAAGGCGTTTGATCTGCATTTCGTGGTGAATCGCGTCATACAGTTGAAGTGGACGCCTGGTCTGATCATGAACGGTCAGAAGATAATGTGTGTGGAGGTTGAGGGCATGACGTGGTTAGGCAGCTTAAATTATATGGCTATGCCACTGCGAAAACTGCTCGAAGCGTTCGGCCTGGCGTCGGAGAAATCATGGTGTCCCCAACTGTTTAACACGGCCGAGAATATGAATTACGTGGGTCCCATGCCCGACGTCTCATATTAGGGCCTAGATCAGACGAGCCACTCGGAGAGAAAGGATTTTCTCTCCCGGTACGAGGCCAAGCAACAGGAATGTCTGATAACAGACGCACACTTGAGCAATACTGCCAGGCTTACGTCACCGTGCTGAGAGAAGCATGTCAGACTTACCGTAAACACTTGTTGCAGATAGGTGAGGTGGAGGTGTTTCTGGAATGCATGACTATAGCCTGGGCTTGCAACAGCGTGTTGAGAAAGAAATTTTTACAGCCCGAGAGGATCGGTATAATTCTTACGGGAGGATATACGAATACCAAGAGGCAGAGTAAGAAGGCTATAATGTGGTTCATTGATTAAGAGCAGAGGAAGGGGTTACAGCACGGACGAAACGGCAGGGAATACGCGCATCCCGAACTGCCGGAATTGCGCGTGGACGGTTATTGCGAGGAGACTAGGACCGTGTACGAATTCGCGGACTGTTACTGGCACGGGCACACGTGTCTGCCGTTTCGTGACGTCACGACCGTATGCGGTGGGTGGCGGACGCTTGTGGAGAGGTACGAGAAGACGATGTCCAGATTAGAGCGAATGACGAGGGCCGGATACACAGTCAAAGTCACAGATTACTACTAGTCAAAGTGATGTGGGAATGCGAATTTGAGGAGACGCTACGCCTACGCCTCGAATTGCAAACTCATCCCCTAGTAGAGAGCGGACCCCTCAGGACCAGAGACGTGCTTTATGGTGGGCGCACCGAAGCCATGAGGCTTCACTACAGAGTGAAGGAGGCTGGTGAGGAGACTATATAGTACGTAAACTGAATGAGCCTCTATCCCTGGGTCTGCAAGTATTTCAAGTTTCCGTTGGACATCCCACGATTCACGTAAATTGCACAGATTTAGAGGGCATGCTGTGTAAAGAGGGCCTCATAAAATGCACAGTCCTTCTGCCCACGGATCTGTATCTTTCAGAAAGCGTATAAAATAGCACGGCATCTACGTCGCCCCACACAGACGAAATTGGGCTCTCTCGCGGAATACTACATCAGGCAGGGCGGCCGTATAGAACATTAATTTATTTATTTATTTATCCTGGACATATAAGTACACAAGAATTGTGTGACAGAACTGATTTTTTTAAGCCCTACTACTCTGAACAAATGCCTTATAATTTTTCCTTCTGGGCTGCATACTGAATTATTGAGTTTTTCTGTATATGTACAGTACAATTTTTTTACTCCATAAGCTTGTACTTGGGGAATCCTAATACCTAAGCATGTGGAGATAACAGCCCCAAGATTGGCTGATGATGGTGGTGGTGGAGGCTTCGGTAGTTCTGTAACAAACTTCTTCATTTCCACCACTGATTATATCTGTCACACCTGTGTCTTTTATCGTGGAATTGTAAGAATCCAAAAGTTGTATTTTGTCCTAGAAATCATTACAGAATGATAGTGGACAGTTCCAGAGAGTAGTTACAATAAACAGTATAAGAATTACAGTAAAAGCAAACAAACATGTAAATCTGATATAATTACAAACATATATGGGACCACACAAGACACTGATTAACATAGTACACAGAATAAAGCACTGGCAATTAAAATACCACGTCCTTCAGGCTGAGTAGAACTTTGCAAACCATAAGATATCCCATTGGCAACCAACAGCCAATTAGTAATTTTTGCTGTAAATAATAATTACAAGTTACATTCTCAGTACAGCACCATATTTTATAAACATACACTTTGTGTTATCTGTGGTGGACAAAGTGATATTGGGATAGATTCTTCTCCAAATACTTTGGTTTTTCCTTGTCACTCTCACATGACCAGAGCTGCATAGTCCAATTTGTGTAACAACAACGTTATATAATCTTAATAATTGACAATGCCATTAGACAAACGCTAGAAAGATACTTCCTCTACTCCATGAGGGAAGCTTTTATTGAAATTTTTGCTAACAGATAAACTTTCCCAAGTATTTTATGCTTACCTGACTTCTACACTCTGTGACCTCAAACATCAACCCTCCATGCTACTAAAGGTGGCAGACAATCTCAAATGATCCCCAACACAGCCAAAGACAAAGCATCAACATGCAAACTACAAGGAACAAACAGAATGGCACTACAACATGATTCCTTCAGACACTCGAATTCAGGCCATTAGTCAACATGACACTGACTGCTTATGACTGTAGTGGCTCCAGTACCTATCAGTAAGGTGAAGACAGATACAATTTTAGAGAACTACAGGGGCCACATTTTATGTGAAAAATATCTTTAGTCACTTCCTGTTAGCTCACTTATTTTAGTCCACTCAGCTGTATGGCCACATGTGTGGCAGAAAATTGTCAGATAAAATTAAGGACTTGTATAAGCATTCAGTAAAATATCTTCTACCGCAAACGTAGTGCCTGCTTACATAAATTTAAAATAATTATGTGGAAATGGTTTAGAAGCCAATATGAAGGTAAGGAACACAGATAATGGAGAGCGTCCGTATTGCTGTGATGTATGTAATAAGTCATTCAGTAGGAAGTATACACTGTAGAAACATCAACGCATCCATAGTGGGGAGCGACCATATAACTGTGTTGTGTGTAGTAAATCATTCAGTGAGAAGGGTTATCTGAAGATACATCAACGCATCCATAGTGGAGATCGTCCATATCATTGTGTTGCATGTAGTAAGTCATTTAGTCAGAAAGGTTCTCTGAAGATACATCAACGCGTCCATAGTGGGGAGCGATCGTATCTGTGTAATGTGTGTGGTAAGTCATTCAGTGTCAAGGGTAATCTGAAGAAACATCAACGCATCCATAGTAGGGAGCGACCTTATAATTGTGTTGTATGTAGTAAGTCATTTAGTCAGAAAGGTTCTCTGAAGATACATCAACGTATCCATAGTAGGGAGCGACCTTATAATTGTGTTGTATGTAGTAAGTCATTTAGTCAGAAAGGTTCTCTGAAGATACATCAACACGTCCATAGTGGGGAGAGATTGTATCTGTGTAATGTGTGTGGTAAGTCATTCAGTGAGAAGGGTTATCTGAAGATACATCAACGCATCCATAGTGGAGATCGTCCATATCATTGTGTTGCATGTAGTAAGTCATTTAGTCAGAAAGGTTCTCTGAAGATACATCACCGCGTCCATAGTGGGGAGCGATCGTATCTGTGTAACGTGTGTGGTAAGTCATTCAGTGTCAAGAGTAATCTGAAGAAACATCAACGCATCCATAATAGGGAGCGACCTTATAATTGTGAAGTATGTAGTAAGTCATTCAGTGAGAATTGTGATCTGAAGAAACATCAACGCATCCCTCCTGGGGAGCGACCGTATCATTGTGTTGCATGTAGTAAGTCATTTAGTGAGAAAGGTAATCTGAAGAAACATCAACGCATCCATAGTGGGGAGCGACCATATCTCTGTAATATGTGTAATAAGTCATTCAGTGTCGCGGATCATCTGAAGATACATCAGCGCATCCATAGTGGGGAGCGACCGTATAACTGTGATGTATGTAATAAGTCATTCAGTGTCAAGGGTCATCTGAAGACACATCTACACATCCATAGTGGGGAGCGAGTATATAACTGTGATGTATGTAGTAAGTCATTTAGTCAGAAATGTCACCTGAAGAGACATCAACGCATCCATAGTGGGGAGCATCCATATCATTGTTATGTATGTAGTAAGTCATTCAGTGATAAGTGTGATCTGAAGAGACATCTACACATCCATAGTGGGGATCGTCCATATAATTGTGTTGCATGTAGTAAGTCATTTAGTCAGAAAGGTTCTCTGAAGATACATCAGCGCATCCATAGTGGGGATCGTCCATATAATTGTGTTGCATGTAGTAAGTCATTTAGTCAGAAAGGTCATCTGAAGAGACATCAACGCATCCATAGTGGGGAGTGACCGTATCGCTGCGATGTATGTACTAAGTCATTCAGTAGGAAGAGTGATCTGAAAAGGTATAACATATATGTTGGTGGCAACTGTCAGAATAACCGTGGTGTTTGTAATTATTTATTCAGTACTGAGGGTGAACTGAAGGTACATTAATAACTTTATCGTTCTGATGTTCTGTAATCATGTGAAGTACACAGGTATAGGGATTCTAAAAACTGATCGTACCAAACTAGTGACCATATATTTTCATTATGACTTTTTTTTTACTGTAAGTCGTTGTAACAGAAAATATACATTTCTTGATTTCCAAAAATAATTCAGACTTAGCTTCAGCATCCCATATTGACACATTGAACTCATTCATTACTGTGACCCTATTCTGATAGAGTTTGCAAGTGCTGTTGTGTAATTAATTTCCCATTACATGTATTTGCAATGATGTCCTTCCTTGCAGGTGTTCTGACCCATATTTTTGTATCCGTGCCCTCTTTCCCGTGCATTAAGCTATCGGGCCAGAAGACAGTGTGCGAGGATAAGAGAGAATGCCTCTCGTGCGGCGCCATGATGTTTTTGGTGGGACACGAATGCTGCAAGAAGTACTGTTCTAAAATGAGAGAGATGGGACATCTATGTTACAGGGCCCCTCTAGCGACAGGGTGTTATACGTATTTTACGATTTCGGGACGACGCAGAATAGTGCGTGTTCCGAAACGTAGTTTCTGCACGTGCCCAATCTAGTGTGCCTGCAGCAGTTGTGCGCCGCGTGCGAGAACGAAACGGACATCGACGTGCGTTGCGTCAGATATGGCGTGAGGAGGCACAGTTTTTCGACCGACCCGGTCGGAGAACTGATAACCTACCTACGCGAGACGAGATCATGGACCGACAGGATAGAGTGCATAGTTCATAACGCCAAGGCGTTTCATCTGCATTTCGTGCTGAATCGCATCATACAGTTGAAGTGGACGCCTGGTCTGATCATGAACGGTCAGAAAATAATGTGTATGAAGGTTGAGGGCATGACGTGGCTAGACAGCTTAAATTATATGGCTATGCCGCTGCGAAAACTGCCCGAAGTGTTCGGCCTGGCGTCCGAGAAATCATGGTGTCCCCACCTGTTTAACACGGCCGAGAATATGAATTACGTGGGTCCCATGCCCGACGTCTCATATTAGGGCCTAGATCAGATGAGCCACTCGGATAGAAAGTATTTTCTCTCCTGGTACGAGGCCAAGTGACACGAGCTGTTTGATAACAGACGCACACTCGAGCAATACCGCCAGGCTGACGTCACCGCGCCGAGAGAGGCATGTTAAGCAGGGATTAGACGGCGCGTGGCTCGGCTCGTTTTACGTCATAACTGACGTCATTGACAAGGAATCGTATTCGAACGCGCCGTGTAACCGGCCTGGCGCGGCGCTGCCTGTGATTGGTGGAGCGAGGCTCGTTTGATCGCCTCAGAAGCGGTTTATTCACGATCCTAAAGGGACTCGGCCCAGGCATCTTTTGCGGCTACACGGCGCTTGCAGTCTACGCGCCAATCCGGACTCGTCCAAGCCTGTATACACTTAGGTCTGGTATTTGTTTTCTGCTGTCGGGGTGCGCGAAGAGTGAAACTTTCCAGCCCACAATTGGTATTGGCTAGAATGGAGTGGTCAAACGAGGACATTCTTAAGTTCATAGAACAACACGACTTATTCCACAGACCGAGCGGAACCTACCCGAGCAAGGCCGCTGGTCCTCCATTTGCCGAGCTGCGCCGCATCGTGTAGCCAGATTGTCTTTTCTGTTCCGATCTGTTGGCCGAGCAAGTGACGTCACGTCACTGGACGAGCCACGCGCCGTCTAATCCCGGCTTAACGTGGAGGTGTTTCTGGAATGCATGACTATAGCCTCGGCTTGCAACAGGGTGTTGAGAAAAATTTTTACAGCCCTATTGGATCGGTATAATTCCTACGGGAGGATATACGAATACCAAGAGGCAGAGTAAGAAGGCTATAATGTGGCTAATTGATGAAGAACAGAGGGAGGGGAAGAGGATACAGCGCGGACGAAACGGCAGGGAATACGCGCTTCCCGAAACTGCCGGAATTGCGCGTGGACGGTTATTGCGAGGAGACTAGGACCGTCTACGAATTCGTGGACTGTTAAGCCGGGATTAGACGGCTAGGCTCGTTTTACGTCATAACTGACGTCATTGACAAAGAATCGTATTCAAACGCTCCGTGTATCCGGCCTGGCGCGGCTTGTGATTGGGCGAGCGAGGCTCGTTGGATCGCCGCAGAAGCGTTTTTTTCACGATCCTCAAAGGGACTCGGCGCGGGCAGCTGTTCCGGCTACACGGGACTTGCAGTCTACGCGCCAAGCCAGTCTCGTCCAAGTCTCTATACACTTAGGTCTGGTCTTTGTTTTCTGCTGTCGGGGTGCGCGAAGAGTGGCATTTTCTGTCCCACAATTGGTATTGGCTAGAATGGAGTGGTCAAACGAGGACATTTTTAAGTTCATAGAACAACACGACTTATTCCACAAACCGAGCCGAACCTACCCGAGCAAGGCCGCTGGTCCCCCATTTGCCGAGCTGCGCCGCGTCGTGTAGCCAGATTGTCTTTTGTGTTCCGATCTGTTGGCCGAGCAAATGACGTCACGTCACTCGACGAGCCGCCCCCACCCCGCCTATCCCCAATCATCACGCAAACTCCGACAGCAAATACTTTCTCATAACACAGTTCACTTTCACCGGATATACTTCAAGACTCAACCCCACACTACAACAGGTATGTCATTCTAATTATTCATTTTATTAGCAATTCTTTCTATACCCACTTTTTACTCCGCTCTTGATACTTTGTTTTTAAAATTGCACGCTAAAATATTTCCTACCCCAAACGAAGTGCCTGCTTACGTTAATTTAAAATAATTATGTGGAAATGGTTTAGAAGCCAATATGAAGGTAAGGTACAGCGAATGCCTGAGGCCCAGCGCACACGCGTAGTCTGTGGCCACGACTTATGGCACTAGATTTTTAAAGCTTATGCATGTCATAACCTTCCATAAGTGCCTGTATGGATCATTGTTTATGTATGCGTGTTATTGGGCGACAGAAAATCGATTCTCAGGCTTGCAGTCGGCGTACCTTGGTCGAAATTATTTATTCAGAAATTACACTAAAAATGCCAAAGGAAGACGTCTGCGGCACAGACTAATTAGTTTTAGTGGGCTGCCAAAATCCCTAAGAAACCATTTAGATTACAATGCTTACGCCCTAACCAAAGTTATTTAGGTTGCCGGAACTAGGCGTTTTCAATTTTCGAACGCGTAAACCTACAGCCCCTGGCCTATTCAAATTTCACGCCTCGTAACTCGAGCCACATCAAGGAAGCTCTGTGGTATCCCAGGTGTACGACGACCTCAACCACAGTTCTCAGCTATGCCGCCGCTGATCCAAGCTGTAGTCCGTGACTGGTAGAATGTGAAGCTCTTATCCGTTGTCGGAAGTGCTAACGTAATCTGTACTCTTCACAGATTACTACTTATGTCCAGCAATTGGTTAGCGGCTTGCATATATCGTTACGTTAGGTTGTTTCGTGTGGTCGTGCTTTTCAGTTATTTCATGCATATATAACACACGTTAACGAAAAACTGCTAATATTTCACAGCCCTACCGTTCAACGGATAAGAACTGTCGACTTAAAAAACATTTCAGAAGTAAAACTGCATTGCAGTTTCTTCCCCAAGTGTTTAATCAGGTAAGCTTGCTAGGGTATCAGTTTGGTATGTACCAATTATTCGTTATTAATTTTTTTAAGGAATTACGGAAAGCGTAACACTGCAAACGGTTTAGTCAAGGAGAAATACGTCTGTGAGAATTTCATAATGCATGTAGTGAACGGCTGAAGTTGATGATTGTATATATGTTCATTTCGTATCAGACTTTACGTTATAGACAATTTTGGCGGTTTGAATACTATGAACACTTCGTTAAGTTTGGCAGTATGTTTTGATGTCTTTATTTATCTTTAAATATGTATTCTGCTCATGAACTGCCTTATGAGGCTGTTAGATATTCTGGATTCTGCATACAGGTAAAGAACGACATGCAGTACAACATGAAAGTGTACAAGGGAAGTGGTGGTAAAACACATTCTTAAGTTTTGCCAATAGGTTGAAATGGATAGTCACCCCTAAAATATGAGTCACAAATATTTACTTAGGGGGGGCTGGGTCAGCTGCAGATCCATTCTTGATTTGATGGTAAACACAAAGGGCACAGCACATTTACCAGCGTTCAAACCATTTTAGTCTGGTTTGCCACCTGACTCTTTCCTGACTAAGCTGTTATAACTTGTTCAGATCAGGGCATTGCACAGTAAATAATGTGTACACATGATTGCGTGTATGCACGTACATGATCCATGTTTCATCTGACAAATATGAAGTCGGATACTGGCTCCTGTATTGTGTGGCCTGCTCACTGGCCTGGCCCCATGTGCATTATGGGAGAGAGCTTGTGAGGGTCAGTATGCATTGTTAGTCAATATAAGTAGCCCATTGCAGGATTGTATGTTTCTGTATAATGCGTATGTTGAATAAAGTTTCTGCAATAAGTGAATTTTGTGGACTGGTATCTGCATGGAGTGTGTTAGAGAATTAGACTCCACATAGGTGATTTCATGTCGGTGGATATGTGAACTCTCAGACTAAGAGGTATTGGTTTGCGGAAATTCCGTTGTCCATCTGCAAAGTGCTGTTGCATGATGTTAAATTTGGTGTGTGGTGTGCTGTGAGTGCAACTAGGATTTTTGGGCTCATTTTTATTTTCCTGAGGCTATGAATTCATACTGATGTATTGCATTCATTATGACACCATTTTTTGAACACAAGTCTGATTATGAGAGAACCTGTGCACCATGTCAGCAAGAGAGTGCAACAGTCCACTCCACAAGCAATTTATGGATTGTTTAGAGGGTGTTTTTGATGACAATAATGAGGGGATTGTTGCCTCTTTGTTTGCCAGATGTGAAACTATGCTATTAATTTTTACATTTGGGGTGTGTACAGGGATAAAGTGTGCATTGGCTGTAGTAATTGTGCTGAAGAGGATCTAAAAAGAAGCCTTCAGGGTGTGTCTTAAATTTCACCTGCTTAATTTAGACAAGGAATGACCAATGTGTCAGATGTGTCGCATATCTGAGACGAAGGAAACCGTGTGCAGCACATCTTTCAAAATGGTGCTTAGAAACCTAATATTAACTGCAGTGCATTGAAGTAGAACTTCCCAGCACCTTTGAATAACAGTGTGTGAACCCTGACTCATGGCAAATCACATTAGCAGCAGGAAGTGACCAGTGATATTTTAGTGGTAGTGAAATGCAAAAATTTCTTTTTCATTTCAAAGAGATACATAATTATAATCTTATATTTTCATTGTCTGTGTAAAAAAAAACACGAGTTAAGTAGATGAAATTCTGAGTAACTTGGTAAAAAAAAACATGCTTAAAGACGTCTCAGTCAGCATTTCATGGCCATGAAAGTTAAGCAACTAATGTTTTTTATATTTTTTTAAAAATGATATTGCAGTTTTTATTAAATAAAATTGTGACTATGAATATTTCCTGTTTTCAAAGCCCTTTATCACTGATGTCCTCTTTTTGTGGTCGATAAGTGGCAGATGTCCTCTTTTTTGTAATGGATATGTGGTAACCCTACCACAGTCTTCTGTAAGCAAGTAAATGCCCACATATGGACATTTATTTTATTACCATTAAGTAAATAATTTATTAAGAGATTTAGTATATCTGTATTGAATGGTTTTGTGGTGTCCTAGTTACATGTTTGGATAAACCAGGTGGCATAATTATTGTGAAAACTGATTTTCAATCAGCAGTGTTGCGTTGAAAGGCGCACATTTGAAGTTAGTATTGTCTGAGGAAAGAATCTACAAAAAACATTCAAGTAAAGAGTGTCTGGATTTCACAGCACATGAATTATTAACTTATTATAAGACTGAATTAAAACATTGTTAATAATCATACTGAGAAGCACACTGTGATACTGTGTACATATGATATGTGTGGAAGCTGCAACAACACTCACCTCAGTGATATGCTGTTAGAACTGTACATTATCATCAACATTTTTAGTTACGGTAATTTTGTTTAGAAACTTACAGCAGTTGTGAGTGGCACAGTTGAGGTGAACAAAGTGTAAATATATTAATTATTTCTTGCTTTTTACAGCTTTTGAATAAGGATCCGTCTGAGCTATTGGGTACATGCGGTGGGGTGTATGGTGTCAGGCGGCAGCCATTCTTTAGGGGAATTGATTGGCGTGCTCTGCGAGAGAAAAGAGTGAAGCCACCAAAGAGGATAGAAGTTGTGGAGGTAAGATCATTTCCTGTCATAAGCAGTTGCTGTTAACATTACAAGTCAACTGGGGAAACAACAGTACTATAAGAAGTAGGTCTTTCATATACGAGTGAAACTTGGTATGTATTCTGTGTGGGTGGGTGCAGCACAGGCATGCGTGTCTTAGGTATATCATGTATTGAGTAAGTGCTTTTTAAGTTGGTGTAAGAATCCAGATTACTGTGAAGTATAAAATTTTGTGTGAGTGTCAATCAGCAGCTATATTCTGCTCAAACTGACTGAAATTTTTTTACTTATTCTGGAATCAGATGTCACATTTTAGATTGTTTGAAATAAAAATGACATAGACAGTTTTGAGGGCTTGGTTTTCTGCCATGTTTGTCTCTTAATATGTAGCCCTGTGGGGAGATTCATTCCATAAGTGACACACTTTGTGAGTGTATTTTAGTAACATTTTATACTGAAAATTAAAAGGAGAAACTTAATTGGTTCTTCCATATGATTATGGAGATCAGAGTTGTAAGTGCAGATTCCTTTCTTCAGGGGTGATGCTGTGTAGTTTGATAGTTAAGGATGATTGTGTTTATCTCCAGGGTAGAGGAGTGCCAGCTGTTCTACCTGAAGGTGGAGATTACACATTTTCTGTGGAACATAGGCTAACTGATGCCCTAGAGTTTAATTAAATACACATAAATATGTCACGTTTGTTATGCCCTTCTTTCTCTTTTGAACCTGACCAAAAGCATGGAAATGCCCAAGGGATGCAAGTGAGCAATTAAACAGCTCCATGGGAGTTTAACTATACCAAAGTGTAATAAATAACCTAAGTAAGCGTTTATAAGGGCATGAATAGAAATGTTTCGTAAGCTAAATTCAAAGCCTCCATTTCTCACCCAAGTCTCCTGACTGCCTGCCAGATGGCTCTGGCGGTCACATCAGGATCGATACAACAGCAGCGCGGCCAGTTGCCAGTCACCAACTGCCATGAATGCGCACGACCCAGTAACGTCGGAAAGAGGAGGCAAGAGGAGGCCCGAGCCCATATAGGGCTGTTGAGCCATGGTTATTATTATTATAAGCGTTTATAACAAGCATAACATGAATGTACTTACAGCATGCCCCATTAGTGAGCTCTTACCCCTTTTCATACACACAGCAAAATCAAATGCAACTTGCCCGACGTCATGGTCTCCAAATACACACAAAAGAAACAATACACCTAAACAAGATATTACTGTGACACACAATGACGTCACAGAGACTCTGAGAGGCCTTCCTTACGAGCTGAAACCTAATTTAGAACCACTGGCTGAAACCAAATTGTAAAGGTGTTACCACTTCTGAAGAACAAGCAAGAGTCATCCCCAGGTTTAGAGGTAAAATCTAGGAAACACCAAGGAAAGGAAGGTACGAGAGGGGAGGGGAAGGTAAATACCCTGCACAGTCCAGTTCTGTGACATGAAAATCACCAGGGAAAACGTACATCACAATATGTGTCACAGTTATTATCCTGCAGGAGATGGGTTAATATGTGTAGTGAAAACCGAGTGTGATGGAGTTTGGATGAGATACTTACATAGAAATTATTGTGGTGGTATACTGAATTTTGTATGGTAGATTACAAGGAAGTTACGTAAGGAGTATGCTGTAACAATTGTGCTTTGTTTTCAGTTTTAGATAAGGTAATTTATTGATGCTAAGCAAGGTACTGAATCAGCATCATGACTTGATGTCCCCCTCCACCTCCAGAAGGAACACACATGTGCTGCACCATACCATATCTGTCAGTACTAGAGGGCTAGAAACCATATTTTAAAATTTGGGGCAATGATAGTAGTACAATATTGAGAGTATGTAATTTGTGGCAGTGCGTGGCTGGTAAAGATTAGCAGCTGTGCAGTTCAGTGCTTCTTTGTGTAAGGTTGGGAACCATTGAAGGAAGTAACATGTGACTGCATTCTTATACGTTTGTTTTCTCATTACAGAAAACTGAAGAAATCGCGGACTTTGACAGTCTGTTCAAACCAAATGATGTGAACAGCCGAGACGAATTTGAGGGATTTACTTATGTCAATCGTGGAGCGAAGCAAGGACAGACTAGACAGCCAAATGCATAGCGTACAAGAACAAGCAGTGGTGAGGTGAGTCAGTCCTATCTTCATCATATACTAGCTGTCCCATTATTCATTACATGATCCCATGTATGTTACCCAGATTTGTCACAGCATCAAGTGCCCAGCTATGATGTGAGATGGCTGCCCACATGATGCGACAGTGATGTGACCATGACAGCAAGGCTGCCTGATACCCTAAGTTAGAAATAACATAGTATAAAGTGTTGCAGCTTCATTACTTTCCCTTGTAAAGCCAGTAACCCCTGTTAGGATGTCAGGTTCCAGAGTGAACAAGGGCCACACAGTTATGTTTTCTCTGACCTCATCTTCATCTGTGGACCTTCTACAAGGAGCTCCAGTAATGAAGGTATCTGTCATGTCCCACAGTTCTGACAGTTGCATGAAGACCCCACACACGGAAAAGAGGTAAGAGCACAAAGGGGCGTTAGGATATTGAGTGTTTCAGGCAGAGGCCACATTCACTGTTAAGAGATGGTTGGGTAGGAGTGAATTAGCAGTGGTAGGCGGGATTCTTATGCAGAGGTGCATGGCGTTGGCAAATCTCCGAAAGGCGACTATTAGCTTCGTCATGGCTGTCTGTCTATCGGCATGGAACAACTCGGTCTCACTCGACGGATTTTCAAGAAATTTAATATTTAAATATTCTTTGAAGATCTGTCGAAAAAACTCAACTTGCATTAAAATCTGACACTTTACATGAAGACCTACGTACATTTATGGCAATATCTCGCTCAATTCTATTGTCAATCATATTGCCATCTGTGGCCTGTCAGGCTGTACCATATTTCTCCACATTATCTTATGAATCCTACGATTTTCGGAAAATAATATTGAACATAAAATGTGTGTTTTGATTTTCTCAACAACTTTCGCCTGAAAATTCCTCGCTCTAAAAAGAATTGCGCTACATGTTATCATAAATGTACACAGGTCTTCATGTAAAGTACCCGTTATTCTTTTCAGATTTTAATGAAAGTTGAATTTTTTTCCGCAGATTTCCGAAAAATAATCCAGTAAAAGAATTTCATGAAAATCCGTCCCGTAGGAGCCGAGTTGTTCCATGTGGACAGACGGACAGATAGACATGATAAGCTAACAGTCACTTTTCGCAATTATGTTAACGCACCTAAAGATAGTGACTTGTACTGTTACTTTACTATTTCGGAATTTGTGTGGCCAAGCTGCACTGCAGCGTACAGTCGATCAGCTGCGCCAACAGCTGAGAGGCTTGAACGTAAGTACTACATGCCAACATCAGACAGTGAAGTATTAACGGACTGTCTTGTCACAGGACAGTCTGCAGTTTCGTAACTCTGCTTCAAAGCTCCATGATCCAGACACTACATTTTTATATAGTTATAGTACACTCAAAAAAGGAATACAAAATTAGCTTTGTTTTTGTCTTTATCAAGCCGTGGACATGTAACATTAACACAGAAACACAGATTACATAAAATACCAATCAGTATCTTTCCTAATAATGTCCTATACCAGCTGAATAAGTGTAGGTGCTACACTGTACTGTTCTTCCACAGAACAACCAGATGCCAGGTTGGCAACATCTACTCCTTCTTAACAAAAAATATACTATACAGACAGAGGAGGGAGAACTTCTCTACACCCTTCACTTAAGCACACTACACAGTGGCCAGAACAGATATTGGGGAAATGGTGTGTAAAGTTGTACACTAAATTCAACTGGCTCAGAAGCGACTGTAATGGTCTATTACAAGCATGGTATTCAAATTTGAGTTCCATAAAAATCTGACCAGCTCAACAACTGCTGGCTTCTCAAAGACTTTGCCAATGAGCCTCCAGTGTGGAAGGAAAAGTATACTTGTAGGTGGCCATATCACACGCCACAGGGCAACTGTACTCCCAGCACACAATAATTCATTCATAATTTTATTTCTGGACAAGTTTAAGAAAGAAGACAATCACAATGTATGTGGTTAAGAAGATGAATGAATGAATGCTCGTTCTTGTGATATATAAGACACGATTGTAAGTTTGTATTAAAATGAAGATTGACTACTTATTTTTCCCTTTTATTTCTTAGAAATTCCTGTATGCCAGTGCCCTCAATACAGTGCTTCCATCTGTCAAAGTATCAAAGGTAAAAGGGAAGTGGTTAATTATATGTTAGCATAAACACTTAAACTTCTTCAACATACTGAATATTAACCAACAAAATGCACATTCACTATGAAATTTTAATAGAAGTATATAACTTTCCCCTACAGTTTTCATCAACATCGCGGCAGAAACCTCAAATCAACTGTTACATAAAAGGCGTGTGATTGGTGCAGATCTGTATCATGTGACCAGCTGCGCAAGACTTTAGAAAGAGAACTTCGTGTTGCGCATGCGCTGTCTCGTTTCAGCGTGCAGTATATGAAACGAGAATTTGCGATCAGTGATGTGGTTATGAGTTGTTAAAAGTGTTAAGAGTTTTTTGACCTGTTCTACATCCAAAGGTAATAAACTGTATTCGGATTTATAGAACGCAAATAAATTCAATTCAATTCTTGACCTACAAAAATGTACCTATATAAATAATCGACTGAACTGTCACCCCCGCCGAGTTACATGGACTCCTCCAAAGTGCGTTGTTCATTGGTGGCGAGTTACATAACTACCAACCAAAGACGACTGGTTCGTTTTAAAATGGGAATATAAAAGAAATTAATTCAAATAAATTAATATAAAATAAAGGAACTGAAATAAATTAAATACATTAATAAATGCAAAATGCAAAGTTAACGCTTGTAACGCGAACGAGATCTGTTATATGCGCATGCGCCATCTCTTTCTGATTGCAATATAATCTGTGTAGTTGTGATCTGTGGTGTGGTGTGTGTCTGGACGGCTAGGAAGTAGGAAGTGTGTTGAGATAGCTACTGTTGGGAACGTATCAAACGATAGCGCTTGTATCACGTATCTACTGTAATGGTATGTAGTACAAAACTTACACGTAATTTTTATTCAGATGTAGTGAAGTTATAATTAAGGGTTTATTTTACGAACTTATGCACGGTGAATATAACGTGATATGTAGTGAAGTTATGTTACAGTTGTGTGATATTTGAGAAATTACCATTCTCTGAATTCCGTTCGTGCAGTGTACTAGATATGTAAAATAAATGGGATGGACTTATGAATTTGGCCCACGAACGGCTCGTTTTGAAGTAAATATCTGTATAATAACTATGACGGGTCATGACAGCTCCTTGATAATCTGTGGCTCACGATTCAGGGGTTACGATATATATCCAAGATGATGATGAAGGTGATGATCGTTGTATGTTGAGCCGCTTCGCTGTGGGAATACATTATGGTATTGGTTTTCTGGTTGTATTCATTGTTCTGCGTTGACTGTGCTATGATGCGAAGATGTCACGTCGGTTGGTTGATAAGTGTTTATTAAACTCTGTTCAGTTTCTAGATAATTATATTGTACAGTATCAGCTCTATGCTAAGAGTTTTTTGACCTGTTCTACATCCAAAGGTAATAAACTGTATTCGGATTTATAGAACGCAAATAAATTCAACTCAATTCTTGACCTACAAAAATGTACCTATATAAATAATCGACTGAACTGTCACCCCCGCCGAGTTACATGGACTCGTCCAAAGTGCGTTGTTCATTGGTGGCGAGTTACATAACTACCAATCAAAGACGACTGGTTCGTTTTAAAATGGGAATGTAAAATAAATTAATTCAAAGAAATTAATATAAAATAAAGGAACTAAAATAAATTAAAATAAATACATTAATAAATGCAAAGTTAACGTTAGTAACGCGAACGAGATCTGTTAAATGCGCATGCGCATCTCTTTCTGATTGCAATATATGTGTGTAGTTGTGATCTGTGGTGTGGTGTGTGTTGGACGACTTGGAAGTAGGACGTGTGTTGAGATAGCTACTGTTGGGAACGTATCAAACGATAGCGCTTGTATCACATATCTACTGTAATGGTATGTAGTACAAAACTTACACGTAATTTTTATTCAGATGTAGTGAAGTTATAATTAAGGGTTTATTTTACGAACTTATGCACGGTGAATATAACGTGATATGTAGTGAAGTTATGTTACAGTTGTGTGATATTTGAGAAATTACCATTCTCTGAATTCCGTTCGTGCAGTGTACTAGATATGTAAAATAAATGGGATGGACTTATGAATTTGGCCCACGAACGGCTCGTTTTGAAGTAAATATCTGTATAATAACTATGACGGGTCATGACAGCTCCTTGATAATCTGTGGCTCACGATTCAAGGGTTACGAAATATATCCAAGATGGCGGCCGTAGAAGTTGTGTTTGAAATTCTCGTTATTTGGGCGAAAATCCTTGTGAAAGTGGAGAGAATTTGTGTGTACAGTGACTTAGAATTAAGGACTATCTAAAATGGTAATAACGTAATACAGAGTAATAATCACAAAATTAGAAAATAGAATAGACTTAATTGACCAATCTTATTTGTATAACAGAAAACCAAGTTCATTTGCAACATGACAGTACAACTAATATTTTATCGGACTGGGAAACTGCCAGACATGGTGTTCCTCAGGGATCTGTGTTGGGTCCTTTACTGTTCAATGTTTATATTAATGATTTTCCAAGCATCGTAGGTAAAGTTTCTCACACCATTCTTTTTTGCTGATGACACTAATATTCTTGTTTCGTCTAATGATCATACTGAACAAAATACTAAATTCAATAAGGTATTTTGTTGCATTTCTGAATGGTTTGAAAACAATCAGTTGGTACTTAATTTAAATATAAGGCAATTGATCAAATTTATTTTCTCAAAATCTTCTATTTATCGGTTACATGTATGATACAATACTCAAGCTCTAACTGTTGCTGAAAATATTAAATTTTTAGGTGTGTATCTAGATTGTCATCTTACATGGAATTTGCATCTAGACAATTTAATGAAAATACTGAGTTCTATCTGCTTTCTCTTGAGAAAATTATCATCTATTGTAAATGTAAATAACACTACAAATGGCTTATTTTGCACATTTCCAGTCACAAATTAATTATGGTATAATTTTGTGGGGTTTCATCTTCACCAATGAGAAATGTTTTCATAATTCAAAAGAAATCAATTAGGATTATGCTGAGGCTGGATCCAAGGAGTTCTTATAGAGAAGGTTTAAAAAAATTGGATATACTTACAGTTCCTTGTTTGTATATCTATGTTTTGATGTTATTTGTAGTTAACAATCCTAAAATCTATCAAACCAACTCCTCAGTTCATGGCAGGGATACTAGGCAAAAAAATAAACTGCATGTACCTTCTGTGAGATCTTCCACAATACAGAGAGGTGTATATTATTCATCTGTTAAAATATTTAATCACCTTCCACAAAATATTTCAAAACTTTATAACAATATACATATTTTTAAAACTATGTTAAGGAATTATCTGGTTAAGAATGGTTTTTATTCTATTGACAAATTTCTTTATAAAGACTGTAATAGTTAACCAGCAACAAATAATTTCTCAACTGCTGTAGCACTCCTTTTGTAGTTCATTATTATTAGCAACATATATGTGTATTCTGTGTATGTCCTTTATTCTACTTAATTTTCAAATGTTGTCTTGTTATTATTTCTTGTAATCCATATATTTACCTTGTCTTAGTGAGTGAGTATGAATTTTCTTTTTATTTATAGTGTATTACTAATTTTATGTAACTTTGTATCTGAATGTTTTGACTTGATTGCATATTGCAATGTACTCTCTTCTTGACAAATTCCATATGCAATCCTACTTGCATGGATATTGTATCGGTGAATATATGTGTATTTGTATGTATGACAGCTCCCTCCCTCATTGATCACGATTCAGGGGTTATGGCCTTCCAACAGTATCCCATTCGGAAGCGCATAACCTGAACAGTTGCTAGTTTTATAATGACGAAATAACAGATCCACAAAAGTAGAATATTTGGGATGACATGATGAAAGATTCCATTCTACATTGAGAGGAGAGAGAGAGAGAGAGAGAGAATCAGGGTGGTTAAAGGTGACCGGAATTTGTGGAGCAGTTATTTAAACATGCACATTTTTGGCTTCTGACAGATTAGAACATCACTGACACTTGTACTGGTTTTTAAATTTAAATAATCATAAAAAATATTCAAGTTGATTGTGGGCTTCAAAAATCATGAAGGAAGTACTGTATTAACCTGTGCAATATTGCTCTAAACTTGTGCACGTTCTTGTTCTTACACTGTATGACACAATACATTGCACGGACTTTTGATGATAGAATGGTATCATCATAAGTATAAGAGGAGGAGTATTAGTAGGCATATAATCTTTTAGGTTTTCACAGTGATGATTTTGTGGTGGGTAGTGTTCTGGGTTGTGATACCATGTAACGCTGTAGGTAGATACCCAACATTGGAGGACAAAGTTGTAAGTCCTGAACTTTGTGTGTCCTGGGATGTCTTGCTGAGGGCTCAGTTTGACCCTGTAGATAGAATGAGCGTGTTCCTCGGAAAGTCCTTATCCAACCATAGGACTATAGGGATTTATGTCCCAAAAGACCACAATATGAAAGTAGGCATAACTTGCAACATTTGTAGTTTTCACATTGGTGTTGCTGAAGATAGAAGTCTTCTATGATGTTATGGAATGTGACTGTTGTTGGAGGGCTTCACGCTGAAGATAAAGGCACTATCATCACAGAAAGTGTGTTCTTGAATAAAGTAATTCTTTGTGCCACTTGCTATATATATGTGTTTAGATGAACCTGACGTTGGAAAGGGTTAATGATATGAGTTGTAAAGGTTTGTGTGTTTGCGGTGTATTACTGACACAATTTATTGTGATTTGAATAGGGTGCTGTGTCCAGTACATCACAGAAGCCCCTCAAGGGAGCACTGGAGTACCTGTTCCAGAGATTCAACGTATGAAGGTAAGATTTGTGTGTGTATACAAACTATGTAGGAGTGGTACTCGTTTAGGTTTGTGGTGCACGACTAAACCCTGTCCTTAACCATGTGGATCCAGTCGACAGCAGCACCATACCTTGTGCATGCAGGCTACATACCTTCCACTGGTAGATTATAATCTACCAGTGGAAGGTATGTGGCCTCATAGTAGATTAAACATGAGTTGTATAAGACCATTAGTTCTCTTGTAGAAGTAAACACAATATTATGTAAAGCATTGATACTTAATGAAAGATACAAACAATATACACAAACACAGAAATAACACATGACGGGGTTTAGCAATTAGAATCTCAGGAGTACAGAAACAGAGAAGTAGTACACAGTACATGTGACAATTGGGGAGCAGCTTAAAGTGGGTGTGTATGCTGAGACATGTCTGACATCACTCCAGTGAGATAGGCATTTAACTGGTAGTGTTTGAATCTATCCATGTTAATAAAGCATTACAATTTAAATAGAGGATTACAATTTACCTCAAAGACATGAGGAAATGTGGTCCAACATCTTCAGTGTTCAAACACAATCTACATCTCACAGGCCACACATAGTACTTTTATGTTGTGTGATCACGATGGTTATTAGTGGGTAAGACACACATGGCAGCCTGGGATTGTAGTCCAATGACACTGGCTACAAGTATTACAGCACAAATGATTTCCTACATTAATAAACCTGGAGGCTGTGGCACCAATACACTTTACAGATGTAACAAAGCTGTTACAGGGCAGCCTTCTTGTACAATGAACAATTTTATTTAATACTATTTCCAAGGCTTCCCTAAAGGACCTCCATTACATCTGTTTTTGTATCAGTGTTTGTCGCCTGCAAACACTGATACAAAAACAGATGTAATGGAGGTCGTTTAGGGAAGTCTTTGGAAATAGTATTAAATAAAATTGTTCATTGTACAAGAAGGCTGCAACACTGGTACAAAAACGGATGTATTGAGGTCCTGTGTTATTTGGCACCAAGTTCCGCTTTTGAAAGACTTTTATGTGTTTCTAACCTCAATTCTGGACATATCCACATACTTAATACAAAATGAAAGAACCCGAACTGCTTGGATGTTTATATATTTAGAGTTTTAATGACCAACTACAAGCACAACAAAATGACAAGATTTTCCATTCAGTGGATTGTTAACTTCTGGCCTATCAAACGACAAAGAAATATCAGGAAGGGTGCCATGAATAGATCCTTGATTCATCTGATTCCAGTCCATAGCCAAGTGAATAATTAGTACTAGATATGATTTAAAGTATCTAAAATTCCCTTTTCTCTTTGTAACTGGGAAATTATGTGGCCAGTGTGATACTGATTCTGTATATTTCATATTATGTGGCGTGGTTTTTACACACATTAACCTACTGTGGCTCATCTTTTCTTTCATTAGGAATATTATGAGACTCAGATGAAGACGCTTGATGATAGATATAGCAGGGAAAAGAGAGCCCTTGCGGATCGATACAGGGTAGCGAAGAACGACATGCGGACCCTGAAGGTGAGTCTTTCCCACGTACATCTTAATCTGCAGTGTTACAATGTCGTGTTATTTGCGGCCTATCATAGGATCATCTGAATGAAAATCGTTAGCCTGCCCAATACTTGTTGGATAAATTTTAAAGCTGTGTGTATATAAATAACTTTAAATGCTTGTAGCTAAATGCAGTACCTTAACAATTGCCTTTATTCCGAACTTGATGGCTGATTTACACAGCCCATGTTAGCTGACTGGGGGGTATTTATGTAGCGCATATATGAGAGAAGAGAAATTGTTACACAGTTTTGATAGGAAGAACTTGGAAGCCCTTCTAATAGAGGAGAAGATATCGATATGGGATATTTAAAATGTATTATATGAGAATGTGGATTGAATTTTTGTAGCTGAGGATAGGGAAGACTGGCAGGATGGATTGAATATGGGAGTTGAGTTTTGGGTTCATTAAATATTGTGCTTTGATACTGGAGCTGTATATCTGACATTGAATTTGAATGATTTTTGCATACATTAATATCTTACATTTTGTTATTTTTCCCCGTTAGATCAGCAATAGCAGGTTGAAGAGAGACCTCGAAAGAAGAGGAAAGGAACTGGAGGCAGCGAAGGAATTGAAGGAGAAGTGTGACACGGATTTGAAGAGCATGGAAAAGATGCATGAGAAAGAGAAGAGATTCCTTGTACAACGCAACCAGGAACTGAAGGATTGTGTGCGGGCCATGAAGGTGAGTGCTGTGTACATGCATCTGACTGTGCTGTGTTATTGGGTGCTGTTATTTTGGCCTATGACAGGACCATCTGAATGAAAATAGCCAGCCTGACCAATACATTTTGTATATGGATATGAGGCTGCTTAGGCCAAAAACTGGTCTTATCATTGTGGTGAAGTGAACAGTATCTCACCTTGCCATGAATGGAACCTTAATTTGACTTATCCAGCCCGTAGTCAAGTCAGTAATCAGTACAAAACATAAACTGGTATGTGAAAAATTCTCCCTTCACTTGAATGTGCGGGAGGCTGGGTGGGCGTCTGGGTTATTCTGGATGGGTGCAGAAAATCTTGCCCACACCGGGGTTTGCACCCTGATCTGTTCAGCCGTTAGGATGTCGCTATACCGACTTTGCTTTACTGGTTGACACGGCACACATATGAGGGAAGAAATTCCTACACACTTAAGTAGGAAAAGTTTGCTGTTTTGGAGAGGAAACAGTATCTTACTGAGCTGTAAATGGCTCCTCAGTTCACTTCTTCTAGTCCATAGCCAAGTCAATAATTTATGCCACATGTGAATGAAAATGTCAGATTTTCCTTTCACTTTGTTTACAGTTGGGAAATTATGTGGCCAGTTTGGTACTGGAGCTGTGTATCTCAGATTTATGTTGAAGGATTTTTGAACAGATTAATTTATTGTGTCTTATTATTTTCTTTAGAAAAGAAACATGACGTCGGAGATTAAAATGGAAAGACAGAACCATAAGAAGGAGAGGAATGCTCTACTGAGCCAGATCAAGGAACTGCAGTCAGTTAGGGTAAGTGTTCCCTGCATGCGTCTGGCTCTACAGTATTATCAGGTGGTGTTATTTGTGGCTTATCACAGGACCATATAAATGAAATTTATCAGTGTGCCTAATACTTGGGAGATAAATTTTAGAGCTTTGTTAATTAAAAATAATTTACGTGCTTGCAGCTTACATGTGTTACCGTAACAAGTGCCTGTAATCCTGAATCAGTGACTCACTAATACTGCTGACTTTTAACGCACTGTTGAGGGGCATTTAGCATGAGCATGAGAGAAGGGAAATTCGTAAACACATTGAGTAGGAAGAACTTGGAAAACTTGGGATGATATTGATATTGAATTTTTACTTAGTATAGTTTGAGATGTTGGACTGAATTTTTTAGCTTGGAATAGGGAAGACTTGCAGGCAGTTGTGAATGTGGGAATGAACTTTGAGCTTTAATAAATATTGGGGAACAAATACGTACTCTGTTTGTGGCCACAATAGAAGCTGAATACTTGTACATTTCAATGTTTGGTTGGAAGTTCTGAAGGGAAAGTACAGATTGTAGCACTTGGTCGTAAATGAAATGTGACAGGATTGGGAATGCCTAACACCCAGACATACAAAATAAATGTGATCCCAGCTGCAAGTGGAAGCGCAGCAACTTCCACAGGGTCAGTGACAGCGTAAGAGTTAATGTGACAGGCTATATGAGCTGTCCCCATGGGATGCAGCAGCCACAAAACTATTTGCAACATGTTAGCTGTTGTAGAATCACTCGGCATGTTATGTGGTTCACAGGCATTATATTCAGAACAGACCACCACATAAAAATGTAATTTTGTGCCCATGTCTAAATGTGATATCTTATAGACATGTAAGGAGCAAACGAAGAAGTAATGCTGTGCACTTTATCAGCCGAGTAGTTTGTGCTCATGACCAGATTTGAAACTGTGTTGCACTTAAACACAGTGTGTTTGGAGACATTGGAGAAAACAGAAGAAGCAAGTGGCATAGTAAACATTGGGAATAAGACATAGAAAAATATTATGACTCCTTATATAGTCCCTAACTCATCATTTGATAAAAGATGTCCTTGGAGACTGGCAAACATTGCTGCCTGTTCACTGCCTTGCATGAGAGATGAAACATGTAGTTTATCAATGATCGTTGTATGTTCATGTCCACATATATCTAAATTTTTCCAATACAAGCATTAATTTGGAAGTACATATAATAGGGGACATTTGAAAAACCTGGGTTCAGCAGGAGGATATTATTAAATGGAATTTTAAGTAAATATTTGTGAAGAGAAGCTGTTTTGAATATCCTGAGGAGAAGAGCTAACTGGTATCCCTTTGTTGATGGTGATAAAATATTAAGCAGCCCAAATATTCAGTACTTCCTATAAGAGATGTTACCACTGTTCCTTGTAACAGGTTAAATGAGACCTGCTGTTGCCTTTACACCTTGTTCCTTTAACATGTGTTTTTAATAATCAGTACGTCCTATGCCTAGATGTGCATAGAGGCCTCCTATTTTAGTCGATGATTGCATTCGGATTTATTTGGGATGGTGTGAATTTCTTGAGTGTGAACACTGTTAATTTATCAGTAGCGTAAGTTTTCTCCCAATGAAATTCTGTAAGTGAGGATGAGTTTCCCTTAATTCAGCATAAGGTAAAATTTAAACAGGCTAGTCCTTGTGCTTAGTATGTTAGGACCGCATGAAGATGAATTGTGGGAGTGGAAGCATAGGTACACTCGTTCTTAAAGTTGGCACAAGATGTACGCTTGTATTCCGCTTCCACCTCTGGGGAATTTCCCTTAGAACTTGCTGGATAAGAGGGTGTATGGGCCCAAAGTCTGGTCATGTTGGTGTGCAGAAGTGAGGAATATCTATTTGACTGTATTGTGAATGGATCCTGGATTCATCACCATCCAGCCCATACCATAAATCAGTAATTAGTATCAAATGTGAACCGAAATGTTGAATGCTCTTTCACTTCATTCACATTTGGAAACTTGTGTTGCAATTTGATACTGAAACTGTGTGTCTCAAATTTATGTTCAGTACATTTGCAACATACTGATATTTTATCTTTCCCATCATTGCAGAAGAACTTGGAAGGACAACTGAAGACCGAGGACAGGAAGCATCAAGCAGATATGAAATTCTGCATGAAGGAGAAGCGGCAACTGAAAAAAGAGCTCAGTGCTGTCAAGGTTGCCAACAACAAACTGCAGAAGCAGTTGGAGTCCAAGATGAAGGCTCATGAGAAGGAGAAGGAAATCCTCTTGAACCGGAACCAGAAGCTGCAGAAGGAAATGAAAGTAATTAAGGTCAGTGTTGCCAACATGGATCAAGTGTACAGTATTATCAGATCCTATTATTTGTGGCGTGCCAGAGGATTATCTGAATGTGAATTGTCAGCCTGCCCTGGTGCATCTGGCATGAGAATTAAAGCTATTTTATTAAGAATAATTTAAGTGCTTGCAGTTAAATGCATTACCATGTGAAATGCTAGATCCCTGGCTTGATGGCTTAGAAGTAAATTGTGTCCTGCTTTGCAGTTGCAAGACACATTTTCCAGAGTCACATTGGACATTTTAGGCAAATTCTTATTTCGAGTTTCTGTGTGTGTGTGCGCGCGCATGCATGCATGCTCGTACACATGTGTTCATAACTTAGGTAGCTTCCCCCTTGCTGATGTAATTGAAATGCAACTTTTACACATCTCATGTTTAATCCAGTGTTTAGTGGTATGTAGAAAGCATATGAGAGAAGAGTTTGTTAGGAAAACAGTGGAGAACCTATTTTTTTTTTTACGTTGTGTTCAGCGTGCATTTTGATAACATTCAACAATTAAATCAACAAATGCACTTTATTTCTTAGTTATGTTCATTAACCCTACGCATGTTTCGGCTGCAACAGAGCCATCGTAAGGGGTTCAAGGTCACGTTCACTTTAACATTCACTGTTCCATTTGGTTGCACCACTTATACACCACAATGTATGTCAATTTTCTGTTAACAGTTGATAACACTCACTGTTGTATAAATGGAAACAGTGAGTGTTATCAACTGTTAACAGAAAATTGACGGGATCGAATCCCAGTGGGGGTGAGATTTTCCACACCCGTCCAAACTGGCCCTGGGGCCTACCCAGCCTCCTGTTCAGTGGGTACCACGTCTTGCTCGGGGGGTAAACTGGCTGGGGCATGGCATTAAACACCCACCCCATCTAGTGCCAAGTTTAAAGAAAGAGTAGAGCTATACCTCTACTCCCCCTCTGGACCTTCATTGGCCTGCTATAGGGTGAACTTTACCTTTTTTTTTTTATTCTTATCAATCATCCCCAAAATATGGGTATTGAGAATAGCATTTTGGGGTGTAAAAGAATGTGTGATATATATAAGTTTGTTTTATTTGGATCATGAGTGAATGGCTGTATTCAGTTTATACTCATGAGTGTTATTTTTGTTACAGACCAGGGTGCCAGCGGACAATGTGCAGTTGGCCGGTAGCAGATCTGGACCACAAGGTAAGAGCTTCTGCTGTTACATTCTGTAATTGAGAGAGACTTATCCAGATGTGCATGATGTATGTGGTGGTTTACGAAAGTGGTCTGCAGTAGAGAATAATGCTCAATATTGGACTGTCTGTAGAAATGAAAATGTGTGGGTAATGTATGGGGTTAGTGTAACCGACTAGCTGCTGTATAGTCAGCAGAAACACGAGCTCCACTCTAGGGAATCTACGGGGATGCTTCCAGGGGAATTTATACTCGTTCTTGCTATACCTTTCTTTATTTCCTTGTTAACCATACACTTAAATATAATTCACTATTTCTCTACTGAACTAGTTAGTCCAGAACAAAACCGACCATCTCGCCCCAAACTCAAGGACCAACTGACCATCTCCTCTCAACCCAAAGACAAAAAAAAAAACAAAGACTGAGTCCTCAAAAGGGATAGAGCCCCTCAACTCCAGAACTCTGTTCCCCCATACCACTACTCCAGTTACAGCTAACGGACCTGTCACACATATATCTTACAGCTTTGGAAGTCATCTCTTCCCCCATTTCCTGTCCGTACGGTTACAAAATCTCCCCTTGAAATGAAACTTAGAGTGTACGAAGTACGATGATAGGGTTCATTTCAAATGCCGCTTAACTAATTTCTTTTTTCATTCAAGTAACTTAGAGATTAGGCAGATCATATATATATATATAACCCTTGAGCTTAGGCAGTTTGAGGCAACTAAACTACCTGCTAGCACTTCGTTCCTTCACTCACACCATCTCTATCCATACAGCTATTTTCCTTGTAAATGAGGGACACTTGCCTTTGTTTTACACTCTTACCCTAGTTTTGTAACAAATTCATGTAACATAATGACTGTTTATGTCATTTTTTTAAATACAATTTCTGCTTACACATGGATAACTAATATGATGGTTGAACATTTGTACTCATTATTATTATAATAAAACTAAAACTTTAATTAATTATAATAAAACTAAAAGACATATCCAAAAATATCACTGATTAATAATGACAATAACATGCAATTTGAGATGCATCTGAGGTCATATAACTATAACTCTTCCATTAACATAGTTTCTCTACATCTAGGGTTACATAAATTGTATTAATTTTATTTCATGGTTTTCTTTGCAATTTACCCCAAAGCAATACTCTTTTCACTTATTTATATATTCGTTCTAACATTCCCTGAATGCTACTCCAAGCTTTCCAACACATCTACTAATTGCGTACAGATGCCAGTTTTCCCCTTTCACGATGTTAAACACACATTCTCACACACTCTAATCCTTACATAACTTATCCCTAAACATTGATTAACTTAACATTTATTCATACAACTAATTTCTGAACAGTTTCTTAACATATAGAAATTTCCTTCCTTTTTTTACTTTTAAGAATTGTTTACTGCGGAATTTTACTCGCATTGTCCTGATCATACTAATTCAATCAACTATAACTTCACATTCTTATGATGTTATACGTATCTGTGGTGTTGGCTAATGGTACTTCACCTGTCACCTTGTTTATCCATATCTTAATTTTGATAGGTACAAAAGTAGCTCATTCCTTCTCACATGTGTGACCCACTTCATATCCTGTCCTCCTCCATCTGTATCTAGCTCAAGTTGTTATCGTCTCTGTATGGCTTTAAAGCCTTCTTGCTGAATTTTCCTCTTTCCCTTCCTTCTTCGTCCTTTAGCTCATAAGCTGAATGAGGATATACCTTTGAAATAAAAAATGGCCCCTCGTACAGTAACATAAATTTCGATGTCGTTCCTTTTACAGCGTCTGACGTAGGGTTGGTTCTCACAAGTACCTTATCATTAACTTTCGGATTCCATTTGGAGTTGCCTAATTTCTTTCGCTTTTCCCTTTTTAAAGCCTTTTCTTTCATTTTAGCATACGCCTTCAAAACCTTGGCTGCTAATTTCTCGTTCTCTGGCGGATCTACTAACTGCGGTAAAAACTTCGCGAAGATGTCTGGTTTCTCCGCGCCGAAAATTAACTCGACCGGTGTGTAACCAGTGGAACTGGCAACGGTATTATTCAACCACTGCTCTATGTGCGGCAATAAATCTGCCCAACTTTTGTGGTTTTGGTGGCAATATAGGCGGCAAAACTTTGATAGTTCCTTCATAACTCTTTCACTTGGATTGCTCTGTGGGTGGCGTACCGGTGAAAAGCGTACATCTACTTTATGTTCCGACAATTTCTTCTTCCAATTTGGTGACCTAAATTGACTACCATTATCAGAAAGGATCACCTTGGGTTTGATTATGTCTTCAAAGTATCTGTTCATTAATTTATTTAGACATGCCTTAGTTGTTGCGGCTTTAAGTGGGTACAGTTTTACATGTTTGGAGAAGACGTCATAACACACGAGAATATATTTCACTCCTGCGCGGGATGTAGGTAGGCTACCGTATAAGTCAATAGCACATAGGTCCCCAGGTTCCATCGGAAGATGGTGTCTCTCTTCGACATTATATGACTGAGTTGGATGCTTAGCCCGTTGGCAGAGATCGCAGCAAGAGATAAACTTACGGATTTTCCTGCCAAGGTTTTTCACATGCAGTGACTGTACAATTTGATTCATGCACTTGTCCACCCCTAAGTGACCTAGACTGCTGTGTGTGTATTCAATGACTTTTTGTTCTAAACATGACGGAATCATTGCCTTCCAGTTTTCGGTGCTGTCCTTTCTACAGAACAAGACGTTTCCTTCCAACTGAAACTTCGCTTCAGGGGGCCTGTTGTTTCCATCGAGTCTGTCCTTTATGGCCTTCAGTCTTGTGTCTGTGTCCTGTAACATGGCTAGGTTCTTCAGGTTTTTACAGATGCTGTTGTCGACTTTCAAGTCAATGGCATGTGCCATGATGATCCTGGGTCTTGCCAATTCCTTTGTTTCCACTACGCTTAAGTCACTCGGATTACGGCTTAAAACATCAGCTAATACATTTTGAGTCCCTTTGATGTGGCAAATTTCGATATCATACTGCTGAATAGCCAGCAGCCACCTTGCCACCCGATTTGAAGTTATTACACAACGGTAAAGGAATGTTAGTGCTTGGCTGTCGGTATACAGTTTAATTTTCCGTCCGTAGACGTAGATCCTGAACTTCTGTAGTGAATGAACTATAGCTAATAGTTCTTGCTCGCATGTGGAGTACCGCTGTTCGGTGGGATTTAGTACTCGCGAAGTTGTGGAAACAATTTTCAAGTTCCCCGCTTTGTCTTCCTGCATTAGCACGCCCGAAATGGCTCTCGCACTTGCGTCAGTATTAATGACGTATCCTAATTCATTATCAGGGTGCACTAACTCAATACTATGGGCGAATTTGTCACGCAGCGTTTCAAATGCCTGTTTCAGGTCGCTGGTCCATTTCCACTTCTGCCCTTTCTTTAATAGTATGAGCAATGGTGAAACGAAATGTGCGTAATTTGGTATAAACTGCTGGTGGAAATTACATATCCCTAGGAATCTCCTGAGTTGCTTCTGGTTTCGAGGTGGCGGGTAACTGAGAATGGTCTTTATGCGGTCTCTGTCTGGCAGCAAAGCTTCGCTGGTTATCACGTGTCCCAAGAACTTGATTTGCGGTTTACAAAAACTGCACTTATTTGCATTTATTGTGAACCCTGCTGTTGTGAGTTTCAACAGCACTGTATCTAGGTGTCGTAAATGATCTTCAAAGCAGACTGAGTGTACGACTACGTCATCCACATATGCCACAACGTTGTCGCCCAGATCGTCACCTAGTATCATATCTAAAGCTCATGGGATCCACCTTTACTCTATCTGGTATCATAAGTGCATTAACCCTCCGTGCATCTATACAAATCCTAAGGCTTTTTCCTTCCCTTTCAACGATAGTAAGGGGGTTTACATAATCAGAAAAGGATGTTTCCAAGACGTCATCTTTTAGCATTTCATGTATCTGTTCCTTCACCTGAGCTCTAAGTGCAAATGGTATCGGTCTAGAACTTCTTGATTTAGGTATATCTCCTGTCATTTCAAACTTGTATTCAAATTGATTGCACCTACCGGGCCGTCTTGTTAGATGACTCCTATACTTTAACAGTAAGGCGTATAATTGGTCTTTCTGGGAGGCTGATAAATTGTCGTTCTCATCTACTTTAGCTTTCAACTGGTCTGAAGTTACATCCCTTCTGTCGGATAGATTTGATTTGCATATAGCATCATGCGTGATGTCGTTAGTCTCTGTACTGGCACAACTGGTGGTAAGACATGACCTGACTTCTTTTAGAGTTTCCAAATTCTTACTCTTTCCCAACTCAATATTGTCACTCATGTGACCCTCGTTTTCTAGCACAATGACTTTTTCCTTCTTGTATAATAATTTCTCAGAGTTCTTGTACTCCACGAGACAATCATTTACGACATTGCACGCGTCCTGTCACGCCTGCATACTACAATAGCTACCCTCAACTCTAAGTGTGTGGTTGTCTGCCTGGTTCAGTCTGTCCTTAATTGCACTAACTTCGCCTTCAGTTCCTCTCTGTGGGATATTTATGGCGTGTCCAGTTATCCGACCCTCCTTTTCAGTTGAATGGAGAAAAACTACAGATGTTAACCTCACATCACCCTTGTTAGTGTAATTTGTAGCGGAGTCACCAAGTGAATTAGCTAAATCTTCACTTCCTTGCAGAAACATGTGTTTTGTTAGCTCATTTTTAACTTTCATGGTAAAACAGTTATCTGGGAAGCTGATGGTTACTTTATTTCTGACACAAAAATCAACACCAATTAATACCTGTGTCATTAGTCTTGGAGCTATAAGAAATGTCTGATCGACCGTTTCTTCTCCGATCTTCAAAGTTACCATTGCCTGTGTTCTCACTTTCCTGCATTATCACTGAATGCACTTACCAAATTTATATTTTGCACCGGTAATTCTAAATTTTTCATTCCGTTGCCTCTTAGCTTGTATAATTCCTGGCTCATCAAGCAAAGCTCGCAGCCCGTATCTAAAATGGAAGTTATTTCCTCATTGCCAATGGTGACCTTTACCTTCGGACATCCTTGTAATTTATCTTCAGCGATAAATAGTGAATACCTCCCTTCATCAATTAATTCTAACTCATTTTCTTCAAAAGTTTGTTCAAAAAATTTTGACACATTAAACTCCTCAATTAGGCTTTTACAATCTTTGCTCTTTTCTGCGCAGTTAATTTGGCAATTTTGGTATTGCGGCTGGTCTAGACGCGAAGTCTCACATGCGAACGCAGGTCGACCATCACTTACGTCCTTTACGCGTTTAAAGCGTCTCCATTTCCGTGATCCTGCCCCCTACCAGATACGTTTGTCACTTCGTCTCTGTTGTTTCTGCGGGGTTCAAAATCCTGAGCCCTTGGATTTAAAGGATGCTGCTCTTGTCGCCTACTTCTCCCCCAGCCGCTTGAATCTCTGTTTCTCCCGAAACGTCGCGGTGACTGACGCCTAGAGTCTCTGTGATCTTGCGGGCTTCGTATGTATCTCACATTTGTAACTTGCGCATTATTCTGACGCTCGCAGTTTGCGTAGCCAAATGCGTTTTCCCGCGGAGGCTTCCTATGTGAATCGCGCTCGTCATAGTCGCGTCGCCGTCTCCTGTTTTGCTCTCGTGTAGATTGTAATGTCTGTATTTTCCCCAAAAACGCCAAGGCGTCCTGAGTCGTCTTTAAGTTCCCGCAAATCATGCTGTTTTATGTCTCTGGCCGAAAATGGTTTATCATAGCTCCGACTAAATCCTCCTCCGACATTGCTGGATTCAGCATTGATGCCATACCTGCATAGCGAATATAGTGCTCTGTATAGGTCTCATTCTTATGTTTATCCCAGCGGTCTTGGTAAATGCTGCACCTAATTTGAGCTTGGCGCGTTTGTCCCCATAACAAGTTTGCGAACGCGGTCTTGAAATTTTCGTACGATCCAATATTATCGTATACAGTCGCGAACCACTGTTTGGCAAAAGGGTCTTCGATGGCTCTTAAGCAAAGTGGAAGTTTGAGTTCTTTGGGCGTTTTCTTAAGGGTAAAGTACTCGTCCAGTTCCCGTAAGAAATGAACGACTACCTGTTTAGCGCTGTCCTTAAATTTTGGTAAGCTAAGTTCATTTAGGTCAGCACAGTCATTAGGAACTGCCACAGATAACGCATTTACATTGTTGTTACAAGACATATCAGGAACATTATTCACACTTCCACTACATGCAGATACATTACAGGTATTTACTACACTCATACTTGCTGCACAGCTGGTGTTGTCAATGTGGCTACTTGGTGAAGCAGTTGTGTTATTGTTGCCCTGACCTACAGTCTCAACCCTGACAAGCGATGTGTGGTGTGGGGTGTTGCAAACATCTGATTGAATTTGTGTAGTTATCCCTGCAGTGATCTTTGCCTCAATGCGGCTAACAGCTAAATTTACCTTCTGAAATTCCGAAAAAGTATTTTGTTTCTCAGATTGTAAAGCGGCAGACATTGCCCTAATTTCATTTTAATGCCTTCTACACTCCTGTCCAATCCTTCCTTTGTCTCGCCCAATTCCTGTCTAATACCTTCTATAGTTATATCAGCCTGTATCTTATGCTCATTTATCTCCTTGGTCAGTGCCTTTGATCTGTCATTTACCTCCCTTGTGTTCCTGTCTAATTCTTTCCTGGTGTTAGTGACATGCGCAGCTACTCTTTCATCCATACCAGTACACACATCGTCAATATTCTTACTTATTTTAGCAAGCTCAGTTTCAGTATTTTTCCTTAATACACTTATTTCTTGTGACCTATTCTGAATTTCTGTTTGTAATCTTAGAGATAGCTCCTGCCTCACTTTCTCTTTATCTGGCCTGAATTGGTTTGTTAAACTAGCAGCTAATTTTTCATTCTCTTTTCTCAGCTCCGACTTTAGATTCTCACAAACTGAATTTAACTTTAAATCTAGAGCTGCTGTTTGCAATTCTGTTTGTTTGCTTATCTCAGCCTGAATTGCCTGCTTAACACTAGCTAAGATATCTTGCAACTTAACAGCTGACATGGTTGTCTGTTGAATAGCACTGTCTACATCTTTGGCGGGTCTATCTTTTATGGCATCAACAACTGCGCTTACATGATCTGAGCTAACAATCTGGTTTGTCTGTTCACTGTCAGTAACTAACCTCTCGTCTACAATTGTCACTATCGAATCGTGTTGCTCAATGTCAGTTGTGGCGATACACCGACTACGGAGACATTTCTCTGCCATTTTCCTTTGTACCTATATATTGCACACCTAAACCCAGTAATTGTGCCACTTACTTTAATTTCACGATTGGAGTAGCCAACAGCGATAAACGGGATCTCCGACTGCCTGGATCCTCGATGGCTGCTTCCGTGCGTGCTGCTCCGGTGCTTGCCGCGTCGCTTGGCGCTGATTTTCGTTGGCTTCACCGTCTTCGATCTGGTATTTTCGCAGTCTTCCCCTGTCTACACCGGCCTAGGATGCTGGCTTATCTTCTTCTTCGGTGCGACATTTGCTCTCTGTCTTTTTTTTTTGCCGACGTTTCGGAATCGTCGTTAGCACTTATACTCAACTTGGCTGTTTTCTGTTGTATTATTTCCTTTTTCACCGTAGGCCGTTCGATCGCCCCAGGTTGCAGGCGCCAAAATTCTTGCTGTAACCGACTAGCTGCTGTATAGTCAGCAGAAACACGAGCTCCACTCTAGGGAATCTACGGGGATGCTTCCAGGGGAATTTATACTCGTTCTTGCTATACCTTTCTTTATTTCCTTGTTAACCATACACTTAAATATAATTCACTATTTCTCTACTGAACTAGTTAGTCCAGAACAAAACCGACCATCTCGCCCCTAACTCAAGGACCAACTGACCATCTCCTCTCAACCCAAAGACAAAAAAAAAAAAAAGACTGACTCCTCAAAAGAGGATAGAGCCCTCAACTCCAGAACTCTGTTTCCCCCATACCACTACTCCAGTTACAGCTAACGGACCTGTCACACATATATCTTACAGCTTTGGAAGTCATCTCTTCCCCCATTTCCTGTCCGCTACGGTTACACAACGGTAAAGGAATGTTAGTGCTTGGCTGTCGGTATACAGTTTAATTTTCCGTCCGTAGACGTAGATCCTGAACTTCTGTAGTGAATGAACTATAGCTAATAGTTCTTGCTCGCATGTGGAGTACCGCTGTTCGGTGGGATTTAGTACTCGCGAAGTTGTGGAAACAATTTTCAAGTTCCCTGCTTTGTCTTCCTGCATTAGCACGCCCGAAATGGCTCTCGCACTTGCGTCAGTATTAATGACGTATCCTAATTCATGATCAGGGTGCACTAACTCAATACTATGGGCGAATTTGTCACGCAGCGTTTCAAATGCCTGTTGCAGGTCGCTGGTCCATTTCCACTTCTGCCCTTTCTTTAATAGTATGAGCAATGGTGAAACGAAATGTGCGTAATTTGGTATAAACTGCTGGTGAAAATTACATATCCCTAGGAATCTTCTGAGTTGCTTCTGGTTTCGAGGTGGCGGGTAACTGAGAATGGCCTTTATGCGGTCTTTGTCTGGCAGCAAAGCTTCGCTGCTTATCACGTGTCCCAAGAACTTGATTTGCGGTTTACAAAAACTGCACTTATTTGCATTTATTGTGAACCCTGCTGTTGTGAGTTTCCACAGCACTGTATCTAGGTGTCGTAAATGATCTTCAAAGCAGACTGAGTGTACGACTACGTCATCCACATATGCCACAACGTTGTCGCCCAGATCGTCACCTAGTATCATATCTAAAGCTCATGGGATCCACCTTTACTCTATCTGGTATCATAAGTGCATTAACCCTCCGTGCATCTATACAAATCCTAAGGCTTTTTCCTTCCCTTTCAACGATAGTAAGGGGGTTTACATAATCAGAAAAGGATGTTTCCAAGACGTCATCTTTTAGCATTTCATGTATCTGTTCCTTCACCTGAGCTCTAAGTGCAAATGGTATCGGTCTAGAACTTCTTGATTTAGGTATATCTCCTGTCATTTCAAACTTGTATTCAAATTGATTGCACCTACCGGGCCGTCTTGTTAGATGACTCCTATACTTTAACAGTAAGGCGTATAATTGGTCTTTCTGGGAGGCTGATAAATTGTCGTTCTCATCTACTTTAGCTTTCAACTGGTCTGAAGTTACATCCCTTCTGTCGGATAGATTTGATTTGCATATAGCATCATGTGTGATGTCGTTAGTCTCTGTACTGGCACAACTGGTGGTAAGACATGACCTGACTTCTTTTAGAGTTTCCAAATTCTTACTCTTTCCCAACTCAATATTGTCACTCATGTGACCCTCATTTTCTAGCACAATGGCTTTTTCCTTCTTGTATAATAATTTCTCAGAGTTCTTGTACTCCACGAGACAATCATTTACGACATTGCACGCGTCCTGTCGCGCCTGCATACTACAATAGCTACCCTCAACTCTAAGTGTGTGGTTGTCTGCCTGGTTCAGTCTGTCCTTAAATGCACTAACTTCGCCTTCAGTTCCTCTCTGTGGGATATTTATGGCGTGTCCAGTTATCCGACCCTCCTTTTCAGTTGAATGGAGAAAAGCTACAGATGTTAACCTCACATCACCCTTGTTAGTGTAATTTGTAGCGGAGTCACCAAGTGAATTAGCTAAATCTTCACTTCCTTGCAGAAACATGTGTTTTATTAGCTCATTTTTAACTTTCATGGTAAAACAGTTATCTGGGAAGCTGATGGTTACTTTATTTCTGACACAAAAATCAACACCAATTAATACTTGTGTCATTAGTCTTGGAGCTATAAGAAATGTCTGATCGACCGTTTCTTCTCCGATCTTCAAAGTTAGCATTGCCTGTGTTCTCACTTTCCTGGCTTTATCACTGAATGCACTTACCAAATTCATATTTTGCACCGGTAATTCTAAATTTTTCATTCCGTTGCCTCTTAGCTTGTTGTATAATTCCTGGCTCATCAAGCAAAGCTCGCAGCCCGTATCTAAAATGGAAGTTATTTCCTCATTGCCAATGGTGACCTTTACCTTCGGACATCCTTGTAATTTATCTTCAGCGATAAATAGTGAATACCTCCCTTCATCAATTAATTCTAACTCATTTTCTTCGAAAGGTCGTTCAAAAAATTTTGACACATTAAACTCCTCAATTAGGCTTTTACAATCTTTGCTCTTTTCTGCGCAGTTAATTTGGCAATTTTGGTATTGCGGCTGGTCTAGACGCGAAGTCTCACATGCGAACGCAGGTCGACCATCACTTACGTCCTTTACGCGTTTAAAGCGCCTCCATTTCCGTGATCCTGCCCCCTACCAGATACGTTTGTCACTTCGTCTCTGTTGTTTCTGCGGGGTTCTAAATCCTGAGCCCTTGGATTTAAAGGATGCTGCTCTTGTCGCCTACTTCTCCCCCAGCCGCTTGAATCTCTGTTTCTCCCGAAACGTCGCGGTGACTGACGCCTAGAGTCTCTGTGATCTTGCGGGCTTCGTATGTATCTCACATTTGTAACTTGCGCATTATTCTGACGTTCGCAGTTTGCGTAGCCAAATGCGTTTTCCCGCGGAGGCTTCCTATGTGAATCGCGCTCGTCATAGTCGCGTCGCGGTCTCCTGTTTTGCTCTCGCGTAGATTGTAATGTCTGTATTTTCCCCAAAAACGCCAAGGCGTCCTGAGTCGTCTTTAAGTTCCCGCAAATCATGCTGTTTTGTGTCTCTGGCCGAAAATGGTTTATCATAGTTCCGACTAAATCCTCCTCCGACATTGCTGGATTCAGCATTGATGCCATACCTGCATAGCGAATATAGTGCTCTGTGTAGGTCTCATTCTTATGTTTATCCCAGCGGTCTTGGTAAATGCTGCACCTAATTTGAGCTTGGCGCGTTTGTCCCCATAACAAGTTTGCGAACGCGGTCTTGAAGTTTTCGTACGATCCAATAGTATCGTATACAGTCGCGAACCACTGTTTGGCAAAAGGGTCTTCGATGGCTCTTAAGCAAAGTGGAAGTTTGAGTTCTTTGGGCGTTTTCTTTAGGGTAAAGTACTCGTCTAGTTCCCGTAAGAAATGAACGACTACCTGTTTAGCGCTGTCCTTAAATTTTGGTAAGCTAAGTTCATTTAGGTCAGCACAGTCATTAGGAACTGCCACAGATAACGCATTTACATTGTTGTTACAAGACATATCAGGAACATTATTCACATTTCCATTACATGCAGATACATTACAGGTATTTACTACACTCATACTTGCTGCACAGCTGGTGTTGTCAATGTGGCTACTTGGTGAAGCAGTTGTGTTATTGTCGCCGTGACCTACATTCTCAACCCTGACAAGCGATGTGTGGTGTGGGGTGTTGCAAACATCTGATTGAATTTGTGTAGTTATCCCTGCAGTGATCTTTGCCTCAATGCGGCTAACAGCTAAATTTGCCTTCTGAAATTCCGAAAAAGTATGTTGTTTCTCAGATTGTAAAGCGGCGGACATTGCCCTAATTTCATTTTCAATGCCTTCTACACTCCTGTCCAATCCTTCCTTTGTCTCTCCCAATTCCTGTCTAATACCTTCTATAGTTACATCAGCCTGTATCTTATGCTCATTTATCTCCTTGGTCAGTGCCTTTGATCTGTCATTTACCTCCCTTGTGTTCCTGTCTAATTCTTTCCTGGTGTTAGTGACATGCGCAGCTACTCTTTCATCCATACCAGTACACACATCGTCAATATTCTTACTTATTTTAGCAAGCTCAGTTTCAGTATTTTTCCTTAATACACTTATTTCTTGTGACCTATTCTGAATTTCTGTTTGTAATCTTAGAGATAGCTCCTGCCTCACTTTCTCGTTATCTGGCCTGAATTGGTTTGTTAAACTAGCAGCTAATTTTTCATTCTCTTTTCTCAGCTCCGACTTTAGATTCTCACAAACTGAATTTAACTTTAAATCTAGAGCTGCTGTTTGCAATTCTGTTTGTTTGCTTATCTCAGCCTGAATTGCCTGCTTAACACTAGCTAGGATATCTTGCAACTTAACAGCTGACATGGTTGTCTGTTGAATAGCACTGTCTACATCTTTGGCGGGTCTATCTTTTATGGCATCAACAACTGCGCTTACATGATCTGAGCTAACAATCTGGTTTGTCTGTTCACTGTCAGTAACTAACCTCTCGTCTACAATTGTCACTATCGAATCGTGTTGCTCAATGTCAGTTGTGGCGATACACCGACTACGGAGACATTTCTCTGCCATTTTCCTTTGTACCTATATATTGCACACCTGAACCCAGTAATTGTGCCACTTACTTTAATTTCACGATTGGAGTAGCCAACAGCGATAAACGGGATCTCCGACTGCCTGGATCCTCGATGGCTGCTTCCGTGCGTGCTGCTCCGGTGCTTGCCGCGTCGCTTGGCGCTGATTTTCGTTGGCTTCACCGTCTTCGATCTGGTATTTTCGCAGTCTTCCCCTGTCTACACCGGCCTAGGATGCTGGCTTATCTTCTTCTTCGGTGCGACATTTGCTCTCTGTCTTTTTTTTTTGCCGACGTTTCGGAATCGTCGTTAGCACTTATACTCAACTTGGCTGTTTTCTGTTGTATTATTTCCTTTTTCACCGTAGGCCGTTCGATCGCCCCAGGTTGCAGGCGCCATAATTCTTGCTGTAACCGACTAGCTGCTGTATAGTCAGCAGAAACACGAGCTCCACTCTAGGGAATCTACGGGGATGCTTCCAGGGGAATTTATACTCGTTCTTGCTATACCTTTCTTTATTTCCTTGTTAACCATACACTTAAATATAATTCACTATTTCTCTACTGAACTAGTTAGTCCAGAACAAAACCGACCATCTCGCCCCAAACTCAAGGACCAACTGACCATCTCCTCTCAACCCAAAGACAAAAAAAAAAAAACAAAGACTGAGTCCTCAAAAGGGATAGAGCCCCTCAACTCCAGAACTCTGTTCCCCCATACCACTACTCCAGTTACAGCTAACGGACCTGTCACACATATATCTTACAGCTTTGGAAGTCATCTCTTCCCCCATTTCCTGTCCGTACGGTTACAGGTTAGTTACTGATAACAAATGTATGCCTTACGTTTTAAACTGTTCGTGTTTTCATTTAACTTTGTTACATTCTGCAACACATTTTTTGTAACGTTACAAATAATATGTTGTGAACAAAATGAAATGTCAATAACCAGACGTATAAAGAAGTTGTTTGGTCTCAGTCTTCATGTCACACTGATGCTTGTTCTGCGTCATACAGGATGGTATCTTCCATATTTATGTGGTTGCAAGATCACACCTCATGTTACATTCTGTGTAGTATCAATAAAGCATCTTTCTTAAGATCTTATCTGGACCATATTCATTGATTGAGATTACCTCTTTCTAATGACCTAACTCCATAGGTTCCTCCAGAACATGTTAACATGAGTGCAGAAAAAGATCCAATTTCTGTAATGTATTCTGTTGTAACAGGTTATTTTGCAGCTCTCTTTTGGCTGCAGTTTAAACAAGGCACAATTCTGTGCATTATACGACACTAATATAGAACTGCTACTGTAATACTGTCATTGTGCAGGCTATCAAAATGGGGGGGAATTAAGCATTATCAGTTAAAGAGACATTAAACTAGCAGTATAAACTGTAACCAAGAGTTACTGGAGTCTCTTATGTTTTTTTCTGCTTTGTAGAAAGGAAAGTGCAGGAATATTTTTACTGCTTCCTGATGACGGGATTTGCTTTATTGTGATCATCATCATCATATAATTATAATTGTAACAACCATGTATTTTGTAGAGTATTGTTTGTCTTAGTAACACATTAAATATGGTGTGCAATATAGAGAAATTTGTATATATTTCTGCTGCTTAAACTTATGCAAAAGGTTGTGTTTCAGGTGAAACAAATAGTGGTCAGAGACTGTCTATAGACTGTTTCCACCCAGTACGAATTTTGGGTGAAGGAGGATTTGGCAAAGTGGTGCTGGCAAGAAGGAAAGCACCAGAGGGTCATGGCCAACTTGTTGCCATTAAGGCCTTAAGGAAGGCCAACATTATCAGTCATGGTAATGTGTCCTTCACTATCACCGAAAAGGAGGCGCTGATCCTCGCTTCTGCACATCCGTTTGTTACTACCCTGTACGGATGCTTCCAAACAAAGGTAAGTTTAAATTTTTTGAACTTGCTTCATATTTCCAGGGAGTCATTAACCTTATACGCCGGATTTAAATGCCCCGCGCAACAGCGCCCTGCCGAGGTTTTTAAATATAGGTTTCTATTCTTAACGCTTACTCTTAGAAAAAAAATCATATCTCATACACTTTTGCATCAAATTTGAGGAAATAAAATTTCGTAGTGTGTTTATGAATTGATTAATTCGGTAAAAAATGTTCACATATTTTTATAATAAATTTAGGCCTGTGAATTGCTTGCATTATATAAAATCGAGTGTAAATATTTTATTACTCACATATTTCTGTCTGCTGCAGACGATCCGTGGCACCTTGGATCACTATTCTATCACAATAGATAATTTTGGTGTTTTACACGTTCACTTTTGTGTGAAAGTCCGCGAAACAAGGCACCATGCACTGGCCGACATTACATTTGGCGCACTTATATGTGGTTCCCTTTCTGACGCCACGCGCTGAACAAACACGGCAGCGTATTTTGTTAGTTAGCATGTAAACGTCTCGTCTGTCCTTCCAAACTAACGCTGTCAAATTTCCCTGGTCCTCACCCTTACGTCGCCCTTTTCAGTTTCATTTTTTTCGGTCCAAAGTCAGGGGGCATGTCTTTCCTGTTCGGTCGTACTGTCGGCATGAATTTATTTTACGTCTCTCTAAGTCGTCAAAAAGTCTCGGTGCCACTTCACAAAGACTGTTGTGTTACTGCCCACAGCTGCAGAAACCTAATGCGACGAATATATCGGCTACTTGTTTGGTGGAGACAAACAGATCTAAAGCCACTGTGTCAATGCTGGGTAAACATCCTGGTATTCAAGGGTGCCCACGACGTTTTTATTATATTTGACGTCTGTGTGTTGCACATTACTGCCCCACGACGCCTAAAGAGTGCCCCAGAACTACAAGAGACACGTCTGTGAGCCCCCTGTAGCTGTAAGCATGGATTTTTGCGGATATCTCCAGTTTTTGTGTAATAATTTCATCTGAAAATTTCGCGTTACAGTACGCCACTGACCACCTCTCAGGTCGTCAATCAGTACTCGTATCATAGTCCACTCTTATAATTCTAGCTACACTACACTCCAGTTCCAGACATAAACAAAAGCATGCTGTGTTTTGAAACGGTCTTAGTCACGCCAGAGAATTACGCAGTTGAAATGTGTTGACATCTAAAGGCTTTCTGGAGGGGTTAGAGGGATGGAGGGGGAGTAATTCTCACTCCACAAAGAAGCTCTGACATCACCAGACCTAACCCAGTATAAATCTTTAGCATTACGTGCGATAGGGGTGAAAAAAATGCTTCCAAATTCGACACACACTCAGTGGCCTCTTTAGTGGCCGTTCGGCTTCGTGCCACATTTAAAGGGCGGCCACTATAGAGGCCGTTCGGCAGCTAAGGGTTAATACTGAAATTTACCATCAGTATGAAAATGTAGTAATTTTTAGACACGTTCACAAAATTGTGAAAAGCAATTAATAGCTTCGTCATGTCTGCCTGTCTGTCTTTTCGTCCACGTGGAACAACTCGGCTCCCACTGAACGGATTTTTCTTAAATTTGGTGTTTGATTATTTTTCGAAAATATGTCAAAATTCAAGTTTCATTGAAGTCTGACAACAATAACAGGTACTGTACATGTAGACGTTTGTGCATTTTTTATATCTCGCTGAATTCTACCTAGAATGAGAAATGTTTCAGAAAACGTTTGTAGAGAAAATCAAAACACACGTTTTATGTATGCTGGATAACTAAGGCTACATATACACACTCAGAATATGAAATATTTATTGCTTTTCCACGGCAACAATTGTTATTCAAACGCATGTCAATGTTATGTTTATATATACATTGCCTGCCTTGTTCTATGTGTCTGTGGGTTTTTATATTGGCCAATGGTTTATTGTTATGTTACTATCGTATGATACCATACCTTCTGATAGGAAAAAGAAGACATAATGTCTTAACTACTGATTGCTAAGTGTTATATTTATTTAGGATAGGCAAATGTTGCTTTTTTAGAAGATGCACACACGTACCATAATGGGTGACTTGTCCTTAATATACAGTTGTCACAGATATGTGACAGTATTTGTAATGAGTGAATATGTAACTATGTAAATTTATGCACTGCAGTAGATGTGATCTTTTTGCATGTAATTGCATTCATAACGAACGCAAGGTTTCACTGAACGTCTGCAGTTTAGCAGTTAACTCTTAATGCTTCATGTATTGCACATCAATTTCAGTGTTAATCAGCAGGTTATCCTAACTGACAATTCTTGATATGTGTTTTCAAAAAGATCACTCATTTCTCCCATCCTCCTGTACACTGGATCATAATTATCCTATCATGACTGACTACTATCTAAACCACTGCAGTTGACATACCATCATTACCTAAATCAAGAATCAAACAGAAACTGTTTCTAGAAAAGAATTTTCCTTAATCTTCTTAATCATCTCCTCTGCAGCAGTTAAGTGGAGGTCTTGTGAACAGCTAGGTAGAAGAGCAGCAGTGACATTGTTTGAAACTGTGTGTGCTGTAATGACTGTGGCTGTTGTTTGCAGGAACACTTATTTCTCATCATGGAGTATGTGAGTGGAGGCAACCTGGTCTCCCAGCTGCAGCAGGAAGGAGTGTTCAGTGAGGAAAGAGCTCGGTTTTATGCAGCTGAAATAACACTGGCACTTGAATTCCTCCACAGACATGGTATTTTGCATCGGTAAGTAGCCTTAGTTCCATTATATCCATTTGTCATTGAAATGACATCTGTGCTGTTCACATTCAATACAGAAGATCATTTGTGAACTTTAAACGTAGTGCTCAATAAGCATGACTTTAAACCAGTAGTATTGTATGACATTATTATTATGTTGTGTTTAATGTTCCAAATTTTGCACTGCATAGGATCGCCAGATATTTTCTTTCTTGCATTGCCTCCCATGTTGATATAGATTTCATTTTCTGCAGATATTAATTTTTGTTAAGAAAGTTGTGTAACATTCAGTATAGATATTACAAGTCATAATCATGGGTCTGTTGACAGTCTACATTAGGGATATAAGCAGCATACAAGCATGAATTATCATTTCTTGTATATCATTCAGCAGACATTTCATCTGGACTGCCTTGTGTATGTGTATATAGTTGGCCATGTGTATACTCAGTTCTGACTTGCAGCAGACCTTCTGGAACGTACCTGTTGCTTAAGGCGGGGAGTGTCTGTAGTCATTAATAGTTTATACACATACATTTTTTTCTGCCTGAAGCATGTAGTGACATAGTGGATTTAATTACAGTACCTGATAGTTTGAACTGTAGTTCAATACTCAAAAGAACTGTAGTAACTTACATATTGCATACATCTCTGATTTACAGGGACCTGAAACCTGATAATGTCCTGATCGATGGTGACGGTCATTGCAAGGTGGCCGACTTTGGGTTGTCGAAATTAGGGGTCTTCCGTGGAAATAGAACTGACACGTTCTGTGGCACACCATGTTATATGGCCCCAGAGGTAATTGTCACTTTTCATTTTAAATCTTTTTTATATATTAAATGGTTTTTGACTATTTGTTGTTTCTTAAAGTTTTTGCATATTTTAATGGTACTGACATGCAGAAATTTCTTTTTCATTTTAAGGAGATACATAATTACAATATTATATTATCATTGTCTGTGTCAAAAAAAAAAAGAGTTAAGTAGCTGAAATTCTCAGTAACTTGGTAAAAAACATGCTTAAAAATATCTCAGTAAGCATTTCATACCCATGAAAGTTAAACAACTAATTTTTTATGTTTTTTTAAAATGATAATAGTAGTGTTCCACAGACATAAAACCGACACGTTCTGTACATGCCATGTTATATGGCCCCGGAGGTAATTACCACTTTTCATTTAAAATCTGAATACATTATATTTTAATTAGTGATTATAATTTTGTGTTAGTGTTGTTATCTTGATGTTAAGTGACTGATCCTTTTATCCCTTTAAAATGAGTTAATCTAATTGTTATATTTTATCCTCTGGTATATGTAGATGGTGCGAGGGCTGCCCTACGGACATGGAGTTGATTGGTGGGCCCTCGGAATCATTTTATACGCAATGTTGACAAGACGCCTACCATTTTATGATGAGGACGAGTATAGGTTGCATGAGAAGATTAAGAACGATGAAGTTATATATCCGAGGGGAGTTTCAAAACAGGCCGAATCGATAATGAGGAGGGTAAGTATTATTAATAGTAAGACTGAGGCCTTGTAAGTACTATAGAGTAGGGCTACCATATGCCTGCCTTTTCCCTGGACATGTTCTGTTTTAAGACACAAAAGTTTCTGTCTGGCCGGGTTTTTAAAAATTTTTAGAAGTCCAGGTTTTTGACTGTTTGTTGTTATGATATGTAATTATAATCTTATATTATTATCTGTGTCAAAAGAAACATGAGTTAAGTAATTGAAATTCTGAGTAACTTGTTAAAAACATTAATTAAAGATGTCTCAGTCAGCATTTCGTACCCATGGAAGTTAAACAACTATTTTTTTTTTTTTTTTTTTTTTAAATGATTATGCTATTTTTATTTAATAAAATTGTGACTATTAATATTTTTCAACGCCTTTTTTCACTGATTTGTACTCTTTTTGTGGTCGATAAGTGGAAAATGTCCTCTTTTTTGCAATGGATATATTGTAACTCTGGTAGTCTCCAGTAAGCAAGTAAATGCCCACTTATGGACAATTATTTTATTACAATTAAGTAAATAATTTATTAAGAGATTTTGTGTTTTTGAATACAGGGAAGAGTATCATAGTTTAATAGTTTTGTGGTGTCCTAGTTACATGTTTGGATAAGCCGGGTGGCATAATTATGGTGAAAACTAGTTTTCAGTCAGTAGTGTTGTGTTGAAAGGCGCACAGTTGAAGTTAGTATTGTCTGAGGGAAAAATCAACAAATAGATTCAAGTAAATAGTGTCTTGATTTCACAGCACATGCATTATTAACTAATTATATGACTGAATTAAAACATTATTAATAATCACACTGAGAAGCACACAGTGATACTGTGTACAAATGATATGTGTGGAAGCTGCAACGAAACTCACCTCAGTGTTATGCTGTTAGAACTGTACATTATCATCAACATTTTTAGTTACGGGAATTTTGTTTAGAAACGTGCAGCAGTTGTGAGGTTCACAGCTGAAGTGAAGAAAGCATAAATATATTAATTCTTGCTTTTTACAGCTTTTGACTAAGGATCCATCTCAGCGTTTGGGTACACACGGACAGGTGTACAGTGTCAGGCAGCAGCCATTCTTTAGGGGAATTGATTGGCGTGCTCTTCAAAAGAAAAGAGTAAATCCACCAACGAGAATAGAAGTTGTTGTGGAGGTAAGTTCATTTCCTGTCTTAAGCAGTTGCTGCTAACATTACAAGTAACTGGGGAAATAACAGTATTATTAGAAGTAGGTCTTTCATATAGGAATGAAACTTGATATGTGTGGGTGGGTTCAGCACAGACATGTGCATTTATGTATGCACACATGCGTGTCTGCATGGGTGTGTTAAGTGTATCATGTATTAAGTTGGTGTAAGAATCCAGATTACTGTGAAGCATAAAATTTTTGTATAAGTGTCAATCAGCAGCTATATTCTGCTCAAGGTGTCTGAAATATTTTGACTTATTCTGGAATCAGATGTCACATTTTAGATTGTTTGAAATAAAAATGACATAGACAGTTTTGAGGGCTTGGTTTTCTGCCATATTTGTCTCTTAATATGTAGCCCTGTGGGAAGATTCATTCCATAAGTGACACACTTTGTGAGTGTATTTTAGTAGCATTTTATACTGAAAACTAAATAGAGAAACTTAATTGGTTCTTCCATATGATGATACAAATGAGGGTTGTAAGTGCAGATTCCTTTCTTCAGGGGTGATGCTGTGTAGTAGGGAGATTGTCTTTATCTTCAGGGTAGAGGAGTACCAGTTATTCTACCCTGAAGGTGGAGACAACACATTTGTGTGGAACATAGGCTAACTGATGCCCTAGAGTTTAATTAAATACAGATAAATATGTCACGTTTGTTATGGGATTTTTCCTCTTTTGAACCTGACTGAAAGCATCGAAGTGCCCAAGGGATGCAAGTGAGCAATTAAACAGCTCCATGAGAGTTTAACTATACCAAAGTGTAATAAATAACGTAAGTAAGCATATATAACAAGCATAACAGTAATGTACTTACAGCATGCCCCATTAGTGAGCTCTTACCCCTTTTCATACTCACAACAAAATCAAATGCAACTTGCCCGACGTCATGGTCTCCAAATACACACAAAGAGAACAATACACCTAAACAAGATATTACTCTGACACACAATGACGTCACAGAGACTCTGAGAGGCCTTCCTTACGAGCTGAAACCTAATTTAGAACCACTGGCTGAAACCAAATTGTAAAGGTGTTACCACTTCTGAAGCACAAGCAAGAGTCATCCCCAGGTTTAGAGGTAAAATCTAGGAAACACCAAGGAAAGGAAGGTACGAGAGGGGAGGGGAAGGTAAATACCCTGCACAGTCCAGTTCTGTGACATGAAAACCACCAGGGAAAACGTACATTACAATATGTGTCACAGTTATTATCCTGCAGGAGATGGAGTTAATATGTGAAGTGAAAACCGAGTGTGGTAGAGGTTGGATGAGATACTTACATGGAAATTATTTTGATATTATTCTGAATTTTGTATGGTAGATTACAAGAACGTTACGTAAGGAGTATGCTGTAACAATTCTGCTTTGTTTTCAGTTTGAGATAAGGTAATTGATTAATGCTAAGCAAAGTACTGAATCAGCATCATGACTTGTTGATGTGTCTCCCCCCCTCCAGAAGGAACACATATGTGTTGCACCATACCTTTTGGTTTTCCAAATCAGATTGTGAATATTTTGCACTGTATATAATTGTTAACACCTACAATCTGGAAATAGGGTATTTGATATCTGTCAGTACTAGAGGGCTAGAAACCATATTTGAACTTGGGGCAGTGCTTCTTTGTATAGGGTTGGGAACCATTAAAGGAAGTCACATGTGCCTGCATTCCTATACGTTTGTTTTCTCGTTACAGGAAACTGAAGAAAGCCTGAACTTCGACAATCTATTCAATCCCAATGATGCGACTTACCAGAACAGCCGAGAAGAGTTTGAGGGATTTTCTTATATCAATCATGGAGTGAAGCAATGATCGACTGGACAGCCAACTGCATAGCGTGCAAGAAGAATCAGTGGTGAGGTGAGTCAGTTCCTATCTTCATCCTATACTAGCTGTCTCATTATTCATTACATGATCCCATGAATGTTAGCCAGATTTGTCACAGCATCAAGTGCCCAGCTATGATGTGAGATGGCTGCCCACATGATGCGACAGTGATGTGACCATGACAGCAAGGCTGCCTGATACCCTAGGTTAGAAATAACATAGTATAAGGTCGTGCAGCCTCATTACTTACCCTTGTAAAGCCAATAATCCCAGTCAGGATGTCAGGTTCCAGAGTGAACAAGGGCCACACAGTTATGTTTTCTGTGACCACATCTTCATCTGTGGACCTTCTACAAGGAGCTCCAGTAATGAAGGCATCTGTCATGTCCCACAGTTCTGACAGTAGCATTAAGACCCCACACACGGAAAAGAGATAAGGAGCACAACAAGGCGTTAGAATATCAAGTGCCCCAGGCAGGTTCCACATTCACTGTTAGAGATGGTTGGGTCAGAGTTAGGGATGGGATATTCGAATCTCGAATCCCGCGAATCTTGAATAATATTCGAGATTCGAAAACTCGAATGTTTGCGCTTTTTTCGTCTTTCGAATCCTAACCTAGCGAAATTCTGCCACGTAGCGGAATGTTGAGGAACTTAAACTACTTAGTGCTACTCACTCTATAGCTCAGCGTTTCTAGTTCTACTCAACTGTCCGCAGCGTCTCACTTGTACACGCTATCAGTCTACGCTGGGCGTTATCTGGACTGTATTTTATTCTCACTCTTACCGTTTCTCACGCTTTATTAATTATTCATACGTGGTTTCTATCGCTAACCGCAGCATTTACGCTTACTTAGGAGCGATTTATCTTGTGCCTCTGGCATAACCTCTTATTTCCTATAACCTACAACCAATGTCACCTATAACCTACAACCCATGAGATGGCACCTTCTGATATCTGGAACTATTTCCAAATTTCGGATAATGAAAATTATACGAATTGCAATCTGTGTTCTGCAAAAATATCCAGAGGAAAAGGGTCACATACTACTTCAGCAATGTGGAAACATTTAAAAGGCAAACAATTATCCAAATTTCAAGAACTGAAAGGTAGAAGTTCACCATCCCCATTCCTGACTCCAGCTTCAACCTTAAGCTTAACCTTAAACACAGATTTTAAATTTTGCTTCAAATAAAAACTTTTAATTTTAAAATAAATACTAAATGGTATAGAACTAAGTCTTTTTCCCTTTAGTTTTTTCATATTGTTATTCTTAGATGAAGGATTCGAGGGATTCGACGGACTCGAGAACCTTTTAGGATTCGGATTCGAGCAAATTTAGTAGTCGTCCCACCTCTAGTCAAGAGTGCATTAGCAGTGGTAGGCGCGGTTCTTAAGCAGAGGTGCATGGCGGTGGTTTTAGCATGTCTGGGCTGGGTTGTCCTACGTGTTGGAGGATTTGCTTAACATGGCCCATGTAGATGCTTTAGAATTCAGTCACTCTTAGCATGTGGGCAGCGTGTCCACCCCAAAATGTCGTATCACACTAATTATACCACACACGTAACATCCCAGCACTTTCACTACAATTTCTTACTACCTATCCTGCATAATGGTGGCAGTTCTCGTTCTAATTACAATATTTACGGTTTGTGTCCACAGGAACAACGGCCCAGACACAGACAGAAGAGACCAAGCACCATCATCAGCGCGACCACAGGCACCGGCAATTTTGATGACCACGCCGGCCGATCATCATCAATCCTTTTGAGGGGAAAAACCGTCCACTTTTATGGCAAAAGCGGCCCTTTTCAGGGCCACACCAGCCAATTGTATTGCCACATTGGCAAACCAGCCATTTTTATATCCTAAACGGCCGTTTTCAGGGTTTATAAGTTAGTAAGTTAGTAAATAAGTTACTAATAAGCTAGTAAGTAAGTTAGTATGTTAGTAAATAAGTTAGTAAGTAAGTTAGTAAACAAGTTAGTAAGTAATTTATCCTTAAGGCTTGTGGTGCGAGGGCCCTTCATAAAAGGAATAAAAAATAAAAATGAAAAAAAAAATGAAAAAACAAATAGCAAGTAAGTTAGTAAACAAATTATTAAGTAAGTTAGTAAGGTACTAAATAAGTTAGTAAGTAAGTAAGTAAGTTAGTAAACAAGTTAGGAATTAAGTTAGTAAGGTACTAAATAAGTTAGTAAACAAGTTAGTAATTAAGTTAGTAATGTACTAAATAAGTTAGTAATTAAGTTAGTAAGGTACTAAATAAGTTAGTAAGTAAGTTAGTAAACAATTTAGTAATTAAGTTAGTATGTATAAATAAGTAGTAAGTAAGTTAGTAATTAAGTTAGTAAAGTACTAAATAAGTTAGTAAGTTAGTAAACAAGTTAGTAATTAAGGTAGTAAGGTACTAAATAAGTTAGTAAAGAAGTTAGTAAGTAACTTAGCCTTAAGGCTGTGGTGTGAGGGCCCTTCATAAAACGAATAAAAAATAAATAAAATACGAAAAAAAGAAAAAGAAATAAAAAAAAATAAATAGCAAGTAAGTTAGTAAACAAATTAGTAAGTAAGTTAGTAAACAAGTTAGTAATTAAGTTAGTAAGGTAGTAAATAAGTTAGTAAGTTAGTAAACAGGTTAGTAATTAAGTTGTGTGATATTTGAGAAATTACCATTCTCTGAATTCCGTTCGTGCAGTGTACTAGATATGTAAAATAAATGGGATGGACTTATGAATTGGCCCACGAACGGCTCGTTTTGAAGTAAATATCTGTGTAATAACTATGACGGGTCATGACAGCTCCTTGATAATCTGTGGCTCACGATTCAAGGTTACGAAATATATCCAAGATGGCGGCCGTGGAAGTTGTGTTTGAAATTCTCGCTATTTGGGCGAAAATCCTTGTGAAAGTGGAGAGAATTTGTGTGTACAGTGACTTAGAATTAAGGACTATCTAAAATGGTAATAACGGAATACAGAGGAATAATCACAAAATTAGAAAATAGAATAGACTTAATTGACAAATGTTATTTGTATAACAGAAAACCAAGTTGATTTGCAACATGACAGTACAACTAATATTTTATCGGACTAGGAAACTGTTAGACATGGTGTTCCTCAGGATCTGTGTTGGGTCCTTTACTGTTCAATGTTTATATTAATGATTTTCCAAGCATCATAGGTAAAGTTTCTCACACCATTCTTTTTGCTGATGACACTAATATTCTTGTTTCGTCTAATGATCATACTGAACAAAATACTAAATTCAATAAGGTATTTTGTTGCATTTCTGAATGGTTTGAAAACAATCAGTTGGTACTTAATTTAAATATAAGGCAATTGATCAAATTTATTTCCTCAAAATCTTCTATTTTTCCGTTACATGTATGATACAATACTCAAGCTCTAACTGTTGCTGAAAATATAAATTTTTAGGTGTGTATCTAGATTGTCATCTTACATGGAATTTGCATCTAGACAATTAATTAAAATACTGAGTTCTATCTGCTTTCTCTTGCGAAAATTATCATCTATTGTAAATGTAAATAACACTACAAATGGCTTATTTTGCACATTTCCAGTCAAAATTAATTATGGTATAATTTTGTGGGGTTTATCTTCACCAATGAGAAATGTTTTCATAATTCAAAAGAAATCAATTAGGATTATGCTGAGGCTGGATCCAAGGAGTTCTTATAGAGAAGGTTTAAAAAAATTGGATATACTTACAGTTCCTTGTTTGTATATCTATGTTTTGATGTTATTTGTAGTTAACAATCCTAAAATCTATCAAACCAACTCCTCAGTTCATGGCAGGGATACTAGGCAAAAAAATAAACTGCATGTACCTTCTGTGAGATCTTCCACAATACAGAGAGGTGTATATTATTCATCTGTTAAAATATTTAATCACCTTCTACAAAATATTTAAAACTTCATAACAATATACGTATTTTTAAAACTATGTTAAGGAATTATCTGGTTAAGAATGGTTTTTTATTCTATTGACAAATTTCTTTATAAAGACTGTAATAGTTAACCAGCAACAAATAATTTCTCAACTGCTGTAGCACTCCTTTTGTAGTTCATTATTATTAGCAACATATATGTGTATTCTGTGTATGTCCTTTATTCTACTTAATTTTCAAATGTTTGTGTTGTTGTTATTTCTTGTAATCTATATATTTACCTTGTCTTAGTGAGTGAGTATGAATTTTCTTTTTATTTTATAGTGTATTACTAATTTTATGTAACTTTGTATCTCAATGTTTTGACTTGATTGCATTTTTGCAATGTACTCTCTTCTTGACAAATTCCATATGCAATCCTACTTGCATGGATATTGTATCGGTGAATATATGTGTATTTGTATGTATGACAGCTCCCTCCCTCATTGATCACGATTCGGGGTTATGGCCTTCCAACAGTATCCCATTCGGAAGCGCATAACCTGAACAGTTGCTAGTTTTATAATGATGAAATAACAGATCCACAAAAGTAGAATATTTGGGATGACATGATGAAAGATTCCATTCTACAGTGAGAGAGAGAGAGAGAGAATCAGGTGGTTAAAGGTGACCGGAATTTGTGGAGCAGTTATTTAAACATGCACATTTTTGGCTTCTGACAGATTAGAACATCACTGACACTTGTACTGGTTTTTAAATTTAGATAATCATAAAAAATATTCAAGTTGATTGTGGGCTTCAAAAATCATGAAGGAAGTACTGTATTAACCTGTGCAATATTGCTCTAAACTTGTGCACGTTCTTGTTCTTACACTGTATGACACAATACATTGCACGGACTTTTGATGATAGAATGGTATCATCATAAGTATAAGAGGAGGAGTATTAGTAGGCATATAATCTTTTAGGTTTTCACAGTGATGATTTTGTGGTGGGTAGTGTTCTGGGTTGTGATACCATGTAACGCTGTAGGTAGATACCCAACATTGGAGGACAAAGTTGTAAGTCCTGAACTTTGTGTGTCCTGGGATGTCTTGCTGAGGGCTCAGTTTGACCCTGTAGATAGAATGAGCGTGTTCCTCGGAAAGTCCTTATCCAACCATGGGACTATAGGGATTTATGTCCCAAAAGACCACAATCATGAAAGTAGGCATAACTTGCAACATTTGTAGTTTTCACATTGGTGTTGCTGAAGATAGAAGTCTTCTATGATGTTATGGAATGTGACTGTTGTTGGAGGCTTCACGCTGAAGATAAAGGCACTATCATCGCAGAAAGTGTGTTCTTGAATAAAGTAATTCTTTGTGCCACTTGCATATATATGTGTTTAGATGAACCTGACATTGGAAAGGGTTAATGATATGAGTTGTAAAGGTTTGTGTGTTTGCGGTGTAATTACTGACACAACATTATTGTGATTTGAATAGGGTGCTGTGTCCAGTACATCACAGAAGCCCCCTCAAGGGAGCACTGGAGTACCTGTTCCAGAGATTCAACGTATGAAGGTAAGATTTGTGTGTGTATACAAACTGTGTAGAGTGGTACTCGTTTAGGTTTGTGGTGCACGACTAAACCCTGTCCTTAACCATGTGGATCCAGTCGACAGCAGCACCATACCTTGTGCATGCAGGCTACATACCTTCCACTGGTAGATTATAATCTACCAGTGGAAGGTATGTGGCCTCAGTAGTAGATTAAACATGAGTTGTATAAGACCATTAGTTCCCTTGTAGAAGTAAACACAATATTATGTAAAGCATTGATACTTAATGAAAGATACAAACAATATACACAAACACAGAAATAACACATGACGGGGGTTTAGCAATTAGAATCTCGGGAGTACAGAAACAGAGAAGTAGTACACAGTACATGTGACAATTGGGGAGCAGCTTAAAGTGGGTGTGTATGCTGAGACATGTCTGACATCACTCCAGTGAGATAGGCATTTAACTGGTAGTGTTTGAATCTATCCATGTTAATAAAGCATTACAATTTAAATAGAGGATTACAATTTACCTCAAAGACATGAGGAAATGTGGTCCAACATCTTCAGTGTTCGAAACACAATCTACATCTCACAGGCCACACATAGTACTTTTATGTTGTGTGATCACGATGGTTATTAGTGGGTAAGACACACATGGCAGCCTGAGATTGTAGTCCAATGACACTGGCTACAAGTATTACAGCACAAATGATTTCCTACATTAATAAACCTGGAGGCTGTGGCACCAATACACTTTACAGATGTAACAAAGCTGTTACAGGGCAGCCTTCTTGTACAATGAACAATTTTATTTAATACTATTTCCAAGGCTTCCCTAAAGGACCTCCATTACATCTGTTTTTGTATCAGTGTTTGTCGCCTGCAAACACTGATACAAAAACAGATGTAATGGAGGTCGTTTAGGGAAGTCTTTGGAAATAGTATTAAATAAAATTGTTCATTGTACAAGAAGGCTGCAAACACTGGTACAAAAACGGATGTAATTGAGGTCCTGTGTTATTTGGCACCAAGTTCCGCTTTTGAAAGACTTTTATGTGTTTCTAACCTCAATTCTGGACATATCCACATACTTAATACAAAATGAAAGAACCCGAACTGCTTGGATGTTTATATATTTAAGAGTTTTAATGACCAACTACAAGCACAACAAAATGACAAGATTTTCCATTCAGTGGATTGTTAACTTCTGGCCTATCAAACGACAAAGAAATATCAGGAAGGGTGCCATGAATAGATCCTTGATTCATCTGATTCCAGTCCATAGCCAAGTGAATAATTAGTACTAGATATGATTTAAAGTATCTAAAATTCCCTTTTCTCTTTGTAACTGGAAATTATGTGGCCAGTGTGATACTGATTCTGTATATTTCATATTATGTGGCGTGGTTTTACACACATTAACCTACTGTGGCTCATCTTTTCTTTCATTAGGAATATTATGAGACTCAGATGAAGACGCTTGATGATAGATATAGCAGGAAAAGAGAGCCCTTGCGGATCGATACAGGGTAGCGAAGAACGACATGCGGACCCTGAAGGTGAGTCTTTCCCACGTACATCTTAATCTGCAGTGTTACAATGTCGTGTTATTTGCGGCCTATCATAGGATCATCTGAATGAAAATCGTTAGCCTGCCCAATACTTGTTGGATAAATTTTAAAGCTGTGTGTATATAAATAACTTTAAATGCTTGTAGCTAAATGCAGTACCTTAACAATTGCCTTTATTCCGAACTTGATGGCTGATTTACACAGCCCATGTTAGCTGACTGGGGGTATTTATGTAGCGCATATATAGAGAAGAGAAATTGTTACACAGTTTTGATAGGAAGAACTTGGAAGCCCTTCTAATAGAGGAGAAGATATCGATATGGGATATTTAAAATGTATTATATGAGAATGTGGATTGAATTTTTGTAGCTGAGGATAGGGAAGACTGGCAGGATGGATTGAATATGGGAGTTGAGTTTTGGGTTCATTAAATATTGTGCTTTGATACTGGAGCTGTATATCTGACATTGAATTTGAATGATTTTTGCATACATTAATATCTTACATTTTGTTATTTTTCCCCGTTAGATCAGCAATAGCAGGTTGAAGAGAGACCTCGAAAGAAGAGGAAAGGAACTGGAGGCAGCGAAGGAATTGAAGGAGAAGTGTGACACGGATTTGAAGAGCATGGAAAAGATGCATGAGAAAGAGAAGAGATTCCTTGTACAACGCAACCAGGAACTGAAGGATTGTGTGCGGGCCATGAAGGTGAGTGCTGTGTACATGCATCTGACTGTGCTGTGTTATTGGGTGCTGTTATTTTGGCCTATGACAGGACCATCTGAATGAAAATAGCCAGCCTGACCAATACATTTTGTATATGGATATGAGGCTGCTTAGGCCAAAAACTGGTCTTATCATTGTGGTGAAGTGAACAGTATCTCACCTTGCCATGAATGGAACCTTAATTTGACTGTATCCAGCCCGTAGTCAAGTCAGTAATCAGTACAAAACATAAACTGGTATGTGAAAAATTCTCCCTTCACTTGAATGTGCGGGAGGCTGGGTGGGCGTCTGGGTTATTCTGGATGGGTGCAGAAAATCTTGCCCACACCGGGGTTTGCACCCTGATCTGTTCAGCCGTTAGGATGTCGCTATACCGACTTTGCTTTACTGGTTGACACGGCACACATATGAGGAAGAAATTCCTACACACTTAAGTAGGAAAAGTTTGCTGTTTTGGAGAGGAAACAGTATCTTACTGAGCTGTAAATGGCTCCTCAGTTCACTTGCTTCTAGTCCATAGCCAAGTCAATAATTTATGCCACATGTGAATGAAAATGTCAGATTTTCCTTTCACTTTGTTTACAGTTGGGAAATTATGTGGCCAGTTTGGTACTGGAGCTGTGTATCTCAGATTTATGTTGAAGGATTTTTGAACAGATTAATTTATTGTGTCTTATTATTTTCTTTAGAAAAGAAAGATGACGTCGGAGATTAAAATGGAAAGACAGAACCATAAGAAGGAGAGGAATGCTCTACTGAGCCAGATCAAGGAACTGCAGTCAGTTAGGGTAAGTGTTCCCTGCATGCGTCTGGCTCTACAGTATTATCAGGTCGTGTTATTTGTGGCTTATCACAGGACCATATAAATGAAATTGATCAGTGTGCCTAATACTTGGGAGATAAATTTTAGAGCTTTGTTAATTAAAAATAATTTACGTGCTTGCAGCTTACATGTGTTACCGTAACAAGTGCCTGTAATCCTGAATCAGTGACTCACTAATACTGCTGACTTTTAACGCACTGTTGAGGGGCATTTAGCATGAGCATGAGAGAAGGGAAATTCGTAAACACATTGAGTAGGAAGAACTTGGAAAACTTGGGATGATATTGATATTGAATTTTTACTTAGTATAGTTTGAGATGTTGGACTGAATTTTTTAGCTTGGAATAGGGAAGACTTGCAGGCAGTTGTGAATGTGGGAATGAACTTTGAGCTTTAATAAATATTGGGGAACAAATACGTACTCTGTTTGTGGCCACAATAGAAGCTGAATACTTGTACATTTCAATGTTTGGTTGGAAGTTCTGAAGGGAAAGTACAGATTGTAGCACTTGGTCATAAATGAAATGTGACGGGATTGGGAATGCCTAACACCCAGACATACAAAATAAATGTGATCCCAGCTGCAAGTGGAAGCGCAGCAACTTCCACAGGGTCAGTGACAGGGTAAGAGTTAATGTGACAGGCTATATGAGCTGTCCCCATGGGATGCAGCAGCCACAAAACTATTTGCAACATGTTAGCTGTTGTAGAATCACTCGGCATGTTATGTGGTTCACAGGCATTATATTCAGAACAGACCACCACATAAAAATGTAATTTTGTGCCCATGTCTAAATGTGATATCTTATAGACATGTAAGGAGCAAACGAAGAAGTAATGCTGTGCACTTTATCAGCCGAGTAGTTTGTGCTCATGACCAGATTTGAAACTGTGTTGCACTTAAACACAGTGTGTTTGGAGACATTGGAGAAAACAGAAGAAGCAAGTGGCATAGTAAACATTGGGAATAAGACATAGAAAAATATTATGACTCCTTATATAGTCCCTAACTCATCATTTGATAAAAGATGTCCTTGGAGACTGGCAAACATTGCTGCCTGTTCACTGCCTTGCATGAGAGATGAAACATGTAGTTTATCAATGATCGTTGTATGTTCATGTCCACATATATCTAAATTTTTCCAATACAAGCATTAATTTGGAAGTACATATAATAGGGGACATTTGAAAAACCTGGGTTCAGCAGGAGGATATTATTAAATGGAATTTTAAGTAAATATTTGTGAAGAGAAGCTGTTTTGAATATCCTGAGGAGAAGAGCTAACTGGTATCCCTTTGTTGATGGTGATAAAATATTAAGCAGCCCAAATATTCAGTACTTCCTATAAGAGATGTTACCAGTGTTCCTTGTAACAGGTTAAATGAGACCTGCTGTTGCCTTTACACCTTGTTCCTTTAACATGTGTTTTTAATAATCAGTACGTCCTATGCCTAGCTGTGCATAGAGGCCTCCTATTTTAGTTGATGATTGCATTCGGATTTATTTGGGATGGTGTGAATTTCTTGAGTGTGAACACTGTTAATTTATCAGTAGCGTAAGTTTTCTCCCAATGAAATTCTGTAAGTGAGGATGAGTTTCCCTTAATTCAGCAATAGGTAAAATTTAAACAGGCTAGTCCTTGTGCTTAGTATGTTACCACCGCATGAAGATGAAATGTGGGAGTGGAAGCATAGGTACACTCGTTCTTAAAGTTGGCACAAGATGTACGCTTGTATTCCGCTTCCACCTCTGGGGAATTTCCCTTAGAACTTGCTGGATCAGAGGGTGTATGGGCCCAAAGTCTGGTCATGTTGGTGTGCAGAAGTGAGGAATATCTATTTGACTGTATTGTGAATGGATCCTGGATTCATCACCATCCAGCCCATACCATAAATCAGTAATTAGTATCAAATGTGAACCGAAATGTTGAATGCTCTTTCACTTCATTCACATTTGGAAACTTGTGTTGCAATTTGATACTGAAACTGTGTGTCTCAAATTTATGTTCAGTACATTTGCAACATACTGATATTTTATCTTTCCCATCATTGCAGAAGAACTTGGAAGGACAAATGAAGACCGAGGACAGGAAGCATCAAGCAGATATGAAATTCTGCATGAAGGAGAAGCGGCAACTGAAAAAAGAGCTCAGTGCTGTCAAGGTTGCCAACAACAAACTGCAGAAGCAGTTGGAGTCCAAGATGAAGGCTCATGAGAAGGAGAAGGAAATCCTCTTGAACCGGAACCAGAAGCTGCAGAAGGAAATGAAAGTAATTAAGGTCAGTGTTGCCAACATGGATCAAGTGTACAGTATTATCAGATCCTATTATTTGTGGCGTGCCAGAGGATTATCTGAATGTGAATTGTCAGCCTGCCCTGGTGCATCTGGCATGAGAATTAAAGCTATTTTATTAAGAATAATTTAAGTGCTTGCAGTTAAATGCATTACCATGTGAAATGCTAGATCCCTGGCTTGATGGCTTAGAAGTAAATTGTGTCCTGCGCTGCAGTTGCAAGACACATTTTCCAGAGTCACATTGGACATTTTAGGCAAATTCTTATTTCGAGTTTCTGTGTGTGTGTGCGCGCGCGCATGCATGCATGCATGCTCGTACACATGTGTTCATAACTTAGGTAGCTTCCCCCTTGCTGATGTAATTGAAATGCAACTTTTACACATCTCATGTTTAATCCAGAGTTTAGTGGTATGTAGAAAGCATATGAGAGAAGAGTTTGTTAGGAAAACAGTGGAGAACCTATTTTTTTTTTTATGTTGTGTTCAGCGTGCATTTTGATAACATTCAACAATTAAATCAACAAATGCACTTTATTTCTTAGTTATGTTCATTAACCCTACGCATGTTTCGGCTGCAACAGAGCCATCGTAAGGGGTTCAAGGTCACGTTCACTTTAACATTCACTGTTCCATTTGGTTGCACCACTTATACACCACAATGTATGTCAATTTTCTGTTAACAGTTGATAACACTCACTGTTGTATAAATGGAAACAGTGAGTGTTATCAAGTGTTAACAGAAAATTGACGGGATCGAATCCCAGTGGGGGTGAGATTTTCCACACCCGTCCAAACTGGCCCTGGGGCCTACCCAGCCTCCTGTTCAGTGGGTACCACGTCTTGCTCGGGGGGTAAACTGGCTGGGGCATGGCATTAAACACCCACCCCATCTAGTGCCAAGTTTAAAGAAAGAGTAGAGCTATACCTCTACTCCCCCTCTGGACCTTCATTGGCCTGCTATAGGGTGAACTTTACCTTTTTTTTTTTATTCTTATCAATCATCCCCAAAATATGGGTATTGAGAATAGCATTTTGGGGTGTAAAAGAATGTGTGATATATATAAGTTTGTTTTATTTGGATCATGAGTGAATGGCTGTATTCAGTTTATACTCATGAGTGTTATTTTTGTTACAGACCAGGATGCCAGCGGACAATGTGCAGTTGGCCGGTAGCAGATCTGGACCACAAGGTAAGAGCTTCTGCTGTTACATTCTGTAATTGAGAGACACTTATCCAGATGTGCATGATGTATGTGGTGGTTTACGAAAGTGGTCTGCAGTAGAGAATAATGCTCAGTATTGGACTGTCTGTAGAAATGAAAATGTGTGGGTAATGTATGGGGTTAGTTACTGATAACAAATGTATGCCTTACGTTTTAAACTGTTCGTGTTTTCATTTAACTTTGTTACATTCTGCAACACATTTTTTCTAACGTTACAAATAATATGTTGTGAACAAAATGAAATGTCAATAACCAGACGTATAAAGAAGCTGTTTGGTCTCAGTCTTCATGTCACACTGATGCTTGTTCTGCGTCATACAGGATGGTATCTTCCATATTTATGTGGTTGCAAGATCACACCTCATGTTACATTCTGTGTAGTATCAATAAAACATCTTTCTTAAGATCTTATCTGGACCATATTCATTGATTGAGATTACCTCTTTCTAATGACCTAACTCCATAGGTTCCTCCAGAACATGTTAACATGAGTGCAGAAAAAGATCCAATTTCTGTAATGTATTCTGTTGTAACAGGTTATTTTGCAGCTCTCTTTTGGCTGCAGTTTAAACAAGGCACAATTCTGTGCATTATACGACACTAATATAGAACTGCTACTGTAATACTGTCATTGTGCAGGCTATCAAAATGGGGGGGAATTAAGCATTATCAGTTAAAGAGACATTAAACTAGCAGTATAAACTGTAACCAAGAGTTACTGGAGTCTCTTATGTTTTTTTCTGCTTTGTAGAAAGGAAAGTGCAGGAATATTTTTACTGCTTCCTGATGACGGGATTTGCTTTATTGTGATCATCATCATCATATAATTATAATTGTAACAACCATGTATTTTGTAGAGTATTGTTTGTCTTAGTAACACATTAAATATGGTGTGCAATATAGAGAAATTTGTATATATTTCTGCTGCTTAAACTTATGCAAAAGGTTGTGTTTCAGGTGAAACAAATAGTGGTCAGAGACTGTCTATAGACTGTTTCCACCCAGTACGAATTTTGGGTGAAGGAGGATTTGGCAAAGTGGTGCTGGCAAGAAGGAAAGCACCAGAGGGTCATGACCAACTTGTTGCCATTAAGGCCTTAAGGAAGGCCAACATTATCAGTCATGGTAATGTGTCCTTCACTATCACCGAAAAGGAGGCGCTGATCCTCGCTTCTGCACATCCGTTTGTTACTACCCTGTACGGATGCTTCCAAACAAAGGTAAGTTTAAATTATTTGAACTTGCTTCATATTTCCAGGGAGTCATTAAACCTTATACGCCGGATTTAAATGCCCCCGCGCAACAGCGCCCTGCCGAGGTTTTTAAATATAGGTTTCTATTCTTAACGCTTACTCTTAGAAAAAAAATCATATCTCATACACTTTTGCATCAAATTTGAGGAAATAAAATTTCGTAGTGTGTTTATGAATTGATTAATTCGGGAAAAAATGTTCACATATTTTTATAATAAATTTAGGCCTGTGAATTGCATGCATTATATAAAATCGAGTGTAAATATTTTATTACTCACATATTTCTGTCTGCTGCAGACGATCCGTGGCACCTTGGATCACTATTCTATCACAATAGATAATTTTGGTGTTTTACACGTTCACTTTTGTGTGAAAGTCCGCGAAACAAGGCACCATGCACAGGCCGACATTACATTTGGCGCACTTATATGTGGTTCCCTTTCTGACGCCACGCGCTGAACAAACACGGCAGCGTATTTTGTTAGTTAGCATGTAAACGTCTCGTCTGTCCTTCCAAACTAACGCTGTCAAATTTCCCCTGGTCCTCACCCTTACGTCGCCCCTTTTCAGTTTCATTTTTTTCGGTCCAAAGTCAGGGGGCATGTCTTTCCTGTTCGGTCGTACTGTCCGGCATGAATTTATTTTACGTCTCTCTAAGTCGTCAAAAAGTCTCGGTGCCACTTCACAAAGACTGTTGTGTTACTGCCCACAGCTGCAGAAACCTAATGCGACGAATATATCGGCTACTTGTTTGGTGAGAGCAAAACAGATCTAAAGCCACTGTGTCAATGCTGGGTAAACATCCTGGTATTCAAGGGTGCCCACGACGTTTTTATTATATTTGACGTCTGTGTGTTGCACATTACTGCCCCACAACGCCTAAAGAGTGCCCCAGAACTACAAGAGACACGTCTGTGAGCCCCCTGTAGCTGTAAGCATGGATTTTTGCGGATATCTCCAGTTTTTGTGTAATAATTTCATCTGAAAATTTCGCGTTACAGTACGCCACTGACCACCTCTCAGGTCGTCAATCAGTACTCGTATCATAGTCCACTCTTATAATTCTAGCTACACTACACTCCAGTTCCAGACATAAACAAAAGCATGCTGTGTTTTGAAACGGTCTTAGTCACGCCAGAGAATTACGCAGTTGAAATGTGTTGACATCTAAAGGCTTTCTGGAGGGGTTAGAGGGATGGAGGGGGAGTAATTCTCACTCCACAAAGAAGCTCTGACATCACCAGACCTAACCCAGTATAAATCTTTAGCATTACCTGCGATAGGGTGAAAAAAATGCTTCCAAATTCGACACACACTCAGTGGCCTCTTTAGTGGCCGTTCGGCTTCGTGCCACATTTAAAGGGCGGCCACTATAGAGGCCGTTCGGCAGCTAAGGGTTAATACTGAAATTTACCATCAGTATGAAAATGTAGTAATTTTTAGACACGTTCACAAAATTGTGAAAAGCAATTAATAGCTTCGTCATGTCTGCCTGTCTGTCTTTTCGTCCACGTGGAACAACTCGGCTCCCACTGAACGGATTTTTCTTAAATTTGGTGTTTGATTATTTTTCGAAAATATGTCAAAATTCAAGTTTCATTGAAGTCTGACAACAATAACAGGTACTGTACATGTAGACGTATGTGCATTTTTTATATCTCGCTGAATTCTACCTAGAATGAGAAATGTTTCAGAAAACGTTTGTAGAGAAAATCAAAACACACGTTTTATGTATGCTGGATAACTAAGGCTACATATACACACTCAGAATATGAAATATTTATTGCTTTTCCACGGCAACAATTGTTATTCAAACGCATGTCAATGTTATGTTTATATATACATTGCCTGCCTTGTTCTATGTGTCTGTGGGTTTTTATATTGGCCAATGGTTTATTGTTATGTTACTATCGTATGATACCATACCTTCTGATAGGAAAAAGAAGACATAATGTCTTAACTACTGATTGCTAAGTGTTATATTTATTTAGGATAGGCAAATGTTGCTTTTTTAGAAGATGCACACACGTACCATAATGGGTGACTTGTCCTTAATATACAGTTGTCACAGATATGTGACAGTATTTGTAATGAGTGAATATGTAACTATGTAAATTTATGCACTGCAGTAGATGTGATCTTTTTGCATGTAATTGCATTCGTAACGAACGCAAGGTTTCACTGAACGTCTGCAGTTTAGCAGTTAACTCTTAATGCTTCATGTATTGCACATCAATTTCAGTGTTAATCAGCAGGTTATCCTAACTGACAATTCTTGATATGTGTTTTCAAAAAGAACACTCATTTCTCCCATCCTCCTGTACACTGGATCATAATTATCCTATCATGTCTGACTACTATCTAAACCACTGCAGTTGACATACCATCATTAACTAAATCAAGAATCAAACAGAAACTGTTTCTAGAAAAGAATTTTCCTTAATCTTCTTAATCATCTCCTCTGCAGCAGTTAAGTGGAGGTCTTGTGAACAGCTAGGTAGAAGAGCAGCAGTGACATTGTTTGAAACTGTGTGTGCTGTAATGACTGTGGCTGTTGTTTGCAGGAACACTTATTTCTCGTCATGGAGTATGTGAGTGGAGGCAACCTGGTCTCCCAGCTGCAGCAGGAAGGAGTGTTCAGTGAGGAAAGAGCTCGGTTTTATGCAGCTGAAATAACACTGGCACTTGAATTCCTCCACAGACATGGTATTTTGCATCGGTAAGTAGCCTTAGTTGCATTATATCCATTTGTCATTGAAATGACATCTGTGCTGTTCACATTCAATACAGAAGATCATTTGTGAACTTTAAACGTAGTGCTCAATAAGCATGACTTTAAACAGTAGTATTGTATGACATTATTATTATGTTGTGTTTAATGTTCCAAATTTTGCACTGCATAGGATCGCCAGATATTTTCTTTCTTGCATTGCCTCCCATGTTGATATAGATTTCATTTTCTGCAGATATTAATTTTTGTTAAGAAAGTTGTGTAACATTCAGTATAGATATTACAAGTCATAATCATGGGTCTGTTGACAGTCTACATTAGGGATATAAGCAGCATACAAGCATGAATTATCATTTCTTGTATATCATTCAGCAGACATTTCATCTGGACTGCCTTGTGTATGTGTATATAGTTGGCCATGTGTATACTCAGTTCTGACTTGCAGCAGACCTTCTGGAACGTACCTGTTGCTTAAGGCGGGGAGTGTCTGTAGTCATTAATAGTTTATACACATACATTTTTTTCTGCCCTGAAACATGTAGTGACATAGTGGATTTAATTACAGTACCTGATAGTTTGAACTGTAGTTCAATACTCAAAAGAACTGTAGTAACTTACATATTGCATACATCTCTGATTTACAGGGACCTGAAACCTGATAATGTCCTGATCGATGGTGACGGTCATTGCAAGGTGGCCGACTTTGGGTTGTCGAAATTAGGGGTCTTCCGTGGAAATAGAACTGACACGTTCTGTGGCACACCATGTTATATGGCCCCAGAGGTAATTGTCACTTTTCATTTTAAATCTTTTATATATATTAAATGGTTTTTGACTATTTGTTGTTTCTTAAAGTTTTTGCATATTTTAATGGTACTGACATGCAGAAATTTCTTTTTCATTTTAAGGAGATACATAATTACAATATTATATTATCATTGTCTGTGTCAAAAAAAAAAGAGTTAAGTAGCTGAAATTCTCAGTAACTTGGTAAAAAACATGCTTAAAAATATCTCAGTAAGCATTTCATACCCATGAAAGTTAAACAACTAATTTTTTATGTTTTTTAAAAATGATAATAGTAGTGTTCCACAGACATAAAACCGACACGTTCTGTACATGCCATGTTATATGGCCCCGGAGGTAATTACCACTTTTCATTTAAAATCTGAATACATTATATTTTAATTAGTGATTATAATTTTGTGTTAGTGTTGTTATCTTGATGTTAAGTGACTGATCCTTTTATCCCTTTAAAATGAGTTAATCTAATTGTTATATTTTATCCTCTGGTATATGTAGATGGTGCGAGGGCTGCCCTACGGACATGGAGTTGATTGGTGGGCCCTCGGAATCATTTTATACGCAATGTTGACAGGACGCCTACCATTTTATGATGAGGACGAGTATAGGTTGCATGAGAAGATTAAGAACGATGAAGTTATATATCCGAGGGGAGTTTCAAAACAGGCCGAATCGATAATGAGGAGGGTAAGTATTATTAATAGTAAGACTGAGGCCTTGTAAGTACTATAGAGTAGGGCTACCATATGCCTGCCTTTTCCCTGGACATGTTCTGTTTTAAGACACAAAAGTTTCTGTCTGGCCGGGTTTTTAAAAATTTTTAGAAGTCCAGGTTTTTGACTGTTTGTTGTTATGATATGTAATTATAATCTTATATTATTATCTGTGTCAAAAGAAACATGAGTTAAGTAATTGAAATTCTGAGTAACTTGTTAAAAACATTAATTAAAGATGTCTCAGTCAGCATTTCGTACCCATGGAAGTTAAACAACTATTTTTTTTTTATTTTTTTTTTTAAATGATTATGCTATTTTTATTTAATAAAATTGTGACTATTAATATTTTTCAACGCCTTTTTTCACTGATTTGTACTCTTTTTGTGGTCGATAAGTGGAAAATGTCCTCTTTTTTGCAATGGATATATTGTAACTCTGGTAGTCTCCAGTAAGCAAGTAAATGCCCACTTATGGACAATTATTTTATTACAATTAAGTAAATAATTTATTAAGAGATTTTGTGTTTTTGAATACAGGGAAGAGTATCATAGTTTAATAGTTTTGTGGTGTCCTAGTTACATGTTTGGATAAGCCGGGTGGCATAATTATGGTGAAAACTAGTTTTCAGTCAGTAGTGTTGTGTTGAAAGGCGCACAGTTGAAGTTAGTATTGTCTGAGGGAAAAATCAACAAATAGATTCAAGTAAATAGTGTCTTGATTTCACAGCACATGCATTATTAACTAATTATATGACTGAATTAAAACATTATTAATAATCACACTGAGAAGCACACAGTGATACTGTGTACAAATGATATGTGTGGAAGCTGCAACGAAACTCACCTCAGTGTTATGCTGTTAGAACTGTACATTATCATCAACATTTTTAGTTACGGGAATTTTGTTTAGAAACGTGCAGCAGTTGTGAGGTTCACAGCTGAAGTGAAGAAAGCATAAATATATTAATTCTTGCTTTTTACAGCTTTTGACTAAGGATCCATCTCAGCGTTTGGGTACACACGGACAGGTGTACAGTGTCAGGCAGCAGCCATTCTTTAGGGGAATTGATTGGCGTGCTCTTCAAAAGAAAAGAGTAAATCCACCAACGAGAATAGAAGTTGTTGTGGAGGTAAGTTCATTTCCTGTCTTAAGCAGTTGCTGCTAACATTACAAGTAACTGGGGAAATAACAGTATTATTAGAAGTAGGTCTTTCATATAGGAATGAAACTTGATATGTGTGGGTGGGTTCAGCACAGACATGTGCATTTATGTATGCACACATGCGTGTCTGCATGGGTGTGTTAAGTGTATCATGTATTAAGTTGGTGTAAGAATCCAGATTACTGTGAAGCATAAAATTTTTGTATAAGTGTCAATCAGCAGCTATATTCTGCTCAAGGTGTCTGAAATATTTTGACTTATTCTGGAATCAGATGTCACATTTTAGATTGTTTGAAATAAAAATGACATAGACAGTTTTGAGGGCTTGGTTTTCTGCCATATTTGTCTCTTAATATGTAGCCCTGTGGGAAGATTCATTCCATAAGTGACACACTTTGTGAGTGTATTTTAGTAGCATTTTATACTGAAAACTACATAGAGAAACTTAATTGGTTCTTCCATATGATGATACAAATGAGGGTTGTAAGTGCAGATTCCTTTCTTCAGGGGTGATGCTGTGTAGTAGGGAGATTGTCTTTATCTTCAGGGTAGAGGAGTACCAGTTATTCTACCCTGAAGGTGGAGACAACACATTTGTGTGGAACATAGGCTAACTGATGCCCTACAGTTTAATTAAATACACATAAATATGTCACGTTTGTTATGGGATTTTTCCTCTTTTGAACCTGACTGAAAGCATCGAAGTGCCCAAGGGATGCAAGTGAGCAATTAAACAGCTCCATGAGAGTTTAACTATACCAAAGTGTAATAAATAACGTAAGTAAGCATATATAACAAGCATAACAGTAATGTACTTACAGCATGCCCCATTAGTGAGCTCTTACCCCTTTTCATACTCACAACAAAATCAAATGCAACTTGCCCGACGTCATGGTCTCCAAATACACACAAAGGGAACAATACACCTAAACAAGATATTACTCTGACACACAATGACGTCACAGAGACTCTGAGAGGCCTTCCTTACGAGCTGAAACCTAATTTAGAACCACTGGCTGAAACCAAATTGTAAAGGTGTTACCACTTCTGAAGCACAAGCAAGAGTCATCCCCAGGTTTAGAGGTAAAATCTAGGAAACACCAAGGAAAGGAAGGTACGAGAGGGGAGGGGAAGGTAAATACCCTGCACAGTCCAGTTCTGTGACATGAAAACCACCAGGGAAAACGTACATTACAATATGTGTCACAGTTATTATCCTGCAGGAGCTGGAGTTAATATGTGAAGTGAAAACCGAGTGTGGTAGAGGTTGGATGAGATACTTACATGGAAATTATTTTGATATTATTCTGAATTTTGTATGGTAGATTACAAGAACGTTACGTAAGGAGTATGCTGTAACAATTCTGCTTTGTTTTCAGTTTGAGATAAGGTAATTGATTAATGCTAAGCAAAGTACTGAATCAGCATCATGACTTGTTGATGTGTCTCCCCCCCTCCAGAAGGAACACATATGTGTTGCACCATACCTTTTGGTTTTCCAAATCAGATTGTGAATATTTTGCACTGTATATAATTGTTAACACCTACAATCTGGAAATAGGGTATTTGATATCTGTCAGTACTAGAGGGCTAGAAACCATATTTGAACTTGGGGCAGTGCTTCTTTGTATAGGGTTGGGAACCATTAAAGGAAGTCACATGTGCCTGCATTCCTATACGTTTGTTTTCTCGTTACAGGAAACTGAAGAAAGCCTGAACTTCGACAATCTATTCAATCCCAATGATGCGACTTACCAGAACAGCCGAGAAGAGTTTGAGGGATTTTCTTATATCAATCATGGAGTGAAGCAATGATCGACTGGACAGCCAACTGCATAGCGTGCAAGAAGAATCAGTGGTGAGGTGAGTCAGTTCCTATCTTCATCCTATACTAGCTGTCTCATTATTCATTACATGATCCCATGAATGTTAGCCAGATTTGTCACAGCATCAAGTGCCCAGCTATGATGTGAGATGGCTGCCCACATGATGCGACAGTGATGTGACCATGACAGCAAGGCTGCCTGATACCGTAGGTTAGAAATAACATAGTATAAGGTCGTGCAGCCTCATTACTTACCCTTGTAAAGCCAATAATCCCAGTCAGGATGTCAGGTTCCAGAGTGAACAAGGGCCACACAGTTATGTTTTCTGTGACCACATCTTCATCTGTGGACCTTCTACAAGGAGCTCCAGTAATGAAGGCATCTGTCATGTCCCACAGTTCTGACAGTTGCATTAAGACCCCACACACGGAAAAGAGATAAGGAGCACAACAAGGCGTTAGAATATCAAGTGCCCCAGGCAGGTTCCACATACACTGTTAAGAGATGGATAGGTCAGAGTTAGGGATGGGATATTCGAATCCCGCGAATCTTGAATAATATTCGAGATTCGAAAACTCGAATCTTTGCGTTTTTTTCGTCTTTGGAATCCTAACCTAGCGAAATTCTGCCACATAGCGGAATGTTGAGGAACTTAAACTACTTAATGCTACTCACTCTATAGCTCAGCGTTTCTAGTTCTACTCAACTGTCCGCAGCGTCTCACTTGTACACGCTATCAGTCTACGCTCGGCGTTATCCGGACTGTATTTTATTCTCACTCTTAGCGTTTCTCACGCTTTATTGATTATTCATACGTGGTTTCTATCGCTAACCACAGCATTTACGCTTACTTGGGAGCGATTTATCTTGTGCCTCTGGCATAACCTCTTATTTCCTATAACCTACAACCCATGAGATGGCACCTTCTGATATCTGTAACTATTTCCAAATTTCTGATAATGAAAATTATACGAATTGCAATCTGTGTTCTGCAAAAATATCCAGAGGAAAAGGGTCACATACTACTTCAGCAATGTGGAAACATTTAAAAGGCAAACAATTATCCAAATTTCAAGAACTGAAAGGTAGAAGTTCACCATCCCCATTACTGACTCCAGCTTCAACCTTAAGCTTAACCTTAAACACAGATTTTAAATTTTGCTTCAAATGAAAACTTTTAATTTTAAAATAAATACTAAATGGTATAGAACTAAGTCTTTTGCCCTTTAGTTTTTTCATATTGTTATTCTTATATGAAGGATTCGAGGGATTCGACGGATTCGAGAACCTTTTAGGATTCGGATTCGAGCAAATTTAGTAGTCGTCCCACCTCTAGTCAAGAGTGCATTAGCAGTGGTAGGCGCGGTTCTTAAGCAGAGGTGCATGGCAGTGGTTTTAGCATGTCTGGGCTGGGTTGTCCTACGTGTTGGAGGATTTGCTTAACATGGCCCATGTAGATGCTTTAGAATTCAGTCACTCTTAGCATGTGGGCAGCGTGTCCACCCCAAAATGTCGTATCACACTAATTATACCACACACGTAACATCCCCAGCACTTTCACTACAATTTCTTACTACCTATCCTGCATAATGGTGGCAGTTCTCGTTCTAATTACAATATTTACGGTTTGTGTCCACAGGAACAACGGCCCAGACACAGACAGAAGAGACCAAGCACCATCATCAGCGCGACCACAGGCACCAGCAACTTTGATGACCACGCCGGCCGATCATCATCAACCCTTTTGAGGGGAAAACCGTCCACTTTTATGGCAAAAGCGGCCCTTTTCAGGGCCACACCAGCCAATTGTATTGCCACATTGGCAAACCAGCCATTTTTATATCCAAAACGGCCGTTTTCAGGGTTTGTAAGTTAGTAAGTTAGTAAATAAGTTACTAAATAAGCTAGTAAGTAAGTTAGTATGTTAGTAAATAGGTTAGTAAGTTAGTAAGTAAGTTAGTAAACAAGTTAGTAAGTAATTTATCCTTAAGGCTGTGGTGCGAGGGCCCTTCATAAAAGGAATATTAGTAAGTAATTTAGTAAACAAATTAGTAAGTAAGTTAGTAAACAAGTTAGTAATTAAGTTAGTAAGGTAGTAAATAAGTTACTAAATAAGCTAGTAAGTAAGTTAGTATGTTAGTAAATAAGTTAGTAAGTAAGTTAGTAAACAAGTTAGTAAGTAATTTATCCTTAAGGCTGTGGTGCGAGGGCCTTTCATAAAAGGAATAAAAAATAAAAATGAAAAAAAATAAAAAAACAAATAGCAAGTAAGTTAGTAAACAAATTATTAAGTAAGTTAGTAAGGTACTAAATAAGTTAGTTAGTAAGTAAGTAAGTTAGTAAACAAGTTAGTAATTAAGTTAGTAAGGTACTAAATAAGTTAGTAAGTAACTTAGTAAACAAGTTAGTAATTAAGTTAGTAAGGTACTAAATAAGTTATTAAGTTAGTAAACAAGTTAGTAATTAAGTTAGTAAGGTAGTAAATAAGTTAGTAATTAAGTTAGTAAGTAAGTTAGTAATTAAGTTAGTAAGGTAGTAAGTAAGTTAGTAAACAAGTTAGTAATTAAGTTAGTAAGGTAGTAAATAAGTTAGTAAGTAAGTTAGCCTTAAGGCTGTGGTGTGAGGTTCCTTCATAAAAAAATAAATAATAAAATGAAAAAAATTATATTATGATATTACTTTAGCTCGAAAACACGAATTCCAGATAGCATCACATCCCTATCTGGACTAGTGTCTCGGATGTGGATATGTAACCTTGTGCATGACACAGGGTTACATATCCCCCCTCCAGATCCTGTGCCTCACCGTGGCGAGGGGGTGTAACAGTGAATGGTGCCTATTTCTATGTGTAGCTGTTGCAAATATATTGAAAGTGCTTGTAGCAAGACTGGATAATCGTAAGCTGACATTTCGAATGTATATTACTGGATTTTGAAATGACTTCAAAATTTCCTGTCATGTTTCAAAATTTTTCCTGATATCTGTTTGTTAAGACACGTTATTACCCGCCATATTTACGTAGAAACTTGTATTAAAACTTTATAGTATTTGGTCACCAAATCAACTAATAATTTCAGTACAACTGATCACAAACTGGTATAGGTTTTACTGTGTCTGACACACAAAAAAGTGTTACTGCATACAGCAGCATTATTAACTGGCATCCTTCACTGGCCAAAGCAGGACATGGCAAAAGCTTGAAATGTCTATGGTATCGGAATAGAAACCACACATCCACACAAACAACCACTCACTTGCGACTTCTGTTAGGCGCCAGTACGTAAATATCCTATAAGGTGAATTTAATATAGTTAAAAGGAAAAGTTCACCCTAGAACAGATCATGAAGGCCCAGAGGGGGAGTAGAGGTATAGCTCTACTCTTTCTTTAACCTTGACGCTAGATGGGGGTGGGTGGTAAACGCCACGCCCTGGCCTGACCCGGTATCCATTGTAGCGGAGGCTGGGTGGGGCCCAGGGCCGGTCTGAACGGGTGCTGAAAATCTCGCCCTCACCGGGATTCGATCCACGGACTGTCCAGCCCGTAGCGAGTTGCTATACCGACTACGCTATCCCGGCCCATTATTAATATAGTACAGTTTAATATTATCCCTCCTGAGGCCTATATATTTTGTAGATACATCCTGAAGATGTCTTCACACTTCAAGCCGAAAATGTTGCTGTAGTTAGGTTTAATCTGAAACAAACAGTTGTGTTGACAGGTTCTCTTTATTAACATTTCATACCGAGTTATTTATACCCTTGGTGCCTCATTGTTTCCAACACAATTCTTGTAACCACAAAAACAACAGCAGCTTCCTCGTTGTTGGTGCGACTTTAATAATATAATTATTGTCAAATCGATGAAGTTGGTAGTGTCATATTTTAATAGGACACAATTAAAATAAATGAATACGTTTATCAAGTGACCAATACTTTAGTTCCATAGTTTGATGGAGACGTTATATGCCGAGTTTCACAGAAATCGAGCGACAAACGTATAAATTCAATCAAATAACTATTTACACCTGGCAGTAAAGTAAAGTTTTCCAAGAACCGATTTCAATCAAAACCAAACGTACTGAATAGTAACCAATGGGTATGTTATAAGCTCAATGTCATTTTACGTATACCGGATTCACAGTACAGTCCTATTCTTACGATTAACGTAATAAATGATACTTTCTTACATCCAACATATTAGTACTGCTTCTTATGACTTATGTTATGACTTCTTCCACATCCTCTTGTCTTGTGACAAAATTATGGATCCATGGAATGTATGTACCAAACGTAAGGGCATGGTTGATAGCCTAAATGAAATTGGAAGACGCTATGGAATGGAAATGAATGTGGAAAAAAATAAGGTAATGAGAATCTCAAGGCAACCATCCCCAATGAAAATTATGATAGATTAAAAACAATTGGAGAATGTGGAATACAGAATGAATGACATGCAGAGCCTTCGTGCTTGACTGTAGCAGACATGGTTCACTGACTGTGGGTTAAGCATGCACCTGGAGGTAACTTACGGAACTATGTAATAAGCCATACCCTCTCCTTCAACCCTCGGCCTTATTAATATCAACACGCTAAGAACATTTTGTGAGAAGTAGAAATCACGAAACGTCTGATGGTTTTGATTTTCTTCTACCCGCCTACTTTCAGAAGTTGAAAAAAAAGTTTGACAAAATGAAACAAACGTTGTGAAACTTAATTATTGCCAGTGTTAAATTTTCATTCTTGACGTCCGTAGATTATCTGAAATGAAACACTAACACAGTTTGATCATAGTGGAAATAAGCAACTCTTTATTACACTGTGCCACTGTATCATACAGTTCATGAATACAACCTTGCATCAGGACAGCATTTACATTAACGTACCCTGTGTCGAAAGGGGCATTAGGCCTTCTAATATCTCACAGTTCCCAGCGTCCGCCTTCCTGTAATTCGGACTGCAGGAAAATGTAAACGATGGGCCTGAGTTGGCCTCCGCTGACATAAAGACGGGGTTTCGTGAAAGTCGATAAATCTGTTTAAAAAGAGTCGACTTGACATGCTTGCACATAGCAAGTTTCTTCTTTCTTACAGGAAGGAAGTTCGGGAAAGAACTCGTTTCATAAGTCGTCGGTGAGATAAAGCCACTTTGAACGATGCCATTGCAGTGTCAACTTTTATTTTCGATTTCAAAGTGTAGGTGTCCAAACTACACTTTCTTTGAGAGCAGATATCAACATGTTTCCTAGTTCAAAATATTTTCTATTTTACGTTTGTGCTGTTACAGCCATAAGCACGTACGGCAGGTAAAGAACAAAGCACTGTAAAATTTCATTCTTTTATTGATAAGAAAAGATGCGCTTGGGCAGGTTATATGCGATGTGCACGAAGCACATCGCTTATATTCTTTATTCCCAGCCCTCTTGTGCACGGTGTGTAGAATCACACATGATGCAGCTACCTGCGATTGGTAACACTGACCATTATGGCCATCGCAACACCAGTCTATAATCTGTGGTACTAGTTGTCATAGCAGAGCTGGAACTTTGGAACACGTTGAAGATGGCAGCTGTAGAAGACGAATCGTTTATACCAGCCGGAAAATTAGCAACTGATGAGAGACTGGAGTGGGTTCCTCTATCCCTTACACTAGTTGAATATCCCCAAGGTAATTACCTTAATAACCACGTCTGTATTAGTCGAGGTTATGAAGTCGTATAATTATAGTGCACGAAAATCATTAGCGTACAGGCATCCAGATGAATGAAAGAACCGTGATGTGATTAAGTTGTCGAAGTTGACGTGTATAATTCTGCAACATACTAGTTGTAAAGGAGAGTGCGTTGATAATATCTTTAAATAATGAGATTCCCGTACGTGCAGTGCATATGAACGCTTGTAATTGTACCATAATATGCGATTTTGGTTATAACTGCTTTGCACACTTGTTTGTAACCAACTTAAGCATAATCTGTGGTAATGAGCACATATGCTGAACTGTAGTACCTTCTCTGAGCATTGGGTTTGTGACAATTGCATAATAGTTGATATGTGCTATTATCATGTATGGGTTAACAGAACAGAATAGTCAGTCTGGGGTCATACGAATAGCTAGACTCAAATATTTTATGTTTACTTGTTAGGAGTCATGTGTGCAGCCTTTTTTTAATTATGTTATTTGACTGGTCTAGAATTACCTACTTCTATGAAATCCAAAGGCCCATATTGCTTGCAACCACATTGGGACGTGTACTGAGATATTTCAGTTTGTTCCTTGTCTTCACAACTTGTTTTGGTAAAATCAGTTTCATTAATCACATATTCATGAGGATGTGTAACCCTTCTCTGTACAAAATATTCATTACAGCCACAATTGTGTTCTTGTGTGTCATGCATGTATCACAACAGCTGAGTATTGAGGAATGAGTTTTTGTAATCATTATGTTACTGGAATGTAGTTGCCATTCATGATTGGTAATCTGAAACCAAAGACCTGAATGGTAGCATATGTTACAGTTTATTTTGTTTGTGCCATATTAAATCTCCATGTAACTAGCAGTAACAATTCATGGTGACAGTTGTGTTAACCACATATATCTTATACTGGTCTGTAGGAGATAAATTTGATAGTCCAGAACTCTTCTTCTTTCAAGGGTAAAACAAGGAGTTGTAATTTTACATCTCCTAGTCCAGACATGGCATCAATATAATTTTCAGAAGTTCACGCTTGATTGTGTTGTTGTTGTTGTTCTTTCTTGCACCACCAATACAAAACTGAATTTAGCATGCTGTGCTGAAAAGTATTTTTTGTTTCAGCAGTGCTCCATCCTCATTGGATTTAGTGTGTTTTAATTTTGTAAGTTTATCAGACTTGAGTTTTTTGTGTCGGTTGGTAATGTAATCTAACTGTGAAAATCAAGATATAAAATGTGTTACCAGAAAGGAGCACTGTGGAATGAAAGAAAATTCCATGTTCATGTAGTGTGGTAGATAGAACTACATGGAGTTCTTGCATTTTGATCCATACTGTTGTGTTTATGATTATATTTTACATTAATACCATTCTAACATACGTACAGTGTTTAAAAATACTCCTCTTCATGTTTCGGCTAATAGGTGGCCATCTGCAGGAGGACAAAAGTTACCACCTGCACCATTAAACAGGTATTCAGTTGAAAACTATGTAAATGTTGGATGACATAAATAACTATTTTATGTACATATTGATAGTTTTAAGAAGTTTTTAAACAGCCATATAGTTACTATAATAATTATTGCTGTAGTTATGTCAATAACAGAGTCTTAACTCCTAAAACTTTAGCATTAAGACAACAGTGACTACATGAGTGTTGAAAAGCTTTTTAAAATCACCAGTATGTACATGATGTTAAGTGAATATCTCTTCAGTATTTATTGACGGTATTTTTCTCCCAAAGATGGCTACTTGCTAGCATTACAAAATCAGTAACAGGGAAGTCAACCAAAATGGATACAATACAGGAATTAAAAGTTAATGGGAATGTTATTAGTAGTAGTAAAGATATAGCAGATTCTTTAAATAACTTTTTCTTATCTGTGGTTGAAAATAATACTTTTAAAATAAATAACAGCCCATTGGATTATTTGCGGCAGGCTTTTCATCATCCCTTTCCAAGTATAAAATATCATGCTGTAACGTCATCTGAGATAACTAAAATCATTAAATCACTAATAACAAAAGGCTCACACGGTTATGATGAAATCTCAGTAAAAATATTAAAACTTAGTTCTCCATTTATTATTTCTCCATTAACCTATATTAGTAATAAAATGTTATCCTCTGGTATTTTTCCGGACAGGCTAAAATATGCTGAGATTAAGCCTTTGTTTAAGGATGGTTGTAAAAATGATCTATCTAACTACAGACCAATTTCCCTTTTAACTTCCTTTTCAAAAATTTTTGAGAAGATCATTTGGTCCAGATGAAACCAGCATGTCCATGACAATAATATTCTAGTAAACGAGCAATTTGGTTTCAGACTTCAATCTTCAAATACCAAAGCTTCCTATGTGTTATTTAATTAACTCTTAGAAGCATTAAATAAGAAAAAAACTGTAGGTGGAATTTTTTGCGACTTAAAAAAGGCCTTTGACAGTGTTAATCACAATATTTTACTAAGCAAACTTCGATTCTATGGAATAGGAGGTAAATTTCATGATTTAATTACATCCTATTTATCAGATAGATATCAGAGAGTTTTAATAGCAAGTACCGACTTGAGTCACATTGGTTGCTCTAATTGGGACATTGTCAGGCATGGAGTCCCTCAGGGGTCTATTCTTGGTCCTCTTCTTTTTCTTTTTTATATAAATGATTTACCTACAATTTTTAATAATTCAGTCAAATCAGTTCTATTTGCAGATGACACAAGTCTAGTCATTAGTAGTTACAATAATATATACAGTATAAAAATGATGTCAATATTGCATTTGCTCATCTGAATGATTGGTTCAATTCAAACCTATTAACCTTAAATTATAATAAAACCAAACATGTTCAATTTGCGGCAAAGTCCAGTTCTAATAACGAAACTTCTGTTAGTTATCACAACAACACTATTTTAAGTAGCACAAATGTTAAATTCCTGGGAATAGTCATTGAAAGCTCATGTACTTGGAAAGCTCACACATCCCAACTTATGCCTAAATTGTGCAAGGCTTGTTATCTAATGAGGGTGATTAAACCCATTATGCCCATTGAGACATTAAAAATAGTATATTACTCCTATTTCCATTCCCTTTTGACCTATGGAATTATTTTTTGGGGCAACTCCTCCTCCAGCATACAAATTTTTAGAATTCAAAAGAGAATAATTAGAATTATGAGTGGTTTGAGACCCAGGGATTCTTGTAGGGATGCATTTAGGGTTTGGAGAATTTTGCCATTGCAGTCTCAATACATATTTTCCTTATTGACATTCATTGCGAATAACAAGGGTTTATATCATACGACATCACAGATACATGGTGTTAACACAAGGCGTAATTTTGATCTTTACCGCCCGCAGACAAATCTAACAACTTATCAGAGAGGACCTTATTATTTTGGTATCAAACTCTTTAATCATCTTCCTTCAAATATAAAAGAGTTAGCCCAAAATATTAAACAATTTAGAGCGGCTCTAAGTGCTTTCTTACATTCCAAATCCTTCTACACCTTAGAGGAATATTTTAGCCAGGGATAGGTCCTTGGATAGTCATGACTACATTGTCATATTTTACCTTATTATCATGTATATATATTTTAATGTATTGTATTATGTTTTATACATATATTGTAAATGTTATGTAGGTATAAGTAATGCATAACAACTAAATTTTATGTGCATGATTTTATTTCCTATTGTATTTATACGCATTGTTTAGATGAAGCTTGCCGATTATAGCAAGTTCATGTTGTGTGACAAGTTCTGTATCCAATGGCTTTTGCCTTGTATGTATGTGCTGGAATGTGTAATAAATACAATACAATACAATACAATACAGAAATGTGTACAGGAATATTTGAACATCAGTTTTTGAGTTGTTGTGTTTGCATCACATGTGGGACTCCATTTTGGTCCAATATCGTGGAGTGTTTTATGCAAGAAAGAATTTGATATTAGGGTCATTTAATTGAGCATTCAATAAATCCAATTTTACATTTAAAACTGCTTTTTCTTAAAGAAATAAAGTAGGCCTATGAGATCACTCTGTGTGTGTGTTTGTCTATCTGTCTGTCTGCCTTTCAACTTTGAGCCAGTTGAGTGTTCTTTACAAGGTTGAATATGAATGTTATGAGATTAGAGACCACCCCAACTTCTGAATTTCCTACAGTAAGGAATAATGATAACAGAGGGGAAACAGAAACTTGTTGAGAGTGACACTGATACCACTTAACATAGGGTGCTGAAATGAGGTATAGTAATATGTCTTTAAAAAGTGCAAGTGTTCTTGGGTAATGTTTCTGTGGAAGTGTTAAGCAACAAAATGGCAGGCATCCAGAAATTTTCACAACTGGTATCTAGGCAGACAGCAGTAATTAATGGTTATAATCAAATTTGACGTGGAGGTATATTATGAACATATGTACAAAGTGAATATGAACTATTGTTTGCTGGTCAATAGTTACAAGCATGGTGATGATATGAAAGTTTGAGGTTATGTTTAATAATTTTAACATTAGTAGAATGTATACTTAAGTAATATTTTCTTCCCACAAAGAAACAGCAATATGTAATAATTCTAATACAGCTATTGATAACATTTTCATTGATGTGACTAAATTTGGTAATTATGCAGTCCAGCCCTTTTATAATGACCTGTCTGATCACGATGCACAAATTGTAATAATAAATGATATTCTGTTACAATATCAATGGAATAACATCTATAAGATGAGAAAATTCGGTAAGGTTTCTATAACAGACTTTATAACTATGCTAATCTATGAACCATGGGGGAATATATTCGGTAATCATGATGTGGATGCAATATTTAACTCTTTTCTGGACATGTCTCTAAAAATCTTTTATTGTAGTTTCCCAGTAAAAATAAAACAAAGGAAACAAACTAATATAACCAATTCTTGGATAACTGCAGGCATAAGGGTCTCATGTCATTGTAAAAGAGAGTTGTACTTATCTTGCAGAAGTAGTGGTGATCAGAACCTATTAAACCATTATAAACTATACTGCAAAATTCTGTCTGATGTTATCACAACTGCAAAAAAAAAAACTTCATTACAATCGTTTGATACTAAATTCACACAATAAAATAAAAGCTACTTGGAGCATTGTAAAAAGTGTAACTAGTAAAAAATCAACTACCGAGACTGTTCATCAATTAAACATTAATGGAAGTATGACTAATAACCCTCAAATTATTTCAGATAACTTTAACGACTATTTCTTAACAATAGCGGATACCATCAACCATGATAATAGTGATGGCAATAATAGGATAAATTTAATCAAAAATAAACCATTAGACTATCTCTCTCGTATCTTTAAACAACCATTTCCTCATATAAAGTTTAATCACACAACTACTACTGAAATAGAAAAAATAATTAAATCTCTTAAACCCAAATCTTTGTATGGCTATGATGAGATCTCGACTAAAATATTAAAAATAAGCTCCCTGTTTATCAGTTCTCCTCTGAATTATATATGTAACAGATGTCTTGCATCAGGTAAATTTCCGGTTCATTTAAAATACTCAGAAATAAAGTCATTATTTAAGAATGGAGACAAAAACAATATGTCCAATTATAGACCTATAGCACTATTAACTTCATTCTCTAAGGTCCTTGAAACGGTGTTATATAGAAGACTAAATGAACATATTAATTGTAGCAATGTTCTATCCGAAGAACAATATGGCTTTCGAAGGAACTCTTCAACAGACAAAGCCTCATTTAAACTAATAAATGACATATTACAAGCTGTAAACAATAAAATATTAGTTGATTGTACATTCTGCAACCTTCAAAAGGCATTTGATTATATAGATCATGATATTTTGCTGTCTAAATTGGAATTTTATGGTATAGTAGGTAGTGCGAAGGTGGTAATTGCATCATATCTTAAAGACAGTTATCAACGAGTTCTAAATAATGGCACCTCTTCACGCTGGGGAAAGATTAATAATGGAGTACCACAAGGTTCGATACTTGGACCATTGCTTTTTATAAATGACTTACCTTTAATGAATGATTGTGAAGTAGACAGGTCCATCTCTTGTTATGTTTAGCATTGAAATGAGGTTTCATTGCAGTGGGCATGTGAACTCTCAGAATCATAGATATTGGTCTGTGCAAAATTCGATGTTTATTTACAAAGTGCCATTACGTGTCTGTGAGTGCAACTAGCGTTAGTGGGCCCATTCCATTTACGAGATCATAAATTCACGCTGATATGTTGCACATGTTCTGACACCATGTTTTGCATATCTGTCTGATTACAAGTGAACATGTACCTCTTTTTTTTTTTTTTTTTTTTTATATATATATATATATAGCAAGGCAGTGCAGCAGCTCACACCACAAATGATACCATGCATTGTTTGTAGAGTGCATTTGCTGACAGAATAATAAACAGGGGATTGTGGTCACTTTATCACATATGAATCTATGTGATAAATTTTTACTTGTGAATTATGTTAAAGGGTGAAGTGTATAGTATGAGTAATAAACCTAACACTGAACATTATCCTAAACACTCATTCAGTATCTTCAGTTTCACCAGCATAACTTCAACATACACTGAATGACGTGTGTTAAATGTGATGTGTGCCTGCAAGCTGAAGGAAACAGTTTGCATTACCTTCCTTAAATATGGTGAGAAAAAACCAAATAGTAACTGCAATACATTGAACGGAAACTTCCCAGTACCTTCGTTAATTTTCAAACAACTGTGTTGGTGTTTAAATTTTAGCACATGATTTATGAAAAACATATTATTTGAACAGAAAAAGATAAAATTATGCACATCCCCATTCATGGCAAATGAGAGGGAAGTGATAAATTATATTTGTCAGATTAAATAATGACCCAATATAATGCTCAATTCTCATTTGGTATTTGAAGAGTGAGCAGTGAAGGTGTAGCATAGCAGCAGGTTTACACTGCTGATGTTACAGCAGAAGGTAATAAGTTTATACCTTCACATGAACACCTTTTCCATTGACCAAGTTGACAGTGGGTGAGCCTCCAAAGGAATAGACAATACTAGACACCCAGAACTGCCTTCATTACAAATTAAAAGTATAAAGAGACATGAAAATGGTTTAAAGATTGCTGTATAGTTGTAAAGAATTAACCCTAATCTTTTAAAGGTGGCAGAAGAAGAAGAGGAGGAGGAGGAGAAGGTGGTGGTGCTGGTGGTGGCGGTGGTGGTGATTATGAATGTTGATGTTGTCATAATTGTTGTTGTTTTTGTTATGATAGAATTTCACAGAGCGGATGTACCCTGCTGGTTGAATGCGTGACTTGCTTTCGGGATACCTGGTTCAAATCTTGTTCCAGATGACTGCATGTTACAGCCCTTTCTTGCACATATATGAACAATACCGTACAAACATCTCATGAGCACTTCTTTTGGCTTTGTTCTGAACTTTTATTCATCTTATTCTGTTTCCTTGCTGCATAACCTACATAGGTAACAAGGTATTAACGTGTGAAATTTGAGGTTCTGGTGGTGACAAGTATCAAAATTACAGTTTTTTTGGGATGGGGTACCATGCAATTCGGTAGGTGGTTACTCTTGTCTCAGTGGAACCTGCTGCTTGCATCTTTTCCACTTTTGCCCTTAAGATGAAGGCAGCAGTTTTATCCAAAATGTTGTACCAAACTACGTGATGCAGTGTCCAATAAAACCATAATTCACTGTTTAAAACACCAACGAAATGCATTTGTTTGGTGTTTTAAGCAGTGAATTGTAAAATGCACGGTGAGACTAATATAAAACCATAATTATTTTGAAATAATCTAAAGTAGGTTAATTTCATTTACGCCTGACTTGTTTGTTTCAGGGGACTGGTTGGGGAAGCTGCTGGCTGTTTCTAGCTTGCTACCGTTTGGGATCCTCTCAGGTTTTGTGGCTCTCATTCTGTTCCGTAGGGATTTGCACACGGTAAGAACTTTTTTTGTATGTAGATTGGAGCATGAATTAATTTACTGCGTACTCTTTTAAGTGGATATTTGTAGGCTCTGAAACATTTCTTGTCATTTGTTATATTTTTTGTCTTGTGCATTCATTGTCTTTACTGTTTGGACAGAGCTTGTTGGTATATCAAGAGGACGTGTGTTGTGCCCCTGGCCCATAACAGGTTTCAGTTATCCCTGTCAATTTTTAGGTGTGTTTGCAAAACTGCAAAACATGACTACCAGCTTCGTCATGTCTGTCTGTCTGTTTTCCTTCCTGCATGGAACAACTCGGCTCCCACTGGACAGATTTTCATGCAATTTGATATTTTAGTCTTTATCGAAAATCTGTCAAGAAATCTTTAAGTAAAAGAATGTAAGTAGGTGCCTGTCACCACACATGGTGCATCCTCAGATTGTGGTAGAGGAGATGGCCTGCAGATATAGGGGTAGCTGCAAATATACTGAATAAGCAGTCACGGACAGCCACCAAGGGGTGGTCCTCAAAGTTGGGGGTTGAGCAAGGGGCTAACAACTCCTGACCATAAACAAATTAATGTTATGAAATGCTATACAGGGCCTTGAACTTGCACAGATCCTTTGGAACGACCTAAGTAGTGGAAAATAGATGTAACATGTGGAACTTGGAATGTGAGGAGTTTTTGTAGGTTAGGGTCACTGAAGACATTTGCAAGAGAATAGTGAAGTGTAGAGTGAATTTTGTTGGAATACAGGATGTCAGACAGGATGAGGGAGGCAATGAATGAGGAGAGGATTGCACTTTGTTGTATAGACAAGGAAATGAAAGTCAGTTAGCGACTGGATTTGTTGTACATGAGAGAGGCATATGAGCAGTTATGAGAGTAGAATTTGGTAGTGATAAGATGCCATATATAGCAGTGCGAGGTCACTGGTTTGATATTATTTTTCTGAATGTGCTTGGCCCAGCTGAGGATAAAAGTGATGACCCAAAGAACGATTTCTGTGAGGAATTGGACCAGGTATTTGATAAATTTCCTAAGTACCATATGGAAATTCTGTTAGGATATTTCAGTGCAAAGTTAGGAAGAGAAGATCTTTTCTAACCCAGAATTGGGAATATGAAAATGGTAATGATAATGGTGCTAGAGTAGTAAATTTTCAGTGTCATAAAGTCTGATTGTGAAGAGCACAATGTTCCCATGTTGAAAGATTTATAAATACACTTGGACCTCTTCTGAGCTAGAGGCTGACAATCAGCTTGATCACATCTTGATAAAGACAGGAGACAGCATTCAAGTATACTTGCTCTCTGATCCTTCAGAGGGGCTGACTGATAGTGATCACTATGTGGTGATTTCAAGAGTAAGGGAGAGAATCATTAAGTAAGAAGCAGCACAGATGTATGGTATGGAAAGATTTAATCTGAAGAAGCTGAAAAAGATGGAAGTTAGATGGAATAGCATTAGTTTAAGATCTGGGACAGGTTTGCAGCTTTGGAGAACTTAGATGATAACAGGGCATAAGTGGGACTTGGCACAGTATGGAGATGTTATCAAAATCTCAGCTAAAGAGATTCTAGGTTATGAATATAAGCAGGATAAACCATGGTCTGACAAAGAATGTTCAAAATTTGTAGATAAAAAGAAGCAGGTTAAATTGCGGTGGTCACAGGATCCAAGCCACATTAATGCAGAGAATCAGAGCAACGTAACAAGTGATGCTAGCAGACATTTCAGGGAAATAAGTAAGGGGGGGGGGGTGGATATTTGAAAGATAATTTATTATGCTTGCAACAGGCAATAAGTATAATGGTTTTAAATGATTTTAAAAACAGTTGCCAACTTAAGACTAGCTTAGTAAAGGGTGAGAAGGGTGACCTGCTTGCTGATCCCCACAGTATTTTGTATAGCTGGAAGAAGAATCAATTCTGTCAGCTATTGAATGCACATGGGATTAATGATATTAGGCAGACTGAAATACATACAGCCTAACTATTAGTACCTGAGTAGAGAGTGAGATGGACATTGAAAAGTTGAAAGTATGTCAACCACAAGGTATTGATGTGATTCCAGCATAACTGTTTCAAGCATGGGGTAGTGCAGTAGGTTCTGTAAACTTATTAACTCTATTTGGAATAAGGAAGAGTTGCCCCAGTTGTGGAAAGGTACCTACATACATACATACATACATACACACACACACACACCCACCCACCCACCCACCATGAATCCCAAAGTTTACCAGAATGACAGTAGGATGTGGAATACATCATAAATACACAGAATATACGAAATGTGCATGAAAAACAGAATTATTACAATACAAATACTATAAAGACTTCATATACAGTATGCTGGATTATCCTTAAACATGAAAAATACATTGACAGAATGAAAGAAATGTGTATGTAAGTGTCTTCTTAATGCTTCTGTAAATTGTGCCTTTTCTTTCCTAAGACTTGTGAGACTAAATGTTAAACTTAAAAATTTTGATGCCCACACAGAAGGCACATCCACTGGGAAAGCAGTTTCTGTGCACCTGGCTATGAAAATGTCCTCAGACATGCTTAACTTTTAAAACCTGATAATTTCTGGCTAGAGACCCACATTTATATTGATATCAAACTTCAGATAATTACAATATTCATTAAGTGGTGCTTCTGTCTAGATGTGTGCTATGAACTTTCTTGGTCAAAGGTGAACACTTCAGCACTGACTCCTGCCTACTTTCCATTACTGTTGCTGCCATATTCTACTCATATTAACAACTACTACCAGCTCTGACTACAAACATACATGATGTCAGAATAGAAGGCATTAGCCTTTTAAGTATAAGGATAATGCCACTGATTGCCCTCCGAGCATTGTATCGCATTTGTCCACCACAAGAAATTCAGGTCGTCTTGTCATCAACTTGTAGTTCTTTGAAGTGTGCCATCCTTTTGTTTGTATATCACTGTGTTTTATCAAGAGACTTTGCTCTAAAAAACAAATTTATTGCTGTGAATATTACGCAGTTGACAACATGTTTGTACCTTACTTGTTATCCGTGAACAGGTCGTTACCATATCAAAGACTTACAGAGGAAATATTCTTCAAATTTAAATTTAAAATTGTAAAGTATGAAGTTATATTTACATATGCAAGCTTCTTCCCAGGGATTGAGATCTGATGCCCTTTACAGTTGGTATATTTACATGCGTGCTCCATTTTCTCTTTTTGCTCTTAGGTTATAAGGATGTTCTTCTTCTTTCTATGGGCCCGTCGGCATTAGCTCCGGACGCACTGCAGCCTTAGGCTTATTGTGCTAACCCTTAGCCTTTCAATTATCAAGTCTGCAGCCACAGCCGTTCATTGATCAGGTTCATCGAAGGTGGAATACTAGAGTAAGAGTGGGGTCTGTTCACACCTCCACTACTTCTCGCCACCGCCTTCTCTTATTTTAATGAGCTGCTTCTGCTGCGCTCCCGACAGTCACCTGGTCTGCAGTTTGGTCATAAAGACACCTGCAGCCAGTCGGTCCTCATCAGAAGAGACAGCGAAAGGCTCAGAGCGTACAGCCCCAATATCAAGTTTGCAGCCACAGCCGCTCCTTGATCAGGTTCATCGAAGGTGAAATACTCGAGTAAGAGTGGGGTCTTTTTACACCCCCACTACTTCTCGCCACCGCCTTCTCTTACTTTAATGAGCTACTTTCGCCACGCTCCCGAGAGTCGCCTGGTCTGCAGTCTGGTCATAATGACACCTGCAGCCAGTCTGTCCTCATCAGAAGAGATAGCGAAAGGCTCACAGGTTCATCGAAGGTGGAATACTCGAGTAAGAGTGGGGTCTTTTCACACCCCCACTACTTCTCGCCACCACCTTCTCTTACTTTAATGAGCTACTTCCGCTGCACTCCTGAGAGTCGCCTGGACTGCAGTCTGGTCATAAAGACACCTGCAGCCACTCTGTCCTCATCAGAAGAGACAGCGAATGGCTCAGAGCCTACAGCCCCAATATCAAGTTTGCAGTCACAGCCGCTCCTTGATCAGGTTCATCGAAGGAGGAATACTCGAGTAAGAGTGGGGTCTTTTCACACCCCCACTACTTCTCGCCACCGCCTTCTCTTACTTTAATGAGCTGCTTCCGCTGCGCTCCCAAGAGTCGCCTGGACTGCAGTCTAGTCGTATAGACACCTGCAGCCAGTCTGTCCTCATCAGAAGAAACAGCGAAAGGCTCAAAGCCTACAGCCTCAGTATTAAGTTTGCAGCCACAGCTGCTCCTTGATCAGGTTTATCAGAACTCAGCTCAGAACTTACAACTTGTATCAAGTCTACAGCCTCAGCCACTCCTTGATCAAGTCCATTAATTACTGTGTCCATTTTATTCCCACAAGTAATGGGGAAATAACAGTCACCACCCGCAGAGCCCCTTACGGGTGGAAGGCATAAATACAACGGGGTGCTGCCCGGTTCCCCGAGGGGATCGTAAATGCACTGCTGTTTTTCCACCCCAGTGCCATGCAGTCCTCGGCACGATACCTCACACCTTGACTTGGGTGAATAGGAAGGATGTTATGGAAAGGTTATTGGTTCAGACAGGTCGTTGCGGAACACACTTCGTCTGGCCCCTCAGCTGAGGCCTGCCCGGCTTGGGAGACCCTACCAGTAGCTAAGCTACCGCTGGTTTAGCCCCCAGCTTCTTTGGGGCACTCAAACCCTCACCGCCTGCACGGACAGTGCTTCGTTAAGGCGGTGTCCCCTGGGAGGGTATAAGGATGTTTGTTAAAAATGTGTATTTTTTTTGTGTTTCTATTGATTATTTAATTTCAAATTCATTGCAGTTTTAATCAAGATATGGTGTCATGTCCCAGAAGAACAGAATCCTCTCCTAAGGTATATAACTTTCAAACACCAAAGGCACAGGGAAAATCTGAAAAATAGAAGATAAATTAAAGTGCACATGAAAGGGATTGAAGACGGATGTTACGCTTCTTATGGACAACACACATACCACTCGGCTGGTTTAAAATTATGCCTACTTATAAATTAATTGATCAACACAGATACAAAACAATCACATTGTAGAACAAAGATCATTATAACTAACAGTAAACATAACGAGAGAAAACAGAACAGATGCACATAAATAAACCGATTGTAGTAGGTATTATGAGGTCTCATTTCCTTGGAGGAAGCTTTCATATGTAAATACAACTTTCATATTTTAAATTTTGAACTTGAATATTTCCTGTGTATGTCTTGGATAAGGTAATAACCTCTTGATGGCTAATACTTAAGGCTGAGACAGGTTGTCAACTGTGTGGCACATACAGTAGTAATCTGTTATGTTTACAGTTAAGACTCTTTATATTTATGAATCATTGTGAAGTGGTAGTTCATGGATATCTAGAGCAGGGGCTTTGTACTCAAACAGTATGTTGGCCAAACAGTTAACTTTGAAATTTAAGGTGGGCTGCATGAGATTTTAAATCATTAAGAGGATAAATATTTTCAATAAATTAAACACACTATTAAGAATACTTCATACTTTAATAACAAGATCAAAATATATTATAATTTATAAATTTAAAGCTTTGTTTTATTCCTATTTTTGCTGATTTGTTGTTGTGTTACCGTCTGGGAATAGGAGACCATTTTGAGCCTTTAGGTATGGCTGGAAACATTATAAAATAAAAATTCTTCATCACTGGACTAGGCCACATTTTATAATCTGGAAAAAAAACAGTGAGGGGACTGTGTAAAATGAACTGGCCTGTTGCAGATTCCACAGACTGCATGTTTGAGACCACTTGTGTAGGGCCAACTTACATTTCTTGCAGACAGAATAATGCAAAATAATTAATTTTAATTCATTTTACAGATAACATTCTTCTTTGGCACAACATTAAATGAAGTCCTGAACCTAGTGCTCAAGTACACATTCTGTGAAGCAAGACCAATGCAGAGGAGCATTCTGTACACAGAATATGGGATGCCATCGTCACATTCACAGTTCATGTGGTTTTTTGCTACATACATGGTATACTTTGTCTTCATACGGTAAGTACATAAACATAACAGCAGGCTGAAGATAGAAGTCTTCTGGGAAATGATGCCTTGTTGGATGGTAAATCCCTCCGGGATTTCGGAGGTCTGTAGCTCAGGAGCCAAATCACACACGGGGGATGAGAGCATGTCAGTGAAAAGAGTACATATCCAAGTTTTGAACCTACCTTACAAATGTTCAATATGTCCCCCTTTGGTGACTCAACAGACGTCAATCCTGTAATCTAGCTCCTGCCACACACGTTCCAACATATGAACGTCGATGGTCTACCTGTTCATTTTGTGACACACAAACAGCCAGTTTCCTCGAATTTTCTATACCAGTCTCTTACTGTTTTGTCCGTTGGTGGTTCTGTATGATACTTGGTTCAAAGACCACGTTGCACTGTTACAATTGACTGGGTTTTAGCAAATTGCAGGACACAAAAAGCTTTCTGTTCACCTGAAAACGCCATGTTTGCACACCACTGCCTCCTAGCGGAGAAACGGGTAACTACGCCATCGCATCTGTCACAGAAAAACTTTACATTTCCTCTATCCGTTGGCATGCTTTTATCTCTTATATGTGGGTTTGCTAGTGCACGGCCAAGCCTCTAAATCCTGGATGGACTTATGAAACACGCTGTACAGTCTGGCATGGCTTCATATGCCAGAAGATATGAACATCAAATCTTGCCTAATACAGTAGGCTCTTGATTCCCCACTGAGCCAAAGCACACACTTTTGAACAATGGTTATTCTTTTTCTGACTCTGTCCTAGGAGCTGAAGGCTCAGCCTGCCATCAGACAAAATTGTGACCCAGTTGTATTCACCTCCCATCCTCACACCCTAAAATCCATCTGAATATTATTTCCACATCTCTGTGGTCTTCCAGGTGGTTACTTTACACAAGGTTTCCTGAGCCAGAATTCTGTATTTATTCTTTGTCACCCTATCATAGCCACATTCCCAGCTGAGCACAGCCTTGTAGATTTCACTTACAGTTTTCTGATTGCTTTGTTATCAGCTTAGCAACCAGCATACAATATTTTCCTCTTAACAGTACAGTAAAACCTTCTTAAGATGTCCCTGCAGAAATTTTCTGGCATAAGAAGTCAGAATAATTTAGTACCAAAATTGCCCTTTTATATGTTTCCTGCTTAAAAGGATTTCTCACATAAGAAGTCATTCATCTATAGTCTGTCTTACGACAGGTCCATAGCCTCTTTCAGAGCAAGTTCTCCACAGAGTGCAATCTACTGCTACCTCAATTTTCAGTATCCTCTCTTTTCCTTAAGGTCACCCAGTAGCTGCTTATATCTTCTTCCTCGTCTTCCTGTCCCTTCTATCCTACCCTCTATCTTTCCTTCAATAACGAGTTTTAGAAGGCAGTTCCTGTGCAAGATGTGACCAATGCCATTAGCCTTCCTTCTTTTATTGTATGTGGGATATTCCTCTCCTCCTTGACTCTATGCATTACTGCTTCATTTTTCACTCGATTCGTCCAACTGATCTTCTCCATCCTTTTCCAGCATCATATTTTAAACTTTCCAGGTATTTCTGATCTACTTTCTGAAGTGTCCAAGTTTCAGCACTGTACAATGCTGTGCCCGATTGTAGCACTTTACCAGTTTCTTCCTTAAATTTAAGTCAGATTTGCTGATGAAAAAAGTCTTCTTCTTGTTGAATGCTGCTTTTGCCATGGCAATCCTAGTTTTAAAATCATGTGTACATCTTGCATCATTTATTATCATGCTATCCAAATAGTTGAAATATTCCACATTCGCCAGTTATTTTTGATCTATCATAATCTGTTTTGGGAATGGTTGCCTTGGGATTCTCATCACCTTAGTTTTTTCCACAGTCTTTTCCATTCCGTAGCATCTTCCAATTTCAATTAGTCTGTCAGTCATGCCCTGTAGCACCACTTCTTCCTTAGCCAGTAGCAGGAGGTCCTCTGTATATTTCAGTGTACAAATTATTTGTCCTCCAATTTTGAAATCTCCAAACCCTTAGAGAGCTTTCTTGGTAAGGTATTTGCTATATAAGTTGAATAGAATCAGTGACAAACAGCATCCTTGTCTAACTCCTCTCCCAGTCTTCACATATCTTGTCTCCACTTGGTCCAGTCTACTTTAACACTGTAATCCATGTACAATTTGCTGATGAATCTTCTTTCGCACCAGTCGATACCAGGTTCTTTTAGGATCTGCATTAATTTGGTCCAGTTTACACAGTCAAATGCCTTCTGCCAGTCTATGAATCAAGCACATAATTTCTTATCTGTGTCTCAGAGTCTTTTGATATTCTCAGCATCCCAATTGCATCACTAGTTTCTTTTCCTCTTCTGAATCAAAACTGATCCAAGTGTTCCTCAATGTTTCTTTCAGTCTTTCTGTGAAGAAGCCTAGCTACTGTCTTTGCTGTATGTGGAGTGATGCTGATTGTGCGATGTTCACTGCATTTTGTAGCATTTGGCTTCATCTTTAAGGCAGATATTGTAACTTCAATGAAATCCTTGGGCCACTCTCCAAGTTCATATTTGTTGTTGATCAGTTGTGTCATTAGTCTGAGACCATTTTCTCCCAACAGTCTTAAGTACATCCCCAGGTAAATCATCATCTCCTATAGCCTACCTATGCCTCATCTCCTTAATAGCTTTTTCCACTTCACTTTGCAAAATATAAGGGCCTTTCTCATCCACATCTATTTCCTGTTTAGGTTCAACTTCTAGGTTTTCTGGTCGATTAGGTTGATCGCAGAGCTCTGTAATGTAATTGCTTACGAAGTACAAACATTTAATGCTGCAGTGAATTTTTTCAGCCACATAATATGTTTTTTTTTGGCATTATAATCTTAACATTTTTCCCATTTACTTGATTTGTTACCGATGTAGATGATGAAACAATTATGTCAGTTCATATATACGTCATTTCCACCATGAATCAGAGGTACAGGTAAGTGACTCAGTGTTAATCTGTGGAAACGTGTTGTGACTAATTTTTTTAATACACTTTCAATAATATGAAATATTCAGTGTGCAAAATTGTTTCACTTTTTGTGTTCATGTAAAATTGCTTATGGGTGTACAGTTTTCATTCTGTAGAGCCCTTAATTATTGAACACATGATTAACATGGCTATATAAAAAACTGGCATTAAATGTAAGCTGCTCTCAATTGAAGAAAAGCCGGCTATTATGAACCCTGTGGATGCTACTTAAAATTTTCCTCACAATAGCTGTTCAAGAACTTCATACTGCTGTGTCAGCTTAAGATGTTAGATCCAGTACTGCATCTGTAAATGAACAGCTGGGCCCAAAAAAGCTTGAAAACAGCAAAATATAGTGAGGTAGAGTCGGTTCTTATGAAACTGTTCCAGCAAGTATGGTTTCTTCATCTACCAATTATGCTTGTAAAATACCTGTGTTTAAGAGTGTGTCAAAATCACTAAAGAATTAAAGACTTGTCACATCGTTTGATGATAAAAATTGATCATTTAGTATGAAATTTATATACTATTATAGGTACAGGATTGTTGATTTTGATACAGAATTACAAAATAACATCTGTTTTAGGTGGGCCAGAATAGCGTAGTCAGTACAGCAACTTGGTATGGGCTGGTTGGTCTGGGGATCGAATCCCAGTGAGGGTGAGATTTTCTGTACCTGTCCAGACCGGCCCTGGGGCCCACCTGCCCTCCTGTACAATAGGTACTGGGTCTCTTTCCTGTGGGTAAAGCCGCCGGGGCATGGTGTTGACCACCCACCCCCATCTAGCGCTGAAATAAAGGAGTACAGCTATACCTCTACTCCCCCTCTGGGCCTTCGTGGCCTGTTATAGGGTGAACTTTACTTTGTTGCCGTATCTTTTTCAGGCTTTTCCTTGTAAGATACTTTCCCACTTCATAAGCGGCATTTGTTGAGTTTTTCCACTAACATCATAAGAGGGTTTCACTGTGTATTGCAGCTTCATATTTAGTTCCATTTTCACTAGAATGATCGTAAGAACATGAGACATTTCCTCTCTCTCTCTCTCTCTCTGTTTTCTTTTTTCTTTTTCCACTCACTGTAACATATGTTGTGTATCTAGATATGTTGGAGGAATTTTGCATTCTGATTTTGGAAGAACATGGGAGGGGGTCCCAATGATATGCAAGTCCTGCAGGACGGAGCAACTCTGCATTTTCACATTGCAGTTCAGGACTCCTTTAATCTAAAGTTTCCATGTAAATGGATTGGCAGAGGTGGCTTTAACTTGACATTCTGCTGTAATAACTTCCCAAACTCGGCATGATAAGTGTGAAATAACCTTTATACATTGGCAGCCAATGCCCTGACTCATATTTTAATACTGTAATACTGATATAACAACATCCCCTTTGTCTGTTTTTAAGGATTAAAAAAATATTTATTTCATGACCGTACATTTAACATCTAGCTACTATCGACCATTTACAAATTCTACAAAAATTTTACAATTTTTATTGTGAAGTAAAAATAATTGTAGAATTGTGGGATGCCACAAAAAACATAAACATAACGATGTATTGCATATGGCATTTTTAACTGCTTTTAGATGACTACCTTAGCCTGATGATAGTCAATATCTAGACCAAAACATGTAGCTTTCGAATAAAAAACACAGTTGTGTTAGACTGACCACTTAATGTTGTTTTGAGAGATGGCTCTGTCACTTTGCCATCTGTTTCCCTGCCCTTACACCACTTCTAGGGGTACATAAAGGCTGCTGTTTATTCCACCATTCCCCACCACTTTGCTGGAACTTGGTGGGAGGATGGGATCTGCTGCGTATATAGAGTTACCCCTGCCATATGTACTAATATGTGGACAGATCATGAATGTTGATGTGATGTGTGCCGGGCTATTTGTGGTGCCCTCAATGCTCGTCTGTAAACTGTTAACTTTGGGTCACAAAAACTTGATCTTATATTATAGCCTACCTAAATATATTTGGTTTTTATCCCTGTGCCTGTTACTTGTTGAGCAATATTACATTAAAATCATCTACAGCCTGTCTGTTCATTCTGTGTAGTGTAGTGCAGTCTGTTTGACACATTTAGGGACAATCAGAATGTATTTATTTTGTTGAAAGACGTTTAAAACTGCAGAAATGTAAGTAAAAATAGAACCCAATGAAGTTGTGTTGTCAGTGTTGATAGTGGTGGATTTGTAATGGCATTAGATAAGTGCTGGCAGGCTTGTTCCTTCTATACTGTTGAGCAAATGCAACCCAGTATAAGACCACTGCAGAAAGGTAGCAAGTCCAAGTTGGCCAATATATGCTTCATCATGATCCTGTATGCATTGTAAGCAGTTGTGCTATCATTTTTCAGCATGTGCATTGTTAATAAAAGGTAGTCTCATAGGATTACAATGCTATGCATGTGTTTTTATGTCCATCTGTTCATCTGTACCCCATTTGAACTTTTGAACTAGTTGACCCATTTTCACGAAAGCTGGTATGTTTTAAATTTTCTGCAGTTAATAATAGCAACTTGGCAAAAGTGCAGTTCTGTAAAACAGGGGCAGCAGTCCTGGTGCCTACTTTTGTGTTTTGATGTATAACAGATCTTGGAAAAATGTGCGCGTTTTGTTAGTAAATAGTTTGTAGAAAACAAACAATATAGTGCCTGTTTAAAATTTTCTGTTGGGAGTCAGTTTGACACTGATAACTATTGCCACCGTTGAGGCTGGGGATATGAAATTTATATAAAGGAAGATTATGAATGTTCACACAAAGTGTGTCTGAAGTATGGGATCAGACAATAGAGTTACCCGACTGATGCTGAAATCCATGTACGATTCAGCACGTAAAACAGTTCTGGGTCAGTTGTGTTTGTGTTTCCCCCCAAGGGATTCAAGTTGTCTGTAGCAGCATTGCATGTAAGTGTTGGTTTTCTTTTTTTCTCATTGAGCATGAGTGAACTTCAAGTTTTGTTTCAAAGTCTGGAAAACCACTAACAAACAAACAAAACACTTGAAACAGTTTACAGAACTGAAGCTGTGTCTCACGCGTCAGTTTTTGCGTTCTTTAAACGGTTCAGAGAGAGACATGAGGGTGTTCCAAGGAATGGGCGGCCATCAATGCACAAAATCTGGAAATAGTTGCAATAGTTTGTGAACTGTTGGCCAGAGACCGTTGTATGGCTGAGAAAGTGACAGAAGTTTAGGTTCACATTAACTGGAAGACAGTTTCTCACTTCATTCACAAAGAGTTTGTAAAGAGGAAGATCCACACAGAATTGTTCCACACACTCTCACAGATGAGCTAAAGGAGCACAGAGGCATGGTTTATGAAGACACTGTCCAGACCTGTCAGACCATTCCATACTGTCTCAGTTACATTGTTACTGGAGATGAGTCTTGGGTGTTCCAGTACAATCATGAAACAGAACATCAGAGCATGGAGTGGAGAAAGTTTGCTTGCAAAATTCACACATAAAAAATGTCCAGTTTTTATAGACAGGGTGTGATGCACAAAGAATTTGTGCCAAAAGGAAAAGCAGTGAATGGTGAATTCTACATATAGGTGCTGGAAGGTTATTGAAGTATATTTTGAGAGTGAGACTGTAATTTCAAGAGAAAAGCAGTTGGTTCCATATTCATGGCAATGCCTCTGCGTATTCTGCCACAGTAATGAAGCACTACCTGGTGAATCGTGGTATGATGGAGATCAGCCGCTCGCTTACTCACCTAACCTTGTGCTAGCTGATTTTTTTCTATTCCCTAAAGTGGAAACTGTTTTCAGGAAGAAGATTTAAAGACATCGAGGACATCAAGAAGAATATAACTGCTGAATTAAATGTCGTCAGATCCTTTGGATGCCTTTGATGACTGTATTGTGCCACTTTTACGAAGATGTAAAAAGCATGTTGCATTCAAGGGAGATACTTTCAAGGGCAATGGTTTTCTTATTACATATGTGTCTGTTCTTATAGCTTGTGTCCTAGAACATCATTGTTTAATGTTGTATTATTTATAGGTGATGCTATTGAATTCTGTTTTCAGGTTGCAACATATGAATAACAACAGTATGCTAGAAAATGCATGGAAGACTGTCATCACAGTGGGGTGTGTTTCGATGGCAGCATTGGTGACCATCAGTAGGTGTGTACAATTCATCAACTGTCGCGGGTTTAGTCACCACCTGTTACGACTATGGACAGTGCCACTGCCACAAACTGTCAACAGATTCTCTTGCACTGTGTGAGCTAATTCCTGCACAGAAGCATCTTGTATTTGTAGGCCTCATTGTGGTCCATTTGGGCCTTACAGTATTAAAATTGTGACCAACCTTATACCCTGAATATTGCCACCAGCATATCAACCTTTTCCACCTGGCTTTCTTCAGGTTTCATGTAGGAACTTCGCCTCTAAAACCTTGATGCATTGCAGTCAGCAGGGATTTGTAATACTGCGTATGTTGAAGGTGATCGGTTCATGATGATGTGAAGCGTAGGTTGAATCATGTTATGGTAAGAAATTAATGTAGTTCTAAAAATTATATTGCTCTTCAGTGAATAAATATTTGACATTCAATGAGCAACAGTATGCTTCATCATAGATTCGGTTATTTGAAATATGAGGCTGGGATGACTGAAACTCATTTGAGGATGCTTATGGGTGAAGTATTTCAAGAGTTACAATCACCACAGACATTACACAGGAGTCTCACTGACGCACACATAAGCATATCCCATTTGCAAAATTTTGTCTTGGGCTGCTGTCTAAACCACTTTACCACAGCCTGCAACACATCATTATCTGAAGTGAATGTACGTCTTTCGAGTGCTTTCTGTAATGGTTCAAAGACGTGATAATTACATGGCAGTAAGTCTGGGATGTGTGCAAGATGTTTGAGCACCTCTCATCACATGGCAATGAGTTGGTCCTGAACTCTGGGGGCCACATGAGAACAGGCACTGTCATGCCATAGGAGGATGCTTTCAATGATTTTACTGTGGCATTTGCTGTTTGTCTTGGTAGCAGCTTTTGAAACATTGGACAGTAACAATCTAACACGCTGCATCGATTGTGTCATTCTGTGGTTTTAAGTCCAGAAACAGGAGTCTCGTGATGTCTGTGTGTTCCTGTTTGGACAGATTGACCACCTGGTACACCAGCTGTAAGCTGTGCTGTGGCATCACCCATACTAGCTACTCACCCATTCGCTGTACAGTTCTATACAAGTATCTGTCACTGCATTCACCAAGTCAAATGCACAGCTGTAACATCTGCATTGCCATAGCGTCACTGTTTACAGGTTTCAGTTGTCAGTGCCTCATACATCGAATGCAGTGGTTTTTTCTACCATTCAATGAGATTTTGAATGGTGAATTGAAAATGGTGGAGCTGGAAGCAGTTTTATACTGTCCAAACACTGCAGAACCAGGTTTATATCCCATTATGATGTTATGAGAGTACTAAATAAAATCATACCAATAAATGTTGATTCACATTGATAGCTATTTTATAAAACTGGCTTATATCATTATTATTATTATCATCATCATCCATCATCATCATTATTGTTATTGTTATTATTATTATTATTATTATTATTATTATTTTACTCAAAACTGCTGTGTAAATTGCATAACAGTATATGCACTTACTCTCAGTTAAGAATTTTTAAATTTTATGTAAGTTTAAATTATAGTAATACAGTTGCTCTGTACTTTCATATGTCTTGTTTTACAGGGTGTACCTGCAGTACCATACATGGAAGCAGGTTCTTAGTGGAGCGCTTGTGGGCTTCCTGTTTGGTTCACTCTGGTTTGCACTCACCTACCTGATCTTTACACCTGTGTTTCCACTTATTGTCTCATGGTAAGCGACAAAATTGCTCATTTATATAGTAAGAAAACATATGTAGAATTCAGTTTGTACGAATAACTGGTTCACGTGTTGGCTCCAGAACTATACATACCAAGTGAGAGATGAGATTTCTGTCAGTGATGAATATCACGATCACAGTAGTCTGGGATAAGATGCTGTGTAGCTGAGTGGAATATGAAGATGAACTGTAGACTGGGATGTGATGCTGTGTAGCTGAGTAGAGTATCAAGATCACAGTAATCTGGGACGTGATGCTGTGTAGCTGAGTAGAGTATCAAGATCACAGTAATCTGGGACGTGATGCTGTGTAACCGAGTAGAATATCAAGATCACAGTAGTCTGGGATGTGATGCTGTGTAGCTGAGTAGAATATCAAGATCACAGTAGTCTGGGACATGATGCTGTGTAGTTGAGTAGAATATCTAGATTAACTGTGGTCTGGGATGTGATGCTGTGTAGCTGAGTAGAATATCAAGATCACAGTAGTCTGGGGCATGATGCTGTGTAGCTGAGTAGAATATCAAGATCACAGTAGTCTGGGACATGATGCTCTGTAGCTGAGTAGAATATCTAGATTAACTGTGGTCTGGGATGTGATGCTGTGTAGCTGAGTAGAATATCAAGATCACAGTAGTCTGGGACATGATGCTGTGTAGCTGAGTAGAATATCAAGATCACAGTAGTCTGGGACATGATGCTGTGTAGCTGAGAAGAATATTTAGATTAACTGTGGTCTGGGATGTGATGCTGTGTAGCTGAGTAGAATATCAAGATGATCTGTAGTCTGGGATGTGATGCTGTGTAGCTGAGTAGAATATCAAGATCACAGTAGTCTGGGATGTGATGCTGTGTAGCTGAGTAGAATATCTAGATTAACTGTGGTCTCGGATGTGATGCTGTGTAGCTGAGTAGAATATCTCGATTAACTGTGGTCTGGGATGTGATTCTGTGTAGCTGAGTAGAATATCAAGATGAACTGTAGTCTGGGATGTGATGCTGTGTACCTGGGTAGAATATCAAGATCAAAGTAGTCTGGGACGTGATGCTGTGTAGCTGAGTAGAATATCAAGATCACAGTAGTCTGGGACGTGATGCTGTGTAGCTGAGTAGAATATCAAGATAAACTGTAGACTGGGATGTGATGCTGTTTAGCTGAGTAGAATATCAAGATCACAGTAGTCTGGGACATGGTGCTCTGTAGCTGAGTAGAATACCAAGATTAAATGTAGACTGGGATGTGATGCTGTGTAGCTGAGTAGAGTATCAAGATCACAGTAGTCTGAGATGTGATGCTGTGTAGCTGAGTAGAATATCAAGATCACAGTAGTCTTGGACGTGATGCTGTGTAGCTGAGTAGAATTTCAAGATTAACTGTAGACTGGGATGTGATGCTGTGTAGCCTGGGTAGAATATCAAGATCACAGTACTCTGGGACGTGATGCTGTGTAGCTGAGTAGAATATCAATATCAGAGTAGTCTGGGATGTGATGCTGTGTAGCTGAGTACAATATCAAGATGAACTGTAGTCTGGGATGTGATGCTGTGTAGCTGAGTAGAATATCAAGATGAACTGTAGTCTGGGATGTGATGCTGTGTAGCTGAGTAGAATATCAAGATTAGCTCTAGTCTGGGATGTGATGCTGTGTAGCTGAGTAGAATATCAAGATCAACTGTAGTTGGGGATCTGATACTGTGTAGCTGAGTAGAATATCAAGATCACAGTAGTCTGGGATGTGATGCTGTGTAGCTGAGTAGAATATCAAGATCACAGTAGTCTGGGATGTGATGCTGTGTAGCTGAGTAGAATATCAAGATCACAGTAGTCTGGGATGTGATGCTGTGTAGCTGAGTAGAATATCAAGATGAACTGTAGTCTGGGATGTGATGCTGTGCAGCTGAGTAGAATATCAAGATCACAGTAGTCTGGGATGTGATGCTGTGTAGCTGAGTAGAATATCAAGATCACAGTAGTCTGGGACGTGATGTTGTGTAGCTGAGTAGAATATCAAGATCACAGTAGTCTGGGACGTGATGCTGTGTAGCTGAGTAGAATTTCAAGATGAACTGTAGACTGGGATGTGATGCTGTGTAGCTGAGTAGAATATCAAGATTAACTGTGGTCTGGGATGTGATGCTGTGTAGCTGAGTCGAATATCAAGATCACAATAGTCTGGGACGTGATGTTGTGTAGCTGAGTAGAATATCAAGATCACAGTAGTCTGGGACGTGATGTTGTTTAGCTGAGTAGAATATCAAGATCACAGTAGTCTGGGGACGTGATGCTGTGTAGCTGAGTAGAATTTCAAGATTAACTGTAGACTGGGATGTGATGGTGTGTAGCTGAGTAGAATATCAAGATCACAGTAGTCTGGGACGTGATGCTGTGTAGCTGAGTAGAATATCAAGATCACAGTAGTCTGGGACGTGATGCTGTGTAGCTGAGTAGAATTTCAAGATTAACTGTAGACTGGGATGTGATGCTGTGTAGCTGGGTAGAATATCAAGATCACAGTAGTCTGGGACGTGATGCTGTGTAGCTGAGTAGAATATCAAGATCACAGTAGTCTGGGACGTGATGCTGTGTAGCTGAGTAGAATATGAAGATTAACTGTAGACTGGGATGTGATGCTGTGTAGCTGAGTAGAATATCAAGATCACAGTAGTCTGGGATGTGATGCTGTGTAGCTGAGTAGAATATCAAGATTAACTGTAGTCTGGAATGTGATGCTGTGTAGCTGAGTTAAATATCAAGATCACAGTAATCTGGGATGTGATGCTGTGTAGCTGAGTGGAATATGAAGATGAACTGTAGACTGGGATGTGATGCTGTGTAGCTGAGTAGAATATCAAGATCACAGTAGTCTGGGATGTGATGCTGTGTAGCTGAGTAGAATACCAAGATCACAGTAGTCTGGGATGTGATGCTGTGTAGCTGAGTAGAATATCAAGATCACAGTAGTCTGGGATGTGATGCTGTGTAGCTGAGTAGAATACCAAGATAGCAGTAGTCTGGGATGTGATGCTGTGTAGCTGAGTAGAATATCAAGATCACGGTATTCTGGGATGTGATGCTGTGTAGCTGAGTAGAATACCAAGATCACAGTAGTCTGGGATGTGATTCTGTGTAGCTGAGTGGAATACCAAGATCACAGTAGTCTGGGACGTGATGCTGTGTAGCTGAGTAGAATATCAAGATTATCTGTAGACTGGGATGTGATGCTGTGTAGCTGAGTAGAATATCAAGATCACAGTAGTCTGGGATGTGATGCTGTGTAGCTGATTAGAATATCAAGATTAACTGTAGACTGGGATGTGATGCTGTGTAGCTGAGTAGAATATCAAGATCACAGTAGTCTGGGACGTGATGCTGTGTAGCTGAGTAGAATATCAAGATTAACTGTAAACTGGGATGTGATGCTGTGTAGCTGAGTAGAATATCAAGATCACAGTAGACTGGGATGTGATGCTGTGTAGCTGAGTAGAATGCCAAGATCACAGTAGTCTGGGATGTGATGCTGTGTAGCTGAGTAGAATACCAAGATCACACTAGTCTGGGACATAATGCTGTGTAGCTGAGTAGAATATCTAGATCACAGTAGTCTGGGATGTGATTCTGTTTAGCTCAGTAGAATATGAAGATCACTGTAGTCTGCGATGTGATGCTGTGTAGCTCAGTAGAATATCAAGATTACAGTAGTCTGGGGTGTGATGCTGTGTAGCTGAGTAGAATACCAAGATCACAGTAGTCTGGGATGTGATGCTGTGTAGCTGAGTAGAATATCAAGATTGCTTGTTTTGGGATGTGATGCTGTGTAGCTGAGTAGAATATCAAGATTAGCTGTAGTGTGGGATGTGATGCTGTGTAGCTGAGTACTAGTGTATTCGGAAAGTAATGACCGTTTTCGAATATTTCCGCCGTAGGGCTGAGTTCGTGATTTCGCGCATGCGCGCTGTCTTCCCTCATTCATTGGCAAGCCACAGACACCAATATGAGAAAAGCAGATAGTGTTTACGTATTGTTCTGTGCGTTTAAAATGTTCAAGATAATCGACGAACCCTACCGACGGTGAAATACGGTCTGTTATCCGTTTTTGAATGCAAGAAATGTGAAACCTCTGATATTCATCTTCTGATATGTGAAGTATATGGTGACAATGCCATGAGTGATGGAATGGTGAGGAAATGGGTTAGAAAGTTCAACAAAAGTCGTGATAATGTGCATGACGAGCCGCGGAGCAGACGGCCGTCTGTGGTCACAGGTGGCCATGTTCCACAAGGAGGGGATACAGAAACTGGTGCCCTGTTATGATAAATGCCTTAATAATGGTGGAATCTATGTAGAAAAATAGTTTAAGGTACGGTGAATCTGATAAAAATAACATATTTTGAAAATAAATTTTATTCTTTTTAATAGACTAATGGTACTTACTTTCCGAATATGCCTCATAGAATATCAAGATTAACTTTAGTCTGGTATGTGATGCTGTGTAGCTGAGTAGAATATGAAGCTTAACTGTAGTCTGGGATGTGATGCTTTGTAGCTGAGTAGAATATCAAGATCACAGTAGTCTAGGATGTGGTGCTGTGTAGCTGAGTAGAATACCAAGATCACAGTAGTCTGGGATGTGATGCTGTGTAGCTGAGTAGAATATCAAGATCACAGTAGTCTGGGATGTGATGCTGTGTAGCTGAGTAGGATATCAAGATCACAGTAGTCTGGGATGTGATGCTGTGTAGCTGAGTAGGATATCAAGATCACAGTAGTCTGAGATGTGATGCTGTGTAGCTGAGTAGAATATCAAGATCACAGTAATCTGGGATGTGATGCTGTGTAGCTGAGTAGGATATCAAGATCACTGTAGTCTGGGATATGATGCTGTGTAGCTGAGTAGAATATCAAGATCACAGTAGTCTGGGATGTGATGCTGTGTAGCTGAGTAGGATATCAAGATCACAGTAGTCTGGGATGTAATGCTGTGTAGCTGAGTAAAATATCAAGGTCACAGCAGTCTGGGATGTGATGCTGTGTAGCTGAGTAGAATACGAAGATCACAGTAGTCTGGGATGTGATGCTTTGTAGCTGAGTAGAATACCAAGATCACAGTAGTCTGGGATGTGATGTTGTGTAGCTGAGTAGGATTTCAAGATCACAGTAGTCTGGGATGTGATGCTGTGTAGCTGAGTACGATATCAAGATCACAGTAGTCTGGGATGTGATGCTGTGTAGCTGAGTAGAATAACAAGATCACAGTATTCTGGGATGTGATGCTGTTTTGCTCAGTAGAATATCAAGATCACTGTAGTCTGTGATATGCTGTGTAGCTGAGTAGAGTAGGAAGATCACGGTAGTGTGGGATGTGATGCTGTGTATTTAAATAGGTTATCAAGATTAGCTCTAGTCTGGGATGTGATGCTGTGTAGCTTAGTAGAATATTAAGATGACAGTAGTCTGGGGTATGATGCTGTATAGCTGAGTAGAATACCAAGATCACTGTAGTCTGGGATGTGATGCTGTGTAGCTGAGTAGAATATCAAGCTTAACTGTAGTCTGGGATGTGATGTTCTGTAGCTGAGTAGAATATCAAGCGTAACTGTAGTCTGGGATGTGATGCTGTGTAGCTGAGTAAAATATCAAGATTAGCTCTAGTCTGGGATGTGATGCTGTGTAGCTGAGTAGAATATCAAGATCACAGTAGTCTGGGATGTGATGCTGTGTAGCTGAGTAGAATATCAAGATCACAGTAGTCTGGAATGTGATGCTGTGTAGCTGAGTAGAATACCAAGATCACAGTAGTCTGGGACGTGATGCTGTGTAGCTGAGTAGAATATAAAGATTGACTGTAATCTGGGATGTGATGCTGTGTAGCTGAGTAGAATATCAAGATTAACTGTAGTCTGGGATGTGATGCTGTGTAGCTGAGTAGAATACCAAGATCACAGTAGTCTGGGATGTGATGCTGTGTAGCTGAGTAGAATATCAAGATTAGCTCTAGTCTGGGATGTAATGCTGTGTAGCTGAGTAGAATATCAAGATTAACTGTATTCTGGGATGTGATGCTGTGTAGCTGAGTAGAATATCAAGATCACAGTAGTCTGGGACGTGATGCTGTGTAGCTGAGTAGGATATCAAGATCACAGTAGTCTGAGATGTGATGCTGTGTAGCTGAGTAGAATATCAAGATCACAGTAGTCTGGGACGTGATGCTGTGTAGCTGAGTAGAATATCAAGATCACAGTAGTCTGGGACGTGATGCTGTGTAGCTGAGTAGAATATCAAGATTAACTGTAGACTGGGATGTGATGCTGTGTAGCTGAGTAGAATATCAAGATCACAGTAGTCTGGATGTGATGCTGTGTAGCTGAGTAGGATATCAAGATTAACTGTAGTCTGGGATGTGATGCTGTGTAGCTGAGTAGAATACCAAGATCACAGTAGTCTGGGATGTGATGCTGTGTAGCTGAGTAGAATATCAAGATTAACTGTAGACTGGGATGTGATGCTGTGTAGGTGAGTAGAATATCAAGATCACAGTAGTCTGGGATGTGATGCTGTGTAGCTGAGTAGAATACCAAGATTACAGTAGTCTGGGATGTGATGCTGTGTAGCTGAGTAGAATTCCAAGATCACAGTAGTCTGGGACGTGATGCTGTGTAGCTGAGTAGAATATCAAGATTGACTGTAATCTGGGATGTGATGCTGTGTAGCTGAGTAGAATATCAAGATTAACTGTAGTCTGGGATGTGATGCTGTGTAGCTGAGTAGAATACCAAGATCACAGTCGTCTGGGATGTGATGCTGTGTAGCTGAGTAGAATATCAAGCTTAACTGTAGTCTGGGATGTGATGCTGTGTAGCTGAGTAGAATATCAAGATTAGCTCTAGTCTGCGATGTAATGCTGTGTAGCTGAGTAGAATATCAAGATTAACTGTATTCTGGGATGTGATGCTGTGTAGCTGAGTAGAATATCAAGATCATAGTAGTCTGGGATGTGATGCTGTGTAGCTGAGTAGAATATCAAGATCACAGTAGTCTGTGATATGATGCTGTGTAGCTGAGTAGAATATCAAGATTAACTGTAGACTGGGATGTGATGCTGTGTAGCTGAGTAGAATATCAAGATCACAGTAGTCTGGGATGTGATGCTGTGTAGCTTTGTACAATACCAAGATCACAGTAGTCTGGGATGTGATGCTGTGTAGCTGAGTAGGATATCAAGATTAACTGTAGACTGGGATGTGATGCTGTTCAGCTGAGTAGAATATCAAGATCACAATAGTCTGGGATGTGATGCTGTGTAGCTGAGTAGAATACCAAGATCACAGTAGTCTGGGATGTGATGCTGTGTAGCTGAGTAGAATATCAAGATTAACTGTAGACTGGGATGTGATGCTGTATAGGTGAGTAGAATATCAAGATCACAGTAGTCTGGGATGTGATGCTGTGTAGCTGAGTAGAATACCAAGATCACAGTAGTCTGGGATGTGATGCTGTGTAGCTGAATAGAATACCAAGATCACAGTAGTCTGGGACATGATGCAGTGTAGCTGAGTAGAATATCTAGATCACAGTAGTCTGGGATGTGATTCTGTTTAGCTCAGTAGAATATGAAGATCACTGTAGTCTGCGATGTGAAGCTGTGTAGCTCAGTAGAATATCAAGATTACAGTAGTCTGGGGTGTGATGCTGTGTAGCTGAGTAGAATACCAAGATCACAGTAGTCTGGGATGTGATGCTGTGTAGCTGAGTAGAATATCAAGATCACAGTAATCTGGGATGTTATGCTGTGTAGCTGAGTAGAATATCAAGATCACAGTCGTCTGGGATGTGATGCTGTGTAGCTGAGTAGAATATCAAGATTGACTGGTTTGGTATGTGATGCTGTGTAGCTGAGTAGAATATCAAGATTAGCTGTAGTCTGGGATGTGATGCTGTGTAGCTGAGTATTAGTGTATTCGGAAAGTAATTACCGTTTTCGAATATTTCCGCCGTAGGGCTGAGTTCGTGATTTCGCGCATGCGCGCTGTCTTCCCTCATTCATTGACAAGCCACAGACACCAATATGAGAAAAGCAGATAGTGTTTACGTATTGTTCTGTGCGTTTAAAATGTTCAAGATAATCGAGGAACCCTACCGACGGTGAAATACGGTCTATTATTCGTTTTTGAATGCAAGAAATGTGAAACCTCTGATGTTCATCGTCTGATATGTGAAGTATATGGTGACAATGCCATGAGTGATGGAATGGTGAGGAAATGGGTTAGAAAGTTCAACAAAAGTCGTGATAATGTGCATGATGAGCCGCGGAGCAGACGGCCGTCTGTGGTCACAGGTGGCCATGTTCCACAAGGAGGGGATACAGAAACTGGTGCCCTGTTATGATAAATGCCTTAATAATGGTGGAAACTATGTAGAAAAATAGTTTAAGGTATGGTGAATCTGATGAAAATAACATATTTTGAAAATAAATTTTATTTTTTTTAATAGACTAATGGTACTTACTTTCCGAATATGCCTCGTAGAATATCAAGATTAACTTTAGTCTGGTATGTGATGCTGTGTAGCTGAGTAGAATATCAACATTAACTGTAGTCTGGTATGTGATGCTGTGTAGCTGAGTAGAATATCGAGCTTAACTGTAGTCTGGGATGTGATGCTTTGTAGCTGAGTAGAATATCAAGATCACAGTAGTCTAGGATGTGGTGCTGTGTAGCTGAGTAGAATACCAAGATCACAGTAGTCTGGGATGTGATGCTGTGTAGCTGAGTAGAATATCAAGATCACAGTAGTCTGGGATGTGATGCTGTGTAGCTGAGTAGGATATCAAGATCACAGTAGTCTGGGATGTGATGCTGTGTAGCTGAGTAGGATATCAAGATCACAGTAGTCTGAGATGTGATGCTGTGTAGCTGAGTAGAATATCAAGATCACAGTAGTCTGGGATGTGATGCTGTGCAGCTGAGTAGGATATCAAGATCACTGTAGTCTGGGATATGATGCTGTGTAGCTGAGTAGAATATCAAGATCACAGTAGTCTGGGATGTGATGCTGTATAGCTGAGTAAAATATCAAGGTCACAGCAGTCTGGGATGTGATGCTGTGTAGCTGAGTAGAATACCAAGATCACAGTAGTCTGGGTTGTTATGCTGTTTTGCTGAGTAGAATATCAAGATCACTAGTCTGTGATATGCTGTGTAGCTGAGTAGAGTATGAAGATCACGGTAGTGTGGGATGTGATGTTGTTATTTAAGTAGATTATCAAGATTAGCTCTAGTCTGGGATGTGATGCTGTGTAGCTTAGTAGAATATTAAGATGACAGTAGTCTGGGGTATGATGCTGTGTAGCTGAGTAGAATACCAAGATCACAGTAGTCTGGGATGTGATGCTGTGTAGCTGAGTAGAATATCAAGCTTAACTGTAGTCTGGGACGTGATGCTCTGTAGCTGAGTAGAATATCAAGCGTAACTGTAGTCTGGGATGTGATGCTGTGTAGCTGAGTAAAATATCAAGATTAGCTCTAGTCTGGGATGTGATGCTGTGTAGCTGAGTAGAATATCGAGATCACAGTAGTCTGGGATGTGATGCTGTGTAGCTGAGTAGAATATCAAGATCACAGTAGTCTGGAATGTGATGCTGTGTAGCTGAGTAGAATACCAAGATCACAGTAGTCTGGGATGTGATGCTGTGTAGCTGAGTAGAATATCAAGATTGACTGTAATCTGGGATGTGATGCTGTGTAGCTGAGTAGAATACCAAGATCACAGTAGTCTGGGATGTGATGCTGTGTAGCTGAGTAGAATATCAAGCTTAACTGTAGTCTGGGATGTGATGCTGTGTAGCTGAGTAGAATATCAAGATTATCTCTAGTCTGGGATGTGATGCTGTGTAGCTGAGTAGAATATCAAGATCATAGTAGTCTGGGATGTGATGCTGTGTAGCTGAGTAGAATATCAAGATCACAGTAGTCTGTGATATGATGCTGTGTAGCTGAGTAGAATATCAAGATTAACTGTAGACTGGGATGTGATGCTGTATAGCTGAGTAAAATATCAAGGTTAGCTGTAGTCTGTATTGTGATTCTGTGTAGCTGAGTAGAATGTCAAGATCACATTATTGTAGGGTGTGATGCTGTTAGAAACCTCTTTTAAAATTTCACTACTATTTCTTTGCTGCTGTGCTTTGTCTATGTGTTGTAAACAAATTGTAAGAGTTTGATAATACCAATCTTTACCATTTTATAGACTGTGGAAATATCAAGGTCAGCAAAAATGCATCCCTGCTGAAATAAGATTTTAGTGTGTGTTTGCATCATAGCCATTAGCATTGTTAGACCTTGGACCGCATATGTTTTATCACTTGTCACGGGCTGCCAACTCCTCATGTGTGTTTTAGGTTTCAATGTAGAGCTTTCAGTACAATAAGCTGCATACCTCTCGGCTGTAGCAACAATGTGATCAATTACATGGTGGTCAGAAAACAATGGAAGTGCTTCTTAACCACTGAACATTTTTCTGAGGCCCATTATATCCAGTAAATGAAATTTTTTGTCCCCTGTGCGACGTTTGTACAGTGCATCATACCCACTGTAAGTCATTGTCATGTGCTACAACGTCATCATTCCTGACTTCTTCCACCACCTCATCAGTTTTATTCCAGTTTTCTTCCAGCATAATCTACATCACTATCACTGTTTTTATAAAATTTGTAGGTCCACTGTCATCATCATTTTCCATTGTCCTGAGCCAAATCTTATTTGTTGATTCACATTGTTTGGAACGAATACTAATCTGGTTTCCACAGAGACATATAGATATCAGGGAAGATCAAAGCTTTATACATTGAGTGCAGTGCCTAGAAACCAGTGATACTCAACAGAGCGCCCTGAATTACAGTTTTTCGACATTGTCACATGGAACATACCATGTACGTTGAACTGCTAGTAGTGTAAGCCATTCATGAACATACATGTTTTCATCGAACTGGCTTAAAGGGTTAAAACATAGGGTTTACCAAGGGTCAGTTCTAGGAACTTCCACTGAGAAAAATCCTTATCAGAACCCATAATATTTGCTGGTGGCACTGGTGTCATAATTTCTAGTAAAAATTCTGATAATTTCTGTATAGTGTCAAACATAGTTCTGTCTTACATGAGTAAATGGTTTGCTGCTAATTAGTTGGTCCTAAATCTAGATAAAACAGATATGGTACAATGGAAAACAAATAATTTGCCACACTGTGCATTAAGTGCTGGTTATGAAGAAAAATATATAGAGCAGCGGTCGCCAACTGGTGGTCCGCGAGAAAATTTTGGTGGTCCGTGGAGAAATTTGGACATTATTTGCAATTTTTATGTTTATTATACTGTTTCGTTATATTCACTATATTCATTATATATTAATATCACACTAATAATTTTGTTATAATTAAACAAGTGCATTTCATATTAATAAAATGGAACTTTTATGATCATTATTTTATAGATGTTTGTACCTTTTTAAAAAAAATTCATGTTAGTGGTCCGCGGGATTCAAAATTGTGAGTTTAGTGGTCCATGAGACATGGTTAAATACAAAATTCCTTGGTTTAGAAATTGATAATCACCTAAACTGAAAGAATTATATTAATCAAAAGATTCGTAAGTTAAGTGGAGCATGTCGTACGCTTAGTTCGATGTTCCATATCTGTAACATTAACACTCGCAAACCAATTTATTGCATCAATTTTCACTCTATAATACAGTATAGAATAATTTTTGGGGTAACCCATCCAACACTGGAAAGATATTTATTTTACAAAAGAAAATTGTAAGAATTATGGTTGTTGCAAAACCTAGAACTTCATATAGAAGTGTCTTTAAGAAATTAGAGATCTTGCCTGTTCCATGCCAATATATATTTTCATTAATGAACTTCACTGTAAATAACCAAGAACAGTGTGTACAAACAAATTTGTTTGTACACACTGTTAATACAAGGAATTGGCCAAATGCCAGCCTTTCATGTTGTCAGAAAGTGCATTCTGTGTTGGCATCAAAATTTTTAACAATTTACCATTTAGTTTCACAAGTCTTAGGAAAGAAAAGGCACAGTTTAAAGTAACATTAAGAAGACACTTAAATACATACTCCTTTCATTCTGTTGATTAATTTTTTTGTGGTTAACTCATGGGCACCAGAATCAAGTGTCCAGTGTATTCTGCAAGGGACTGGGATAACCTGTTAACTGTGCATGTTGGTGGCCGACGACCGTTGTCATTGTTCGGCTTACTCAGAATAGCTCTGCATGATGACAGTAATCATCATTTGGTGCCCAAGGGTTAGGGATGATCCATAATACTGTAAAGGATATCTGTGGTATTGGTGTTGTAATAAATCTTATATCTTGTGTATTTTGCATACTTCATATGTTTATGACTTATTCCACATCCTACTGTTATTTCATCAAACTTTTTGATCCGTGGAATATGTGTGTGTACGCGCGCATGTGTGTGTTCTGCCTGTAATGTATGTTTCACCAAGGTTTTTGACTGGCCACTATGCTGGTGTGTCTCTACTGTGAGTTCTACATAGCTGTGTCACTTTGTATCATGTAATGTTCAAAAGCATCTTGGAATTTTTTTTATTTACTTTGATTTATTTTGGGTACAGTGGGTGATTGCACTGCACCTAACTGCCTGGCATGGAGTATGTTAATAAGCTAACATTTTTATTTGTAAACGGTGTTTTGCAGGAGAATATCAGAATTTTTGCTTCTGAGAGACACGACTTTGATTCCCAATGTTCTGTGGTTTGAATACACAAACAGCAGGCAGGAGGCTCGTGCAAGAAGTCGCAAGTTGGTTTCCATGAAGTCGCAATGACAGCTGCTTGGCTTCCCCGGTCACATTGTCGGTGGTGGAGGCCTTCTGCATAATCTTATTCACTTTTACTGGGCTCGAAAGAGGTAGTAACTCAGCCTCAGGCCATGACTCATTACCGCCTCATTTCTTTTGAGGCTGTGACTTAGCACTGCTTCATTCAATTTAATTGAACACGAGGCAGCAACTCATTACTGCCTCAGATCTTACAGAGCCTCATTCGGTTCTGCTGCATAACAAAGATACGGCATTGCCTCATTCCATTCCACTGGACAGCAAGAGGCAGTGCCTGGTTCCAAAAGACATAAAGGATAGTGAATTCCAGGCTCTTGGACAAAAGCAGCACTGTTTGGCAGCTGTTAAGGAGTAGCCTTTATTTGGTCTCTTGCAGTGACAGATAAAGTGTTCGGTACTTTGATTAATATGTACTCTGCGATAAAGTGGATTTGAGTTTTATTTGTGTTGTATGTTGTGATAGGTGAGCTGAGCTCAGTTTTTGGGCATACTGAAGCATAAAACCTTACTTTTAAAAGCATAAAGAGTGTGAAGAACTGTAATCATAGTGTGACATCAGAACAGAATGCGTTACTCACATTGGCAGCCCCGATTACTGAAGCATATACAGTAGAATCTTCATTTATTTTTTCATAGTTTTAACATATCATCTATTTTGACATTGATTTTCACTGTTCGAAACGTCATTATTTGGTACTAAAATTCTTCTGTTTAAGATTTATTTTATTGTAGTGTTGAAATCCACTGCTTCTTTTAGAACTGTTGAATGGGGTTTCACTGTATATGCATCTGGGAATTGAGGGTTTGAGTACCACTTATTTGTGTGTGGTGTGTTCATTGTTATTCACCATCAAATTTCCATCACAGCTTGCTCCACAGTAGCACAAGCCAGCAGTGACAGAAAGGCACACACTAATTTTTAATTGTATATTTATTTCATTTTACAAATTTATGTGATTAGTGACTTATTTTACAATCATTGCTGTATGTTACAACATTGCTTGTTGGAAACTAGAATAAGATTTTGAAAATATTACCTGTGTTGTTTCGTTATTTTAAATTGTTTCTATCCATTGTTATGCATTTGGTTTTGCATAGGCAGGGGTTGAGTGTGAATTTCTCTTCATCCACTACTTAATGTCCAGTGGTGTACTTAATTGGACATGTGTAAGGAGTTATGGACAACAAGATGAATCATATTTTTCACTAATAGTTGAAACTTTGAATTAGATAATTATGGTTATAGTAGTGGAAATAGGTGGTTTCACAGAATTACACCACTCCTGACTGTATGAAATTCCAGCCTGCTGTCATAGCTCGGAATGGTAGTCAGTGCAACACTGTCAATAGTCTGCTGTAGCTAAGAAGGTGCCTTACTGTTTTTACGATTTAAGATTGCAGTGCATTATTTTGTTTCGGCGAACCATTCCACCGTGAGGAAACATTCACACAATGATTGATTAGGTGTATGGTTATATGTAAAGAGTATTATTTGAAGAAATAAAGTTTGAGTTCAAAATAGTATTTCATAAGGATCGTATAAAATTTTAAGCTTTTGCAGCAAGTGGATGCAATGATGTGTTTGTCTCTGTCATCAGGGGGTGATGTGATGGCAATACAAGACAGACCCTGAAACACTGGATACTATTTCCATTGTCACATGGATGAGGCCACAAGAAGCCTTCATTTCTTCATAAGAAGCCTTTATAAAAGTCATGACACTATATGCACATTCTTATATCCTAAATGTTAGTACACATCAGTGTACTGTCTGACTGTGTAAACTTTAGACACGTGTATTTGAGCAAAATTAGCATCTTGTGGTGGGTTAAAAACTGGGTTTGTGTGTTGCGCATGGAATATCTGTGCTTTCGCTTGTCTGAATGCACAGTATGCACAGTGGATGTTGGACAAACAGCACTTGATAATGTGGCAGGGACTAGCTGGCATTCAGAGACAGGCTCGAGAATTGATCTTGGGCCCCTGTACTGCCGCTAAGACCAAACTGCTGTCCTTTAATAGGACGCAATCCAGGATGGTTACTGGCCTGCTTACTGGACATAACACCCTGAGAAGACACCTCCACATTATGGGACTAAGTGACAGTCCCTTATGTAGAAAATGCGGAGCAGGGGAAGAGACCTCAGCTCATGTTCTGTGCGAATGTGAAGCTTTGGCGACACATAGACACTTTTATCTGGGTTCTTTCTTTCTGAACCCTGAAAACATTAAAGAACTAAGTCTAGGGGCGATCTGGACCTTTATTACAAGGACAGGGCTCCTGTGACTTACGCTTAGTTAAGGGGCACAAAGGGCCTGTCAAAGGCCTACGCGCATCGGGACTGCAAGGGCCCGACCCACACTTTACTATACTATACTACTATACTATATGCACAGTGGTTTTTATTGGGAGTGCAATTACAAATATTAATAACAGATACTCGAGATGATATCTTCTGATTCAAACCGTAAAACCAGACAGGGAAGGTGAAGTTGTTGTAACTTTATTTCTTGCATTTTTATCATTATATGTATTTTCAGTAAGGATAAAAGGTGTAGTTAATATGCCATGAGATATAAGGGAAGTGGAGGTATTGCTTCATACATGGGTGACCTGAGGTCTGGATGGAGTTAAGCAGTTAGCTTTATCCCTCGCTACTTTCCCCCAGGAGAAAGTCTCATGATGCCCATTGGATAGGACACTAGATGGATCCTAGAGTGTGTCACACTGGGGAAGGGACAAATCTCAACCCTGCCAGGAATTTAACCCTAGTGTTAAGAGTTTCTAGCCAATCACTGTACTGGCTCAGATGTCTTGACTCTGGAGCCTGTGTTTGGAGTTCTTTGGAAGTAATGAAACAAAACTGGGTTGTGTATTTGTAGACAACAGAATAATTACAAATTACTGATTAGCCCTTCGGTGCCGAAAGATGACTTTAGTCGGCACACAATGTGATGCTGAGAAAACTGGTCACAATGCAAAGTAATGGGAAGGTCTTTTGCCGAGTGCACTGGGCACATAATTCTGACACCAAAGGGTTTAGGACATGCAAGTGATGGGATGTTGCATATTCTTAGGCACTATTCTGTCACTTATGAGAGGGCCTGAGGAAAGTTTTGTAAAACTAAATTATGGCTTACCAGTGTTCGAACCCAGGACCTCCTGTGGAGGTGGAAGTGCAGTTGGATAAATAGCTAGTGACAACGTGGAGTGGATTAAACTCGTGCAGGTTATCATTATTATACAGCTTGTCTAAGTAGGGTTTGTTTGTTTGTTTGTTTGTTTGTTATTCCATTCCCATGGAAACCAAATGAAGATCCAATCTGTGGTCTTCTGGGTAATTTACACGGTGTCGTATGGTAATTATTTATAAATATATAATTATAAATAATTACCATACGACGCCGTGTAATTACCCAGAAGACCATAGATTTCATCAACATCGCGGCAGAAGCCTGAAATCAAATGAAGATCCAGTTTCATGACACCACCACAATGGCAAGTGTAGGCAGCACAGTTGGCACATGCTGTCATTGATATATGACAGTTGTAGCAACATATACACATTCTAGTTGACCAAAAGCATACCATGAGAATGAAACAGTGAATTATTTTTTATATCTAAATTCAGAGTCTAAAACCAAAAGGAGATCTCATCTGAATGAAGTATTCACATTACTGAGTGAAAGTTTTCAATGTTTTCAACATTTTGTTGTGCATTCAGAGCATAAAAGGAAAAGTAAACTGAAATCCAATAGTCATGAACAAGGAGTGGTGCTTGTTTGCTGAAAACAGGTACATCTAGACTCTTATTATTGTTATGTTTGTTCTATCAAGCAGTAATTTTAATAGCTCACAGTATGCATGTTGAGTGAAATCATTCAAAAATGTGTGACAATGGCTATAATGCATTGGAGTAGGTCAGTGGATAGGTTATCTATGGAATCTACCTAAAGATAGGATTTGTCAGATTTTAAACATGGATTTTTAGTGAGTATTCCTCTGGTGTGAACATATTTTGCTAATGGTGGCGTGCATAAACATTTGGCTGTACAGGGATGATAACAAGACAGGAAATGTATGTAGAAGCATGACATTGAGGCACATTTGCGTAACCATTGTTGCCTTAGAAAAGCAATAAGTATTTCATATTCTGAGTGTATGTCTGTAGCCTTAGTTCTCAAGCATGCAATGTGCATGTGCCGTGTTATATTGCCATCTTTGGCCTATCTGGCTGTACCATATTTTTCCACTATCTCATACACGGCACGATTTTCGGGAAAAAGTTATTGAAAATAAAACGTGTGTTTTGATTTTCTCTGCAACTTTTGTCTGAGACATTTCTCATTCTAAGAAGAATTTGAGATAGTATCATAAATGTACATCGGTCTTCACGTAAAGTACTCGTTTTTCTTGTCAGATTTTAATGAAACTTGAATTTTCTGGACAGATTTTCGAAAAATGCTCAGATATCAAATTTCATGAAAATCCACTTATTTAGAGCTGAGTTGTTCCATGCAAACAGACAGACAGACAGATGTGACCAAGCTCATAGTCACTTTTCACAATTTTGTGAACATGGCTAAAAATGTGTCACTTGACACTTGTGGCAAGAAATTACCAGCCCAAATTTCATGAGGAATGTGTTATATCACAAGCTGCTTGAAAATAATTTCTTGTTAATGGCAGTACCAGTTTGCTGATAGTGGATTCAGTGAATTGGCTTATTATGGTGATCAAAGCAGGCTTTATGTCAACATTATGGCTGCCACTCTGGGACATGCGCTACTGAAGTTAGTTACAAACGCTGTGTATTGGTAGACTCACAATGTAAAGTTGTCCTCATCTCCGCCACAAAGGCATATAGAGGGATTGGAGGTATAGCGCCACTCATTTATAACCTCAGCACTAGATGTAGGTGAGTGGTCAGCCTACCGCCCCTGCTACTTTACCCTCACAGAAAGAGCCACCCTGTACTTATCGAATAGGAGGCTGAATGTAAGCCACCGTTGGTCTTGACATTTTTCAGAAACGAGAAATTGAGATTTTAGGTTATCACAGTGTTGGTGTTAAAATTCAGGTGAATTGATTAAAGACATTTCGAAGGAAGGTGAAGAGGGTACATGCCTTCGAAATGCAAATAAGTAACCCTGCTACTCAGCCGAACAACCCAGAAGACCTGAATGCTCAAGAGAAAAATTTCGTGCTGCTGAGGGAATCGCGTGCCACATTGTCGAGCCCTAGCCCTATCCCTGTACCGACTTCGCAATCGTGGCTCTTACTGACAGATTTTCAAGGCCACTGCATCTCCTGTCTCTAAAGGTAAATCAGTCCCTATACAGGCCTAGACAGGCCCTTAGGGCTCCAGAAGGTTGAGGCTTCCAGAATTTCCAGACAATCGGCACATAAAGGTGGCAAGTGTGTCAGCTCTATGCACCGGCCGTCTTTACCTCCCAGGAAATACCCCTGGTCGACCCCAGGGCCATAGTGCGGCTGGAAGGATTAAGTCGATGAAGAATCCCAATGACTCCATCGGGAATCGAACCCGCGATCTTCATTGCTGTGTCTGTACCCATCATAATGTCTAGTGTACGGATAAAGGTTAAAATCAGGACGCTGATTTTTATAATAATGTTGTAGTTTATTTTTTACATATTTTACAATTGCTTGATGTTTTCATCGTCATGAAGCAGTACAGTCACGCCCATTGCATGTTATGATTGATTTCTTGAATTTACATAGTAAACTTCACACCTGTCTGTCACATTCCAAAGCCAAAAATGTCTCATTGACCCAGCAACAGGATTGATCTTGCCATAATTACGGCACAGTTTCAGACAAACAGAGTGAAGATGTCCTCGGGAGTGTTAACGATCCGGATGTCGTGACAGGCCAATCATCTTCATGGGGTAGGGCGAGTGGGTTCACTTCCGGCGGGCTGACACTCGTGGCTGGTAGCCGTTCTCGTTGGCAACGAACTCTACCGTGACGTCCTTGCCGTCAGGCGCTTTGTAAGTGTACTTGCCCTTAACCTCCAAGGCTTCGTTGTCGGTTCCAACGTTCTTAAGGACGCCTTCTTCATTACGGGATATACCGTCACTTGTCTGGAATCTGAAATACGGACAGTTTGCATTAAAATTCTGAATATACTTCTTGTTATTTCTCTGAGCAAGGATGTAACAAGATGGCTGAAGGAAAGTAGTTTTGTAGCACATTTAACTCTTTAACCTCAAGTTCTTTAAACTGTTAACCAGTGGTAGCACCAGCCTTCTTCTTCTTCTTCTTCTTCTTCTTCCAATGGCTCGACAGCCCCTTGGGCTTCACAATCACAAACATTAGACACACCACACTCGGTAGGACTCCTCTGGACGAGTGACCAGCCCGTCTCAGAGACCTCTACCTGACAACACACAACACTCACAACAGACAGACATCCATGCCTCCGGTGAGATTCGAACCCACGATCCCAGTAAGCGAACGGCCGCAGACCCATGCCTTAGACCGCACGGCCATTGGGATCGGCGGTAGCACCAGTCTACAGAGGCAAAATATCAGTTTTGGTAATATCTGATATGATTGCTTGTCTGAATGAAACTTTTTCAACCGACATGATTATGTGTGCTGATTTGGAGGGTGTTTGTTAATGATGAATTTGGAAGGTTGTGAAATGAAGCGTTCATGGTCTTTCAAGGTACCAACCGAAGTTAAGTCTATGTGGTCTAGACTACCGAGGAATCGGAATTCGGTTTCCGGCAGGGTCAAGATGGTTTCTTCGTCTGCAAAGCATTCAGACCGGTTCTGGGTTCACCCAGCATCCTATTCGGTGAGTAATGGGTGCTCTTTCCTTTGTGTAAAAAGGGCGGGGCCTCAAACTGACACCTCAGTTAGTGCTAAGGTTAAGAATGCATGGAGCCCAACCCCCCATCCCCATACCACAGGCGTCTATGAGCAAGCACAAGAAAAACTTTACTTTTTTATGTTATCTGAACCTTCATAAAAACGACGGAAAAAAATTACGAAAAACGGCAATTGACCTCCAAATTGAAATCTGAACATGCTTATGCGTCTCGTCTGTATCCTCAAAAATTTAATATTTGACTCAAATTTACCCATTTTTTTTCGTCTTATTCGCTTCAAATACTAAGACACCCTTTCTGAAATTATGTTGATAAAGGTTCGCTATGGACTTAGAAAATGTGCTGAATGAAAAATTACTGTTCAAATTTCGTGTCGTGAAATTAAACCGAAATATATTTAAGATTCAGTTCGTACCACACAGTAAACACACTGCAATTCCGTTGTAAAGACAGCCGTTATTGCTGTATAGGGATATACTCGCATGAAGATGCTGTGTGGACAGAATGCAGACATTTTGAATGTTAACTTTGGGCAGTATCGTAACTAGCTGTGGTATTAGGTGTTAAAGAATCTGTAAACCTATTTTTTTCTCTTGTATCAATGAAATTATTACAGCTGGGATGTTACTATTTACCGCCACGGTAACCTAAAATCTCACGGGGATATGATTTTCATTACGAAACTCCTAAACTTAAGTAATTTATGTAATAAAGGCCTCCCGTACTCACAATTATTGTTAGGCGGCGCACTACCCGGTGCCTAGGGGTATAGCTGGTCCACCCTATCTCGGGGGTTCAAATACGCAGACCTGGTTCTCCAGGTTAGGGGTTGGGCGAGGGGCTGACAACCTAACTAACTCCATAATGCAGAGTCCTTCTTGAGAAGCTAACAAGCCCTCAGCTATCAAGAAATTCCCCGCGTTTTATGGAACCCGAAGGTTCATTACCGCATTCACAAGAGCCCCGCCACCTGTCCCTATCCTGAGCCATGTAAATCCAGTCCCCCCCCCCCCATCTCACTTCTTGAAGATCCATTTTAATATTATCCTCCCATCTACGCCTGGGTCTTCCAAGTGGTCTCCTTCCCTCAGGTCTCCCCACCAAAATCCTGTATGCACCTCTCCCCTGTCCCATACGTGCTACAAGCCCCGCCCACCTCATTCTTCTTAGTTTGATCATCCGAATAATACAGCGTGTTTCATAAGTCCATCCGGGATTTAGAGGCTTGGCCGTGCAGTAGCAAACCCACATATAAGAGATAAAAGCATGCCAACGGATAGAGGAAATATAAAAGTTTTTTTTCGTGACAGATGCGATGGCGTAGTTACCCGTTTCTCCGCTAGGAGGCAGTGGTGTGCAAACATGGCGTTTTCAGGTGAACAGAAAGCTTTTTGTGTCCTGCAATTTGCTAAAACCCAGTCAATTGTAACAGTGCAACGTGGTTTTCGAACCAAGTATCGTACAGAACCACCAACGGACCAAACAGTAAGAGACTGGTATAGAAAATTCGAGGAAACTGGCTGTTTGTGTGTCGCAAAACGAACAGGTAGGCCGGGAGCAGGCAGGAGCTAGATTACAGGATTGACGTCTGTCGAGTCACCAAAGGGGGACATATTGAACATTTGTAAGGTAGGTTCAAAACTTGGATATGTACTCTTTTCACTGACATGCTCTCATCCCCCGTGTGTGATTTGGCTCCTGAGCTACAGACCTCCGAAATCCCGGAGGGATTTATGAAACACTCTGTATTTGGTGATGAGTACAGATCATTAAGTTCCTCGCTATGTAGTCTTCTCCACTCCCCTGTTACCTTGTCCCTCTTACGCACAAATATCCTCCTCAGCACCCTATTCTCGAACACGCCGTAAAATATCACATGTCTCGAACTTTGAAGATCGGGAGGCCAAGTCTCGATATTGGGCTGTGGCACCATAGACGAAGACAAAGAAGAAGGAGGAGAAGACGAAGTTCATAGAAGATGATGATGGAGGAGGAAAAGGAGGAGATGGATGAGGAGAACGAGAGGGAGAAGCGTTCACGTAATAAAGGCCAGTTGCACCCATGGGCGGTGCTCGAACATGTAATAAACAGTTTTCTCGGTAGAGTGCTCTCAAGCAGTGTTTATATTGACCCAGCAGAAGAAAAGAGAAACGCTGGTTTCTTGCGGAAATGTGACTGTCTGTTTGTATCTGTCATGCACGTACAGCCGCGCAAATTGCGTCATATCTCGCCAGATGTAAGCGAAAAGTGTTAAATCGTTGTGACACCAATGTTTGCGTGAAGCCATGACGCAATACAGAAGACGTTTTTACTTTCATGCAACGCGGCAGCACAAGTCACTGCTCAATGCCGAGAAGCAGACACTGTGATGGCGATCGTGTTGTTGTCTTCCGGTGCTTTGAGGTCTGATAGTCGTGCAAATTATGTACACGATGTTCATGCATAATATATGTATACGTATATATACGTAATATATGCATACGAACGTAAAGCAATCTCATTACAGGCCTGGACAGACCCTTAGGGTTCTAGGAGGTTGAGGCTCCCAGATTTCTAGACAATCGGCACATGAAGGTGGTAAGGTTGTCAGTCCTACGCACCGGCCGACAGGAAATATTCCTGGTGCTGATTTCTGTTAGAGGCTGAGTCGACCCCAGGGCCATAGTACAACCGAAAGGATTATGTCAATGAAAAATTCCAGTGACCGCATTGGGGATCGAACCCGCAACCTTCCGGCTTGTAGCGCAGAGCCTCAACCAGATGCGTCACCCCGTGCCCCGTGCATACGAAGGATGTTCACATAATGAGGAGCTTCATGGTTTGTACTCCTCACCAAGTACCGTAAACCCATTTTTCAATTTGACATTCGCCACATCCCCTAATTCGCGATATTTGAAATATCTACCTATGTTACCTATTTCATTTGATATTTCTTTTTTGTTTTGATTCCATTTTTGTTTATTGTCTTTTAGCAGTATTTGTTTTACTTGCTAGTCTATATTTATTTGGCCCGAATACAGTATTTTGTATTTTTATTTGTTTTAATGGGGGCACGCGGTAGCGCAGTTGGTTGCTACAAGTCGGACGGTCGCGGTTTCGATTCCCGATGGTGTCATTGGTATTTTTCATTCACATAATGCTTCCGGCTGCACTATGGCCCTGGATCGACTCAGCCTCTAATAGAAATGGGTACCAGTAATATTTCGTGGGGGGGGGGGGGGGGGGGGGGAAAGGCGGCCTGTGCGTAGGGCTGACAACCTTACCACCTTCATGTGCAGATTGTCTTGAAATCTGGGAGACTTCACCTCTTGGAACCCTCAGAGCCTGTCGAGGCTTGTACAGGGATTGCTTTAGCTTTGTTTGTTTTAATGAACGGTTGACTTTAAAAAATGTGGCGCCATATTTCAATTATTGTTACTGTAAATGTTGTCGTCATTTTGTCCTAAATTTCTTTTAGTGTTTTAATTCCATCGAAAGCGATGTAGCTGCAAATTGTTGTATAGCTAATAAACGTTCACGACACCCTTGTCTGGCAAATACGCAAGGGTGCTTTTAACGAGCCTTTTTTGGAGGTGGGGTGTGGGGGTTGATTGGTGATGTCACACTGGTTACCCGCCGACGCAAAAGCTGAGCGAGATAAAGCAGTGCACCAACAACCAGACGTGTTTCTCTTCATTTGTGACGTCGCTCAGTTACTTGTCGAGCTGGAGGAGAAGGCTTTGCTGTTATGAGTGAGTAGGGGCGGAAGAGCGGATCGTGTTGCGCAGCAAGTTTCTGTGCTAAGAGGATCTTGCCGCCCTGATCAACGAGGATGAGGGCGTGGCGATGTTTTTACGATGTCGACTTGGTTCACAACTGTTGGCCACTTTCCTCCGCCGAGTTTCTAGACAACTGTATCTCCAGTTTTTGCGCACGAGGGAAATTAGTGTGATGTCAGCTTCACACTCCGACCTCTTTACACACTAGAAAAGAACACCGGGTGCCCATTGAATAAGCGACTGGATGGGTCACAGAGCCGGTCTGGACACTTCAGGTGATGCACCAGTTGCTGCCGCGCAGAATCGAGCCCCAGTTCTACGGTTGTCCAGCCCTTAACCTAGCCACTTTGCCGACAAGTCATCCCGGCTCCCAGACATTTGTTACATGTTTACCTCGGAAAGTTTGTATACTGCAGCATACATTTATACAGACGCACGCAGAATCCCAGTAGAACTTAAAAGTACAGCGCTAGCCGTAACAGACTGATTCAACTGAATTTGACATTTAATACATCCACCAGTTTATGCTCTTAATAAAATACATTCAGAAGCAAGTATAATACTCCTACGTGTTTCGGCACCGAGGTGCCATCGTCAGGGAGTTATTCAGAACAAAGGAGTATACCACACCGCCCGACACGACACACTTCACACGCTGCATCAGCACGAGATCTCTTCGGATCGTGTAAGATCGAGACAGATGTTTGTGTACATGCAGCAACAGAGTGTGAACAACTGCGAACTTACACCTGTAACGACTCATGTCACAACATCGTAGTTTCATGATTGGTAACTCTGTGTATTTCAGAATTTTAATATTTCAATCATTCCAATAAGGGCGACGTAATACCAATACTGGCGTTTGGTCTTGTACTCCTTTGTTCTGAATAACTCCCTGATGATGGCACCCCGGTGCCGAAACATGTAGGAGTTTTGTACTTCTAAATGTATTTTATTAAGTGCATATGTTGGGTGATGTATTAACTGTAAGAATATGCACGGTATGAATAACATAAAACTTTGGGATCTGCGCTCTTCTGGGATATTACGCAGCGTATAGTGGTAGTTCTGTACCGACGTTTCGGGACAACCTATCAGTCCCATCTTCAAGGGTCAAGAAGTCCAAGGAGAAAAAAAAAATTGACGTATTGATTACTGGAACATAACTTCAGCATCGTCAGCTTGTAGAACTGTCAGTCAGCAATAAACAAACCAGTCTAGCCAAGAAAGGTCAGCAGTCGAAGACCCTTGCTCAATTGAACGATTCCTGCATATGGAACATGTAGTTGGATCATACAGACTGTCATAAATTTTAACTGGGAGCGAGCTTATGGTAATGGGTTTGTCCTCCTGCCAGAAGTCCTTGACGGGTATGTTGGGGGAGTGTGTGTGTGTGGGGGGGGGGGGGGGAGGTGTCATCTGACACCCATTTTATAAAAAAAAAAAAACGTAGGTTGCATGGTGGTCTGGTGATTGAACCCAGAGAGGCTGTGATCGCATTGGCTGATGGTTAAACCCGTTTATAGGTTATGCCTGCACCGGTATCATTTCAGGCATACAAGACTTAAAAATTTACACATGTGCACAGATGTTGTGTGGCCTAGCTGCATGTCACCCATAATTGCAACACTTCTGAGCAAGGTGGAGATCACCTCCACTAACTTACTGGAAGTTGTATCCTTCCACTCCAACGTCATTGCTGTAAGCTGTGATCTGGGCATCTTTAGGAGACTGGGGTGTGGCTGCAGTAGCGGCCAAAATGGCGAAGAACACCAGAAGCTGTGAAGGAAAATAGAAAAGTTAGGTTTAGTATTTACTACCCTATATAATTCTTACCGGATCGTGCTATTGCTAGACAAAACTTTTGATTTACGGTATTTTCTTCAAAGACTTGGTCCTGAACGGCAAGCAACAAACATTTATTGAAAGAATTTGCAAATATAATGTTGATAATATGAATTATAGAAGATTGCCGTTGCTGAATACTTGTTGTCTGATTTATGTGCTGAATCACGCGGTTACACGCTGGCTTTCTCACCCGGGACCTCGGGTTTAATCCCGGGTTACGGTATGTCAGATTCGTGGTGGACGCAGTGACAATGGCGCAGGTTTCTGCCCGCGTTCCTTCGGTTTTCCTCAGCTAATCACCATTCCACCATTGACCCATGCCCATCTGTCAACGTACGATGGCCCTTACCAGGCATCATGTGATCAAATCCACTGTCTTTAAGTATGGGGCTTCATATCTTGACTGGCACATTGCTAATTACTGAATAAGGAAGCTCCTGCATTAAATGACGTGACTTAAAACAATCTTGTAAATTGTTTTAAAGTGACGGTGTGATATCTTTTGTCTTGGAGTCCTGATAATTCGGGCCGAATAACGCGATCGAGTGGCTCGTATGTGGAAGATCACAGGTTCAAATCTCGGCTAACGTGAGTGAAATTTTTCTTGATACTCCTCAGTGCCTTGATGCAAATGTCGCGATAGCACATCAAATTATGACATGACCTTCCCTTTCCTCGCCGTGTATGTTTTGTACTAAAGCTAACGGCACTCCGCAACTTGCCGTGAACACACAGAGAGGTAATACTCATTAACCTCAGTACTACATGGGGGTGGTGCGTGTAAAACGCCATTCTTTTTTTAATTAACATTCACTCATTCAACCAACGCAATGCACTATTATAAATAATTTTTTCACTATACCCTACACATGTTTCGGCCTTAATTTGGCCATCATCAGGGGTAACTTTGCTAAATTTTTAATTTATTTATTGAAGATTACAATTTACAGTATTTACAGTATACAAGGAAAAAATTACAAAAATTGTTCCGATCACCAATTTAACTAAAATGAGTACATGGACCGAAAGTTATAAATAGGGGAAAATAAAATAGTATTAGTGAAAAATACTAAAAAAAAACAATGCCTGATGGTGAGCTGGTTTACAGTAGTTTATGTTTGGTCGTTTGTGTTTGTAGATTTTATATGCAGAGTTCTTTTTTCCGTTTGTGATGAAGGGCCCCGCAGCAGATGCTACGGACGCACCACAGCCTTAAGGCTTTTTGTGCAACCCCAATGATGATGAAGATGAGCAGTTTCTTTACCAAGTTTTACAATTAATGGAGCACCAGTGGAATGAAATCGACAGGGGAAAACCGACAACTCGGAGAAAAACCTGTCCCAGTGCCACTTTGTCCACCACAAATCTCACATGGACATATGCAGAGTTTAGGTCGGCTAGTGTATAATTACCTATTGGACCAGAGGGTTAGGATGAAAAGGCCAATCTCCTCCCGCTTTGCCCCCGGGAAAAAGCCCCGGTACCCATTGTACAGGAGGCCGGGTGGATTCCAGCGTCGGTCTGGACGGGTGTATGGAAGAGAAACTCTCCTACCTACACCGGGGTTCGAACCTCGAACCGTCCAGCTGCAGGGAGTCGCTCTACCGACTACGCAATCCTGGCCGCTTATTATAAACTAAATCACCGTGCAATTCGGCCGTTGTCACGTGGACTGCAGTGCATCTTGGGCACCTGCAGCTACAGTTGGTGATATTGTGCCTCGTAACTGTTAAAATGACCTCAGATTTAAGGAATATGTTGTGAGGTTTACGTAACTGTTAAAATGACCTCAGATTTAAGGAATATGTTGTGAGGTTTACGTAACTGTTAAAATGACCTCAGATTTAAGGAATATGCTGTGAGGTTTACGTAACTGTTAAAATGACCTCAGATTTAAGGAATATGCTGTGAGGTTTACGTAACTGTTAAAATGACCTCAGATTTAAGGAATATGCTGTGAGGTTTACGTAACTGTTAAAATGACCTCAGATTTAAGGAACATGCTGTGAGGTTTACGTAACTGTTAAAATGACCTCAGATTTAAGGAATATGCTGTGAGGTTTACGTAACTGTTAAAATGACCTCAGATTTAAGGAATATGCTGTGAGGTTTACGTAACTGTTAAAATGACCTCAGATTTAAGGAATATGCTGTGAGGTTTACGTAACTGTTAAAATGACCTCAGATTTAAGGAATATGCTGTGAGGTTTACGTAACTGTTAAAATGACCTCAGATTTAAGGAATATGCTGTGAGGTTTACGTAACTGTTAAAATGACCTCAGATTTAAGGAATATGCTGTGAGGTTTACGTAACTGTTAAAATGACATCAGATTTAAGGAATATGCTGTGAGGTTTACGTAACTGTTAAAATGACCTCAGATTTAAGGAACATGCTGTGAGGTTTACGTAACTGTTAAAATGGCCTCAGATTTAAGGAATATGCTGTGAGGTTTACGTAACTGTTAAAATGACCTCAGATTTAAGGAACATGCTGTGAGGTTTACGTAACTGTTAAAATGACCTCAGATTTAAGGAATATGCTGTGAGGTTTACGTAACTGTTAAAATGACCTCAGATTTAAGGAATAAACGGAGAACAAAAGACGATGAACGGGAATGATTGCCGACCCGACCGAAGAGGTCGGTGTGGTTTTAGTATTCTAGGCTGGTATCACAAGATGGAAGTAGTGTGTGCCGCCGAAACACTGACAACCATAAACTTAATATTACTCATTCCGTACATTTTCTTTATATATTTATAGTCTGACAAATGTACACTTTATTCACATTAATTATGTAACACGGACCGTGTTACATAATTAATGTGAATAAAGTGTACATTTGTCAGACTATAAATATACTGATAACCATCTACCAGACCACACGATGTCACATCTCAGAATACCGCATTACTAATACATGAGACCCTCCAAATCACATGCAATATGAACAATTTTATGCTCACTGCTAGCTATATATATATATATGCCACCAGCCGTAACAGTTAAACACTCCGTATTTCGTCCACGCAGTCATATTTTTTGTTCTATAGATTCTCATAATCATGAATTACAGTCTAACCCGGTTATAACGACATCGGTTTATACGACACCTCGTCTACAGCGTCAGATATTCTGTGGTGCCAATTAATTCCTCACTGTTAACCATAACAATATACTCCTCGGTTATAACAACACTCGTTTATAACGACAAAAAATATTCAGTCCCTTACATGACGTTATAACCGGGTTCGACTGTATTTACATATGCAGCGTTAACCGGTTGTTGCGTATGACGAAGTTGGATTGTGTTATATTGAGAGGGAGGATTCGTCTTTATGTGGATTATTTTAGGGTAAATTCTTTCTTGAAAGGGTTACAATGACGTAAAGATACTGAACACGCGATCCGATTACTGTCTTGACGTGGCAATGTCTTCTTCGGTTCCATCAGAATGTCTCCTGTCTTACGGGGACCAGGACACTCGTACACGAACATCCGTGTCTGCTTGACAAGGCTGAGGGTGCGATTTACATTCTGTCCTGAAGATAGGTTAATAGTAAACATGATGGTGGCTGCTGGTGTACTGAGTCCTGAAAATGGATGGCGGCGGAGAGTGGCGGAGTCAGGAACTTCATGCTACTTCGGAGACAAGTACAAGCTCATTTCCATGTTAGGGTAATTTTGAACTGCTCGTGCGGCGAATGTGGCCTGATCTTGGCCACCACAGTCTCCTGACATCGTTAATTTTTTAAGGATCATGCATGTGGCTGTCTTTTTACACGCGTTCCCATTAGCTTCGTCATGCCTGTCCGAATGGGACACCTCGAATCCCACTGGACAGATTTTCCTGAAATTTTATATTCGATACTTTAAACATCAGACCTAAGTACGTTTTGTCTTCTTGACAGTGACACGTGTAGCTGAAGAATACAAAAGAAACTCGTTGTTGGGTTTCCGTGGCAATAATGGTTAGCGAAGGCGCCAGCAGTGTTTCTATCTGCGTAAATGTCCTATCCTGTAATATACTTTTTTCGTTTCGCTGCAAAATGGCTTGACTGATACCTGCTTTGAGAGCAAATATGCGAGCGCGCCATGATGTGAGGTTATACGTGAATTATATAGCAGCCCTGAAATGTACAGTGTGCTGTCACCGAAAATATTTGTACCGGCGTTTTTGCATGGAGACATAGAAGTTTCTTTGTGCGTTCAGGTGGACTGCGGACGTCCTGAACACGTTCTGAACTAACGCCACCTCCAGTAGAGGACGTCCTGAACACGTTCTGAACTAACGCCACCTCCAGTAGAGGACGTACTGAACACTTTCTGAACTAATGCAACCTCCAGTAGAGGACGTCCTGAACACGTTCTGAACTAACGCCACCTCCAGTAGAGGACGTACTGAACACGTTCTGAACTAACGCCACCTCCAGTAGAGGACGTCCTGAACACGTTCTGAACTAACGCCACCTCCAGTAGAGGACGTCCTGAACACGTTCTGAACTAACGCCACCTCCAGTAGAGGACGTCCTGAACACTTTCTGAACTAACGCCACCTCCAGTAGAGGACGTACTGAACACGTTCTGAACTAACGCCACCTCCAGTAGAGGACGTCCTGAACACGTTCTGAACTAACGCCACCTCCAGTAGAGGACGTAATGAACACGTTCTGAACTAACGCCACCTCCAGTAGAGGACGTACTGAACACGTTCTGAACTAACGCCACCTCCAGTAGAGGACGTACTGAATACTTTCTGAACTAACGCCACCTCCAGTAGAGGACGTACTGAACACGTTCTGAACTAACGCCACCTCCAGTAGAGGACGTACTGAACACTTTCTGAACTAACGCCACCTCCAGTAGAGGACGTACTGAACACGTTCTGAACTAATGCAACCTCCAGTAGAGGACGTACTGAATACTTTCTGAACTAACGCCACCTCCAGTAGAGGACGTATTGAACACGTTCTGAACTAACGCCACCTCCAGTAGAGGACGTCCTGAACACGTTCTGAACTAACGCCACCTCCAGTAGAGGACGTACTGAACACGTTCTGAACTAACGCCACCTCCAGTAGAGGACGTACTGAACACGTTCTGAACTAACGTCACCTCCAGTAAAGGACGTCCTGAACACGTTCTGAACTAACGCCACCTCCAGTAGAGGACGTACTGAACACGTTCTGAACTAACGTCACCTCCAGTAGAGGACGTCCTGAACACGTTCTGAACTAACGTCACCTCCAATAAAGGACGTCCTGAACACGTTCTGAACTAACGCCACCTCCAGTAGAGGACGTACTGAACACGTTCTGAACTAACGTCACCTCCAGTAGAGGACGTCCTGAACACGTTCTGAACTAACGTCACCTCCAGTAGAGGACGTCCTGAACACGTTCTGAACTAACGCCACCTCGTGTTGAACATCCACAACACAACTCCAGAACTTCTTGTAAATAATAGTGGTTTTACTGTTTTGAATGCCGTTGTTTAAATGAAAGTTATTTACAGTATAATGTAGTCATTCCTTTCATTAGGGTCCTGTATACCATTATGACACACTGCTCTCCGTGGAAAGTGGATTTTACAAAATACGTACATAGCGAGAACAGTTCCAGATAGGAGGGTAATGTGATTCCATCACAACCACAACTAATGTGTCAGTGCTAAGTTTGACTTAGATTTTAATGAATTGTCCATCGTAAACCTTCAGAAGCGGGATGTTTTTCGCGATGATAGGGAGGCATTTTGGGAGAAAGTACAGACAAATATGTACGGAAATGAATTTAATAGTTTTGTAGTCAAAAACAATATCACAAAACGTGACCTCTTTACAGGCAAGTTCTATCAATTTTCTGTATTAAACGCAATTGCCGTTTGTTGCATGCCTCTTCCTTTATCTGTTTGTAGCTGTCTCGTTTATTATTTGAAAGGTAACTGACGTAAATGGAAAGGAAAAGCAGATTGCGTTACTTATGGCCTCTAAACACATCATCAGTGTTGTCGCCGCACACCATAATTATAATAGCATCTTCCTAGCACCGTTAAAGGACGTGTAATTTCTGTCACGTTCCTCAGCATGTTTCATAACCACGCCACTTGAGGCAGGAGTGTAGCATGGATAATAAAGCGAATTCAGTGTTTGGAAAGAAAATTAGTGTCAGTTATATTGAATGTAACAGCACGTGCGTAGATAGTCACGTCTTAAGCTAGTTTAGAAATGTTTGGATGACTAATTGAGAAAAATATTTACTTAGCACAGTTTGATGCCACTGCATTTCTTGGCTACTGACGGTACAATCGATTATTACCATGGAGAGGTTTTATTACGTCATTAAACACACCAAAGGTTACATGACATTCAGTTTCAGTACTCTTTAAGATAAACTAAAGACAAAACAGGAAGCGTTATAGTAACTTTCGTGTACAGTTCTGAAGTGAAGCTTTTACTATAGGTACATTATTTTATCTAGCAAATATTGGTTGTCATTTCCTGTCGGCTCCTTTATCGCACTGACGTATCCCACACGCACGGCGGAGTATCAGCGGAAATTGACACAGGATAGCTGTCAGTTAAAATAAGAACTCTATGTTTCCCACGCTTCAAAACAAATTATGGTGGCAGAAGTGAATCTTTCATAAAGGCTTTATATACGTCTTTGGAAATGGCTGAATGCACGAAAGCGATCACTGGAAATGGAATACAAAAGCAGAAGTACCTGTTCTTCGACCGGATTATGGCTGCTTCCATTGTCAGTAACAAAATATACAGGCGCAGTAGGCTAAAACTTAACAGAAGGCGTAAGAATCAAATTAAGAAATTGAACTTTTATCGTGAAACATAAAAATAAAGAAAAATTTGTAAATGATTTTGGAACAGCGTTCAGAACATCTACCGCAGTGCCTGGGCTGACGTTATGATATCTCGTGCTTCCTGTGAGGCCCGCGATAGGAAACAAGCAGGAATTTTCGAACCTGTGCTTTCTTAAAGTAAGGCATCGGCACATGTGGGGACTACGTTTAGGGTTGGCATTGTTGAAAGCCAGAGTTCTGTGTCTGGAAGGTCCTTAGACCCACAAATTCGATCAAGGTTCTCCGTGGTTTTACGGGGCCGTAGAGCAAGTTCTGTGTTGGTATCAAATTTCACGTGTCACTGCATAATCCTCATGCAACGCACCAAACTTTATCAAAATTCGGCCATGAAACATCTTCCTAACACAAATAGCGAAATTGTACAGAGACACAATAACTGTTCAAATTCATTCTTCTGCTGCAGACTCAAAATTTGACTTCCCATTATTTTAACTTCTTCATTTCCTAAAGATTTACTTTTACTTCAACCTACCTTCACCAGAAGGACGAGCGGGTAATTCCTGTGAAAACTCACCCCCAAAGAAATTTTCTGTGACCTTTCCAATAACACTCGTAAAGTCTGTGTGTCTCACTACGCCTTCCTCCACTTTATTACTCTACGTTTCGTGCTGTACATTTGTATATGCAGTACATACCACATTAGCCGATCCCAGTGGCCGTGCGGTCTAAGGCGTAGGTCTGCGGCCGCTCGCTTACTAGGATCGTGGGTTCGAATCCCACCGGGGGCATGGATGTCTGTCTGTTGTGAGTGTTGTGTGTTGTCAGGTAGAGGTTTCTGCGACGGGCTGGTCCCTCGTCCAGAGGAGTCCTACCGAGTGTGGTGTGTCTAAAAAGTGTGATCGTGAAGCGTCGAAAAATGACGAGGACTAGGCCCCCTCAGGGCTGTTGAGCCATAGAGAAGGGACATACCCCATTAAGGTCTTAGTTGCTCATTCGAAAGTACTTCACAAATTTAAATATTTAAATGTGAAAGTAATAATTATAGAAGTTTTCAGGTTTTAACGATAGCCGTTGCTCAAATGATGGTTTTCTGTGTTTTTACATGCCGTAGGATAATACGTTTATCCAGACGTTTCGGAGGAACGTGCTGCTTCCATTTTCAGGGTGACTGAATTTGGTTCAGGTGGAACAAATTCATTATAGCACAAGGTGCAAAAACCTAGAATATTATAATTTGGGGAAAATATGATTCTTACAGGAAATGGTCACACCTAATTTGACAATAGAGGGCCTGCTTGTTCAATATGCGATCTTACTGGAAGATGTTGGGTCTATTTGGATAATATAGGATCGAATTGGGTAATATAGGGCCTAAATGCAAAATATGGGTTTTAATTGGACAATATAAGGCCTGGTTTAACAGTGTGTGGCCTAACTGGACAATACAGGACCTAATTTATACTCATAACTGTGAAAATACTTTTGATCAAACTGAAATATTATGTTCAGACGTTAATATTTACACAAATAGCAAAACAAATGAACCATTACACGCAACATTAGAACACGCGTCGATGGAATAAAGCCGTTAACATATCTCAGACCTCTCTCAGCAGAGGTCGACACTGAATTGCAAATTGAAACATAAGCACCTTTCACCGCCGTGTATGGCTGCCATCTTGTGGTTTGTTTGTAACTGCTGACAAATATGACTGGTACATACTGACAGAATTACGACAGATTCCCGGGAGTAAAGCCACCGGGTCAAAATCTCACCACCCACCTCAACCTGGCGCCAAGGCTAAGAATGTGTGGAGCTATACCTCCACTCTCCCATATCTTCATGGCGTGGTACTTATTAAGCGCAGGAATAAATTGCAGATAGTCTTAGGCTTTCGTATGTGACCTTGTGTTTTAGTGAGATTTGAAATATTCTTAATCTCGGCACTAAGTGGAGGTTAGTGGTCAACTTCACGCGCCGGCCGCCTAACCCAAGTATCGCGGTACCCATCGAATAAGAGGCTGGGCGGGCTCCGGATTCGCTGTGGACGTTCTGGAGAAGGAAAAAAAATCTTGTCCCATTTGGGAGTCGAACCCCAGTATGCCCAGTCCGTAGCCTAGTCGATGTATCAACTGCGTCATCCCAGCTACAAACTTTACTTATATATATATCCTGATTATCAATATAACTCCGATCCAGAAATTGATAACATCTCTTTATTTCGGATCACCTTATTGCCTGAGGATGAAAACATGTAGTTTCCGAAACGCCGTGTTTTATTCGCAATGCTTGACGCTGGACAAAGTCCAGGAGCCAATTAGTGTAATTCTAAGTGTAATGCACCGTCGTTAAGAACCGTTCAGAACTGAGTCAGGCCTTACGAGTACTTGTAGCAGTTAGAAGAAGCGAGCGACAGTCACTTACCAGTTTCATGTTTCAAGATGAGGATGCACTCGGACTCGAGATGAGAAGGATGCTGTAACAAGATGAGCAGCCGCGTTTTATATGATCAGCTTCTAGGGGCAATTAACTCCCACCTTCGCCAAAATGTCTTCGGCAATCCTACTTCTGTACTCCCCTCTACATGTTAACCTTTACATATTCACTCTGTCCCTCCCTAAGTACATACGAGATTGTCCAAAATTCCTTGAAGCCTGAGTTCTTAGTCTGATAAGGTTAACTGGTGAAAACGACAGCTTGTGTCTTCCGTAATAGGCATGCGTGTTTGTTGATTTTTGTGTAAAAGAATTTAACTATTACAACTTAGCTGTTAAGTGACTCGAGACGAGTACGTTTGTTACGGAGGGTTACGGACTAGACGACCGAGGCATTTGGGTGTGATTTTCGGCAGGGAAAAGAAATTTTCTTTGGAGAAGAAAACTGCGTGTCAGATTATGTTAATGCTCGTCACCGGAATGTGGGATGAGATCATGAGTTGAAGGTGGCTAATGGATCGTAGGAAATGCGGCAACGTTCAGGCACTTCGGAATGACTGTAACAAACAGAACCGCATTCACGAAAAATTAAGAGGAAATTGCAGTAGGGAATGCTTGCTAGGTTTCGGTTCGGAGTGTTTTGTCTCCTCTCTACTGTTTAAGAAGTTAAAGGTTAAAAGAACACACACATGTAAGGTATGATATTAAAACCAACAAATGCTCGTGAGTGCCTGAAAGTGTATTATATACACTGTACACTTCCTACATGTTTCGGCCACTCATGTGGCCATCTTCAGCGAGATGCATTACAAAGGATATATACATCGAAATAGTATAATATTATGTTATAATATTTCGATGTATACAGGGCATACACAAAAGAATGGTCCGGTTATAATAGTGTTCACTATTAAAACCGCACCATTCTTTTGTGTATGCCCTGTATACATCGAAATATTATAATATTATGTTATAATATTTCGATGTAAACAGGGCATACACAAAAGAATGGTGCGGTTATAATAGTGTTCACTATTAAAACCGCACCATTCTTTTGTGTATGCCCTGTATATCCTCTGTAATGCACCTCCCTGAAGATGGCCACATGAGTGGCCGAAACATGTAGGAAGTGTACAGTGTATATAATACACTTTCAAACATTCGTTGGTTTTAATATCATACGTTATTGCTCAATGCACGGTTATGGGTCATTTAAAATTTAAAACACACAGATGTGTTTATCTGTAGTTTTGTATGGGTGTGATACGTCGTCTGTCTGACACCGAGGTTATCACAAATATTGAGGATATACCAGAAGAGGATGCTGAGGGGGATATTATGAGACATGCAGTGATATGAGGCTGAAGAAAAATTGATTATTAGGAGCTTCATAATGGGCACTGCACCTCAGACGTTATTAGGACAATACAAGCAAAGGGTGTGAGACGGGCCAGACAGTTGGCACGCGTGGGATAGATGAGAGATGCGTAGCACTTTCTGTTCATGAAAGCTGAAAGAAAGATAGACCATAAAGGTCCTAGGTGTAAATGGGAGGATAGTATTAAGACAGATCTTAAAAATCGGGTAGTAGACTGTGAATTGGGGTCGCGGTGGCGCAGTTGGTTGAGGCACTGCGCTACAAACCGGAACGTCGCGGGTTCGATTCCCGATGGTGTCACTGAAATTCTTCACTGACATAATCGTTTCGCTCGCACTATGGCCCTGAGGTCGACTTAGCCTCTAACAGAAATGAGTACCAGGAATCTTTCCTGGGGGGTAAAGGCGACCGGTGCGTAGGGCTGACAACCTTACCACCTTCATGTGCCGATTGTCTAAAAACCTGGGAGCCTCAACCTCCTGGAGCCCTAAGGGCCTGTCAAGGCCTGTAATGGGATTGCTTTACCTTTTTAGTAGACTGTGAATTGGATTTGTATGGCTCAGGATGTGGACCAATGGAGGACGTCTGGGATAAATCAGTAACTTACCTCCGGGATTCTTAAAAGGCGCGGAATTTGTGGAGTCGCTGAGCCACTTGTAGCTCCTCAAGAGTTCAGCTCGATACGGTTAGTTACGGAGTTAGCACCAAAATGCTTATATAGTTTAGAAATTGATTAATTACGAAATTTGTTATTTTTATTTTTGGCGGTTCCATGTTTTTAATTATCAATGTCCGTGTACAGAAGTTAATATACATAAAGTCATTATTTTATGTGACAACTATCAGTTGCCACTTACTGTGTGCTCATGTATGGTACTAACGTAGCCCAATGAGGGGACGGCCCTCATGCACGGTAAGTAGCGGCGGGGCATGAAAACGATAATTGTTGTAAAGTAATACCCCATATTTCTTTTTTTTGAAGTTGTATATACCGTGCATGATCAAGATATTATTTACTTACATACCAACGATGTTGCACATAACATTATTAGTGAAACTGTCAAACCCTACATATGTTTCGGCTCTGTCTGAGCCATCTTCAGGGGTTACTATTCTAAAGCGTCCACTAATTCCACACTCACAATTTTGGTTAGAACAAGTATCTGGGTTTCTTTGCATCCATGGATCTAGACACTGTCGCACTGTGCACACTGATGAATTTTAAGATTTGGTCTGTTGTTTGTTATAACGTTGTGGAGAGATGTTGATGGTCGGTGTCAGAGCAGACGAAGCGTGGTCCTGTGTGGGAAGTATATTCTGCAGTCCTGTGGAGTTTATTTCGGTCCATGCTGGTTAAGTTTCAAACCCAGATACTTGTTCTAACCAACATTGTGAGTGTGAAAATAGTGGACGCTTTAGAATAGTAACCCCTGAAGATGGCTCAGACAGAGTCGAAACATATGTAGGGTTTGACAATTTCACTAATATTGTTAAGTGCAACATCGTTGGTATGTAAGTAAATAATACCCCATATGTTCAAATGTAGTTCTTAATATTAAACTATTCGGTTTTACCAAGAAACATTTCATATTGTGTCATGCCGGGTTATGACATACTGTCTTCTGGTAGGCAGTCTGTCAACACACTTAATACACGGCACCACATATATTAATTTAGGTTAATTATGGCAAGGGATGTTGATGGACGAATTTATTTGTGGTTCCCCATCAGTCCATCATGACCAACATTTTAGAGGAAGGTCAGTAAGAAATGTACCAGCTTCTTGTAAATATTTCACTACACGGAAGAGCTGAGCACACATAGAAAGCATTTCATTCTGAATAATTTGTTCGAATGAGAAATCCAAATCCTTAGAGCAGTGTTGCTGAATTTTTAAGCCTTCTGGTATGCTACGCTGTGTCAATGGGTAAGTAATTTCCGACGTTTCGAAAGACCGTAGTGCTTTCATTTTCGGCGTCAAACGGTGTATGAAGATGAGGCCATAACGATCTTTCGAAACTTCGGGAACTACTTACCCAACGACTCAGCGTCACATCCCAGAAGACTTGAATCTTCAGTTTGTACGAAAGCTTGTAATCCTTCTTCACACAAAATATAGGCCCATTCTTAGCTCCAGTGCTGCAGTAATTACCGCCATGAACAATAAAATGAAAGGACATTTGACAGGGCCCTCTGTTGTTATTCTGAAAGAATATTACCTTAATCAAACTGCATACACACGTTGTGCTCTCTGTTCCGTGCACTGTCACTAACCAATTCACAACATTCAACCAACAAAATGCACAATATTACCTTAATCAAACTGCATACACACGTTGTGCTCTCTGTTCCGTGCACTGTCACTAACCAATTCACAACATTCAACCAACAAAATGCACAATATTACCTTAATCAAACTGCATACACACGTTGTGCTCTCTGTTCCGTGCACTGTCACTAACCAATTCACAACATTCAACCAACAAAATGCACAATATTACCTTAATCAAACTGCATACACACGTTGTGCTCTCTGTTCCGTGCACTGTCACTAACCAATTCACAACATTCAACCAACAAAATGCACAATATATTACCTTAATCAAACTGCATACACACGTTGTGCTGTCTGTTCCGTGCAGTGTCACTAACCAATTCACAACATTCAACCAACAAATGCACAATATTTACCTTAATCAAACTGCACACACACGTTGTGCTGTCTGTTCCGTGCACTGTCACTAACCAATTCACAACATTCAACCAACAAAATGCACAATATTACCTTAATCAAACTGCACACACAGTTGTGCTCTCTGTTCCGTGCACTGTCAATAACCAATTCACAACATTCAACCAACAAAATGCACAATATTACCTTAATCAAACTGCACACACACGTTGTGCTGTCTGTTCCGTGCACTGTCACTAACCAATTCACAACATTCAACCAACAAAATGCACAATATTACCTTAATCAAACTGCACACACACGTTGTGCTGTCTGTTCCGTGCACTGTCAATAACCAATTCACAACACTCAACCAACAAAATGCACAATATTACCTTAATCAAACTGCATACACACGTTGTGCTCTCTGTTCCGTGCACTGTCACTAACCAATTCACAACATTCAACCAACAAATGCACAATATTACCTTAATCAAACTGCATACACACGTTGTGCTGTCTGTTCCGTGCACTGTCAATAACCAATTCACAACACTCAACCAACAAATGCACAATATTACCTTAATCAAACTGCATACACACGTTGTGCTCTCTGTTCCGTGCACTGTCACTAACCAGTTCACAACATTCAACCACAAAATGCACAATATTACCTTAATCAAACTGCACACACACGTTGTGCTGTCTGTTCCGTGCACTGTCACTAACCAATTCACAACATTCAACCAACAAAATGCACAATATTACCTTAATCAAACTGCACACACACGTTGTGCTGTCTGTTCCGTGCACTGTCACTAACCAATTCACAACATTCAACCAACAAAATGCACAATATTTACCTTAATCAAACTGCACACACACGTTGTGCTGTCTGTTCCGTGCACTGTCAATAACCAATTCACAACACTCAACCAACAAAATGCACAATTTACCTTAATCAAACTGCACACACACGTTGTGCTGTCTGTTCCGTGCACTGTCACTAACCAATTCACAACATTCAACCAACAAAATGCACAATATTACCTTAATCAAACTGCACACACACGTTGTGCTGTCTGTTCCGTGCACTGTCACTAACCAATTCACAACATTCAACCAACAAAATGCACAATATTACCTTAATCAAACTGCACACACACGTTGTGCTGTCTGTTCCGTGCACTGTCAATAACCAATTCACAACATTCAACCAACAAAATGCACAATATTACCTTAATCAAACTGCATACACACGTTGTGCTCTCTGTTCCGTGCACTGTCACTAACCAATTCACAACATTCAACCAACAAAATGCACAATATTACCTTAATCAAACTGCATACACACGTTGTGCTGTCTGTTCCGTGCACTGTCACTAACCAATTCACAACATTCAACCAACAAAATGCACATATTACCTTAATCAAACTGCATACACACGTTGTGCTGTCTGTTCCGTGCACTGTCAATAACCAATTCACAACATTCAACCAACAAAATGCACAATATTACCTTAATCAAACTGCATACACACGTTGTGCTCTCTGTTCCGTGCACTGTCAATAACCAATTCACAACATTCAACCAACAAAATGCACAATATTACCTTAATCAAACTGCATACACACGTTGTGCTGTCTGTTCCGTGCACTGTCAATAACCAATTCACAACATTCAACCAACAAAATGCACAATATTACCTTAATCAAACTGCATACACACGTTGTGCTCTCTGTTCCGTGCACTGTCAATAACCAATTCACAACATTCAACCAACAAAATGCACAATATTACCTTAATCAAACTGCATACACACGTTGTGCTCTCTGTTCCGTGCACTGTCAATAACCAATTCACAACATTCAACCAACAAAATGCACAATATTACCTTAATCAAACTGCATACACACGTTGTGCTCTCTGTTCCGTGCACTGTCACTAACCAATTCACAACACTCAACCAACAAAATGCACAATATTATTCCTTAGAGATTTATATTTATAATGTCACATTGAGTGTTCTTACATGTTTCAATTCACAAGGGGTCATTATCAGGGAAATAATATTCAATATTATTTGATATTAATTCCCTGATAATGACCCCTTGTGGATTGAAACATGTAGGAATACTCAGTGTGACATTTTTCCTATGGCTCGACAGCCCTATATGGGCCTGGGCCTCCTCGTTTCGTCGAGGTTTCATGGTCACACACATTAGACACACCACAGTCGGTAGGACTCCTCTGGACGAGGGACCAGCTCGTCGCAGAGACCTCTACCTGACAACACACAACACTCACAACAGACAGACATCCATGCCTCCGGTGGGATTCGAACCCACGATCCTAGTAAGCGAGCGGCCAAAGACCCATGCCTTATCAGAAAGATAACGTCTGAAATAAAGTTGCAGGAACACAGAAAAAATCACGGTGCGCAATATACAGTCGAACCGGTTATAACGACATCGGTTTATGCGACACCTCTTCTATAGCGTCAGATATTCTGTGTGGTACCAATTAATTCCTCACTATTAAGCCTAACATTATACTCCTCGGTTATAACGACACGAAAATTCAGTCCCTTTCGTGACGTTATACCAGAGTTCAACTGTATTTCGTCATAACTGTTACGTTTGTTGAGGCATTAAATAAAACCGAGCGAAGGTACCAGAACAGCGACGCTATGCGCACTTTCCCTGATGTGTTTCACCCAATAACGCTGTTCTGAGACTCTCTAGCCTCTGGAGTGTTACCTCAGTAGGACATGTGTGTGGCTGAGGCGGATTGTCTTCGGACACAGGGCAGTCCACGTGGGAGTTATGGTGGACAACGTGGCACTGCAACACGTATTTCGGGATTTGACTGTCAATAATTCCACCGATGCTCCATAGTCGTTCATCTGTCATCTCGGGGATGGACAGTGGGCCTGCTGGAGGCAGCAACTCCACATATTAATGTCCTTAAACACACCAAGAGAATAAAATAATTAAGAACTCCACAGAGCAGAGTCTATACCTGCTACCACTTCGTTCACAATCTTTTGTCTTCCTGTCTGCTACATGAAAATATAAAATTGAAAGATAAAAAGCCACAACTCTGCCTGTTACTTTGTGTGACTGCGAAAGCAGGTCTGTCACACGGACAGAAGAATATAGACTGAAGGCGTTCTTGAATATGGAGCACAAGAAACTATTTGAAATTCACATGGAGGAAATAAAAGAGGAAGGAAAGAATTGTATAATGAGGAGCTTCACAATCTGTGCTCCTTGCCAGTTGTCATTACGACGATGAAGTCAAGGAGCTTCACAATCTGTGCTCCTTGCCAGTTGTCATTACGACGATGAAGTCAAGGAGCTTCACAATCTGTGCTCCTTGCCAATTGTCATTACGACGATGAAGTCAAGGAGCTTCACAATCTGTGCTCCTTGCCAATTGTCATTACGACGATGAAGTCAAGGAGCTTCACAATCTGTGCTCCTTGCCAGTTGTCATTACGACGATGAAGTCAAGGAGCTTCACAATCTGTGCTCCTTGCCAGTTGTCATTACGACGATGAAGTCAAGGAGCTTCACAATCTGTGCTCCTTGCCAGTTGTCATTACGACAATAAAGTCAAGGAGCTTCACAATCTGTGCTCCTTGCCAATTGTCATTACGACGATGAAGTCAAGGAGCTTCACAATCTGTGCTCCTTGCCAATTGTCATTACGACGATGAAGTCAAGGAGCTTCACAATCTGTGCTCCTTGCCAGTTGTCTCTACGACGATGAAGTCAAGGAGCTTCACAATCTGTGCTCCTTGCCAATTGTCATTACGACGATGAAGTCAAGGAGCTTCACAATCTGTGCTCCTTGCCAATTGTCATTACGACGATGAAGTCAAGGAGCTTCACAATCTGTGCTCCTTGCCAATTGTCATTACGACGATGAAGTCAAGGAGCTTCACAATCTGTGCTCCTTGCCAATTGTCATTACGACAGTAAAGTCAAGGAGCTTCACAATCTGTGCTCCTTGCCAATTGTCATTACGACGATGAAGTCAAGGAGCTTCACAATCTGTGCTCCTTGCCAATTGTCATTACGACGATGAAGTCAAGGAGCTTCACAATCTGTGCTCCTTGCCAATTGTCATTACGACGATGAAGTCAAGGAGCTTCACAATCTGTGCTCCTTGCCAATTGTCATTACGACGATGAAGTCAAGGAGCTTCACAATCTGTGCTCCTTGCCAGTTGTCATTACGACGATGAAGTCAAGGAGCTTCACAATCTGTGCTCCTTGCCAGTTGTCATTACGACGATGAAGTCAAGGAGCTTCACAATCTGTGCTCCTTGCCAGTTGTCATTACGACAATAAAGTCAAGGAGCTTCACAATCTGTGCTCCTTGCCAATTGTCATTACGACGATGAAGTCAAGGAGCTTCACAATCTGTGCTCCTTGCCAATTGTCATTACGACGATGAAGTCAAGGAGCTTCACAATCTGTGCTCCTTGCCAGTTGTCTCTACGACGATGAAGTCAAGGAGCTTCACAATCTGTGCTCCTTGCCAATTGTCATTACGACGATGAAGTCAAGGAGCTTCACAATCTGTGCTCCTTGCCAATTGTCATTACGACGATGAAGTCAAGGAGCTTCACAATCTGTGCTCCTTGCCAATTGTCATTACGACGATGAAGTCAAGGAGCTTCACAATCTGTGCTCCTTGCCAATTGTCATTACGACAATAAAGTCAAGGAGCTTCACAATCTGTGCTCCTTGCCAGTTGTCATTACGACGATGAAGTCAAGGAGCTTCACAATCTGTGCTCCTTGCCAGTTGTCATTACGACGATGAAGTCAAGGAGCTTCACAATCTGTGCTCCTTGCCAATTGTCATTACGACGATGAAGTCAAGGAGCTTCACAATCTGTGCTCCTTGCCAATTGTCATTACGACGATGAAGTCAAGGAGCTTCACAATCTGTGCTCCTTGCCAATTGTCATTACGACGATGAAGTCAAGGAGCTTCACAATCTGTGCTCCTTGCCAATTGTCATTACGACGATGAAGTCAAGGAGCTTCACAATCTGTGCTCCTTGCCAGTTGTCATTACGACGATGAAGTCAAGGAGCTTCACAATCTGTGCTCCTTGCCAATTGTCATTACGACGATGAAGTCAAGGAGCTTCACAATCTGTGCTCCTTGCCAATTGTCATTACGACGATGAAGTCAAGGAGCTTCACAATCTGTGCTCCTTGCCAATTGTCATTACGACGATGAAGTCAAGGAGCTTCACAATCTGTGCTCCTTGCCAATTGTCATTACGACGATGAAGTCAAGGAGCTTCACAATCTGTGCTCCTTGCCAGTTGTCATTACGACGATGAAGTCAAGGAGCTTCACAATCTGTGCTCCTTGCCAATTGTCATTACGACGATGAAGTCAAGGAGCTTCACAATCTGTGCTCATTGCCAATTGTCATTACGACGATGAAGTCAAGGAGCTTCACAATCTGTGCTCCTTGCCAATTGTCATTACGACGATGAAGTCAAGGAGCTTCACAATCTGTGCTCCTTGCCAATTGTCATTACGACGATGAAGTCAAGGAGCTTCACAATCTGTGCTCCTTGCCAATTGTCATTACGACAATAAAGTCAAGGAGCTTCACAATCTGTGCTCCTTTCCAATTGTCATTACGACGATGAAGTCAAGGAGCTTCACAATCTGTGCTCCTTTCCAGTTGTCATTACGACGATGAAGTCAAGGAGCTTCACAATCTGTGCTCCTTGCCAATTGTCATTACGACAATAAAGTCAAGGAGCTTCACAATCTGTGCTCCTTGCCAATTGTCATTACGACGATGAAGTCAAGGAGCATGAGATGGGCGAGAAATGCGGTGCGTATGGGAGAGAACAAGACGGGAAATATACTATAACGTAACATCGAGGCGCGTTCGCGTAATGAGTTTTTCCGTGGAAAAGCAATAAGTGTTACGTATTCTGAGTGTGCGTCTGTAGCCTTAGTTATCCAGCATGCAAAGCGCATGCGCCTTATTATGTTGCAATCTGTGGCCTGTCTGGCTGTACCATATTTTTACACAATATCTCATAAACGGCACGATTTTTGGGAAAAGTTTATTGAAAAATAAAAACGTGTTTTGATTTTCTCTACAAAGTTTGTCTGAAATATTTCTCATTCTAAGAAGACTTCAACAAGATATTATCATAAATGTACATAGGTCTTTATGTAATGTACCCGTTATTCTTGTCAGATTTAAAAGAAAACGTGAATTTTCTGGACAGATTTTCGAAAAATACTCAAATATCAAATTTCATGAAAATCTGTGCAGTGAGAGCCGAGTTGTTCCATGTGTTTACTGCGCGGTACGGACTGTATTTATGTGTTTTGTGTGGATCTCAGAACAAACAGCGATTATTTCACTGTACAACATTAACTGACTGGTTTGTATAACTGAGACGGAGTGTGTTTACTGCGCGGTACGGACTGTATTTATGTGTTTTGTGTGGATCTCCGAACAAACAGCGATTATTTCACTGTACAACATTAACTGACTTGTTTGTATAACTGAGACGGAGTGTGTTTACTGCGCGGTACGGACTGTATTTATGTGTTTTGTGTGGATCTCAGAACAAACAGCGATTATTTCACTGTACAGCCTTAACTGACTGGTTTGTATAACTGAGACGGAGTGTGTTTACTGCGCGGTACGGACTGTATTTTTGTGTTTTGTGTGGATCTCCGAACAAACAGCGATTATTTCACTGTACAACATTAACTGACTGGTTTGTATAACTGAGATGGAGTGTGTTTACTGCGCGGTACGGACTGTATTTATGTGTTTTGTGTGGATCTCAGAACAAACAGCGATTATTTCACTGTACAACATTAACTGACTGGTTTGTATAACTGAGATGGAGTGTGTTTACTGCGCGGTACGGACTGTATTTATGTGTTTTGTGTGGATCTCAGAACAAACAGCGATTATTTCACTGTACAGCATTAACTGACTGGTTTGTATAACTGAGACGGAGTGTGTTTACTGCGCGGTACGGACTGTATTTATGTGTTTTGTGTGGATCTCAGAACAAACAGCGATTATTTCACTGTACAGCATTAACTGATTGGTTTGCATAACTGAGACGGAGTGTGTTTACTGCGCGGTACGGACTGTATTTATGTGTTTTGTGTGGATCTCAGAACAAACAGCGATTATTTCACTGTACAGCATTAGCTGATTGGTTTGCATAACTGAGACGGAGTGTGTTTACTGCGTGGTACGGACTGTATTTATGTGTTTTGTGTGGATCTCAGAACAAACAGCGATTATTTCACTGTACAGCATTAACTGACTGGTTTGTATAACTGAGACGGAGTGTGTTTACTGTGTGGCACGGACTGTATTTATGTGTTTTGTGTGGATCTCAGAACAAACAGCGATTATTTCACTGTACAACATTAACTGACTGGTTTGTATAACTGAGACGGAGTGTGTTTACTGCGCGGTACGGACTGTATTTATGTGTTTTGTGTGGATCTCAGAACAAACAGCGATTATTTCACTGTACAGCCTTAACTGACTTATTTGTATAACTGAGACGGAGTGTGTTTACTGCGCGGTACGGACTGTATTTATGTGTTTTGTGTGGATCTCAGAACAAACAGCGATTATTTCACTGTACAGCGTCAACTGACTTATTTGTATAACTGAGACGGAGTGTGTTTACTGCGCGGTACGGACTGTATTTATGTGTTTTGTGTGGATCTCAGAACAAACAGCGATTATTTCACTGTACAACATTAACTGACTGGTTTGTATAACTGAGACGGAGTGTGTTTACTGCGCGGTACGGACTGTATTTTTGTGTTTTGTGTGGATCACAGAACAAACAGCGATTATTTCACTGTACAACATTAACTGACTGGTTTGTATAACTGAGACGGAGTGTGTTTACTGCGCGGTACGGACTGTATTTATGTGTTTTGTGTGGATCTCAGAACAAACAGCGATTATTTCACTGTAACAGCATTAACTGATTGGTTTGCATAACTGAGACGGAGTGTGTTTACTGCGCGGTACGGACTGTATTTATGTGTTTTGTGTGGATCTCAGAACAAACAGCGATTATTTCACTGTACAGCATTAGCTGATTGGTTTGCATAACTGAGACGGAGTGTGTTTACTGCGTGGTACGGACTGTATTTATGTGTTTTGTGTGGATCTCAGAACAAACAGCGATTATTTCACTGTACAGCATTAACTGACTGGTTTGTATAACTGAGACGGAGTGTGTTTACTGTGTGGCACGGACTGTATTTATGTGTTTTGTGTGGATCTCAGAACAAACAGCGATTATTTCACTGTACAACATTAACTGACTGGTTTGTATAACTGAGACAGAGTGTGTTTACTGCGCCGTACGGACTGTATTTATGTGTTTTGTGTGGATCCCCGAACAAACAGCGATTATTTCACTGTACAACATTAACTGACTGGATTGTATAACTGAGACGGAGTGTGTTTACTGCGCGGTACGGACTGTATTTATGTGTTTTGTGTGGATCTCAGAACAAACAGCGATTATTTCACTGTACAGCGTTAACTGACTGGTTTGTATAACTGAGACGGAGTGTGTTTACTGCGCGGTACGGACTGTATTTATGTGTTTTGTGTGGATCTCAGAACAAACAGCGATTATTTCACTGTACAGCATTAACTGACTGGTTTGTATAACTGAGACGGAGTGTGTTTACTGCGCGGTACGGACTGTATTTTTGTGTTTTGTGTGGATCTCAGAACAAACAGCGATTATTTCACTGTACAACATTAACTGACTGGTTTGTATAACTGAGACGGAGTGTGTTTACTGCGCGGTACGGACTGTATTTATGTGTTTTGTGTGGATCTCAGAACAAACAGCGATTATTTCACTGTACAACATTAACTGACTGGTTTGTATAACTGAGACGGAGTGTTTACTGTGCGGTACGGACTGTATTTATGTGTTTTGTGTGGATCTCAGAACAAACAGCGATTATTTCACTGTACAACATTAACTGACTGGTTTGTATAACTGAGACGGAGTGTGTTTACTGCGCGGTACGGACTGTATTTATGTGTTTTGTGTGGATCTCAGAACAAACAGCGATTATTTCACTGTACAGCATTAACTGACTGGTTTGTATAACTGAGACGGAGTGTGTTTACTGCGCGGTACGGACTGAATGTGTAAATGTGATTCAGGTTGATCGTAAGGTTTGGCAAAAGTTAGCCAAGATGCTCAGATTCATTCGTCTGCTGCACACTCCGGACAGTCCACTTCGCAGTACCCTAAGCTTTTGCACTTCCTAATCCTTTATCGTGTTTCCAGCCCACATTTACGAGAAGGAAGAGCTGGAATGCCTGGTAGCCTGCAGAGCACTACACTTTCTGCTTCACTCTTTAATAATTCAATTCAATTCAATTCTGGTTTATTAATGTGCCGAGTCAACAGCCAGATGGCCAATTACAGAAACAGCACAACATACAAACACAAATAACAATGGACAAGGAACAAAATAAAATAAACAAACACAACAAAACAAATAAATAAACAAACGATAACTTACTGAAAGAATTAATAAAAACACCTTAATATAATGTAATAAAGTATTACATCTCACTAAGTGTAACAAATTCCCTTCTAAAAACATCCATATTATTACAAATAGAATTTGCCGCGATAACACACCGGCCGGAGGGACAGTTTTTATGATATGAGCTAACATAAAACAAAGAAAAGTCTCGGAGGTTTCGAGTGGGAACTCGTAGACCAATAATGTCTAAGGTAGACGGACAAGATTTGGAACCTAATAAAACATTAATGACAAAAATTGCATCAAGTTGATGTCTTCTGTCTTGTAAAGTACGTAAATTAAGTACTTGAAGAGCTTTAGCATAACTATAACCATTATTGTCGCGGGAAAGGAATCGATTATAACATAAAGCTACAAACTTCCTTTGAATACGCTCAAGCTTTTTTGCATCGGTAGAAGTAATTGAATTCCATACAACAGATGCGTACTCTAATTTGGGTCTAACAAGTGAAAAATATAAAGTCAATAAACAATCAAGAGTAGAAAATGAAAAGGTAATATTACGAATAAGACCCAAAAGCTTGATGGTTTGAGAAAAAATGTAATCAACATGGGAATGAAAATATAATTTGGAATCAATAAAGACTCCTAAATCCTTAATACAATCCGTACGTATAATAAAAGAATCCCCAAGTTTATATTTAAAAAAAAGGGTATTTGTTTTCCTAGAAAAGGTAATGGCTCGAGTTTTGCCAGTATTAAGATTCATAAAATTAGCAGTGCACCAACGTTGTATGGAATCAATATCTGATTGCAACTGAGTAGAATCATCAAGTGATGTAATAGCACGAAAAATTTTTATATCATCTGCAAAAAGAAGAAATTTTGAATGCGTTATTACTTTACATATATCGTCTATAAATACATTAAATAGCAAAGGCCCTAAAACAGAGCCTTGAGGAACACCCGCAAGTATTCTAAATGGCGTCGAAAAAATACCAGAAATTTTCACACACGAAAATCTACCCGATAAATAGCTACAAAACCAGCTAACATAAGCACTTGAGAGTCCAAAGGAACTAAGTTTGTTTAAAAGTAAAGTATGTGATACAAGATCAAAAGCACTGCTAAAATCAAAATATATAGCATCAACTTGACGCTGAGACCTGACTAACGGGGTTATATAATCAAGATAATTTACCAAATTAGAGGTGGTAGACCTTGATTTTATAAAACAATAATAATAATAATAATAATAATAATAATAATAACAATAATAATAATAGTCTTCAATGGCGCGACAGCCCGCATCGGGCCCTAGCCTCGTCAATAATTCGCCTCCAAATATCCAGAAGCAGGGGGTGTAATGACAGACACTAAATTTAATAATAGTTTTAATGATTTTCACTACACCCCCTGCTTCTTCCATTACCTCCCCCCTCCCCTTTGTCTGTGTCTCTTAATCTCTGAGTTTCGCCATGCCATGGCTCAGATGGCTACTTGCCGGGCTTTGACCGCAGGGGCCCGGTTTTGATCCCGGGCCAGTCCATGTGAGATTTATGGTGGAAAGAGTGACACTGGAACATTACTTCGGCCTTCCGCTGTGATTGTCAGCCATCAATGTTCTATCGTCTACTCACATGAAAAAGACATTGGGGGGGGGGGGGGGGGCGAATCTTGGGAACCTGCAAACAAAGCAACGCTTTTTCAATATCTGGGAGCATTGAACAGAAATGTACTTTCACTCAGGTTTTAAGGTCTAGACTTCTTGTCACCCACAAATGTTGACTGCCGCACGCAAAGAGTCAGCGACCTGTCCCTGGCCCTGTTACAACTCGATATATGTGGCCTTCTTGTGACGCTTCATCACAGGGATGAGACACGGGTTTGTCATTTTGAACATGAGTGCGAGAGGCATTCACGCAGTGGAGGGGCACGGGGCACCACACAACGTCTGCAAGGAAGAGAAAATTGAGGCCAGCGCCATCGTAACAGACTCTGAACTTCTCACGAAATCCACCGACTTTTATGCAACCCGAAGATTTGTTACTGTGTCCACAAGAGTCCGCCGCTGATGCAGATGCAGCCAGTGGACACCATCCAATTAAATTTATTTAAGATGTATTGCTACCAGTGCCGAATTCAGACATTTTGAGGCCCTGGCGCGTATACTTATGAATGTTAAATACAGAGTGTCTCAAGGTATCGTTCAGGTGTCGGATATGAAACGTTTGGGACCTGATATAAAAGACGAACTTTATATGATAAGTTAATTATATAATTATATTATATAATATATGATAAGAGCTCCACTACACTTCGACATAAATAACACGCAATAAATCTGATATAACTTATTACATTTTTATCAATCCGTATTCTCATGGACCGTTCACTTAGTTGTCATGGATAATGTATAAACTTATGTCAGCACGCTGTGACACTGAAAGCTACTACATATATGTACCTACTTTACGGACTTGGACGTTCACATCGCGTAGTTCGGTAGATGGGTACCAACACGTCAGAGGAACCTACTGTCTCGGTCTTTAGCTGAGGACAAAGCCAGCTGGTTTCTGTGAAAATTTTCGTATCTCGTCTTTGTATTCACTTCTGTGAGAAGTTCTTGTCTCATGTTTTTATGTGTAAGAAGGTAAGGCAACCCCATTACAGGTCTGGACAGCCCCTGAGGCTTCCAGGAGGTTGAGGCTCCCAGATTTCTAGACAATCTGTCAAGTTGTCATCCCTACGCACCGGCCGCCTTTACCCACCAGGAAATATTCCTGGTACCCATTACTGTTAGAGGGCTGATTCGATCCCACGGCCATAGTGTCGCCGGAAGAATTATGTCGATGACATAATCGGGAATCGAACCTGCGACCTTCCGGCTTGTAGCGCAGTGCCTCAACCAGCTACGCCACCGGATACTCAAATCAAGCTGTCTTAAGCATGCAGACCCCGTAACCGTAGAAACCATGGAAACTCCTGTCCTGATGTCACTCACAAACGAAGCTCTCTCGTCACCATGTGACAAATTCAGTCGCTCAGCCACACAAATGTCTAACCACTGAAAGCTGTTGTGTTGTCACTCGCAAGCCAAAATCAGTCGTTACCATGACAACAGGGTAATAGTAACCGGAAGTGACTCACGGAGTACCCCACAGAAACACGGTAACCATAAAAACAAAAGAAACTATCTCTAACGTCACTCATAAACCGGGCTCTATTGTAACCAAGGTTGTGCTGCCATCTGGTGATGATACATTAAATAACTCACATTGTCACTGGGTTCCATAACAACCAAACAAACCATTCTGACGTCACGCACAACCCAATCTACTGTAAAGGTAAAGTTCTCCTTAGAAATGGCCATGAAGGCCCAGAGGGGGAGTAGAGGTATAGCTCTACTCTTTCTTTAACCCCGGCACTAGATGAGGGTGGGTGGTCAACTCCACGCCCCGGCCGCTTTACCCCTGGGAAAGAGACCCGGTACCCATTGTACAGGAGGCTGGGTGGGCCCCAGGGCCGGTCTGGACGGGTGCGGAAAATCTCGCCCCCACCGGGATTCCATCCCCGGACCGTCCAGCCCGTAGCGAGTCGCTATACCGACTGAGGTATCCCGGCCCACACAACCTCTTCTCGCTCCCACCGGGATTCGATCCCCGGACCGTCCAGCCCGTAGCAAGTTGCTATACCGACTGAGCTATCGCGGCCCACACAATCTCTACTGTAATGATGGAAATGAGGTAACCGTATAAACGTGTAACATTGGCAACTTGGGTGTGACTCACTCACTGGGTCATATATATGCACATGGTTATCGTACATATGGAAACATCTTTCGAAGTATCGTGGGCAGCGAAATGAGTAAAGTTAGAACATGGTGCGGTCGACATATACAGAGTTGTGTGTTGTTCTTCAGACGAACCTTGATCGCCTGTAGTTCAGTCATCAGAAGGATAAGCAAACGAAGTCTGGAAAGATTCTGAAACTTTGTGCTTCTGTCCACCGTGCCCGTTTCCTACCACTGCCGTATCACTTCTGCACGGTTGAATGGCTTCCTGTCGATCTCCACGTGTTTACAGTTTTCTCGGGTGGCTACCTCTCTACCATATTACACTGCGTCACATCCCTGAAGACGATACGCGCTGATCGCCTTAAGAACCAGCCCCTCGCAGGTTAGGCACTGCAGCATATCACGTACAGACAGTTATGACGAGCGGTCGTGGCCAGGGATGGCCGGTTTCCTGAGGTAGCTCAGTGATTTTGGCTAGTAGGCCACAATGTGGACGACCAAGGAATCGAGGCTTGACTCCAGTAAGGGGCACGAAAGTCTTCGCTTATCCACAATGTTCAGACCGGCCTACAGTGGCTGAGGTTTGAATCTGAGCATTCATCTATGATCATTACCGAGCTTAATAATGCATGGCTCTATACCTCCACTCCCCCATACGTCTTCATGGCATGTTGCGCGGCCTTTAATCTTCACCTCAGTTTCTTACGCAAATTGAACAAATCCCTGTATTAGATGGGAAGGTAAATGGTAGAAGTTGTGCTTAATTAAGTACCACACAAAAACGATATGCGAAGTGGAGGTATAACTCCACGAGTTCTTAACCTTGTGACTATTCTGGATGGATGGTGATTGGTCAGTTTTATGATCCGACTGCTTCACCACAGACATGAGCTCTCCACTTCCATTGCATGGCAGCCTAGGTCTCTTGTCTCTGATGGACTTCCTAGCTAAGGTCATCGCTCATCACCCCATAGCTTAGCAACTGAGCTCTGCCGGCCATGGATTAGACTAGAGGCTGCCGACTACGATATACTCTATATACTAATGATCAGATTACTTGTTAGTTGAGATCGTCGCTGTTCGGGGATGTTACGCACAGTAGACTGGTAGTTATCGACGTTTCGGGGTAACATATCGGTCCTCTCTTCAAGGGTCAAGCAGTCCAAGAAGAAGATGGGACCGAAAAGTTGTACCGAAACATCGATAACTACTGCGTAACATCCCAGAAGAGCGAAGATCTTATTTACACCGCGGCGAAAGCCTGAAATCACGCATACTTTTTAATTGTTGGCTCAGGGATGAAGAAGCAAGTTGATAAGTAGGGAAGCACTGCTCACAAAAAACGTATCGTTTTCTGTTCATTTAAATAACGTCCACAATGGCCGAAGCTGTGAATGTATACTCAACAGTGTGTCTTGAAAAGATGTATAAAGCTGCCTTGCCGTTTCAAGGTGAACCAGTTAGAAGTGACCATGCCGTACCGACTGCAGCTGCGAACAGTGTAATGGAGCTCATCTGGCAGGTAAGCAGCCTAAACGAGGGGAACAAAGATGCAGTTACATATGGTGCCCTGGGTCAACATACCGTGTAGAACTGAAAGTTGTTACCACACTGTCGTAATCAGCAAGTCCAGAAACCAAACGCCTGACTGTGTATGTACAGGCACTGAAGTTTGTGGGCAATTCACCAGTAATCCAACTTCATACTTCGCACAAGGCTCGAGTTAAAATTCTGACCCAGATACAGGCTAGTCTGCTTGAGGTTTTCCTCAGGTCCTGTAGGGAAATGATGATGTGGTATTTTAAATTATGTCACTGCCGCCCTTTTGGCATTCTTACCTGTACAGTGTTTACTAATTTTTCAATTTGACGCTATATAACCTGGGATAATGAGCGTGTCTTTAAAAAACCACAAATAAATAAGTGTATAAATCATGTAGGCAAAATGCAGTTCTCCTATCTTGCAACTCAGCAATTTATAGTCATAACAATTTGCTGACTGGATACTGCATTTGACACAGTACAAATTTTATATTAGGTAAAGTTCACCCTATAACAGGCCATGAAGGCCCAGAAGGGGAGTACAGGTATAGTTCTACTCTTTCTTTAACCTCGACGCTAGACGGAGGTGGGTGGTCAACGCCACACCCCGGCCGCTTTACCCTCGGGAAAGAGACACGGTACCCATTTTACAGGAGAGTGGGTGGGCCCCAAGGCCGGTCCGGACGGGCGCGGAAAATCTCGCCCCCACCGGGATTTGATCCCCGAGTAGGAACTTCTGCATCTGTTTACCTGGAGACGAAAACAAACTCAGTTCCTGAAAACTGTTTGTTTGTTTGGAGTACTGAAGAGCTGGACAATGTCGTAAACCCAGTTATAAATTCAATGTGCAGGATGTGAGGGTCTCACGGCTCCACTCAAGATAAGGAACATTCTGGGATGTAACGCCGTGTATTTTGGTGGATAAATATCAATATATAGGAGGAAACTGCTGCCTCCATATTCAGGGTAGAATATGAAGGCAGTATTTCCTCCCGAAACGTCGATAAGTAATCTGTCCAATTATACGGGACTGTAATGCAGTAATGCTAATTGCACTGAACCTTAGTGCCTTAAATGAAGCTCAGAAGAGAATGGAATAATAAAGAAGTCATATGTTCTTGTTTGTCGCCATCTAATGCACCAAATAACTCCTTGGATCAGAGATCTTCCATGGGCGCTAACAGTTCTTCAGCTAGTCAAGAAATTCCCCTTTTATTACAGAACCTGCAGTTTCATTGCTCTGCTAACAACAGCTCGCCATATGCCCTGCCCTGAGCCAAATTACAACAGTCGATATCCCCTTGCTATTTTTTAAAGATAGACTTCAATATTATGTTCCAAGCGGTTCATTTCCTTCGGGTTTCCCTACCCAAAACTGTGTGCATTTGCATCAGTGCCACATGACCAGCCCATCTCATACTCTTTGATTTGAGTATCTGACGTCATCTCTTGATCGCCATCTGCAGTGTATATAGAATCACCAGCCTAGTAAGTAGCCAGTGAAATGCACATTTTGTGCGACCCTGAGTGTGACTCCCAGTTCTTACTGCATCACTCTCGCCTGAGGACGCCGTTTCTCCCTCACAACAAACATATCCCCTCCAATACGGTTTACACAACATTATACACAGAACTGTCCAGTCAGTGCAAGTGGCTTTTTTGAACGAGGTCAATAGGTCATTTGGAAGATGCGCCATACCAAGGAATACAAAAATAGGTAAGCAATTGTTTCGTGAGCATGTTCAGGACAACAGTGATATACGTACCAACAGCAAGTCTTTATGAACAGGCCTACGTTAGCATTACAGAATTCCACGGAGCAGAGTCCTTGTGATGGCATGAGTCATTCGGCTCTTACCGCAGTTCCCTTTCTACAGCTTATGGAACTAGACGCTTGTTTACCATAGAGCCCATCATTGGACCTCATCCTGAGCCAGTGCAATTCAGCCCACACTTTCCTTACTTATCCAGAGCCAATATAATCCGGCCCGCATTTTCCGTACTTATTTCTGGAAAATCCGTCCGTTTAACTGTGAAGATAACCGACTTCTGCGAGGTACACGGTGGCGCAGTTGGTTGACGCACTGCACTACAAGACGGAAGGTCATGGGTTCGATTCCTGATGGGGGTCATCGGAATTTTTTATTGGCTTAATCCTTTTGGCCGCACTATGGCCCTGGGGGGTAAAGGCAGCAGCTGCGTAGGGCTGACAACCTTACCACCTTCATGTGCCGAATGCCTAGAAATTCTGGGAGCCTCAACCTCCTGGAGTCCTAAGGACCTGTAAAGGGACAGCTTTACCATTTTCTGTGATATGATGTCATGTAGTTTGATAGAAACTTACTGGGGTTCAAGAAAATTTACTGCCACCAACTGTCCTGAAGTTGGATCAGGTACCCTACCTTCCTCAGTAACACAGGTACATTTCTACTGGAACACAAGGACACAGTTTTGTTTACACAGGATATTTCGAAATAGCAGGCTTGAAGCTTACGATTCTTAAGCCGGGATTAGATGGCGCGTGGCTCGGCTCGTTTTACGTCATAACTGACGTCACTGACAAAGAATCGTATTCAAACGCGCCATGTAACTGGCCTGGCGCGGCGCGGAGTGTGATTGGTGGAGCGAGGCTCGTGGGATCGCCTCAGAAGCGGTTTTCTCACGATCCTCAAAGGGACTCGGCGCGGGCAGCTGTTGCAGCTACACGGCGCTTGCAGTGTACGCGCCAAGCCAGTCTCGTCCAAGTCTGTATACACTTAGGTCTGGTCTTTGTTTTCTGCTGTCGGGGTGCGCGAAGAATGAAAGTTTCTGTCCCACAATTGGTATTGGCTAGAATGGAGTGGTCAAACGAGGACATTTTTAAGTTCATACAACAACACGACTTATTCCACAAGCCGAGCCGAACCTACCCGAGCAAGGCCGCTGGTCGGCCATTTGCCGAGCTGCGCCGCGTCGTGTAGCCAGATTGTCTTTTCTGTTCCGATCTGTTGGCCGAGCAAGTGACGTCACGTCACTGGACGAGCCACGCGCCGTCTAATCCCGGCTTTACAGAGATGATGTCTTTTGGAATGTGACACTGTGTAGCCTGGTTCATGCATACCAAAGTTTCGGTGGGTTTTACTGCCTCCTTCTTAAAGGTAGCCTTATAAGACTCATAGCAACATATACCAAATATTAAAAAAAGAAGCCTGGATATGGGTACCTTTAGCAGCCAAAACATGTAGCTGTCTTTTGACATCTAAGAATATTTGTTGTGTTGACAGATCGTTTGTTGGTTTTATTGTGAGTCAACATATTCTGACTTTAAAGAAGCTGTTGTAGTTATGAACTTGAAGACGCCTATCAAACTGGATGAATTATAAGAAGAATGTTGTATAATAAAGGCTACACTTGCATTGTATCTGAACGACAAATCCAAGCAAAGTCTTTGTTAATGACAAATGCTTTCAAATAGTTCTGGCGGCAGACAGTGCACCTCCAAATGTTGCACGATTACTCTCGTTTGTACTGTCTATTGCTGTGTGCAATGCTTACGTGGAGGGAGTCTTCTCAATTATGAACTGCTACTGGAGAAATGAAAGCAATAACAGCAGCGTAAACTTAATAAAAGTGAAAATGTCATAAAAATGAATTATAATTGCGGTAAAGATGAATTATAAATATACTTGTAAGGGATTTTACACAATTTTGCTTAAGGAAAGATATCCTGGAAACAGCAAAGTCAAACAAAAAGTATGTTTTTAAATTCAAATAATAAATCAAAGTTGATAAACCGAAAATTTTGATATTAGTTCATAAAATGCAAAATACGTTTCACTTTTATAGTACACCAATTTTAATTGACTCTATTTTTTGGATTAAATAAAAATATTTTGGTTCTTGTACTTGTGACTCCTTAAAAATTTCCCAATTCTTACATTTCAAATTTCGACATGAAAAATCCTTTAAATAATATGTACTTTGCAATAATAATCACAAGTAAACTAATATTAAACAGTTGCAACAGCAAAACCTTATACTGTACGTTATTGCCTTAACTCCCCGTATGCCGGCATACCGCGAACATTGTCGGAATTTCCCACAGTACGGAAGTGAAAAGGTGGTCACCCGAAACGTCAGCATGTAGCATTGCCGGAATCATACTGACATGGGTTCCAGTGTCACTTTGTCCAGCACAAATGTCAACTTGACTGGCCTGGGCTTGAACCTGGGTCTGCAGAGTGTGACCTCGGAGACCAACAGCCCGAGCCACGCCACGGCCTTTGAAAATGGTCTAATATATATATATAGCCTACATATTCAGTTCGCAACCTCACAGACAACAAACTGTCTACATTAAAACGACTAATCAGTTACTGCAGTTTGTCCTGAGATTCACATTAATACATAAATACAATGCATCAGCAACATATAGAGATTTATTTGTTACGGCAGATGGCATATACGAGTATGGTTAACAGCGAGCTTTAAGAAGTCAATGCATTTTTTTCGAAAAAGTATTCATGTTTCTACTTCAGACCTTTTTTTTTTTTCTTTTCTTTTTCTACAGCAGCTATTTGTGCTGCTGAAGTCAGCAGGGTTATGAATCATCTTTAACTATGTAAGTGTGTTGGTTTTGATGGGATTCCACCCTGTATAATTATGAAACACTTTTTACATTTTTAACCTTGGAATGTCTAGTGAGATGTTTGCATCCTTCTGGAAAGAGAATACTGTCCCAATTTTCGGTGCCCTTTATGAATTAAAAAATAATGCCTTATGTGGACACCACAACCATCCATCCGTGATATGGCACCAGTGACCAAACCGTTCATACATTTATATAAATTTCCAAGTCATTTATATTACCTCTGAATATAGAATTAATCTCTGTAAGCACAGCTTCAGAAAGCAATTCAATCCTGACCAATTCGGTTACCTACCTTCACATTCTTACACATGTGGCAAATACTCAAGGGCAAACTGACTGGTTTATTGTGACTTAAGTAATGCTATCACTACTATTTCCACACTCCCTGGTTCTTTGTAAGATTAGCAACTTTATACTCTCCTCCAGCTATACCACAGCAATTAACTTGACCAACAGATATTTTGTGTCAGATTCTTCTTCTGGTACCGTTAGTCCTTACAGTACCTTAACAGTGATATAAGTGGTTCTATATACATTTCCAGCCACCTCTTGCTTGCAGGTGATTCAAAGATATATTGCAATACTAAGAATACTAAAGTCTATAAAACTCTGCAGTCTCATATACGGTCTGTGCAGAAGTGGTGGTTGGATAGAGGTAAATGGTAAAGTTCACCCTAGAACAGGCCATGAAGGCCCAGAGGGGAAGTAGAGGTATAGCTGTACTCTTTCTTTAACCTCGGCGCTAGATGGGGGTGGGTGGCCAATGCCACGCCCCGGTCGCTTTACCCTCGGGGAAAGACAAAAGGTACCCATTGTACAGGAGGGTAGGTGGGCCCCAGGGTCGGTCTGGACGGGTGCGGAAAATTCCCCCCCCCCCGGGATTCGATCCCTGGACCGTCCAGCCCGTAGCGAGTATCTATGCCGATTATGCTATTCCGGCCAACCGTGGCTGTTGGATAAGGGCACAAAAGTTAATGTAGATAAAACTCAGATTATATTTTTTACTCATAAACCCTGCAGTAATATTGCCAAATGTAGGGTAGGGCAGATAAGACACCAAGGATGATGTAAATTTCAGTGTTGAAAAGCTTAGGTAATTAAGGCAGGGTTGCACAAATTTTACAAAAATCTAGGAGCAACATCAAAATTCTAGGCCCCAGAAGGGTGACATGAAGCAACGTCTAAACTGCACACCACCGTACAAAGTGAGTCACCCGGGTGACCTGGTACCCAGGAACTATGCACCCCTGTATTAATGGGCATAAACACCGCTGGACATTCAAACTAATTTGCTTCTACTCCCAAGCGTAGGAGTACTGACTTTTGCAGCAGAATGCTAGTTCCATCTCACTGTTTATTTATTTATTATCATCCCTTCCAGAGATCCTTAATAGGTAACAAACCATTGGATGTAGAATTTGTCATTATACATAACAACATATAATGGTCCTATATAAAGATAAATATAGAACTAGTCATTGTGTATATAAGGATGGGATCTCATAAAACTTTCACATATTGTTTCATAAAATAAACAAATTCAATACAGGAACAGAACAATGTCAGCATTACAAAACTTGAGAAATTCCACAACAACCATAATTATACTATAATTTTAATAAAATAAGCAACAGAAGTTCATTATATATAAAATTCGTCATATGTATTAAAACATACATCTACTCATATAATGTCATAAAATAGATGAGATTCATATAAAGCAGAGTATGTCTAACAACTCATTATGTACAAATTAATTTTCTTTGTAATTAAAGTATTCATCTAATGTCTAAAATGAATGTTGATGAAGAAAAACTTTCAGGGATGAATTTAAATTGTCTGATATTGTGAGACAGATCCTTTCTTTGACAAGGAAGCCTGTTATTTATCTTGATGCCAAAATAGTAAGGTCCGTTTTGATAAACAGATGAATGTGACAAGGGTTGAAATACTCCAATATGGTGGAAATGGATAAGAAGTTATGATATAATGTACAACGAAATTACCCTCATGTTGTGCCTACTGGTAGCATACCAACAGACCTATAGTTTGTCTACTAAAGGCTCAAAGAAGAAGTGTAAAGACAATGAAATTGCTTTTGGTAAACATATAGAACAGATATGGCATACAATTCCAGTCATTGTAAAGGGCTTACTTCCAAAGGGTGATAACAAAGCAATGTCAGCGAAGATAAATTCTAACACAAATGATGGTGGGAATATACGACATATGTCGGTAAATGGTAAAAGGAAAAGTAAAAAGCATTCAATTCTGGTAGTGGATGATAGTCATGCAAGAGGATGCTTTGCTAGAGTGAAAGACAAACTTAATGATACTTTTGATGTTACTGGATTAGTGAAACCAGGAACTGTCATTAACACGTTAACCTCTATGGCTAAAGGTGACATGGAAAATTTGACTGATAATGATGTATAGTTTTTTTGGGGTGGGACCAATGATGTTGCTCAAAATAATTCTCATGATGGATTAAAACATGTAGTAAATTTTGTAAAATCCAACAGTCATACGAATATCATTTTAATGCTGTTCCACATAGGCATGATTTAACAAATTGATCATGTGTCAATAGTGAGTTAAAAACTTCCCCTCCAAAATCTAACCCCTGGCATCCCCGTCGTGGAGGGGGGTAACGTCTGTAGGCGGCTAACAGGGGCTTTGGTTCACCCAAGCCAAAGTGTGAGGCATCGTGCCAAGGGCTGCATGGCACTGGGGTGGTAAAACAGCAGTGCCGTTAACGATCCCCTCGGGGCACCAGGCAGCACCCAGTTGTATTTATGCCTTCCACTCGTAAGGGGCTCTGTGGTTGGTGACTGTTAATTCCCCATACAAGGAGCGGCTGTCGCTGCAGACTTGATACAACAAGACTCCCTAGTGGAGGCTGTAGGCTCTGAGCCTTTCGCTGTTTCTTCTGATGAGGACAGATTGGATGCAGGGGTCTCTACGACTAGACTGCAGACCAAGCGACTCTCGGGAGCGCAGTGGAAGAAGCTCATTAAAGTTAAGAAAATGAAGGAGGGAACCTGGGCAGTTGAAAAACCTACAGGCAAGACTCCTTCATCTCAAGATATGGGCCTTTTTGATGGAGATCCGACCTGCAGATTTTGAGGGTCAGATACTGAAACTGTGCACCATATTATTTGTGGTTGCGAGGCGCTGGCTCGTCAACGTTATAGGTCTTTGGGAAACTGTTGGTTGAACCAAAGGATAAAAGCATGGCCTTATTGAAAGACCTGTGTCTCTTTGTTAGAGGCACAGGGCTAATGAACCAATGCTAACTGGAATACTTAGGGCTGCACAATAAGCCTAAGGCTGCAGTGCGTCTGGAGTTTCTGCCGACGGGCCCTTGGTGGAAGAAGAAGAAGAGTTAAAAACTTTCAGTAAGTTTGAGAAAGTAAAGAAAATTTATAAACGTTGTTTTAGTGGTTAAAATAGATCTTATTAGGGAACATTTTACTAGACATGGTCTCCATATGAATACTCTGGGCAAGGAAATTATTATTACTAAACAAATAGTGGCTGCTATTAATGCAATTCTTTAAAAAAAAAAAAAAGCAGAGGAAACAATTAGTATGCCCTGGAAAGTAAAACATAGTGATAGTGAGGTGATGGGTCTCATGGTGCTTGTACGGATCATCAAAAAGAATCCTATGATGCCTCATTGAGAGAAGTCAATGAAGAAAACACGGTTGATGACAGAAGCCAGGAACATCTAGATGCTGTGTGTTAAGTAAACAGAATAACTGAAACCCGATCACAGTCAGTAAATTTGCAAGCGAGAGAAGAGATATGTAGTACTATATACAGGAATAATTCGACTATCTAAAAGACTAAGGAGGCCCACAAAAACTAAAAAGGATGACTTTTATGGTAAATAGTTCCCCAAGACTTGATAGGTGTCCTAAGTCTAATATGAAATGTAAAAAACTTAATTCTAGACATCAATGGCAAAAAAATAATTCAGTAACAATATACCACCAGAAAGTGTGTGGATTAGGGAATAAAACTAATAACTTTTCTCCATACTAATTTTCCTGATATTCTACGTTTCACTGAACACCAACTAAATCAGTCACAATTAGAACATATTTATCTTGATAACTACAACCTTGGTGCCATATATCATAGGCAGTACTTAAAGAAGGGTGGAGTAAGTATATTTGTTCATATGAACCTAAAATGTTCAACATTAATATCAACGAATTCTGTAAAGATCAAGACATCGAAGCTTGTGCAATAAAATTAGAATTTTCACTTTCCAGTATTTGTATAACTATACGAGTATATAGGGCACCTTCTGGTAGTTTTAAATTGTTTATAAATGGTCTAGATAATATCATTAAGAAACTTTATAAAATAGGTCTAAAGTTCGTTATATGTGATGATATAAATATAAATTACCTTACAGAGAACGATATGAAAAAGCAACTTGATACTCTGTTAATCTCATACAATCTGTCTACCAAGGTACATTTTCCTACAAGAATTCAAAACAAATCCATACAGCGATTGATAATATATTTAAAGAAATTTTTCAATTCAAAAAATACATTATTACTCCTATGATTAATGGGCTTTCCAATCATGATGCCCAACTACTAACGATAAATGAAATAAATTTGCAAAACCAAACTTGCCATATAAATACTATTAGGAATATAAATAAAAACTCTCTAACTGAATTCCAAATCAATTTAAGTTATGAATCGTGGGATAATATTTTTGGCAGTGATAATGATAAGGATGTTGATATTCTGTTTAATTCATTTCTTGGTTTCCATCTGCAAATATTTTATTCTAGTTTTCCCATAAAAGAAACTAAATGAGAGAGCTAATAATAAGTCTTGGATAACAACTGGTATAAAAATCTCGTGTCAATGTAAGAAAGATCTTTATTTACTTAGTAGGAGCAGCACTGACCTCAAACTAAAAAAAAATGTTATAAATTATATTGCAAAATTTTGACTAATGTTACTACAGAAGCTAAAAGAACCTGCTTAAACAAACAGATTCTGACTTCAAATAACAAAAGGAAAACAACTTCGAATATTATAAGAATAGAAAAAGGCAAAAAAGATAACTATGAAGATATTTACTGGTTCAGTAACGATGAAGATGAAAGTCATGATCATCAAGTTATTTCCGATTCCTTTAATAATTATTTCCTCTCGATAGCTGAGAAAATTAGTCACATTATAAATACTAATAATATTGATAGCAATAATGAAGAAACTCCCTTACACTATTTATTACAGTTATTTAGTAATCCATTTCTAAATATAAAATTCAGTAACACATCAACTCAGGAAATAGAAAGAATTACTAATTCCTTACAATCAAAACGTTCACATGGGTATCATGAAATCTCAACAAGAATATTAAAAATTAGTGCTCCTTTTATTAGTTCTCCCCTAAATTACATTTGTAATAAATCTTTATCAACAGGAATTTTCCCTACATGCTTAAAATATTCCATGATAAAACCATTATATAAAAAAGACGATAGAATAATATGGATAATTATACACCCATTTCACTTCAAACTTCATTTTCAAAGGTTATATACGCAAGACTTCTGAAACATAATATTAATAATAATATATTAGTAAATGAACAATTTGGCTTCAGGTCAAAGTCATAAACAGAAATGGCTTCTTATAACCTCATTACAGAGATATTAAATGCTCGTAACAACAACAAAAATGGTTGGAGGTAATTTTTTGTGATTTAGAAAAGGCTTTTGACTGTGTTAGTTAACAATGGTATCTTATTGTCAGAACTGGAGTTCTATGGCATAACAGGCAAAGCTTATACATTAGTTAAATCATATCACTGTACCATACATTGATGTATAAGTTGGTATTGTTGAATCTTGATAAACTTTGTGTTATATTCTAATTCACAATGTATTCTATAGTTTTGTTAATATTTTGTGACTGAAATTGATGAATGTTTTATATGTATACTAATTTGATGTGTCCGGTGTCATGTGTATGATGGACTGAATAAAACTGCAAGCAGTGAATACTTTTCGCAGGATTTCAGGATACTAAAAAGCAAAAGTGCATCAGGAAAATAGCGATACTCCCATCAAGAATGCTTACAATGGTGTGTTTGTTTATAACAAACTACCTAGCGAAATTAAAAGTTTTAAGTCCATAATAAAATTCAAGCAGATACTTAGAAATTTCCTATTTGAAAAGAGTTTTATTCGGTGGAAGAATTTATGACAGTTAATTCTTAATTTGTAGGAACTGGGTTAAAGATGTATCTCTGTATGGTAATTACCAGTGCTTTCTTTCTTATGTGTATTACGTTAATCAGGGCCTTGTGTGGTCCTGTACATGTATGTAATTATATCAGATTTACGTGTTTGTTTGCTTTTACTGTAATTCTTATACTGTTTACTCTTTGGACGTGTCCAATATCATTCTGTAATGATTTCTAGGACGAAATAAATAAATCTACTACTGTCATACTGTATGTTATTCACCAAGCCTCCTATTATGCATGACACTTGGATTCTGCAGTCATTGCAATTTGGCCTGTTACACTGATCTACTTATTTCATGCAATCTTCAAACCATGTTTAAGGAAAGCTTTTCATAATTGCCTACACTATCTTTGGCTGAAGTTTTGGTATTTTCTCTAATACTTCAAGCCCTACTGATGTTAACATTATCATCTGGGTTTTCCACAGCTGCACACCTGTCTGCATTTCCAAAGTGATACTGTTCTTTTACTTCAACATCGCTTACATTCTTCACATTAGACGTCTTCAAATAAAATTATTTATTCTCCCCCTTTCACATACTGACAGCCTCCCACAAAATTTAGCCACCACCAGACAAGGTCAGTACCACAGTCACCTGCTCTCAAAGACAGGCATCAAGTATGTCAATGCTGTTAGCATTCAAAACATGACCAATCTGATTACACATCTTTCCATCAGGGCAAGTCCAAATGCATTTATGAATTTTTTTTATGTGGAAACACCATACCTTCACTGTTAGACATGTTGAGGAGGCAAAGTTTTACCTGCTTACCTCAATATCACTACCACTTCCATGTATACTATCAGTACCAATTCTTCCACATCAGAAGTCTTCTCACCATATTTCTACACTGAAGCCTCCTAACAACATTTTCATATCGTACTAATGGAATTGGTTTAGTACATACCCCTATTCTCCATAAAGACTTGCCATTGTATAATCGCTTTCAACTCAGTCACAGCATGCACACTCAGAAATATATAGCAAAATCTCTTAGTGTTACCAACCAGTAACAAAAACTTCACTTTCAAACAGTGATATTATTATATTATATAAAAATAAAACTGTCTTAAATAAAGGACATAATTTGCACAGCCCAAAAGGACTATTGAAACACATACCTCCTTTAATTTGGGCTTCTGGCCAGTGAGGGGTTATTTTTATGTCAGAGGATTTAACAAAACTTCAATACACAGAAGACCAGTAAAAGTGATATGTAAATCATTTAATAATAAAGAATATCAAGCATATTACACATCTTAATTTTACCATTAGGCAATATTTGAATACTTGGGATAAAAGTAACAAAACTAACAATGAAGCCATAACCATAATGCACTCCAGAGACACATGCAACTTTAAGGTATGAGGAGTTGTGTCAGATTACAGGTTCTCACAGTGGTGGTGTTGCTGAAGATTTAAGTCTTCTGGGTTTATATGCGATGCCAGCTTGATAATAGTTCCTGATGTTTCAAGCAACGTATTACTTACGTCTTTCAAAATGCCAGTAACGCTAGAACCAGTCAACATGGCATATTCCAAGATGACTTGAATCTTCAACAGTACCTTTCATTTCTGCAACTGTTGTCACATAAATACACAATTCAATGTAGCAAAAAGCTGCTTCAGAAAATAATAGCCCCACAGCTTGTAAAGACATTCAATGTTGCTTGGAAACCAAAGCCTTGTTACTGTATCATATTGCCTGCCACTGATTTATGTCCTGACCCATATCGATCCAGTCCACATTCTACCCTCCTATTTCTTTAAGATCAAATTCTGTTCATTTCCACCATCCTTACCTAGGACTTTCAAGTGATTTCTTCTCCTGAGGTGCCCCAAAGTAAAATTTTGTATGCAAACATCATCTCTACCACACATGCCACATGCAACACACATTTCATTTTGCTTGATCTGAACAGGTTAGTAACATACAATAAAAGGTACAAACTATGAAGCTTCTCATTATGCAATCTTCTCAAGGCTGCTGTTACTTCTTCTGTCACAGGTCCAAATATGTTCCTCAGCACCATGCTCTCAAACACCCTCAATCCCCTTTTGTTCTTCTCTTACGTTTATACATGCAAAAGGAAAGGTGAAACTGTAGTTCAGTTTACTCCTTTTCTATTCACTGGTGACAGGAAGATTAAAGATTCTTACCTAAACATTTTTGTAGAATGCAATGGTTACATTTAGATGAGAATTTTGTCCTAAATTCCGTGATGAAATATGAGTACATATTAACTTGTCTCTGCATTTACAACAAGCTTCCCTACTAGAGAAATGTGTCTAATAATGGAAACACAGCCATATAACTCACCTCATCTGGTTCAGCCTTTATTAAAGGAAATGATATAGGCTCAGGAATCTCCTCCTCTTTTATATCTATATCTGTGCCTTCTTCAACTTTTATACTGATGCCTTCATGTGCATCATCAGGTGATGTTACGCTTGTCTCATCACATGAACCTGGTAGAACTTCCAAGTGACAATGTGGAGCTCTGTAACACCACCATACCCTTCCTTATTAGTTCATCCTCAATCATGACAAGGAATATGACATACTTCCAGCAAAACTGATAATACTGTAGTTGTTCTGTAGACTCTCTCCACTACAATAATTACTAACGATTAACTCCATGAAGCACAGTCCTTCCTGAGAGGCTAAGAGTTGCTCAGCTACTTATTAAATTCCCAGCATTTATGGAATATCTTGGTTCATTACCATGGTCACAACAGCCTGTCATTGGTGCAGTCCACACCCTCACACCCAATTTCTTTAATGTGCCCGTCAACAGTTCTCACACGTTCTTTACCCTTACCCCGGTGTCAGACGAGGCCACCCGGGTGGCGCGACCCGGGTGGCGCGACCCGGGTCGCGCGACCCAGTGGGTAAGAACATTTTAATTGCTCCTGTCACACGAGGTGGCGCCACCCACCAAGTCGCGCGCGAGGGTCGACCATCCGCGACTCAGCGCGCTACTTACAGGTGGCGCCACCCCGTCATCCAGTTGTTTTCCATTCAGTCTGTCACACGACGCCACCGGAGAAGCGGCCACTTTGCAATGGAGCTTGACATTGAAGCATTTATTTTTGAAGTTGAACAGCGTCCAGCAATATGGGATGTTGCCTCAGGTGAATATTCGAACAGGGAAAAGAAGAAGAACGCATGGGAAGAGTTAGTGAATATCTTTATTATCAATAAAGAAGAGCCATCAATTGATGAAAAAAAAATTTCGGTAAGTACAATTTTGAATTTTAATGAGGTTTCTGTATTGTCTAAATAATACTGAACTATTACTAAATATCACTAAATTTCTGCTAAGTATTTAGCAATCAAATTGGTTTTAAAAGTCAACGTTGTGTAATATTATATTGCCATGGAAGTTCTCCCTCCTCGCTCACGAAATAATTGGCGAAATTATCTCGAACTGTCAATGCTCGATGATTTCCCCTACTTATGTTGTCTCGATCGAATGGTTGAAGATCTGGTGTTGTAATTGCATCTTCGAACAGGTAGCCATCTCTCTTCCTAACGAAATTATGCAATAGACAGCAGGCTTTCACAATGTCTATTGCACATTCAATGTCAACATCGAGTGGGCGGTGAAGGATTCGCCATTTGTTGGCGAGTATACCGAAAGTGCATTCAATGTACCGACGAGCCCTAGATAATCGGTAGTTAAAGATTTTCTTCTTTTCTGAAAGGTTCTTTCCACCATAAGGCCTTAGTACGTTTTCAGATAGACCAAATGCCTCATCTCCAACAAACACGAATGGTGTAATACTATCGACTGTTCTTCTGATGTGGGTTGGAGCAGGGATGTGTAACGTATTATCCACCATTCGTTTGTACAATTGCGTTTGCTTGAAAATAGAAGAATCGTTTGATCGTCCATACGATCCTACGTCTATATAAGTAAAAGTGTAATCAGCGTCACACACCGCAAGTAGAACAAATGAAAAATATTTTTTGTAATTGAAGTAAAGTGAGCCACTCTCTTTCGGTTGTATAACTCTAATATGTTTGCCATCTATGGCTCCTATACAGTGAGGGAAGTTGGCCCTACGTTCAAAACCGTCAGCAATATTTAACCAGTTTTCTTCTGTAGGTTGTGGTATACACATCACCTTCATCCTTGTCCATATTACTTGACAAACTTCTCTTATAATTCCCCCAACAGTAGATCTTCCCAAAGCGAAGGAATAGTGCAAATCCGTAATGCTGCAACCTGTTGCCAAATATATAAAATCAAACAAAATAAAATACTTTTGAAAGTCAGAACAGCTATGCTTAAAATATTACGGAACTAATGTAGTGAGGAGAGAGGAAACATGGGGTAAAAGAGATCACTACTACGAACTGTTGAGTTTATGATAATAATTTGTGTTTAAAACATGTGCCATTATGGCTAATGTTCTGTTGTATTTTACATTGTTATAGGTCAACTATTACAAAGGCGATGGAAGAGCCTTTGTAATAGCTACTCAAGGGAGCTGAAAATGCAAAGAGAGGTCAAATCCGGATCAGGATCAAGAAAACGGCCTGTGTACATATTTTTTAATCAATTGTCTTTTTTGAAAAAGGTCACAGCCTCGAAGGAAACCACAAACTCTCTCACGGAAGAACAAGATTTGTCCTCGACACTCCCTTCTCCAGTTCCAAAGAAACAAAAAAAAAAAAACAAGACCCAGTGGGTGAGAGACTAGTAAGTGCAGTGGAGAGGAGTGTTCACTGTAGGGAAGAACGAGAAAGAGAAATGGAAAATGACTGCGATAGGATGTTTCTTCTGTCATTGCTAAATCCCTTGAAACAAATCCCCGAACATGCACGATTTGGAGTGAAAAGGAAGCTGATGGAGGTCATTGACGTTGAAATGAAAAGTTATCGTCCATCACTTGCTCCGCAGATCAATCCTCCTCAATATCAGTTTCAACAAAACACATCGACCACATCTGAAAAGCTTACATATACTCAGCTACAACACATTAACCTACCCTGTACTTCTAATTTCATCGCTACTAATACACAACATGGTTATCCTTTAGTTCAGCGACCCCCAAGCGCAGGCCAACGATGTGAATCTGATTCCGTTTCAACTTACTCGAGTGCCTCAGTAACGAGCCCTTTTTCTGACATAGAACTTTTTGAAGGGAACTAGATCGCATTTGTATTATTGCTTAATTATTATTATTATTATTAAGCAAAAAACTAAAGTTTATGAATTATGATGTTTGATAATGTTTTGATAATTATGATGTTTGATAATGTTTTGATAATTATGATGTTTGAATTATGACCTTTGATATTACCTTTGCCTTGTAAGTCCTTTTAGCCAAACGATTTTCATCCATTCAAATAAAAAAATAAATAAATATTTACTTACCGAAGAGTGCAGACTAATTTTTCTTCTGGTGTAACTGCAGTTCTCATGATGGTGTCCTGACGGGTCAAACTACTTCTTAATATTTCAAGCAGTTCATCGAATGATGCAAGGGACATACGGCAATAATTGAAAAATTTGGCTCCATCTTCCTTCATACGTGGATACATTGTGTAAAATAAACTTGAAACCGTTTTCTCCATTAGAATAGGATGTACCCAAAATCGCCGATTCTTCTTTTCTTCCTAACCAGATACAGATACGCGAGCGCTGCTATCTCTTCGGTGTCCATACTTCAACTGGACCGCTTTTCTTGGATCGCGCCACCCGGGTCGCGGAGCAAGTGGCAACAAAACGAGGTGGCGCGACCCGGGTAGCGCGACCCAGGTGGCCTCGTCTGACAGCAGCCTTAAGGTTCCCTGAAAAAAAATTATTTGTATTTCTCATGTCACATACATGCTGCATACTACATAATCCATCCATATCATCCTCCTTGCTTGCATCATCCTGATTCTTTTTGGTGAGCTGTACGAACTATGCAGCTACTCATTATGTCATTTTCTCCACCTTCCTGTTATTTCCACCCTCTTAAGTCTAAATATTCCACTCAGCACTGTTCTCAAACACACCGAGTGTACAGTCTCTCCTCAGTGTGAGACAAGTTTCACATCCACACAAAACAACAAGTAAACATACACATTTTTATATTTTATATTATAGTTTTCTGATAGCAGGCAGGAAAAAGAACAGGATTATGAATGAAGCTGTAGTAAGCAATGCATCAAATGAATTTTCTCTCAATTTCTTGGTGATGTGACCAGTATTTCTTTCCACTGTTACCAATCCCTTAATCTGGCACCTGATACTCCATCACTCATAGTTTTGCACTTGAGGAAAGCAGTCTATTTCTAAAGTCCCTAACTTCAGGTGCACGTACTGCTTCCGTGACTTATCTTGGAATATCCAACTTTATTGAGCACAACCAGCTATTACAATGGATTCAAATGATCCAAAGATGAGTCAACAAGGTACTGCTGGCAACAGGGAACACATAACTTTAACATTTCCCCACAACCTTGAAATAATTTGGAGGCTTGAAAGTAGCAAAAGCTGAAGAGAGATTGTGCTCTCATACATCTGATCGTCTGCCATTTATGACATAAAGTGATGAAAGAACACTTACAATCATTTATGGTATCAATTGAAAGTGTGAAGGACGTTTTCAAGTGACAGGCCTAAAATAGTGCAAACTGGCCAAGGAGTTGTATATGTGGTTTACAGCAATGCATTCCAAAGGAAAACCCATGACTAGGGCTTATGATAATTGAAAAACCTTGGTATTTTTAGGATAAAATGAAAAATCTGACAAGTGCACAATGTCTAAGGGCAGTAACAAAAATTAGGTGGAAGAACTTAGGTCAGTATAAGTACTGTCTGATAATCTGGAATGGCTGATGGTCTGGCACTAGTTCTGTAATGTGGGTGCCAGATTAAAGGAAAGGAATTCCACTGTATTTGGACTTTGCTACTCTTCCAAAAATTCATTAGCCAGTTTTATATTACATACAAATTTTTTTTACTCAATCTGGTGATTAGACATTACAACACACAGTGTTGTCTTTGCTTTTACTTGCAGTTCAGACTCCTTACTACCACCTAATACACCCTTCAATTGTTTCCAGTGATAGCTGATTGGTGGTAATGAGTGTATGGGTGGTAACACTGGGACTAGAGAGTGACGAACAGTGTGTGCTGTTCACGGCTGACCTAAGTAAGTTTCCTGTTGTTGTAGACAGAAGAAATTGCAAAATAAAAACATTAGTGGAGATCAAAGAATAGCGTAAATTCTTGTAAATCTCAACAGTAAGAACAAGAATATCAGAGACTTTTATAGGGGCATTAATGACTTTCAGAAGGGTTACCAGCCTAGAACTAATAGAGTAAAGGACGAGAAGGGTGATCTGGTTACAGACTCCCACAGTATTTTGGCTGGGTGGAGGAAACATTTCTCTCAGCTATTGAATGTACATGAGGTTATGATGTTAGGCAGAGTGAAATACATACAGCAGAGTCACTGGTGCCTGAGCCCAGTGCCTCTGAATTTGAAATGGCTGTTGGAAAGCTAAAAAGACGCAAATCACCAGGTACTGATCAAATTCCAGTAGAATTAATTAAAGCAGGAGGTAGGATAATTCATTCTGACATCCATACTTATTACTTCTATTTGGAATAAGGAGGAATTGCCTGAGGAGTGGTAGGAGTCAGTCATCGTACCTATTTATAAGAAGGGCTATAAAACAGATTGCAGTAATTATCGAGGCATATCACTTTTGTCAACCACATACAAAATTCTATCCAACATCCTTTAGTCAAGTTAACTCCATATGCAGAGGACATTAATGTGAATCATCAGTGTGGATTTAGACGTAACAGGTAGACTACTGATCATATATTCTGCATTCGTCAAATACTTGAGAAAAAAAGGGAATAAAATGAGGCAGTGCATCCGCTATTTACTCTCCTCAAGAAAGCATAGGATTCAGTTAGGAGGGAGGTCTTGTATAATATTCTCATTGAGTTTGGTATCCCCAAGGAACTAGTAAGGCTAGTAAAAATGTGTCTAAATGAAACCTATAGCAGAGTCCGGGGTAGGCAAACATTTGTCTGACATGTTTCCTATTAAGAATGGTTTGAAACAAGGAGATGCTTTATTGCCATTGCTTGTCAACTTTGCTTTGGAATATGCCATTAGGAGGGTTCAGGCAAACCAGGAGGGCTTGAAATTAAATGGTACACATCAGCTTCTAGTTTATGCTGATGATGTTAATATATTGGGTGGAAGAATACATACTATGAAGAAAAAGAGAAACTTTAGTATTCGCTAGCAAGGAGACTGGTCTAGAAATAAATGCTGAGAATACTATGTATATAGTCATGTCTCGAGATCAGAATGCACGACAGTATCACAAAGTAAAGATAGGAAATAAATCATTTGAAACAGTGGAACATTTCAAATATTTGGGAAGAACCCTAACAAAGCAAAATTCCATTTATGAAGAAATTAAGAGCAGATTGAAGTCAGGGAACACTTGCTATCATTCAGTGCAGAATCTTTTGCCTTCCAGTTTGCTATCCAAAAGTATAGAGATTGAAATGTACAGAAATGTAATTTTGCCTGTTGTTTTGTATGGGTGTGAAACTTGGTCTCTCACACTGAGGAAGGAATGTAGGTTGGGGGGTGTTCGAGAATAGCGTGCTGAGGAGGATATTTGGGCCTAAGAGGGACGAGGTAACAGGGGAGTGGAAAAGACTACATAACGAGGAGCTTTATGATCTGTACTCGCCAAATATTATTGGGTGATCAAATCAAAAAGAATGAGATGGGCGGAGCATGTAGCACGTATGGGGGGGGGGGGCCGAGAGGTGCATACAGTGTTTTGGTGGGGAGACCTGAAGGAAGAGACGACTTGGAAGACCCAGGCTATATGGGAGGATAATATTAAAATGGATGAAAATGGATTAAATATAATTGGTGGGCCGGGATAGCGTAGTCAGTACGGCGTCTCGCAACGGGCTGGACGTTCGGTGAATCGAATCCCTATTGGGAGCGAGATTTTCTGCACCCGTTCAGACGGCCCTGGGGCCTACCCTGCCTCCTGTACAATGGATACCGTGTTTCTTTCCCGAAGGTAAAGCGGCCGGGGCGTGGCGTTGACCATCCACCCCCATCTACCGCCGATGTTAAAGAAAGAGTACAGCTATACTTCTGCTCCCCTGTGGGCCTTTACGGTCCGTTATTGGGTGAAATTTACCCTTAGCAAGTACTTGTATAGAGGTTCTATACAGTGAACGAAGTCGAGGGAACTTGCAGTGAATGAACCGAAACTCACTGAAGACCCGTTCCGCCCCTCTCTACTTCATAGTCCTCGCCGTGAGGACCCCGAACTTCGAAGTATTATGTAATATTTTCTGTGTATTTTCCGAATGTAACAAGAACCTAATATTTTATGTTACAGTTGGTATCCATGGTTGGTTCATGTTTCGCATCGAAGCCGTCGATTGTTTCCCTGTTGCATTTCCGCCGGAAATATGAAGAGTGTTACAGCAGACAAGAAAAATTAAAACGGAATATTTTAAGAGTGGGTTGCAGTCGGTCCTCGGAACATCAAAGGAAGGGTTACAACCCACAGGAGCCGAAACGGTATGTAATGAATGTAATGTACGTTGTGTTTCAGGTGGTCATTGAACGTCTTTGCATACTGAACCTACAGAGCAATCGAAATAACCAAAGTCTCGGTATCAAACTAAGCGGTGTGGCATCTGTAAGTGTTAAAACTTATTTTGATGAGATCGTACTGTACATAATTAAGTTAATTTATTTATGCAAGTGATAAAGAGCCACGCATATTGTACGGAGTAGCACACAACATTTACAGAACCGTGAGGTGTTCAGTTTCAAAGAGTTCAGGTTGATTACTGAATGATTTGCATGCACGATGAATTAATGTTGCCACTATTTGTATCTCGTACTGTCTCTGCCGATCCCAGTGGCCACGCGCTCTAAGGTGTGGTCTGCAGCCGCTCGCTTGCTGGGTTTGTGGGTTCGATGCCGATCCCAGTGGCCGTGCGGTCTAAGGCGTGGGTCTTCGGCCGCTCGCTTACTAGGATCGTGGGTTCGAATCCCACCTGGGGCATGGATGTTTGTGTTGTGTTAGTTGTAAGGACGGTAGTATGGAACGTAAAGTGACATGAAGGACGAAAGGATTTAAACAGTACAAAAATGGATCAAAGGGAAAAAACCCCGGACAGGCAAAAACAAAGAAAATCCCGCCGGAGGCATGGAAGTCTGTCTCTTGTGAGTTATGTGTGTTGTGAGGTAGAGGTCTCTGCGACGGGCTGATGACTCGTCCGGGGGAGTCGTGCCGAGTGTGGTGTGTCAAACTGTGATCGCGAATCTTCGACAAACAGGAAGCCTAGGTCCACTAGGGGCTGTCCAGTCATTGGAAGAAAGAAAAAAAAAGTCTCACTGTAATACGAGCCTGTCAAATTAGCTTGAAGTTGAATATGTTCTCACAAACATGATGGAAGCTGGATTTGTTAGTAATGAACACGGACCTTATGATTAGATGTCAGTTTCATTCATGTTAATTACAGTCGGTGAGACATAACTAAGTGCCATTTTTGATAGCAGAATGAGAAAGTTGAAAACTTTCCAATGCCAAAGACAGCCATCATTAGCTAGTACTTCCACTGTTGCACGGAGCTGCGCCTTGACATTAAACACAAGACCTACACGCATAACGGTAAAACGCTGAGGTCGGGAGCTCAAGAGCCTCAGTGAATGCCGATGGTTAGTCAGCTTACCGTTAATGTGTGCTGGCTTATATTCGACGGCAGTACGTGTCATTAGAGTGACTGATTTCACAGTCGACCTCGCAGCTTTCAGGGGTGAATCAGTTTTTAAAGACTTTAGTGCCTACTGTTAGAAAAGGCTGATTGAAATTCAACGGGAATAATTTGATTTCATAGCTCCATTCAATCTTAACTTTTGCACTACATGGCGGCAAGTGTTCAGCCTCATGCCCCGGCTGCTTTACCTACCCCCTCCCCCTTACCCACTTATTTTCAGATGGCATAGTTGCATATACATGTACCGTTTTTGCAAATGCGTGAAAACATGTTGCTACGGAACCCGTCGCGTCAGATTTTAATGAAACTTTACTTTTCTGGACGAATTTTCGAAAAATACTCAAATATGAAATTTCATGAACATCCGTCGAATGGGAGCCGAGTTTGTTCCATGCGGACGGACGGACAGACAGACATGAAGCTAATAATCACGTTTCGCAATTTTGCTAACGCGCCTGTAAATTAAAACGTACAGTAATTCTGCCTCTTATATGAGTGTAAAACCCGGTCTGTTGTAACTCCAGAATATGGTGCCTAGGAAGATATTTGTACCTAGGAAGGACGAAATACCAGAAGGCTGGACAAAATTGCAAAGTGAGAATCTTCACGATTGGTATTCCTCACCAAATATACTTAGGGTGGTGTGAGCAGGGCATGTGGCACCTACGCGGGAGAGGAGAGGTGCGTACAGGTTGTGGTAAAGGCAACCTGTAGAAAGAGGCTACTTGGAAGACCTATGCGTAAATGGGAAAATAATATTAAAATATATCCTAAATAAATACGTTAGGAGGGCGTGGATTGAACTGACTTGGCTCAGGACAAGGACAAGTGGCGAGTTTTGAACATGGCTATGCGCGAACGGATCCTGTAAAATGTGGGGAATTTGTTGACTAGCTGAGGAACTGTTGGCTTCTCAGGAAGGACTGTGCCCCTGGAGGTATTTTATCAGAGTTTATTATTTAGAGGTTGCAGTGTGGGCTGACTTACTTCTTTCTCGACGCATTCAAAATGAAAAGCTGCAAAAATGCTTCTATTAGTTTCGTCAACATTTTTTGTCTGTCTAGGTGAGAATCGCCGAAGAGTTTTCAAGAAAATTTGTATTTTGGTGTTTTTCTAAAAGCAGTCAACATACTCAAATTTTGTTTAAAATGGGACAAGAATAGAGGACACTTTACATGCCTTTCTGCTTTTCTTGAGGATAAATGGCATGTGGAAAGAGATACAGCCGATCCCGTTGGCCGCGCCATCTGAGGAGTAGGTCTGCGGCCGCTCGCTTGCTGGAATTGCGGGTTCCAATCCCGCCGGGGGCCTGGTTGTCTGTCTCTTGTGGGTGTTGTGTGTTCTTAGGTAGCGGTCTCTGTGACGGGCCGATCCCTCGTCCAGGGGAGTCCTACCGAGTGTCGTGTGTGTGTGTGTGTCACTTAGTGTGATCAGGTGCAACAATAACCCTCTACACCTACAATGAGTAGGTAGAAAGAGGCCAGAATAAGAAAGAAAAAAAAAGGAAAAAAGAGAGAAAAGAGATACAGTCTACAACCGACGTATTGACACCGTTTGTTCACCGGGCTTTATGACGGTACGTCGGGGGTGGCGGTATGTCGAGGATACCGGTAAATCGAAATACACGTAGCACTTGTTTTACGCCTTTTTGTTTAATATCCCTTGCCGATATACACAACTTCTTAATTTACGCCCTTCATTTTCGGTTTAGGCCTTTCGGGTGACTGCGTACTATTACGCTAACCCCTTTGTATTCTGTTATTTCTTGTGGGAATACAGTTTTTGATTTACGCCTTTATATTTCAATATGTCAAGATTGCGGAAGTATAAGCACGGCTATTGCATGCAACAGCATTTCAATAGAATAATAATGCGGTAAATGTAATAAATTAGTTAGAAATGTAATATTGTGTGATAATTGTGATATATGGTATCATTTTAACAACCTTGCCTAAAAGTGAACCAATGAAAAAGACGTTTTAATATATGCAGTTTTGAACGACAATAAACCCCTGAAGATGGCTCTACAAGAGCCGAAACATATGTCGGGTTTTATAAAGTTTTTAAATATGTTTTAAAAAACTATACAGTTTTTTTTTAAATAGAGTTGCATCCAGTTGGTGTATGTAAATAGTGACTGTGAAAATAGTAATTACTGCACTATACAGATCACCAAGTGGTAAACTACAGGAATCATTTATTACTCTAATAGGTATTTTAGAGCAACTAATACAGAAAGACCAATATATAATAATTGCAAGAGATCTCCACATAAATATCCAAGACAAAAGGATGTGGTCACAAACAATTATTAGATGTTGCTAATGCTTATAATCTGACTGTAACAATAAATATACGTACTCGAGTAACTGAAAGTATGGCTACAATTATAGACCAAATTATTACTAATATACCTGATGAATTCTATTATACTGATGTAATAAATAACGTACTTTCAGATCATTACGCACAATGTATAACCATTAATAGATTGTACCACAACAAACTAGATGCTATAAAGAGGTTAGGAATGTATCAGAAGCCAATATAATAGGTCTATGCTCTTCATTACAAAATGAAACTTGGATTGAAGTGTACAGGGAAGATCATGTAAAGAAAAGGGATTCTGTTTAGAGTATTTTTAATTATTATTTTAATACAGCATGTCCAAAAGCTAGAGGAAATTTAGTAAGTGCCTGGAAAGCTCTTTGGATAAGTAAGGAGGTTCTTACAGCGAGAACAAAACTAAAAAAAAATTGTATGATCATTACATACTAAAATACAGGTTGATAATAACATATATAAAACATATAAAAAGGAATATAATGTAATTATAAAGACTTGCAAAAGCAAACTATATTTAGAATATTATAACCAACTCAAATAACACTTCTAAAGTACAGCGGAAGTTTGTAAATAGGGAAAGAGGCTCCCCAAATAATAAATTAACCTGCGATATACATCTACAAGACGGAAATGAAATAGTCTTAAGTCCAAGCAGAATATGTAATACATTTAACAAAACTTTTACAGAAATGGTAAATAAACTTGAGCTAGACAAAAACTTGATACATCCACAAATTAATAATAACAATAATAACATAAAAAGTATAAAGAATTCATTTGTACTTTTAAAAATAACAGAGACTGATATGATTAAAGTATTCCAGAGCATGAATGATAAAAAAATCAGCACGACTTGATGACATTTCGCCTTATATACTAAAGAAGTGTGCTCCCCTCATAATGACACCCCTATTAGAATTAGTCAATTGCTCTTACCCACTGCCTTTTGTTGAAACAATGTTATCATTAGCGGTCAATAATTTCCTTTTTAGGCGCGTTCGCAAAATTGCGAAAAGCAAACTATTAGCTCGTCATGTCTGTCCGTCCGTCCTTTCGTCCGCATCAAACAACTCAGCTCCCACTGGATGGATTTTCATGAAATTTGATATTCGAGTATTTTTCGAAATCTGTCGAGAAAATTCAAGTTTCATTAAAATCTGACAAGAACAACGAGTACTTTACATGAAGATCTATGTACATGTATGGCATCTCGCTGAATTCTTCTTATAATGAGAAATGTTTCAGACAAAAGTTGTAGATAAAATCAAAACACATTTTATATTCAATAACTTTTTCCGAAAATCGTGCCGTTTATGAGATAATGTGGAAAAATATCGTAGAGTCAGACAGGCCACAGATGCCAATATAATACGGCGCATGCGCTTTGCATGCTGGATAACTAAGGCTACAGACACACACTCAGAATATTTAATACTTCTTCGTTGTTCACGGCAACAGTGGTTACGCGAACGCGCGTCGATATTACCTTATACTTAAATTGCCTGCCTTGTTATGTCGAGGAATTGGTAAAGTTTAGCCTGTGTGGCATCTATTAACTTCATTCTATATATAGTGTGTGGGTGTTACGCTGTACCAACTGTTCTTGTTACGCACAGGCTCGGCCACCAAAAGAGGACACGTTAACGTAATGGCTAGTGGACACTGACGATGAGGCTGGATGGCGTCGAAACGCGTTTGTTATAAATTAGTAAAAGCGCAAGGCAGTGGACAGGGACAATAGGGTACTCAGTGGACAAATTGTACACCTCGCACTCAAAGAGAAATGCCTCCTGTGATGAAAGCATAATTACAGACTTATGAAATAGGACATTACTAAGCAGTTATAAGATAAGCCTACTTTATTTCTTGACACGCCTACAGCAGGTTGGTGTGGCCACGGTGCTCTGGACTTGTATTGAGAATGTGTCCAGCTATCATCTCTGTCAGAACACGTCTACGCTAAGTGCTTGCATGGTTTTCCTCAGTCTTTTGATAAATTCCGGGAAGTACCTTTCTTTCTTCCTTCCTTTCTCTATTCCTTCCAAACACTTTCCAATTTGTCATTTGCCTACAACCATCGACACTCATTGCCATTATGCTGCCATCTATGGAGAAATTTTAAGAACTATAAGTTACGTCACGAAATAGCTTTAGTGTCTCCGAGTCTTGTGCCAAAATAGAATGCATCGTAAGTTCTGTGCATGAAGGCTTTGGAAGGGGAGCATCTGTCTCTTTACAGCGGCTCTGTGAGGGGAACTTGGAGGGAGGGCTCCCATACTGAGTCCTCCAAGAGATATGGAGGACTCCAAGAGATATGTAATAGAAGGCTCTGGAAAAGGAGCATTTCTTTTTGCAGGGGCTCCATAAGGGGGAACCGAAAGGTATTTAGCAAGGGAGGGCTTAGCCAATATGTTTATTGGGCCGGAACGTGTACATGATATATTTTTCTGTTACGTATAACTTAGAGAGTTCGTGGCCTTATGCTGGGCCACAACACTCTGAAGAAAGCATCTGCATTTTGGGGGGCACAAAGGGCCTGTTAGAACGGCCTACGTGCATCGGGCCTCTAAGGGCTCGAACCCATTGGGTATTCTATTCTATTCTATTCTATTCTATTTTAAGTTCTGTGCAAGGTCAGAAACGTCAGCTGCAGCTTCATTATTAAAGACCGTCAATATCTGGACATAAGAGACAGGACGCAGGACGTCTAGCTGCCGGTGCTCGCACTTTGGTATTTGAGCACCAGGCACAGGTCTTATGGGCCCCAGCCCCCTGTCTGTGCTCTTCTAACACGTCACCAAGGCCTTGATACGGCTCAGGCGGTTAGTTGCCGCATTGGTGGTTATCAATGTGACAATGGTCGTGGTTCTTTTTCGAGTTCTTCGGTCTTTCTCTGTCAGTATCATCCCACCAATACCACATAGTCATTTAGTCACTCTATAACATCGGTAATTGAGAGCGTGGCTAAATAACACATTAAAGAAAACACACACACGTTTTAATAGCCTAAGTACCAGTAAATCCACGCAGAACTCTGTGTACCTGTCTGTATACACCTATGACAGTAATCACCGTGTTTTTTTTACAGCACTTCAAGCTCCGCCTTTTTTTTTTTTTTTTATCGGAGATGATATTCACAATTTTTGCAATGTTCTTCCGCAGAGCGTAACAAATTTTTCTATGGATTGGGAGCGCGTCCAAAAATTAAAAAGCCAAACAATTTTTCGACAATGGAATACTTAGGCGCCCATCGCGGTGGTCGTAGGTCTGCGGCCGCACGCTTGCTGTGATTTCGGGTTTGAATCCCGCCGGAGGCATGACTGTCTGTCTCTTATGAGTGTTGTGTGTTATCAGGTAGTGGTCTCTGCGACGGGCCGATCCCTCGTCCAGAGAAGTCCCACCGAGTGTGTGTGCTTGTGTGTGTCATTGAGTGTGATGAGGTGCAACAAAAACCCTCTACACCTATAATGAGTAGGTATAAGAGGTCAGAATAAGGATGAAATAATACGTATGTTAACCATGTTGATCGGTCTGTTCATTATGATCAGCATATAAGCCGAATTCGCGCCTCCTGACAGCTGTGCTAACGAAAGTTTCATCAACCATTTACCGAGACACATACTGTAGCAAATAACACGTAAGTAAATATTTGGGTGTTCAGATAAGAGGCTACGGAGTGGCGCAAGTACTGCCTGACAAAGTGCTTCAGAAGAGCTGAAGTACACGAAAATTAAAAATAATTAATCCGAAGCATACAGTGCCACTTTGTTACCTCTGCATGAACACTGCAGCTGACACAGACTGTCCCGGCGGACGCATGCTTTCTATGAGATAAAGCTGCCTTGCTCGGTTTGCAGATAAGTGACAGACTGTGTGTAACACACCGTTACAAAATTTGTTTACGCCATGGCGAGTTATCTTCCGGGATTTGCCCAGCCCTTTCTTGCTGTACTGCAGCAAGGCAAAGCAGAGAAAGTGTATTCGGCCTGTACTGACCGCCTCTCTATCGAGGATGAGCTGCTGACATCATGATGTCTGTTGCTAAAACGTTAATTTTTTTCCAACTTTGGTGGGAGAGAACGTTCACAATGCAAAAGTACAGTAAGTCACATACAGTGAGTTGACCTAATAAGCGCTGCATATTTCGGAAGGTAACTTCTGGGTTTATACAGCTTGTACTTTCATCGAAGCATACACACGCGAAACACATGCTAAAGTTTCAACTTCAAGCCTATTCCGTCATTCGTGCAGATAAAACAACGGTCAGTGTCAATCAACCAAAATATATAGTGTAAAAACACACCATCAAAAGAAGTCAACTGTTGCATATATCTGTTATATTACGGATGTTCCTTACATTATATACAGGGCATACACAAAAGAATGGTGCGGCTTCAAAAGTGAATAGCAATTGATACCGCACCATTCTTTTGTGTATGCCCTGTATATATATAGTAACTGAGGCAACGACATTGCATTGATGCAGTACCTTCTGTACTTTGTCCGTATCATCGGACCTTATTACTTGCTAATTAGTACTTTCTCATCATACGCCTCTTTGCATTCGCTTTGCCCCAATGTTTGTAACTGCTTATCTGTTATTCTTCCTGGAATTATGGAGCCCACCGTGTGACTCCTTGCAGACGCACAGTCACATGTGGAGGAGTAACGAATACTCCTACGCACAGACCACACACAAGCCTGTCTGATAAAACCTCTGACGTCTGAAACGGCGCATTCCCGATCCTGCCGTTGATCTAGACAGTCTGTATAAGTTGCTGCGAGGCCTTCCCGGCCTGTTTTCTGTAAATACGGCCTATTGTAATTAAAGTGCCTGGAACCTGGTACAACGAGTTTGTTTCAAGCATCCATCACAACCTATACGAACCCTATTTTGTTGGAGCAACATCCACGATACGCCCCACTGGCCTTCTCCGAAATTTCGGGGATACAACACAACATTAACAGCAGTGTATCAAGAATTGCCCTATGGTCTGGTAGTGTTACTGCTTTCCTGTGAAGTATACTTGCAGTCTGAACACAACAGTATATTGCATTTTATGTCCACGTAGCTGTCTGTACATCCCTAGACAATATCTCACCCACTTTTAAGAACCCATGAATATTACGCATTACTAGGCTCAGGATTATGTGCACTTTACATATTGCATAATCAAAATAAAAGTATATTTAAACTTTCACTTACGGCCAATCCTATAAATAATGAAATGCATATTTCATTATTTACAGGATTGGCCTTAAGTGAAGCCTGATATCTCGCATGTAAATTGTTGTTCGTAATTTGTTCACCAGTTGATACATTGTTGGTTTGGAAGGAACTGAAACAGTACGAAATCAACTTCTAAATTTGCTACGAAATATTTTATAAGATTTCTTCTTTTTTATAGTTTTCCACAATTTAAACAAATTTCTGTGTTGCACTGCAATGCATATTCAGGAACAAAAACAATTTAAGCTGCAATAAAAGACATGTTTTTCGCACTGCACTATATTCACGAAGCAGAAACAAAATTTACGTCTTTTACACCCAGCGTATAAAACTGGACTGTCAGTGAAGATGCAACGACTTGTAACCGTACACGAGGTGATACGACTGCCAGCAGTGTGTCATACCCAGTCCGTTGCAGAGGCGAGTGTGTGTGGGTTCGGATCTCAAAAGGACTTACTGCACACGAAAATTTTGTTCGGACTGTGCTCTAAACTGACTCCCCCTAGGGAAATGCTTGTTTGCTCTGAGACCCACAGCAATCACATAAACACACTCTGGCAGCAGAATGTAGGATTTTAGAATATTAAACATGGTAAAAAATGTAAACACTGGGATTTAGGGGTAGTATGTAACGTTGTTCGGGGCATGGTACACTACCGTAGGCCATAATTATATGTAGGAACAGAGAAAAGGCAAGTTCTTTCTGTGCTTATGAGCGGGTGGAGGTATGGCTCCGCGTATTATTATCCTTCGTACTAGACAGACGTGAATAATCGGCTTCACACCCCGGCCGCTTTACTTTTGAGAACGATTCTCCAATGTTTATTGAACAGGAGGGTGGGGAGCTCCAGCCCCCGTTTGAAGCATTGCCCAAAACCGATTCCTCGGCATTTCTTTCTCTAGCGTAGCCACAGCACTGACTGACTGACACTGGCTCCCAAACCTAGTGAATTTATGTGTTTTGTGTGTTATGTTACTGTTTGCATTTAATTCGTCAACATATGAATACATTAAAATCATTCTTGAAAGGACCTAATGCATTCTACTGGGCGGACCGGGATAGGGGAGCCGGTATAGCGACTCGCTACGAGCTGGATGGTCCGGGGATCGAATCCCGGTGGGGTCGAGATTTTCTGCACCCGTCCAGACCGACCGCGGGGCCCACCCAGCCTCCTGTACAAAAGGCACCGGGTTATTACCGGGGGTAAAGTAGCCGAGGCGTGGCGTTAACCACCTACCCCCATGTAGCGCCGAGGTTAAAGAAAGAGTAGATCTCTACCTCTACTCCCCCTCTATGTCTTCATGGCATGTTATAGGGTTAACTTTGCCTTTAATACATCCGACTTGTCAAATTATGTGTGAAATTGCGCACCGTCATTAGTTCATGTCGTACACGTGCGGCCACACGAGGATCGCACTACATCCTCCTCAGAACGCCTGCTTAATGTGTGTACATTTTGTTCTAAGAGAGACCACCACATACCGACATATACAAGGGAGTGTCTGTTAACTCCTGCAGTTGTGTGCTGGATGTGTCTCCCTCTGTCAGCTACCTCACTAACTGTGTTGTTACGTCATCCCTAGCAAAGCAGCACTCTATGCTCTCTGCAGTCATCTCCATGAACTACTGCAGTGATATGAAAAATTTATTGCCATCCTTCGCACTGTAAATGGCCCAGTGGGTCGACGTAGCAGTACCGATCTAGACTTGCATTTGGGAGATTCTTGGTTCGAATCTTCGTGATCTTCTGCCGTCTTGAGTGATTGAGGTTGTACGTGGTTTTCGTCAGTTCCTCCAGGTAAGTACCGCAATACCACTTCCATTACGCCACAACTACTTTCTTTCCAATCATCTCCAGTAAGTAAAGTTCACCCTAGAACAAGCCATGAAGACCCAGAGGGGGAGTAGAGGTATTGCTCTACTCGTTCTTTAACCTCGGCGCTAGATGGGGTGGGTGGTCGTCACGCCCCGGCCGTCTTACCCCCGCGAAAGAGACCAGGTACCCATTGTACAGATGGCTGGGTGGGCCCCAGGGCCGGTGTGGACGGGATTCAATCACCGGACCGTGAAGCCCGTAGCGAGTCGCTATACTGACTACGCTGTCCCGGCCCACACATTTATTTAGCTATATCTTTATATTTTCCTCCCTTACTCTTACTTTATTCCATATATATTTTTCCATCAGTCTTAGCTGGCTGCTTTCTCGGTACCCCTAGCTCCTTAACGTTGCCTCCATCTACCCCTCCCTTACCCTGGTTCAACCCTATTGGCTATCGTCACGCTTACTGATTACCACCCCACTCCTTCCCATATAGAATCTACATTAGAGGTTCCCGGCTTTTTTCTTTTCTTCTCGGACTCTCGACCCATCTAGATGGGACCGTTGCGTTGACCCGAAACGTTGGTAAACAATTACCACACGAAACCGCGTAATATCACAGAAGTGTGCAGATCTCAACTACTTAATATTTCACTGATGCTCTTGTCATTCAATGCCACATAATCTGACGTACTGAAACACTGTTAAAATTGAAACATTGATATATAAGACAGCAACCACATTGCATTACTTATAGTCCTCAAGTGCTGCAGACTGCAACAGAGTGGAGAAATAAGCTGTAACCTGCTGTTCCTACAAAGCAACAGGAGACATTTTCTAAATTTTAACTAACCACATGTTTAAAACTTTCAGGATATCCAGGACGGAATTGAACTTCTGATGGTTGGTGGACACATGCAGAAGGTGGTTGGTTGTATTGCAGATGTCATGGGGGCACTTTCTATGTTCAGTGTCATTGTTTGCACATGTTGCACTATGGTAATTGTAAGTATCTTGTTCATATCTTTTTCATTTCCCTCCTTCAGCGGACTGCTCCATAATCCCAATAATATAATGCTGGCCAGTGTCCAGTATTGGTGCACCCACAGTGAGCCTGATGTTTTTGGCTAAAACAATACCAAATTTGAGCGTCTGGCTGTAGCACTTAATGTTGCTGGTAACACTGGTTGATACTGTAGGACGGAAGATGGTATGGTATATGCGAGTGTTCCAAATTTCTTTATCTTCAGTTATCTAGCTTTCGAAATGCATGACGAATTTGGACCAATAAAATTAACACATGAAAAGTTAAAGAACATAACGTGAACTTAATTGAAGGAGGGTCTAACAGAAGACATTACACGTTAACTTACTCCAAATAAAGTACATAGATGTAGATTCTATATGTATTACAATCTATATTATAGAGTGTATTACAAAGGAAACTAATTACACTGAAATAAAGTTTTCAAAATATTAGAAAGTAACAAATATATAATATGGTAATGTATGTGTATCTTTATTAAACCATTAAATCAATAACAGGACAATAAATAAATTAAAAGATAAGCAAGTTGAAATTTAATTTAATTTTTTAATAAGACATTTCATTGTGAAGGCAAATGTATTTTGGTTTCCCTTTCCTAGGCTATGATAATTGTAGATAGTGAGATTTATTCAAGTTAAACATTTTTGGCATCTAGAGGCCAGAAGTTACATTGTTGCCTACATTCATTATTGAATGAAAAGCTGAATTTCAGTTAGATGTTAGTGAAAATAATGGTGTAATTTCTTTCCCGTCCAAGTTTTCGGATCCCCTGACCAAGGGGTCCATGGACCCCAGGTTAAGAACGGCTGGTTTAAATTGAAGTTGATTTTGCCGTGTTTGTTTCTAGAAGAACATTTTCATTAATTCCCTTCAGTTTTCTTTTTAATGTAGTACTATACAAAAACAAATTGTAATTACAGTTTACTAGCCAAAATGACAGTCCACAGTTAAAGCAAGTTCCTATTCTGTTAACGAAATAATGTATCATGTTTTTTTTATATTGCTTTCACCGTGCATTTTTCTCACTAATTCAGTTTTTTACCAACAGATGCACACAAAAAAAAAACACTCTTTTATAGTTATATTAGTATAGATTTATATCCCTACATGTGTTTCAGTCCTTGGACCATCTTCAGGGGGTTAATAAGCTACTACACTTCAACTTGCATGCTAGAAGGGCCCAATGGGCACACTTGTCTTAATAATAAGTTTTAAAAACATCTGAGTTTGTAAAATTTATAAAAGTGTAAAACTTATAATTTTCTATAAGTTAAAGTCACGATTTAAAATGTTTAAATGTTTAAAATAACGGCGTTGGTTACTTGTGCACAGAATTGTGGTGTTGTTCCTGTTGTTAATTGTAAGCGTATTGCTTTGTGTGTTGTCGTATGGAGTGGTATGTCAGCACTTACCACTCCATATGACAACACACAAAGCAAATCTCCTATGTCACTGGGCATTTCCATCTAAAGGAAACTAAATTCTTGTACGATATTTGAGTACAGTCGCCGCCCAACACCATTCACACATGTTTGTAAATCGTCAACTCAGGCATCCTGCATATTGCAGTTGGCTGTCATTATGTCGAGATCTTCCCACCAGTGCCGTATTCTGTCTGTCCTGCCCAAGTGTCTCCTTGGTGAGTTTTGTGAAAATCTTGCTTATGTCGTGACAACTCCCTGAACACTGGGCGGCAGGAGAGACTTGGTCTTTGGCGAAAGAAGCATCATTTCATCGGTGAAGTCTATGCACCTAGTATTCTGAATCAGAGGGTCCCCTATCAAGTCGTCCGTTACTAGCAGAGCCCGGGGTTCAAACCAGTGTCCTCAGAATCCTTCTTCCTAGCAGTTAGTTTAGAGAAGTATGGGAAAAAACGACCGTGAATCGCAACACTTTTCGTATATTGAACTTATTATGCCACATGTTTCAAGACATACAGAGCCATCATCAGGCAAAACGTTAGTAAAGAAAAGTTGCCATGTAAAATACAGTGTATGTTTTACAATATTTATGTTCGTGTCAAAATCTCAACTTACATTTAAGATATATTCATTGAACACCAACTAATGCACATAAACTTTATTCACAGTAGTTTGTTCTTAAAATTTTAAGAATAAACTATTGTGAATAAAGTTTATGTGCATTAGTTGGTGTTCAGTGAATATATCTTAATTGAAAAAATGCACGGTAAATACAATGTTAAGCTCAACTTACATATTGTAGAAAATACATAATGAGCCGAAATTGGTGATTACAAAGTGTGAATATAGAAGATTAGTATGTTAAAATGTTTGCTAAAATCCCATTTAAAAATTATGTCATATTAAAATTGGTACTTCCATGTAGACGTGTGATTCTAGGTCAGTGATGATGGCCTTGGGGACGTTGTGTTTACTTTCTCCGTGTATTGCTTAGGAGGAATGTTCTGTTGCCATCATTCGTGTATTTTCCTTTGTTATTTTCTGATTATTTCATCATAAACATGTACAACGTGTTCTTTCATGGAGCACATTTGGAGTACCTAAACAATGGATTATCCGATCCAGTTTAAAGAGAAGAAAACATGCCATTATCACAGATGTTTGGATATGGAGCATTACTGTTAATACTTTTAGTACCTATAAATTTTTAAGGGCTTAAAACTGTTTTAATATCTATCTATTTATATATTGATGATTTATATAGTGACAGTATCATTGTATTCTTATGACATTATACTATATATGTGTACAGAGTCTGCCAGTCATCTGTTACAAGTTGCCATGTGCGTTGTACGTGCTAATCAAAATTGTAGTCCCCTGAAGTTGGCCAAGATGTATGGCCGAAACATGTAGGAGCTTTGTGAGTTATTAGAAACTGTTTCTTTTATAGGTTAAATTCTATAGAATTCTTAGTTCAGAATGCTGATTTTAATTTGTTGTGTTTGAATAATTTAATAAACAAAAGTGGTTTCATTTGAATAATTAAATTGTTCAAACACACCAAATTAAAAACAGCACTCTGAACTAAGAATTCTATGAAATTTAATGTAAAAGTCCCCAGTTGCTAATAACTAATAAGCTATTCATACTCAGGAGTTTACCAATTGACTTACCCCGACTGTCATGTGGCGTATGTTAGCCAACATGGCAGGAATTTTTTTAACTCAACACAAAGAACATTTACACTTTTATATTTTCCATACCATGCATTATAATTAGATTTTTTAATATAATCCAACAAATGCACTAATTGTCACAGTTTCATAATAATATACTTAAAAACATCTACTCCTACATGTTTCGGTCCCTTGCGGCCCATCAACAGGGAGAGCCTGAGATGCTGTTGTATAAAATAATTACATAGTAATGCTTGGTGTGTTGTATATGTAGATCTGCTGGTAATGTTTGTGTGGTGATCTGTTGTATATGTAGATCTGCTGGTAATGTTTGTGTGGTGATCTGTTGTATATGTAGATCTGCTGGTAATATTTGTGTGGTGATCTGTTGTATATGTAGATCTGCTGGTAATGTTTGTGTGGTGATCGGTTGTATATGTAGATCTGCTGGTAATGTTTGTGTGGTGATCTGTTGTATATGTAGATCTGCTGGTAATGTTTGTGTGGTGATCTGTTGTATATGTAGATCTGCTGGTAATGTTTGTGTGGTGATCTGTTGTATATGTAGATCTGCTGGTAATGTTCGTGTGGTGATCTGTTACACTGGAAACTATAAGATTATATATAAATATAAACTGTTGGCATTTGGTTGTTTATGAATTGATTACATACATAAATTGTAAATTGTCTAATAAGTTAAATTGAGAAATTACAATAATAAGAAAATACAGAATGATAGTTGCAAAATACATACCAGTGGTTTAAGGCAGCATGTGTCCGATAAGAATTCCTTTGAACAGTTTTATATTCAATCGCATTATCATCATAATATACTTATTCCGGAACAAAATACAAGGAACAGAATCTGACGTACCAATTGGTACTTGACCTTCAGTTACGTCATGCCAGCACATGATTTTGGCCACACGCTGCCTTAATCAACTGGTATGTACTTTGCAACTATTGTTCTGTATTTTCATAATTATTGTACTAATTGTTTTTGTACACATAATTTGTCAGTTTAACTTATTAGACAATTTACAATTTATATATCTAATCATTTCATAAACAACCAAATACCAACATTTTGTATTTTCTATTTAATATTTTAGCTTCCAGTGTAACAGATCACCAGACGAACATTACCAGCAGATCTACATATACAACAGACCAAGTATTAATATGTAATTGTTTTATACAATAGCGTCTGATGTTCTCCCTGTTGATGGGCCAAAAGGGACCGAAACATGTAGGAGTAGAATGTTTTTAAGTATATTATTATGAACCTGTGATAATTAAGTGCATTTGTTGGATAACATTAAAAAATTTACACTCTTTTCTTATTGTAAAACAAGTAAGATATTTTACATGGCAGCTTTTCTCTGTATTGTGTATTACATGTTAAGGTCTGATAAAGGAAAATGTATTCAAGGTATGTAGTGTGATATTTGTAACAATTCACCTGTAGTACTCACCATTCCACCTTCTGTAATATGGTTAAATTAGTACCATAATGCAGCACATCATGACGACTCTATGCCTTTCAGAAATTAGAACGCTAAGGGTCCGAGACGTCGGTAATACAGCCACGTCCTTCATGTGCCACCTCTAATAAACCTGGACATGACAGTTAATTCAACTGGATATCGACAGTGAAGACCACAGTTCCATTAGCAAACTGGAGTTGCATGGCACGGTGCGTGTCCGGCCATCCTCCCAAGAAACTGTGCATGGTGTTTGCCCACAGATTCCAGCAAGACATCACACACCGGATGGACTTCAAACACCCGACTTGTGACCAAACTTCACAGGAGGTCGAGCCCAATTCTTTGCCTCCCACAGGTCAGCAGACATGGTGACGAAACCCGAGGTTAACGACAGTGGAGCTGAGTGGTCGGCCACCTGCTACTGACTGATCTCTGCTGTAATTATGGTGCAATTACGGAAAATTTTGAAAGACTTTGCCAGCAGAGGCTTTGTACTGCTTCATATAAAATTCAGTGCCAAAACAATTTCTTTAACAGAGTTCATTTTCATTTCTCTTCTTCAAAGTCATTGTGTTTGTTTAGAAGATCACTGCGTGTACTACCACCTTTTATGCATTACGAAGTTTCAACATGGTGTGTTCGTTTCACATGATCCTTCGTACTAGAATTTTCCATGTTGATACCTCACGGTAATCTGCAGATATATCTCAGGAACACACACTTATATAAACCGCAGTGTTCATTATACCTAGTCTCCCAATCATATTAATAAACACAACACCTTCTTCATCTGATTACAGACTCACTCCCTTCGTTTCTATCCATTTAGTCATGAGGAGGTGCACAAATAATTATATTGCCATTTCTCCTGTGTACCTTTAAAATTCACAGCACAGTATTCTCCTTTTCAAAAAAAAAGAAAAAACCACCCCCCGCACACAGTTAGCAGTCATCCAGTCTCACACGTATCATACACAGTCCATAACATCTCTTCTCTCGGATCGCAAAATTAGTATCATGTTATCGGCAGAACAAGTGTAAGTAACATTAAAGTGATCGCAATATTAAGGCACTTGAAGGGAGTATGGCCGTACAGCGCTCATTTCATCTTTTTCGTCGTTTTAGAAAGTTTTCAAAACAAAAGTGATACACGCTTCCAGTATAGAAGTCATTTGACTACATTAAAAATTATGACTGTATCCTTTTATCATGTGCGTCAGAAAAAAATTTTTCCTGAAATGAGTGCTTTTGGCCACATTACCTGCATTATGCGATATGGAGGAAAATAGGGAAGCAGCTGAGGCTGGTAATATAGAAGACTAACACAAATATATTAATTTAAATGTTATAGTCATTTGTTATTTTCCATGGCTCAACAGCCCCTAGTGGGCCAGGGCCTCCTCATTTTCGAAGCTTCATGATCACGCTCAGACACACCACTCTCGGTAGGACTCCTCTGGACGAGTGATAGCCCAACGCAGAGACCTCTGCCTGACAACATCAACACTCACAAGTGACACATCCATGCCCCCCACGGGATTTGAACCCAAAATCCCAGCAAGTGAGCAGCTGCAGACCCACGCCTTAGAACGTGCGGCCACTGGGATCGGCATATATTATAGTAATTTATTATTATTATTATTATTATTATTGTAAACATCATTACAGAGAAATAACCAAATGCTTGAAAGCCTTCTTAGGACGCCTCCTTAGGCAAACAGTAACGCTTCTGAATTATTTTAAATGACACAGATTTAGAAATTAAATGTTGTTTATAACTACTACTTCACCAGAGACAAGATTAATTACTGTAGGGCCAATAGTAAGTTTATGGAATGTATAGTTGCAAGTGAACCTCTTCAGATAATTCTTGGTACAGTTCCCTTGCCGCAGCTCTGCTGTAAGGCCAGTAACAATGCTACATGAACACACGTAACCGAATTTATAGGCTTAGCCTGTGGAACAGAGATTCTGCTGTAGAGACCTCCTAATTTTGAAGATAAAAATAAATCTGACGAGTCCCCAGACCACTGACATGATGGCAGACTCTACCACCATGTACCATGGACCTGTACCTGTACCATAAGGATGGAAGGCACAAAGATCTGTACCCCTGCACACTCCTGACCTCTAGCAGCCATACTGAGAAACACTTGGTGATATGATTAGGTCCTACGCCGACTTACAGCGATAAGAACAACCCGTGCACAAAAAAGTTTGATTCACACTTTGCACACAGTTTATTAAAATGTCTTAGGTACATGACTTTGTAATTTTTGCGTAAGTAAATTATGCCTGCCCAACCCAAATCTGACTCAGAACAGAGACAGCGATTGTTCGATCCCCACTACTTTGCCTCTTCGATCAACATGTTGCCATGCCAGAGCTCGTCTAGTATATCGATTGGTAAGTCAACTATCGAAGTTGGCTACTTGACTCCTGCCATCTGTGCAGAGCGACGTCCAACAAACACGCCTATAATGATGACGACACCTATAGCCGAGGTCGGTACTAACACGTAACTCACTGCGTCAATCAGGAACAAAATCCACTACTATCCAACCTTCTGTACATATGTCCTATTTATTGACACAAACGCTTCGATGCTAATTATTGCACTATACTCAGTGTCATCCTAACACACAGCCATTCATAGTATGCTGTATTATTTGCATAGTTTTCATAGTTCTCACTGTTTCTCTTCCTGTTGCACTTGTGATATACATTTCTGTTCCATTTACGCCCTTCATTGTAACTCGCTCCTGTAAGATTGCCATTTTCATTTATTGGATGCTGTACTTATAACGATCTCAGGACAACCAGCAAATAAACAAGTTACAATAAAGGATATGAAACACATGTAAACAAGTAGCCTGTGAGTGCAACAAGAAGAAACAACTGGATACAACAGTGCAAAACATCAAAACAGGAAGTGTGAATAATGTAACCACCTACAAATGGCAAGATGTGTAATTAAAGAAGATGATGCAACAGTCAGCACCAAAATGCAGTCAGTACACAGAACACACACAATTGTAGGGTGTCGGTAAATACAATATAGAATTGTACTAACTACACGGTATGTACATCATAATTTCACCACTCTGCTCCTCACTTTATCAGTATCAGATCCATGAATAAATGTGAAATTCTGACATTGCAGAGTAACTTCTACATGTGATGGACATAAGTGTGTGCAGGTGAAGAAATATTTCATTGACAGCAGTCCAAACTCCCCTTACTGAAACTGATTGGACTATGATACAGAAAAAACTTAATATTCATAATGATTAAGCACAGGTGATATAGGGATATCATCAATCAGAAATACCCTTGGATCACAGACATTTGTATTCAAATTAATAGCTGTTACATACATACACATGATTCATTTTTAAACATTAACAAGTCAGTTTTATATTATATAGACTGTGCATCTTGTCATAAACTTATTAACACCAACAAAGGCACATAACAAACACATATACAGCGTGTATTATAAACCCCTACATATGTTTCGACAGGTCTTTGTCATCATCAGGGGGTTCAAGCAGAGGTGCACAACAACTTAGCATCCATCCACCTGTTAGAACATGACGCACTAGAAAGTCAAAACACACAAGATCACAGACTAACTAACTAACTCCATGGAGCAGAGTCCTTCTTAACAAGCTGTCTTGTAAAATTCTCCGAAGCAGTCAGTAGCGAAGCACACTTTGTGAATTAACAGTGGAACTTACAAAACAGGATAGTATGCAAAACCTCGGAGGTTTTTATGCACGTTCGCATAAATAGCGAAAAGAGCGTATTGGCTTCGCCATGTCTATCCGTCAGTCCGTGTGTCTGTGTCTGTCTGTCCACATGCATCAGCGCGGCTCCAATTGGACGGATTTTTGTGAAATTTGATACTGGGGACTTTTAAGAAGATCTGTCGATAAACTGCAAATTTGTTTAAGATCGGACTACAATATCGGGCACTTTACATGAAGACCTAAGTACGTTAATATTGTTACAAGCAGTAAGAAATATTCTGTAGCTTGACAAAAAGCAAAGGAAACCCATTGTTGCCTTCCTGTGGCAACACTCAAGCGGTTTATATTGTTCACAGCTACATGTAGGTCAGCAACAATAGAAAGGGAATCTCTGTTGGGTTTCCAATGAAAAAATGGTAACGTGAGGCACCACAATGTTACGTTATACATACATTGCCTATCTTGTTTACTAATGTAGTCGAAGAGGCCAACAAAACCACAAGACACATGTACTGTTGTAACAAATAGCCTATCGAAAGGAACTGAATGTCAGCATTTTGTTACAGTAACGTGACATACACAGTGAAATCAGTATCGCTGTTTTGAAGTAAAATTATACCGTCGTTCGGATGTTGTTTTTCTTGTTTATTCTTTCACAGTTCATTATTTTGTGTGTAGTTCCGACCCCAGGCTTCGAATAGTAGCCTGTCAAATTGATGCCTTTTCTCTGTGTAACATTCTGTCATGTTGCCATGACATGTCATTGTACCACGTAATGCCTTCCTTTTTACGAGAATGCCTTTTGTTGTAGTTCTATAATGGATTCGTGTTTTAGATCCACTGCTTGTATGGAATGATAGAAGTTTTATAGCATTGTTTGTCTGCCTTTAAAAAGCAGATAAATAGTAATATTAGTTTGAGCACATATTACCTTGAATTTGATATATTTACAGAAATCATAGCTTCTCATTTTAATTATTATTTTTGCAACAAATCTGATCTTTATTAGATTTGGTTATTATTTTTTCATACAGCGTTGTTTCAGTTTCCTTCCCTGTTTACTTACACGTAAAACTTTCTTATATGAGCTAGTACTCTCGTGTACTATGTATATGCAGTTACGTTTGTGCTGCTTTTCTGTTCCTATATATCGTACAGCACTAATAAATATTCCACGTGACAACTTTTGCCGAAAAATCTGCCCTTATGAAGGAGTTGAGATATCGAAATTTTATCTTCTCAGTATTACAGCCTCGACCTTTACCAATAAAAGTTATGTGTAGAATGTAACAGCTCATTCTGCTGCTCTGTCTTTGAAGAACTTGAAGCGGATATTCAATGAAACTGTAATTTCGTAACAACTCTGAAGAGGTGAAATATAGAAGCTGGTCAGGGGAAGGGTTGTCTGTGAAAACATGCCTGAGATGAGAATTGCCAAATTTTTTTTAGTTAAAATTTCAACGAGCTTTATAACAGCGAAAAAGAACACCAAACCCTGGAGGATAGCCCTGAGTTACTGGGATTGTTGATTTTTGTGTAAATCAAAACACATTTTTTACTTCGGAGTTTATGTGGCGTGTCCTGAAACTGGAGTAAGTCAAGAATTGCGAGGAATATGATGATCGTGGCCTATTGAAGTACTGGATTATCTCATAATTCGCCCGCAGAAAATTTTGAACGTTATCTGACATTGATTCGAATTACATACATACATACATACATTCCATGGATCCATAAGTCTGTTGAAGTGACAACTGTATGTGCAATAAGTCATAATATACAAATATACAGCTATACAGACTATAGAATTTTACATTTGAACACTATAAACTAAAACACTATAAACGTGTTACATACCTCACTATGAACCATCTTTATACATAAAAAATTTATCTACTGAGTAAAAGGAGTGTATTTAAGTATTTTCTTAACGCTACTTTAAATTTTGTCTTTTCATTCTTAAGACTTACGAGACTCAGAGACTATGAGACTGGGTATCCAAACACTGAGCTGCCTTCAGGATCAAAGAAGCGAGACGAAAATGGTCTGGCAGAAGGTCTTAACGATGTGATGCACAGGTCGTGCAGAATGCATGGCTTTATGTGAACAGTACTGATGTCAGAACTGTGATACTGATTCACTGATTTTGAACAACAGATGATGGCTGTTCAAGTGAAACCAATAAGCAATCAGCAAAGGATATGCACTTGCTGATACATTGTGTGATGGTTTGTTAGTGACTGATGACATATTTGGTACAGCTGGTCGTGAAAGTTGTGGACATTGTAGGGGGTGGTTGATTTTAGAGGGCGTTTGATTGAGAGAAGGTGTTTGATAGTGTATGTTTGATTGTTTGATAGTGTTTGGTAGAGGGTGCTTGTTTTTAGAGGGTGTTTGATTGATAGAGGATGTTTGATAGTGTATGTTTGATTGTTTGATAGATTGTTTGGCAGAGGGTGGTTGAACAGTTTTATACAAACAAATGCACACAGACATATATACAATGTCAATGGTATCTTTTATTTATAGTTTGCCCCAATACGTATTTCGGCGTGCTTACATCGCCATCTTCAGGGGGTCGAAGTTTTTTTAGCATAGACCAATATTCATAAAATACATCGTAACAGCCATAATTATGTATAATAATGTTACAATGTTAATTAATGATCACTGTATATAAAAAATTGTACAATAGTAAAATATTGATAGAGTTAATAAAACAGTATAAAATTATTGGGTAGGTTACATGATTTAATGTAACTGATAAATTATTGGCAGAGAGGTCTTGCGTTTTGGCTTGTGTGCTGCTGTACGTTGGTTATCTGTTGAAATATTGCAAGTAATTAGGGCCATGACAATTAAAAGTAGTTATGAGCATTCGTAACGGTTTGCAAGTTAAGTATTAACGTACCTGTGTGTGCTGCTGTGCGGTGAAATGTCCTTGTCGCACGGCATCTGTGTGGTGACTGGTATTGATTTTGTAGTGTGCTTACGTGTATCAGCTGGTTCGGGGTTTTTTACGCATGCGTAGATGGGGTAGTTGGATTGATGATTTTAAATAAGAAGGTCTGTTCGCCTTGTTGCTGTTCTTGGATTAGTGTACCATTTTGGTGGAGATATTGTATATAGAAATTTTCCAGGATATTCTTATGCCAACCCTTCCTGCAGGACTTTATTAACGTCATGGTAAGGCCGTGCCATGGCTCAGGCGGTTAGTCGCCGGCCTTTCACCACGGAGGCCCGGGTTCGATCCCAGGTCAAGTCCATGTGAGATTTGTGGTGGACAAAGTGGCACTGGGACAGGTTTTTCTCCGAGTTGTCGGTTTTCCCCTGTCAATTTCATTCCACTGGTGCTCCATTACTTGTAAAACTTGGTAAAAAACTGCTCATCTTCATCACAGGGGTTGCACAATAAGCCTTAAGGCTGCGGTGCGTCCGTAGCATCAGCTGCGGGGCCCCCTCACCACAAAAAAAAAAAAAAAAAAAACATGGTAGAGTTCATTGGGCCGTATTCATATCTATTATTTAGAACATGCAGAGCATAGGCCGATTTGGGCTTGGCATATGAATATCCTGGAAAATTTCTATATACAATATCTCCACCAAAATGGTACACTAATCCAAGAAAAGCAACAAGGCGAACAGAACATCTTATTTAAAATCATCAATCCAACTACTCCATCTACGCATGCGTAGAAAACCCCGAACCAGCTGATACACGTAAGCACACTACAAAATCAATACCAGTCACCACACAGATGCCGTGCGACAAGGACATTTCACCGCACAGCAGCACACACAGGTACGTTAATACTTAACTTGCAAACCGTTACGAATGCTCATAACTACTTTTAATTGTCATGGCCCTAATTACTTGCAATATTTCAACAGATAACCAACGTACAGCAGCACACAAGCCAAAACGCAAGACCTCTCTGCCAATAATTTATCAGTTACATTAAATCATGTAACCTACCCAATAATTTTATACTGTTTTATTAACTCTATCAATATTTTACTATTGTACAATTGGTTATATACAGTGATCATTGATTAACATTGTAACATTATTATACATAATTATGGCTGTTACGATGTATTTTATGAACATTGGTCTATGCTAAAAAAAACTTCAACGACCCCTGAAGATGGCGATGTAAGCACGCCGAAATACGTATTGGGGCAAACTATAAATAAAAGATACCATTGACATTGTATATTTGTCTGTGTGCATTTGTTGGTATAAAACTGTTCAATTAAGCAAAAATGCACGGTAAATGCAACGTAAAATTCAGAGGGTGGTTGTTTTTAGAGGGTGTTTTATTGATACAGGTTGTTTGATAGTGTGTTTGATTGTTTGATGGGGTGTTTGGCAGAGGGTGGTTGTTTTTAAAGGGTGTTTCATTGATACAGGTTGTTTGATAGTGTGTGTTTGATTGTTTGATAGAGTGTTTGGCAGAGGGTGGTTGTTTATAGAGGATGCTTCTTCAGGTATGTCATTGTCGCTTGCAGGAATTCATTGAGCCTCAGAGAGAGTGGGATTGCTTCTAGAAGCGCCCGCCAATCCCATATATACAGATTGCTTCTAGAAGCGCCCGCCAATCCCATATATACAGATTGCTTCTAGAAGCGCCCGCCAATCCCATATATACAGATTGCTTCTAGAAGCGCCCGCCAATCCCATATATACAGATTGCTTCTAGAAGCGCCCGCCAATCCCATATATACAGATTGCTTCTAGAAGCGCCCGCCAATCCCATATATACAGATTGCTTCTAGAAGCGCCCGCCAATCCCATATATACAGATTGCTTCTAGAAGCGCCCGCCAATCCCATATATACAGATTGCTTCTAGAAGCGCCCGCCAATCCCATATATACAGATTGCTTCTAGAATCGCCCGCCAATCCCATATATACAGATTGCTTCTAGAATCGCCCGCCAATCCCATATATACAGATTGCTTCTAGAAGCGCCCGCCAATCCCATATATACAGATTGCTTCTAGAAGCGCCCGCCAATCCCATATATACAGATTGCTTCTAGAAGCGCCCGCCAATCCCATAAATACAGATTGCTTCTAGAAGCGCCCGCCAATCCCATAAATACAGATTGCTTCTACAAGCGCCCGCCAATCCCATAAATACAGATCACTAAACGCATTAACAAACTTTAAGTGATTATAATTTTTAATTACAGGACTTTTGGTGGTGGAATATTATTTTGTCGCAGCCGAAAATTTTATCAAACGTGGGAGACACAGTGTACAAATAAGACCACGGCCTCGCAGGTGTATATTAATTTTGGGGGAGTGCGAAGTTTTGCAGCCCGCCTGTGAGGGGTGTCCATGTTCATAGCGACCCTCGACGTTACCTCGTATCCGGCGCGGTGTAACAAGCTCCGTCCGTAGTCAGTCTTCGTATAGACACTCTTGAGTGTTTCATCAGACAGACAGACATACAGCGGAGGCAGTGATTTTATTTTATTGTATTTCCAGAAGTAAGTTGGTTTACTGTTAAAAATAGAGAGATTAAAGCGAGATTTGAGGTGACCACAGCAGTGTTGTTTAGGATCAATGTCGTCTGCGATGTGATGCTGTATCTCCGGGTTAGTCTGCACAAAACTTGAACACGTGACAAATATCTTCCTTCGAAACGTCGGGAAAACCTAACCGAGCTACACGTTGTCACGTCCCAGAAGACAACTTTTCATTTTTCAGTCAAAATGAGTGTCTTTTGGTTGTGACGCCGTGTAGTCCGGGCGGTATGTACCGACGTAGTGCGTCCGTCAGCATGCAGGAGGAAAATATATCGAAGACTAAGTTATGCGAGATCCCAGAATGCAGTTAGCCTCACAGTGATTGCGGCCATAACGTCAGATCTCAGCACTTTGCGACCTAATGTCCTGTCTGTCTGTCTGTCTGTCTACTCATTTATCGCGGGAGTCCCATGTCAGACAGCAAATGATTCACGACTCTCATGCTACTTTGTTTTTCGTCCCTAGTTCGAGTCCCTGTGCAGTTAATATCGCCCCCTTTGACATGAAAAGTATGTTTCACGCATCACAGCTGCCAACGAACAAATGCAGTATCATTGGACGCTTTCTGAAGCGTTTGGCGTTTGTTATCACGCAGTTACTGCCTACCGTGACAGCAGTACTCGGTTTGTCTCACTTCTAGATATAGACAGACCACTTGTGGTCGTCTGCATGGCTTACAGCGGGCTTTATAGCATCTGCATCAGAAACACCAAATATTATTCGGGTGATCAAATCAAGAAGAATGAGGTGGGCGGGGCATGTAGCACGTATGGGGGAGGGGAGAGGTGCATACAGGATTTTGGTGGGGAGACCTGAGGGAAGGAGACCACTTGGAAGACCCAGGCGTAGATGGGAGGATAATATTAAAATGGATCTTCAAGAAGTGGGATGGGAAGGCGTGGACTGGATTGATATGGCTCAAAATAGGGATAGGTGGCGGGCTGTTGTGAATGCGGTAATGAACCGTCGGGTTCCATAAAACGTGGGGAATTTCTTGACTAGCTGACGACCTGTTAGCTTCTCAAGAAGGACTGTGCTGATGGAGTTAGTTAGTTAGTTAGTTACCAGACACACCGTCGCTAAGTACTCGTACACTGCAGTTAGCCACAACCAAATCTGTAAGACACTTCGTAAAGCTGCGATCGTGATTATGGCTTACAGTCTTGCTTGTCGCTCAATATATGATTATGGCTTACAGTCTTGCTTGTCGCTCAATATATGATTATGGCTTACAGTCTAGCTTGTCGCTCAATATATGATTATGGCTTACAGTCTTGCTTGTCGCTCAATATATGATTATGGCTTACAGTCTTGCTTGTCGCTCAATATATGATTATGGCTTACAGTCTAGCTTGTCGCTCAATATATGATTATGGCTTACAGTCTTGCTTGTCGCTCAATATATGATTATGGCTTACAGTCTTGCTTGTCGCTCAATATATGATTATGGCTTACAGTCTAGCTTGTCGCTCAATATATGATTATGGCTTACAGTCTTGCTTGTCGCTCAATATATGATTATGGCTTACAGTCTAGCTTGTCGCTCAATATATGATTATGGCTTACAGTCTTGCTTGTCGCTCAATATATGATTATGGCTTACAGTCTAGCTTGTCGCTCAATATATGATTATGGCTTACAGTCTTGCTTGTCGCACAATATATGATTATGGCTTACAGTCTTGCTTGTCGCTCAATATATGATTATGGCTTACAGTCTTGTTTGTCGCTCAATATATGATTATGGCTTACAGTCTAGCTTGTCGCTCAATATATGATTATGGCTTACAGTCTCGCTTGTCGCTCAATATATGATTATGGCTTACAGTCTCGCTTGACGCTCAATATATGATTATGGCTTACAGTCTCGCTTGACGCTCAATATATGATTATGGCTTACAGTCTAGCTTGTCGCTCAATATATGATTATGGCTTACAGTCTCGCTTGACGCTCAATATATGATTATGGCTTACAGTCTTGCTTGTCGCTCAATATATGATTATGGCTTACAGTCTAGCTTGTCGCTCAATATATGATTATGGCTTACAGTCTTGCTTGTCGCTCAATATATGATTATGGCTTACAGTCTTGCTTGTCGCTCAATATGTGATTATGGCTTACAGTCTTGCTTGTCGCTCAATATGTGATTATGGCTTACAGTCTTGCTTGACGCTCAATATATGATTATGGCTTACAGTCTTGCTTGACGCTCAATATATTTCCGCAGTGCCTGTCTAGGTAGGCCTATTTTCCTTTCCCAATGTACCTGCTTCAGTAGCTTTCGGCTGTACATAAAGCTAGCAGCTTGTGTGACGCTGCATAAACATCGCAGTTACGAATTAACTTAAGGCAAGAATCTTATATCAGCTTAAAATTATCGTTCGTAATTATCACAAAAATGTGTTCTTAGCCGCCACACCGTCAAAATCGACGCATAGAGATGGCAGAGTAATTCTGGGAATGCTAGTGACAAGGCGAGGAGACGGGGGCTGCTGATGGTGGCGCCCACAGATTACTACTGTGGCGCTTGTCCGAAATATTTGTCCCAATGTGGAACGACAGTTGGTGGCATGGTTCAGGCGATGTGAATGTTGGCAGCATTAGTTACCAGCAGTGATGGTAACTACTGTTCAAATTAGCAGGATGAGGGGAGGAGCGAGCTGCATAGAACAGCGGTCCGGACAGCGAATTAGAGAACTTAATAACAGACGATGCCGATCCCAGTGGCCGTGCGGTCTAAGGCGTGGGTCTTCGGCCGCTCGCTTACTGGGATCGTGGGTTCGAATCCCACCGGGGGCATGGATGTTTGTGGCTTGTGAGTGTTGTGTGTTGTCAGGTAGAGGTCTGTGCGACGGGCTGGTCACTCGTCCAGAGGAGTCCTACCGACTGTGGTGTGTCTCTCAGTGTGATCAAAAGAAATTCCCAACCTCGACACTGAAACGGGAAAACCGGAGTAGGTAGAAGAGGACGACTAAAAAAAAAACAAGACGATTGTTTTTCAGAAAATTATGTTTTTAGAGCGGTAGGCACAGTGCTGCCAGTAAATAATGGCCTTACAGACTGCTGTACTGCGAGCACTAGTAGCGGTAGGCACAGTGCTGCCAGTAAATAATGGCCTTACAGACTGCTGTACAGCGAGCACTAGTAGCGGTAGGCACAGTGCTGCCAGTAAATAATGGCCTTACAGACTGCTGTACTGCGAGCACTAGTAGCGGTAGGCACAGTGCTGCCAGTAAATAATGGCCTTACAGACTGCTGTACAGCGAGCACTAATAGCGGTAGGCACAGTGCTGCCAGTAAATAATGGCCTTACAGACTGCTGTACTGCGAGCACTAGTAGCGGTAGGCACAGTGCTGCCAGTAAATAATGGCCTTACAGACTGCTGTACTGCGAGCACTAGTAGCGGTAGGCACAGTGCTGCCAGTAAATAATGGCCTTACAGACTGCTGTACTGCGAGCACTAGTAGCGGTAGGCACAGTGCTGCCAGTAAATAATGGCCTTACAGACTGCTGTACTGCGAGCACTAGTAGCGGTAGGCACAGTGCTGCCAGTAAATAATGGCCTTACAGACTGCTGTACTGCGAGCACTAGTAGCGGTAGGCACAGTGCTGCCAGTAAATAATGGCCTTACAGACTGCTGTACTGCGAGCACTAGTAGCGGTAGGCACAGTGCTGCCAGTAAATAATGGCCTTACAGACTGCTGTACTGCGAGCACTAGTAGCGGTAGGCACAGTGCTGCCAGTAAATAATGGCCTTACAGACTGCTGTACTGCGAGCACTAGTAGCGGTAGGCACAGTGCTGCCAGTAAATAATGGCCTTACAGACTGCTGTACTGCGAGCACTAGTAGCGGTAGGCACAGTGCTGCCAGTAAATAATGGCCTTACAGACTGCTGTACTGCGAGCACTAGTAGCGGTAGGCACAGTGCTGCCAGTAAATAATGGCCTTACAGACTGCTGTACTGCGAGCACTAGTAGCGGTAGGCACAGTGCTGCCCGTAAATAATGGCCTTACAGACTGCTGTACTGCGAGCACTAGTAGCGGTAGGCACAGTGCTGCCAGTAAATAATGGCCTTACAGACTGCTGTACTGCGAGCACTAGTAGCGGTAGGCACAGTGCTGCCAGTAAATAATGGCCTTACAGACTGCTGTACTGCGAGCACTAGTAGCGGTAGGCACAGTGCTGCCAGTAAATAATGGCCTTACAGACTGCTGTACTGCGAGCACTAGTCGCGGTAGGCACAGTGCTGCCCGTAAATAATGGCCTTACAGACTGCTGTACTGCGAGCACTAGTAGCGGTAGGCACAGTGCTGCCAGTAAATAATGGCCTTACAGACTGCTGTACTGCGAGCACTAGTAGCGGTAGGCACAGTGCTGCCAGTAAATAATGGCCTTACAGACTGCTGTACTGCGAGCACTAGTAGCGGTAGGCACAGTGCTGCCAGTAAATAATGGCCTTACAGACTGCTGTACTGCGAGCACTAGTAGCGGTAGGCACAGTGCTGCCAGTAAATAATGGCCTTACAGACTGCTGTACTGTGAGCACTAGTAGCGGTAGGCACAGTGCTGCCAGTAAATAATGGCCTTACAGACTGCTGTACTGCGAGCACTAGTAGCGGTAGGCACAGTGCTGCCAGTAAATAATGGCCTTACAGACTGCTGTACTGCGAGCACTAGTAGCGGTAGGCACAGTGCTGCCAGTAAATAATGGCCTTACAGACTGCTGTACTGCGAGCACTAGTAGCGGTAGGCACAGTGCTGCCAGTAAATAATGGCCTTACAGACTGCTGTACTGCGAGCACTAGTCGCGGTAGGCACAGTGCTGCCCGTAAATAATGGCCTTACAGACTGCTGTACTGCGAGCACTAGTAGCGGTAGGCACAGTGCTGCCAGTAAATAATGGCCTTACAGACTGCTGTACTGCGAGCACTAGTAGCGGTAGGCACAGTGCTGCCAGTAAATAATGGCCTTACAGACTGCTGTACTGCGAGCACTAGTAGCGGTAGGCACAGTGCTGCCAGTAAATAATGGCCTTACAGACTGCTGTACTGCGAGCACTAGTAGCGGTAGGCACAGTGCTGCCAGTAAATAATGGCCTTACAGACTGCTGTACTGTGAGCACTAGTAGCGGTAGGCACAGTGCTGCCAGTAAATAATGGCCTTACAGACTGCTGTACTGCGAGCACTAGTAGCGGTAGGCACAGTGCTGCCAGTAAATAATGGCCTTACAGACTGCTGTACTGCGAGCACTAGTAGCGGTAGGCACAGTGCTGCCAGTAAATAATGGCCTTACAGACTGCTGTACTGCGAGCACTAGTAGCGGTAGGCACAGTGCTGCCAGTAAATAATGGCCTTACAGACTGCTGTACTGCGAGCACTAGTAGCGGTAGGCACAGTGCTGCCAGTAAATAATGGCCTTACAGACTGCTGTACTGCGAGCACTAGTAGCGGTAGGCACAGTGCTGCCAGTAAATAATGGCCTTACAGACTGCTGTACAGCGAGCACTAATAGCGGTAGGCACAGTGCTGCCAGTAAATAATGGCCTTACAGACTGCTGTACTGCGAGCACTAGTAGCGGTAGGCACAGTGCTGCCAGTAAATAATGGCCTTACAGACTGCTGTACTGCGAGCACTAGTAGCGGTAGGCACAGTGCTGCCCGTAAATAATGGCCTTACAGACTGCTGTACTGCGAGCACTAGTAGCGGTAGGCACAGTGCTGCCAGTAAATAATGGCCTTACAGACTGCTGTACTGCGAGCACTAGTAGCGGTAGGCACAGTGCTGCCAGTAAATAATGGCCTTACAGACTGCTGTACTGCGAGCACTAGTAGCGGTAGGCACAGTGCTGCCAGTAAATAATGGCCTTACAGACTGCTGTACTGCGAGCACTAGTCGCGGTAGGCACAGTGCTGCCCGTAAATAATGGCCTTACAGACTGCTGTACTGCGAGCACTAGTAGCGGTAGGCACAGTGCTGCCAGTAAATAATGGCCTTACAGACTGCTGTACTGCGAGCACTAGTAGCGGTAGGCACAGTGCTGCCAGTAAATAATGGCCTTACAGACTGCTGTACTGCGAGCACTAGTAGCGGTAGGCACAGTGCTGCCAGTAAATAATGGCCTTACAGACTGCTGTACTGCGAGCACTAGTAGCGGTAGGCACAGTGCTGCCAGTAAATAATGGCCTTACAGACTGCTGTACTGTGAGCACTAGTAGCGGTAGGCACAGTGCTGCCAGTAAATAATGGCCTTACAGACTGCTGTACTGCGAGCACTAGTAGCGGTAGGCACAGTGCTGCCAGTAAATAATGGCCTTACAGACTGCTGTACTGCGAGCACTAGTAGCGGTAGGCACAGTGCTGCCAGTAAATAATGGCCTTACAGACTGCTGTACTGCGAGCACTAGTAGCGGTAGGCACAGTGCTGCCAGTAAATAATGGCCTTACAGACTGCTGTACTGCGAGCACTAGTAGCGGTAGGCACAGTGCTGCCAGTAAATAATGGCCTTACAGACTGCTGTACTGCGAGCACTAGTAGCGGTAGGCACAGTGCTGCCAGTAAATAATGGCCTTACAGACTGCTGTACAGCGAGCACTAATAGCGGTAGGCACAGTGCTGCCAGTAAATAATGGCCTTACAGACTGCTGTACTGCGAGCACTAGTAGCGGTAGGCACAGTGCTGCCAGTAAATAATGGCCTTACAGACTGCTGTACTGCGAGCACTAGTAGCGGTAGGCACAGTGCTGCCAGTAAATAATGGCCTTACAGACTGCTGTACTGCGAGCACTAGTAGCGGTAGGCACAGTGCTGCCAGTAAATAATGGCCTTACAGACTGCTGTACTGCGAGCACTAGTAGCGGTAGGCACAGTGCTGCCAGTAAATAATGGCCTTACAGACTGCTGTACTGCGAGCACTAGTAGCGGTAGGCACAGTGCTGCCAGTAAATAATGGCCTTACAGACTGCTGTACTGCGAGCACTAGTAGCGGTAGGCACAGTGCTGCCAGTAAATAATGGCCTTACAGACTGCTGTACTGCGAGCACTAGTAGCGGTAGGCACAGTGCTGCCAGTAAATAATGGCCTTACAGACTGCTGTACAGCGAGCACTAATAGCGGTAGGCACAGTGCTGCCAGTAAATAATGGCCTTACAGACTGCTGTACTGCGAGCACTAGTAGCGGTAGGCACAGTGCTGCCAGTAAATAATGGCCTTACAGACTGCTGTACTGCGAGCACTGGTAAAAGTTGTGTCAGAATTGGCCGCGTTACGAATGTGCGAGTGATGCGTAAGGCCGTGGTCAGAGTGGCGCCGACATCGGCCGATACGGCCGACGACCGACGTCGGCGCCACTCTGACCACGGCCTAAGCGATCTTTACAGTTGGCTGTCGTCGGCTTTCTTTGTCTCGGTTCGCGGAATAAACCTGTACTTCAGTAATCAATAATTGCGCCAAGCTGTGGGTAATGTCGGAGAGAACGTGGAGGATTGAGGCGCGTGTGGGAGGATAATATTAAAGTCGATGTAGCAGAAATATGTTAGGACAGAGTGGAGTGTGGAACTGATTGATCTGGCTCGTGGTAGGGATCAGTAAGGCGCTAATGATCGTTGGGCTTTCATAAAATGTATGGAAATTAAAGTTGTTTGTTTTCACAACAACTTATGCACATTAACTTATAATATTAATAATTTTATTTTGCCCCTGTACGTATTTCGGCGTCTCAAAACGCCATCTTCAGGGGGTCGTAGAGTTTACTATAATAGACCATACAATCGTGAATGCGTCGTTACATCCGTATAAAATGTGATACATCAAATGGCAGTCAAACTTCATACAATATTGTGAAATGATAATAGAAATATTATTAAAAAAGTGTTAAAATTGTTAGAATAATTACATGACTTAAGATATATTTAAATTATTGGCAGATTGGTCTTGCTTTCCGTTGAGTGTATCATTTAATTTGACGTATAGTGATCATCTGTATATATTACTGTGTGCGCTGCGTTGTGTCCGTATCGTGCGGTGGCTGTGTAGTGTGGCTGTGTAGTGTCAGACACTACACAGCCACACTATTTCATGTATGGAAATATTTGAATATCTTAGGAAATGTTGGCTGCATTTGTTTTGTTTTGCACCCTTCGTAAGATTTGAAAGAGGCTGTTGCGTCCGGCCGTGCTGGGGGGGGGGGGGGGTTATGTTGAAAAATAGTGACAGTTTATTTGAATAAATGAGCTACATGTAACCTTGTAAGGAGTAAATAATTTTTGTGATCTGTGGAACCTACTTACTGAACGTCCTGTGTATGTTAAATTAAGTTACAGACCAACTGATGCACACTAAAACCACTTTTTTAAGTAGCTTTATTATTAAAATTGTTAAAATTGTACCCCTACACGTGTTTCGATCCTAGGATCATCGTCAGGGTTTTTTTTGCTAAAAGCTACAGTCACTTCAACACATGATTTTAAATATTCTATCGGCACTTTAAAACTTATATATTATAAATTAAAATCTTGTAAAAAGATTCGTTAAAAGTTGTAAAATTGTAAAAGTACTGTAGATGGTAGATTGCGGAAGTGCTGGCGTGTGGGATCGTGGTATTAAAGGCATGTGATATGTTTTTGTGGGGAGCGAAGTGTACTGCTTGTTGTACGGTGAAGAGTACTATATATACTCCACCATAGTACTCTTCACCGTACAACAAGCAGTACACTTCGCTCCCCACAAAAACATATCACATGCCTTTAATACCACGATCCCACACGCCAGCACTTCCGCAATCTACTATCTACAGTACTTTTACAATTTTACAACTTTTAACGAGTCTTTTTACAAGATTTTAACTTATAATATATAAATTTTAAAGTGCCGATAGAATATTTAAAATCATATGTTGAAGTGACTGTAGCTTTTAGCAATAAACCCCCCTGACGATGATCCTAGGATCGAAACACGTGTAGGGGTACAATTTTAACAATTTTAATAATAAAGCTACTTAAAAAGTGGTTTTAGTGTGCATCAGTTGGTCTATAACTTAATTTAATATGACGAAGATGCACGGTGTCAACAGTGTGAAACTCCTGTGTATGTATACGTAATATGTGATGTTGCGCAGAACGTTGTATAAACCGGAGACTAGACCACGTTTAATTAATTATTTAATTCCAACAAATGCACTACACTGTTTTATAGTTTTTTCTGTCCCTACATATGTTTCGGCACTTCCTGTGCCATCATCAGGGGTGTACATATGTAGGGATAGAAAAAACTATAAAACAGTGTAGTGCATTTGTTGGAATGACGTAATTAACTAATTACTGAAATGCACGGTATATATAATATAAAGTTGACCACATGTCTTTATCAAAAACTGCGAAATAAATAAAGTGAGATAAATTCTAGAACGTTCTGACGACGGTATGTAACATTGAGAACTAATTTGTTTCTGGACTTTGTCCATCGTCTGCAAATCTAAAATCACGATGTTTCGGAAGCTGGATCTGCTTCCGAAACGTCGTGATTTTAGATTTACGGACGATGGACAAAGTCCAGAAACAAATTAGTTCTCAAATACAGTAAGAGTTAAAAGCTGAAAGAATGAACGTTTTCCTCGTGTAATAGGCCTTGACCCAAATGCCCATGTTTTTATCACAAGTTTCCAAAACAATGTGCATGTCTGCGGTAGTGCTGCTCTGCGGTAGTGCTGCTCTGCGGTAGTGCTGCTCTGCGGTAGTGCTGCTCTGTTGTTTACTCCCTAACGTAACAATGTGCATGTCTGCGGTAGTGCTGCTCTGTTGTTTACTGCCTAACGTAACAATGTGCATGTCTGCGGTAGTGCTGCTCCGTTGTTTACTCCCTAACGTAACAATGTGCATGTCTGCGGTAGTGCTGCTCCGTTGTTTACTGCCTAACCTAACAATGTGCAGGTCTACGGTAGTGCTGCTCTGTTGTTTACTGCCTAACGTAACAATGTGCATGTCTGCGGTAGTGCTGCTCTGTTTACTGCGTAACGTAACAATGTGCAGGTCTGCGGTAGTGCTGCTCTGTTGTTTACTGCCTAACCTAACAATGTGCAGGTCTACGGTAGTGCTGCTCTGTTGTTTACTCCCTAACGTAACAATGTGCATGTCTGCGGTAGTGCTGCTCCGTTGTTTACTCCCTAACGTAACAATGTGCACGTCTGCGGTAGTGCTGCTCCGTTGTTTACTGCCTAACCTAACAATGTGCAGGTCTACGGTAGTGCTGCTCTGTTGTTTACTCCCTAACGTAACAATGTGCATGTCTGCGGTAGTGCTGCTCCGTTGTTTACTCCCTAACGTAACAATGTGCATGTCTGCGGTAGTGCTGCTCCGTTGTTTACTCCCTAACGTAACAATGTGCATGTCTGCGGTAGTGCTGCTCTGTTGTTTACTCCCTAACGTAACAATGTGCATGTCTGCGGTAGTGCTGCTCTGTTGTTTACTCCCTAACGTAACAATGTGCACGTCTGCGGTAGTGCTGCTCTGTTGTTTACTCCCTAACGTAACAATGTGCATGTCTGCGGTAGTGCTGCTCTGTTGTTTACTGCCTAACGTAACAATGTGCATGTCTGCGGTAGTGCTGCTCTGTTGTTTACTGCCTAACGTAACAATGTGCATGTCTGCGGTAGTGCTGCTCTGTTTACTCCCTAACGTAACAATGTGCATGTCTGCGGTAGTGCTGCTCCGTTGTTTACTCCCTAACGTAACAATGTGCACGTCTGCGGTAGTGCTGCTCTGTTGTTTACTCCCTAACGTAACAATGTGCATGTCTGCGGTAGTGCTGCTCTGTTGTTTACTCCCTAACGTAACAATGTGCATGTCTGCAGTAGTGCTGCTCTGTTGTTTACTCCCTAACGTAACAATGTGCATGTCTGCGGTAGTGCTGCTCTGTTGTTTACTCCCTAACGTAACAATGTGCATGTCTGCAGTAGTGCTGCTCTGTTGTTTACTCCCTAACGTAACAATGTGCATGTCTGCGGTAGTGCTGCTCTGTTGTTTACTCCCTAACGTAACAATGTGCACGTCTGCGGTAGTGCTGCTCTGTTGTTTACTCCCTAACGTAACAATGTGCATGTCTGCGGTAGTGCTGCTCTGTTGTTTACTCCCTAACGTAACAATGTGCACGTCTGCGGTAGTGCTGCTCTGTTGTTTACTCCCTAACGTAACAATGTGCATGTCTGCGGTAGTGCTGCTCCGTTGTTTACTCCCTAACGTAACAATGTGCACGTCTGCGGTAGTGCTGCTCTGTTGTTTACTCCCTAACGTAACAATGTGCATGTCTGCGGTAGTGCTGCTCTGTTGTTTACTCCCTAACGTAACAATGTGCACGTCTGCGGTAGTGCTGCTCTGTTGTTTACTCCCTAACGTAACAATGTGCATGTCTGCGGTAGTGCTGCTCTGTTGTTTACTGCCTAACGTAACAATGTGCATGTCTGCGGTAGTGCTGCTCCGTTGTTTACTGCCTAACGTAACTCGCGCATTATTCCATCCTTCCGTGTAATTTTAATTAAAAGGGCTGAATTATCACATGCATATTAATGTTCCTTCCTTGAGGCGGTTCCCAGGTTGGTAATTCTCCGCCACTTGTTGCAGCCTGTGGCTCGTCTTATTGTGCTGAGGATTTTAGTTGTTTGTCTTCTTCAACTTCCGATTCAAAAAATTCCTCTTCTGCATCACTAGCCTCAGCACCTGATTCGGAATCTGTGTCAGCAACCAGAATTTCACTGATGGATGGCTTGCTTATCAAGTCTGATTTTCTTCGTAGCCATCATGAACCACTATCACACTGGTCTAGGTCACAACGACTGTTGTGTGCCAAAGGGATGTCAGTTGTCGTTCACGGTCAGTCGCAGGTTTCAAAATCATATCCGTTTTAGTTCACGAGAGAAGCAGGTAGTTCTCAAGCCCCTTTTATGGTATATCCGTTTTAGTTCACGAGAGAAGCAGGTAGTTCTCAAGCCCCTTTTATGGTATATCCGTTTTAGTTCTCGAGAGAAGCAGGTAGTTCTCAAGCCCCTTTTATGGTATATCCGTTTTAGTTCTCGAGAGAAGCAGGTAGTTCTCAAGCCCCTTTTATGGTATATCCGTTTTAGTTCTCGAGAGAAGCAGGTAGTTCTCAAGCCCCTTTTATGGTATATCCGTTTTAGTTCACGAGAGAAGCAGGTAGTTCTCAAGCCCCTTTTATGGTATATCCGTTTTAGTTCACGAGAGAAGCAGGTAGTTCTCAAGCCCCTTTTATGGTATATCCGTTTTAGTTCACGAGAGAAGCAGGTAGTTCTCAAGCCCCTTTTATGGTATATCCGTTTTAGTTCACGAGAGAAGCAGGTAGTTCTCAAGCCCCTTTTATGGTATATCCGTTTTAGTTCACGAGAGAAGCAGGTAGTTCTCAAGCCCCTTTTATGGTATATCCATTTTAGTTCACGAGAGAAGCAGGTAGTTCTCAAGCCCCTTTTATGGTATATCCGTTTTAGTTCACGAGAGAAGTAGGTAGTTCTCAAGCCCCTTTTATGGTGTATCCGTTTTAGTTCACGAGAGAAGTAGGTAGTTCTCAAGCCCCTTTTATGGTATATCCGTTTTAGTTCACGAGAGAAGTAGGTAGTTCTCAAGCCCCTTTTATGGTATATCCGTTTTAGTTCACGAGAGAAGTAGGTAGTTCTCAAGCCCCTTTTATGGTATATCCGTTTTAGTTCACGAGAGAAGTAGGTAGTTTTCAAGCCCCTTTTATGGTATATCCGTTTTAGTTCACGAGAGAAGTAGGTAGTTCTCAAGCCCCTTTTAAGGTATATCCGTTTTAGTTCACGAGAGAAGTAGGTAGTTCTCAAGCCCCTTTTGTGGTATATCCGTTTTCGTTCACGGCTATTGCTCATGTTTGCATCCCCGTCAACAGTGCCGATCCCAACTGCCGCAAGGTCTAAAATGTGGGTCTGCGGCCTCTCGCTTGCTGGGATTGCGGCTTCGAATCCCGCCATGAGCATGGATTTCTCTCTCTGCTGAGACGCATGAAGCGCTGACGAAAGTAAAATCTTTCTTTTATGCGCACAGCACGAGTGACAGTGATCGTGAAAGTGTTCTAGGCCTTGAAAAATCGTACTTTGAATTCAGGCGTAAAGTTTGCACAAAACAAACGTCAATGAAAGATTTTTTCAGCAAGAAGTAATGATAATCATTATATTGTTCTTATCTATAATTTTAATGGTTTCCCGGTACTATCGTTTTCCCGTATGTGTCATTCTTGTTTTCCACCCCCATGAAAAACGATGCATAGAGGTTTTACTGTACTTGGAATGTGAAAAGTTCTTGTAATTCTCTATACAGAATGGTTATTAACCACACTATGTACTTGGATGTAAAAGGTTGTTGTAATTCTTTGCTAAAAAACCCTTGAAGATGGCAACCTGTTTGCTGAAACATATGTAGGGCGCTCAAATACATTTTATATATGTCAATAATCTTGTGCATTTGTTGGTTGATATTAGACTTATGATAAAATGCACGGCACATACAATATAAAATGCACGGTACATACAATATAAAATGCACGGTACATACAATATAAAATGCACGGTACATACAATATAAAATGCACGGTACATACAATATAAAATGCACGGTATATACAATATAAAATGCACGGTACATACAATATAAAATAAGGCTACATTGCTTGATAAAAAAAATGGTAATTTTAGTACATTGTTTTAATAAAGGATTTTTCATTAAATTAAGTAAACTTTATTTCAAACATGCATAAGACCTTTTTCCTCCCGAAGGGTAGGCCATAAACCTTGTACGAAAACTGACAAGCCTGTGGCAGAAGGCACAGCTACAGAAACCCAATTAGGTATTGCTACTTGTATGGTGAGAGCAAATCAGATCTAAAGCCACAATGTGAACTTCCTGCTATTCAGGGGTGCCCACGACGTTGTTATTATATTTGCCTGCTGTTTGTTGCACATTGCTGCCCCACAACGCATAAAGAGTGCCCTACAACTACAAGAGACACGTCTGTGAGCCCCCTGTAGCTGTAAACATGGATTTTCGCGGATTTCTCCACTTTAAATACGCGTTACAGAGCGCCACTGAAAACCTTTCAGCCCGTCAATTATAACTCGTGTCATAGCCCACTGTTGTAATTCAAGCTACACTAGACTCCAGTTCGAGGAAATAAACAAACCCACGCTGTGTTTCGAATTGTATTCATTCCTTCCTTAGTGCGATCTAAGAGTTTCCTCCAATTTCCAGTATCTTTTCCTTTCCTTAAGGTCTTCCAGGAATAAATACGCAGTGAAAATGTATTGACATCTAATACGGCATTTTGTAGGGGTTCGAGGGGTGGAGGGGGAGTAATTATCTCTCTACAAAGAAGCCCTAACAAACTCCAGACGTACCGAGTATACATCAATAGCGAAGTACCATGTTATGTGACTGTAAGAAGTTTTAATGTTATATGAGAAAATATGTGGACAAGGGCCTGTTTTAGTCAGAGGTGCATTGCGTTCTGTTTGTATTCTTCCTTCGTGATTTTTATTACGAAGTGCCTGAGGATGACCACTTATAACGGCCGAAACATGTCGCGGTGACTTACAGAGCGAACTAAAAGAGAATTCTTGTGCACTGTGTACAATTTATTGAGTATATATATATATATATATATACATGTGTGTATACAGGGCATACACAAAAGAATGGAGCGGTTTCAAAAGTGAATAAACAATTTATGTCTCAATTACACGGGCACAACATACACCGTCAGCGGCGGCAACTGTCCAAGTTTCTAATGCGCTACCAGCAGTTCGCTTCTCATGCTTACTGCGTGAATGTACGAGTGCTTCTCAATCGTGTTCTTCCACAGCGCTGGATCGGACGTGGTGCTGCAAATGGAGACAAGAACCTTCTCCCTTGGCCACCCCGTTCGCCAGATCTTACACCGTGCGATTTCTTTCTTTGGGGGTTCGTTAAAGACAGCGTTTATGTACCACCATTGCCCACGTCCATCCATGAAATTCGTGATCGGATAACGCATGCACTGCAGGCCATTACAGCGGACATGCTACACCGGGTCTGGGATGAGTTTGATTACCGTGTGGATGTGTGTCGTGTGACCCAGGGTGCACACATTGAAGGATGGTAATTACCAAATGAGAAACTTGGACAGTTGCCGCCGCTGACGGTGTATGTTGTGCCCGTGTAAGGTGAGAAATAAATTTTTTATTCACTTTTGAAACCGTACCATTCTTTTGTGTATGCCCTGTATATATATACAAACACGTATGTATATAAAATGTTATGAATGTAATCCTGCGTCAGTATTATCAAAATTGCAAGTATTTTGACATGCGGTGGTTGTGAAATTGCTCGAGTGATTCTCCTTGTGTCGCTTTTCACATGTCCAGTACGGTCCGTCATATCCATGCGTATTCATTGTGCACATTACTTTGCTAAACAGCATGTGACATAGTTCGCAAGCAAAGCAATAGATAGCAGCACAGTCTGTACTTTATTTTGTGTCTGTGTAAGTAGCAGTACTCTAGACAACTACCTCCTGGCTGTATGTAGTCGAAATGAGACCGAGCTGTTGTGGTTAGAAACCATTGTAGCATCAGGGGCCCTTGGCGGCTCACTGGCCACAAGTTGCTTACCCCAGACGACCTTATTGCAGACATAATATGCAGACATTCCTGCCGCGTATTGTTTGTCTCTTGTATTTATGGGAAACAGGGGTTTTCTGTAACCTTTGGGGTTTTTTGTGTGTTGGATTGTAAGGGACGAATACAGGAGACGTGGGTGAGCATATGGCCAGATTTTAGTTACTGCGGGGCCTGATGGGGGGTCTTTCACACTAGCATGAGCCGCACTTCGGCACGAAGGGCCATTAGAATAACGGTTCTCGCTGCATTCGTCTCCACAACGGACTACTCCACTGTGACCACGTTTTGGAATTCCAAAACCATTAGTTAGGAGATTGCCGTGGGTTTCCTCTTTTAACGACAACGACCCACCTGCGAATCAGCGTTTCAATTAGCACAGAGTACGCTTGGCTGTGTGCCGAGGTTTTTAACAGAGCCGAATAGAGAACACACGTCGGCCAATAGCACAGGTACGGTTGTCTGCTGCCGATGTTTTTACAAACGAATAGAGACACGTCGGCCAATAGCACAGGTACGGTTGTCTGCTGCCGATGTTTTTACAAACGAATAGAGACACGTCGGCCAATAGCACAGGTACGGTTGTCTGCTGCCGATGTTTTTACAAACGAATAGAGACACGTCGGCCAATAGCACAGGTACGGTTGTCTGCTGCCGATGTTTTTACAAACGAATAGAGACACGTCGGCCAATAGCACAGGTACGGTTGTCTGCTGCCGATGTTTTTACAAACGAATAAAAACACGTCGGCCAATAGCACAGGTACGGTTGTCTGCTGCCGATGTTATTACAAACGAATAGAGACACGTCGGCCAATAGCACAGGTACGGTTGTCTGCTGCCGATGTTATTACAAACGAATAGAGACACGTCGGCCAATAGCACAGGTACGGTTGTCTGCTGCCGATGTTATTACAAACGAATACAGACACGTCGGCCAATAGCACAGGTACGGTTGTCTGCTGCCGATGTTATTACAAACGAATAGAGACACGTCGGCCAATAGCACAGGTACGGTTGTCTGCTGCCGATGTTATTACAAACGAATAGAGACACGTCGGCCAATAGCACAGGTACGGTTGTCTGCTGCCGATGTTATTACAAACGAATAGAGACACGTCGGCCAATAGCACAGGTACGGTTGTCTGCTGCCGATGTTTTTACAAACGAATTGAGACACGTCGGCCAATAGCACATGTACGGTTGTCTGCTGCCGATGTTTTACAAACGAATAGAGACACGTCGGCAATAGCACAGGTACGGTTGTCTGCTGCCGATGTCTTTACAAACGAATAGAGACACGTCTGCCAATAGCACAGGTACGGTTGTCTGCTGCCCATGTTTTTACAAACGAATAGAGACACGTCGGCCAATAGCACAGGTACGGTTGTCTGCTGCCGATGTCTTTACAAACGAATAGAGACACGTCGGCCAATAGCACAGGTACGGTTGTCTGCTGCCGATGTATTTACAAACGAATAGAGACACGTCTGCCAATAGCACAGGTACGGTTGTCTGCTGCCGATGGTTTTTACAAACGAATAGAGACACGTCGGCCAATAGCACAGATGCGGTTGTCTGCTGCCGATGTTTTTACAAACGAATAGAGACACGTCGGACAATACCACAGGTACGGTTGTCTGCTGCCGATGTTTTTACAAACGAATAGAGACACGTCGGCCAATAGCACAGGTACGGTTGTCTGCTGCCGATGTTTTTACAAACGAATTGAGACATGTCGGCCAATAGCACAGGTACGGTTGTCTGCTGCCGATGTTTTTACAAACGAATAGAGACACGTCGGCCAATAGCACAGGTACGGTTGTCTGCTGCCGATGTTTTTACAAACGAATAGAGACACGTCGGCCAATAGCACAGGTACGGTTGTCTGCTGCCGATGTTTTTTACAAACGAATAGAGACACGTCGGCCAATAGCACAGGTACGGTTGTCTGCTCCCCATGTTTTTACAAACGAATAGAGACACGTCGGCCAATAGCACAGGTACGGTTGTCTGCTGCCGATGTTTTTACAAACGAATAGAGACACGTCGGCCAATAGCACAGGTACGGTTGTCTGCTGCCGATGTTTTTACAAACGAATAGAGACACGTGGGCCCAAAATAGCACAGGTACGGTTGTCTGCTGCCGATGTTTTTACAAACGAATAGAGACACGTCGGCCAATAGCACAGGTACGTTTGTCTGCTGCCGATGTTATTACAAACGAATAGAGACACGTCGGCCATAGCACAGGTACGGTTGTCTGCTGCCCATGTTTTTACAAACGAATAGAGACACGTCTGGCCAATAGCACAGGTATTTTACACTTGCCACCAGTACGTTTTCACCGAGTTAAAAGAAAGAACCTCGCAAGCAAGTTACGGTTGTTGCCGATGTTTTTTCACATGCCACGGTCCGCAAGCTATTCGGTTCTGCTACGATGTTATTACAAAGAATAGAGACACGTCGTACTTAGTCGGTTGTCTCTGCAATTTTAATCGAATGAGACACGGCCATAGCATAGGCTTGGCGCTGCCAATTTACAACGAAAGAGACACGATCCAAGAAGGTTCTGTCCGTGTTTTTAAAACGAAAGGAAGTGGCAAATAGCAAGTACGTGGAGCTGGAGGTTTTCAACTAGGACACTCGGCCAATAGAAACGTTTCTGCTGCCATGTTATTACAATGAATAAAACATTAATAGGATTGCTGCTCATTTTACAAACAATGAGCACGTTGGATTAGCACATACGTGTGTGCCGAGTTTTCCTGAAAGGGCCAAACCCCCTTCAAAGAAAACACGTCGGCCAATACAAGTAGGTGTCTGCTGCGAGTTTTACAACAATAGAACACGTCGCCATGCGGTGGTTGTTGTGCCGATGTTTACAACGTAGAGACCTCGGCAATAGCACAGGTATGTCTGTGCCATGTTTACAACAATAGAGACACGTCGCAATAGCACGGTACTGTCTGCTGCGTGTTTTACCGAATAGAGACACGTCGCAATAGCACGTACGGTTGTCTGCTGCCGATGTTTTTACAAACGAATGAGACAGTCGGCCATAGCACAGTACGTTGTCTGCTGCCGAGTTTTACAAACGAATAGGACACGTCGCCAATGCACAGTACGGTTGTCTGCGCTGTTACAACGAAAAACACGTCGGCCAAGCAGTACGGTTTCGCTGCCGAGTTTCAAACGATAAGACACGTCGGCCAAGAATACGTTGTCTGCTGCGATGTTTTACAAACGAATGAGACACGTGCCAATAGCACAGGTACGTTGTCTGCTGCCGATGTTTTACAAACGAATAAGACACGTCGGCCAATAGACAGGTACGGTTGTCTGCTGCCGATGTTTTTACAAACATGAGACACGCGGCCAAGCAAGTACGGTTGTCTGCGCGATGTTTTACAAACGAATGAGACACGTCGCCAATAGCACAGTACGGTGTCTGCGCCGATGTTTTTACAAACGATAGAACACGTGGCAATAGCACAGGTACGGTTGGTCTGCTGCCATGTTTTACAAGAATAGAGACACGTGCATAGCACAGGTACGGTTGTCTGCTGCCAGTTTACAAACGAATAGAGACACGTCGGCCAATAGCACATACGGTTGTCTGCTGCCGATGTTTTACAACGAATGAGCACGTCGGCAATACACAGGTACGGTTGTCTGCGCCGATGTTTTACAAACGAATAGAGACACGTCGGCCATGCACAGGTACGGTTGTCTGCTGCCATGTTTTACAACGAATAGAGACGTCGGCCATAGCACAGTCGTTGTCTGCTGCCGATGTTTTACAAACGATAGACACGTCGGCATAACAGGTACGGTTGTCTGCTGCCGATGTTTTACAACGAATAGAGACACGTCGGCCAATAGCACAGTCGGTTGTTGTGCGATGTTTTAAAACGAATGAGACAGTCGCATAGCACAGGTACGGTTGTCTGCTGCGATGTTTTACAACGAATAGAGACACGTCGGCAATAGACAGTACGGTTGTCTGCTGCGTGTTTTACAACGATAGAGCACGTCGCAATAGCACAGTACGGTTGTTGCTGCGATTTTTACAAACGAATGAGACACGTGGCATAGCACAGGTACGGTTGTTGTGCCAGTTTTACAAACGAATAGAGACACGTCGCCATAGCACAGGTACGTGTCTGGCCATGTTTACAAACATGAGACACGTCGGCCAATAGCACAGGTACGGTTGTCTGCTGCATGTTTTTACAAACGAATAGAGACACGTCGCAAAGCACAGGTACGGTTGTCTGCTGCCGATGTTTTACAAACGAATAGAGACACGTCGCCAATGCACAGGTACGTGTCTGCTGCCGATGTTTTACAAACGAATAGAGACACGTCGGCCAATAGCACAGGTAGGTTGTCTGCTGCCATGTTTTTACAAACGAATAGAGACACGTCGCCAATAGCACAGTACGGTTGTCTGCTGCCATGTTTTTACAAACGAATGAGACACGTCGGCCAATAGCACAGTACGGTTGTCTGCTGCCGTGTTTACAAACGAATAGAGACACGTCGGCCATGCACAGGTACGTTGTCTGCTGCCGATGTTTTACAAACGAATAGAGACACTCGGCCAATGAAGGTACGGTTGTCTGCTGCCGATGTTTACAACGAATGAGACACGTCGGCCAATAGCACAGGTACGGTTGTCTGCTGCCGAGTTTTTACAAACGAATAGAGACACGTCGGCAATGCACAGGTACGGTTGTCTGCTGCCGATGTTTTACAAACGAATAGAGACACTCGGCCAAGCAAGGTACGGTTGTCTGCTGCCGATGTTTTTACAAACGAATAGAGACACGTCGGCCAAAAGCAAGGTACGGTTGTCTGCTGCCGATGTTTTACAAACGAATAGAGACACGTCGGCCAATAGCACAGGTACGGTTGTCTGCTGCCGATGTTTTTACAAACGAATAGAGACACGTCGGCCAATAGCACAGGTACGGTTGTCTGCTGCCGATGTTTTTACAAACGAATAGAGACACGTCGGCCAATAGCATCAGGTACGGTTGTCTGCTGCCATGTTTTTACAAACGAATAGGACACGTCTGGCCAATAGCACAGGTACGGTTGTCTGCTGCCGATGTTTTACAAACGAATAGAGACACGTCGGTCCAATAGCACAGGTACGGTTGTCTGCTGCCGATGTTATTACAAACGAATAGAGACACGTCTGCCAATAGCACAGGTACGGTTGTCTGCTGCCGATGGTTTTACAAACGAATAGAGACACGTCTGGCCAATAGCACAGGTACGGTTGTCTGCTGCCGATGTTTTTCAAACGAATAGAGACACGTCGGCCAATAGCACAGGTACGGTTGTCTGCTGCCGATGTTTTTACAAAGAATAGAGACACGTCGGCCAATTGCACAGGTACGGTTTGTCTGCTGCCGATGTTTACAAACGAAAGGACATGCGCTGCCAATAGCAACAGGTCGGCTGCTGCAGGAGTGTTTTACAAACGAATTAGAACATACGTCGGCCAAGCACAGGTCGGTTGTCTGCTGCCGATTTTTTACAAACGAATAGAGACACGTCGGCCAATAGCACAGGTACGGTTGTCTGCTGCCGATGTTTTTACAAACGAATAGAGACACGTCGGCCAATAGCACAGGTACGGTTGTCTGCTGCCGATGTTTTTTACAAACGAATAGAGACACGTCGGCCAATAGCACAGGTACGGTTGTCTGCTGCCGATGTTTTTACAAACGAATAGAGACACGTCGGCCCAATGGCACAGGTACGGTTGTCTGCTGCCGATGTTTTACAAACGAATAGAGACACGTCGGCCAAAAGCATAGGTACGGTTGTCTGCTGCCGATGTTTTACAAACGAATAGAGACACGTCGGCCAAAAGCATAGGTACGGTTGTCTGCTGCCGATGTTTTTACAAACGAATAGAGACACGTGGGCCAATAGCACAGGTACGGTTGTCTGCTGCCGATGTTTTTACAATCGAATAGAGACACGTCGGCCAAATAGCAAGGTACGGTTGTCTGCTGCCGATGTTTTTACAAACGAATAGAGACACGTCGGCCAAAAGCATAGGTACGGTTGTCTGCTGCCGATGTTTTTACAAACGAATAGAGACACGTGCAAGCGGCGGCAATTACACAGGACCGGGGATGAGTTGTCTGCTGCCGATGTTTTTACAAACGAATAGAGACACGTCGGCCAATAGCACAGGTACGGTTGTCTGCTGCCGATGTTATTACAAACGAATAGACACACGTTGGCCAATAGCACAGGTACGGTTGTCTGCTGCCGATGTTATTACAAACGAATAGAGACACGTCGGCCAATAGCACAGTACGGTTGTCTGCTGCCGATGTTATTACAAACGAATAGAGACACGTCGGCCAATAGCACAGGTACCTTGTCTGCTGCCGATGTTTTTACAAACGAATAGAGACACGTCGGCCAATAGCACAGGTACGGTTGTCTGCTGCCGATGTTTTTACAAACGAATTGAGACACGTCGGCCAATAGCACAGGTACGGTTGTCTGCTGCCGATGTTTTTACAAACGAATAGAGACACGTCGGCCAATGGCACAGGTATGGTTGTCTGCTGCCGATGTTTTTACAAACGAATAGAGACACGTGGGCCAATAGCACAGGTACGGTTGTCTGCTGCCGATGTTTTTACAAACGAATAGAGACACGTCGGCCAAAAGCATAGGTACGGTTGTCTGCTGCCGATGTTTTTACAAACGAAAAGAGACACGTCTGCCAATGGCATAGGTTCGGTTTTCTGCTGCCGATGTTATTACAAACGAATAGAGACACGTCGGCCAATAGCACAGGTACGGTTGTCTGCTGCCGATGTTATTACAAACGAATAGAGACACGTCGGCCAATAGCACAGGTACGGTTGTCTGCTGCCGATGTTATTACAAACGAATAGAGACACGTCGGCCAATAGCACAGGTACGGTTGTCTGCTGCCGATGTTTTTACAAACGAATAGAGACACGTCTGCCAATGGCATAGGTTCGGTTGTCTGCTGCCGATGTTATTACAAACGAATAGAGACACGTCGGCCAATGGCACAGGTACGGTTGTCTGCTGCCGATGTTTTTACAAACGAATAGAGACACGTCGGCCAATAGCACAGGTACGGTTGTCTGCTGCCGATGTTATTACAAACGAATAGAGACACGTCGGCCAATAGCATAGGTATGATGATGACACTTAAATAAGTACAGACTACTGTCTAAATCATTTGTCTGGATGGACTCAGGGAAACCCAGAAAAACCTATGTGGCCCGTAATTCGAACCTGGGGCCCCCAGAATAAGAAATAGCAGGGACAATTACATGTTTACGACGTTTTGTGCTAAGCAAAGTGCTATATATGGGCTAAATGACTGAGGTTCTATTGCAGGGACAAAGCTTGTTCTGTTCGCCTTCCGTCTGTGTCACATGCACTCCTGCGCAGTGGGTACAGGGGTCATTTACTGGGGTTTGACACCACTCAGGTCCAAAAAATTCTGAGGTTACCACTATTCCCCTCATGGTAATTTACCTTATGGTTTGCGTCGCCTGTTGCAGACATTGTGTGAAATCCAGACGGCTATGTTGGAGCGCGGTCTGAAGCAGAAGCCTAATATCACCCGCCAAATAATGGGAAGAGAAATGCGTACCATAGCGGACACCTCATTCCGAAAAATAAGAGATTGGATAATCTTCAGGGACAGCATGAACTGCCTGGAGTACGTGATCTAGTTGATTGAATACTTCAAGCAGAAGCTTATGACACCATGCATCATGACACTTCTTGGACAGGAGCGCCACCCCAGCGTGGAGAATGACGTCAAGATACACCTCAACTTTGTTTGAAAACATCGAATTGTGATTTCACAATAATGCGATCCACAAAATATCATTATCTTCACTTTTATTTGTAAAAAGAAGATTGGGTGAAAGCTAAGACAAATATGAAAGTTACATCGTATTATCAGCATCTTCTGCTGGTCTGTGAGGTTTCGAGAGGCAGCTCATTTTATATGGTGCAGCTGAATGGAGTCATTATACTGAATGGGACCTTATTTTAATATTTGCCGTGATTATTAGGATTGAACCCTCAAATTATTCAGATTAGTCATTGGCCTAATATTCGACAGGTAACAGGTTCGATCCCCAGTGTTGCCATTAATCTTTAAATAAAAGATAATGAGAGATTTGGCAATGTAACTGGAAGACAGAAGTAGAGCCAGCTCGTAAAACACTGCGCACATCAAATATAAAGGGGATTTTTTTAAGTGTGGAACATCTTTGCTGCAGTGACCAGTTACATTGCCTGCTCTGCAGTGCTCAGTCCTGCGTTAATAAATTATCTCTGTATCTCAAACAATAAAGAATATCTGACGTATAATTCGTTTAAATAACTACGATATTAATAATTCGGATATGAACATATCTCGATAAACTGAGTCTCACACACACACACACACACATTCTTATTTAAAAGTTGAGATCCTGGGTAATTTCTGAAAGTTATGGATGACACGTTTTAATAAAAACTTTGGACCCAAGTGTACGTGTTGGGACAATACAGAGTATACACAAAAGAATGGTGCGGTTTCAAAGGTGAATACAATTAATACCGCACCATTCTTTTGTGTATACCCTGTATTTGGTCTAAATGAGTAAAATTTCACACACGTTGTCCCCCCCTTCCCCCGCTAATAAACAAATCGTCTTACCCGGCTTCTGCCATCTACAAATGGGGCTCGCTGCTGTCATGTCATGATCGATGTGTAACAAAGAAAATACATGTAAATAAAACTGTGAAGAAAATCAGTAACTGTCATCTTAAATATGAAATTTTGAAATCATATACGCGCCTTTGCCATTGTGACAGGTACCCACTAATCATGGACAGTCTTCAGGTAGCAGCTATAAAATGAATTTCAGTCTGAGATTGGTGAAGTTAGAATTTAGCAGGTCATACAAGAGATCTACCAAATGGGAAAAGAATGGCCAGTAACATAAATCTAATGTCGCATCAATTAATATATATAGAAAGCACAAATATCACAGTCGTAAAAATATTAACAGGCTTAATGACAATACAAAATGTAAATTCTAATTTACAAAATTGATCGCATAATATGATAAAAAATGTTTTTCCACAAAAGCATGTACACAATAAAATATTATTTTTCATGTAAACATTCATGATTTGCACTTAAGTAAGAATAATTCAGAGATTCTGAAAATGTGAGATACAAGGTTTGACTATACAGCTCAAAAGAGGATTATTTTATGTTACTCATAGTACCGGAAGAAGAACCCAAATTACAAGATGGCTTCTCGAAATAAATCACAACATCTAATACAGATTGTAATCAGGGCTTTAAATTCTCAAGCTGGAAGCCTGATTGAAACATACAAAATCAAGTGATTCCGTTAAAGCACAATATAAAATTTTGACATCTGTGTCATTTATGTCAGAGATTTCAAAATTTCATATTTGAGATGACAGTTACTGATTTTCTTCACAGTTTTATTTACATATATTTTCTTTGTTACACATTGATCATGACATGACAGCAGCGAGCCCCATTTGTAGATGGCAGAAGCCGGGGTAAGACGATTAGTTTATTTGGGGGGGGGGGGGGGGACAACGTGTGCAGAAATTTTACTCAGTTACACCAAATATTGTTCCAACACGTACACTTGGGTCCAAAGTTTTTATTAAAACGTTTCATCCATAACTTTTAGAAATTACCCAGGATCTCAACTTAAATAATGTGTGTGTTGTGAGAGACTCAGTTTATTGAGATCTGTATGTTGATGTTTCATACGCTTACAATCAGTGTTAATTTATTTTCATAAGCAACTGTTCTGATGTTCTTTCTTTGCTTGGTCTGATCTAATTTATCGCCACGATTCATTATGTAACAATTTGTACTAGCTATTTCTGTGTGAAAAGGTGTGTGTGGTCTTGCTCAGCTCCAGTGTGGAAACTAAACAAAGCTACCAAAAACCTATCTTTGTGTTCTGTAACTTTATTTGCTATGTGATATGTGCATAGTGTACTAACAGATTTGAAATTCATTGGGAAACTTCAAACATGACTCTATCTACTCTGGAAAGTAAACCATTCCCTTCTGACTTTTGTTTAGATAATAAATGGGGCTTCTTATTTGTATTCTTGTGGTGGTAACTTGCGTTAAGTTGTTGAAACGTCATATTTAGAGTGATTTGAATTGAAATGTAAGGGGATTTTAACCGTTAGAAATACATGTTGGCAGCTTTCACTTCACTTGGCTTGTCAAGAGATAGATTGTGACTTTATTTTAATTTATATTACTGAATTCACAACTTCTTGAAGCAAAAATGCACAGTGTTTCTTAATTCGTCATCTCATTCAGAACACTGAAATGTTGAAGGAAGAAGCTCCACTTCACCTATTAAATTTGTTAAGCTGATTTGTTCCAGGTTAAAGTTCTGTGGCATTCGGTCTATTCACACTGTGGTCTGAGCTGCCATAATTTCCCTTGTCCAGCAAACACACTGATTGATCCATGCAAACTGGACTGTTGGAACCTGAATTTATTGCAACTTCTGACATTGCTCCAAATATAATATTGGTTACAGTTTTACTTTCTATTTATTTGATAAAAATTTTAATTACAATGACAATTTAACAACTTTTACTTAATGAAATCAGTGAATATACATAGTTTATTTTCTTGCTTTAACAGAATCACTTGATTTTGTATGTTTCAATCAGGCTTCCAGCTTGAGAATTTAAAGCCCTGATTACAATCTGTATTAGATGTTGTGATTTATTTCGAGAAGCCATCTTGTAATTTGGGTTCTTCTTCCGGTACTATGAGTAACATAAAATAATCCTCTTTTGAGCTGTATAGTCAAAACTTGTATCTCACATTTTCAGAATCTCTGAATTATTCTTACTTAAGTGCAAATCATGAATGTTTACATGAAAAATAATATTTTATTGTGTACATGCTTCTGAGGAAAACATTTTTTATCATATTATGCGATCAATTTTGTAAATTAGAATTTACATTTTGTATTGTTTTTAAGCCTGTTAATATTTTTACGACTGTGATATTTGTGCTTTTTATGTATTAATTGATGCGACATTAGATTTATGTTATTGGCCATTCTTTTCCCATTTGGTAGATCTCTTGTATGACCTGCTAAATTCTAACTTCACCAATCTCAGACTGAAACTCATTTTATAGCTGCTACCTGAAGACTGTCCATGATTAGTGGGTACCTGTCACCATGATAAGTGGGTCCCTGTCACCACGGCATGGCGCGTCCTCAGGTTGCGGATGGAGGAACGGCCTCCGAATATGGAGGGTAGCTGCGAATATGCAGTCGCGGACAGCCGACAAGGGGTGGTCCTCCAGCTTGGGGGTTGGGCGAGGTGCTAACAACTCCTCACCGTAAAAAGTACCATGTTACAAAACACTACAAAGAGTGCGATGTGCGATCTTTCAGGGGAGCTGACTGTGATACTGATCACTATCTGGTGGTTGCAAAAGTTAGGGAAAGACTGGCGGTAATTAAACAAGAAGCACAGAAGTTTGATGCTGAGAGATTTAATCTCAAGAAGCTAAGTGAACTAGAGGTTAGGAAACAGTATCAGATAAAGATCTCAAACAGGTTTGCAGGTTTGGAGAACTTAAAATTTTAGTGAACACATAAATAGGGCTTGGTTAAACAGAACTGCAGTAAAGGGGAAAGTACACGAGGAATTGCTAGAAGCGTTGTGTTGTGTAGGTTGGTCCACAACACTGTTTCTTTGCTCTGTATTCTTGCATGCTTCTAAGATCCGTAATCGCTATAACCACACGTGAATCGGTATATACCAAGTATTGAAACTTTCTTTCGCGATGTGTCAAATATACATTTCTCTTCTCCCCAACCTGTAACACAGCACGCCGCTGCTTGGTCTGACCACTCTCTGACGTGTTGCACCTAGTAGCTGAACTACATAAGCTAAAGGAGCGATATTTGTGTGCCATCTGCACTATCTTTATGTGATCTGGCAACTGTGTAATGTGTAGGTGCCTATTACGATGTGGACACTTCACAGAGTGAAGAAGGGAACGTAGTGCTCTTACGACAACGCACGTGTGTAAATGTTCTCCTCGGACCGATGGCTGAAACCAAAATGACTGTCACATTCCAACTCTCGAAGCCCCCGTACTATGTTTAGTTAGGCACTCAGCTTAGCGGCTCTGGAAGTTGAGAAAACGAATGGGAGACTGAACTATACACACAGTGCCTGGGTAGCACTGCCCGCCTTCCTGCTTTGCTCACCGGAAGACGAACGACGCGGCAGAGATTACTCAACGTCCGCATAATTTAGCGATTTTGTATGCCTAAGTGCCGATCTCAGAGGCCGCACGTTCTAAGGCGTCGGTCTGCGGCCGCTCGCTCGCTGAGATTGTGGGTTCGAATCCCGCCGGGAGCATGGATGCCTGTCTGTTGTGAGTGCTGTGTGTTGTCAGGTAGAGGCCTCTGCGTCGGGCTGATCACTCGTCCAGAGAAGTCCTACCGAGTGTGGTGTGTCTAAAGTGTGTGTGATCGTGAAGCCTCGATAATGAGGAGGCCCTGGCCCGCTGTGGGCTGTTGCACCATAGAAAATTAAATATGCCTAAGTGATCTTCATTTTTATGCTAATGTTGTACTGGGGAACATCCTACATACAATAAAAAGAAGAAAGGCTAACTGGATTGGTCACATCTTGCGTAGAAACTGCCTTCTGAAACACGTGATTGAAGGAAAGTTAGAAGGAAGGATAGAAATGACGGGACGACGAGGGAGAAGACGTAAGCAGCTACTGGATGACCTTAAGGAAAAGAAAAGATACTGGAAATTGAAAGAGGAAGCACTAGATCGCAACCTGTGGAGAACTCGCTTTGGAAGAGGCTACGGACCTGTCGTAAGACGGACTGCGGAATGAATGAATGTTGTACTGGGACAGGCTTAGATTGCTGTTATCCGTAAACTTGCAATATATAATTTAAAGCATTTGTAAGATAATTTTTGAGCCAGTATGTCTCAGTCGATATAGTGCCTAGGTTATAATGTGAATCACCGAGTAATCGGGGCTCGATTCCCTTCAGGGGAAAGAGATGATTCTCTTCTACGCATGTTTATAACTGCCCTGCTTCCCACCCCGCCTCCTAGACTGGCGGTGCTGTACGATCTTCCTACGAGTGTACAGAGACAGAAAGGGTAGTGGCGCTCTGTGGCCGAGGCTAAGAATGCATGGATCTGTCCTTCATGTGCCTCTTAGTTTTCATTGCGTGGTACTTCATTAAGCACAGGGACAACTTTGCCTTTATCTTTATGAGGTACCTTTCTGCAACAGGTCGTACTCGTTTAATTTAGTAATGCTTTTTTTCTTTGCCTTTCGATCGGTCTTCCTTACCGCCGTCCCACAGACGCACTGTGTAGATCTCGAATACATTTCATGAGACTTTCATTATCTGTTAAGTAAAGCTTACATTATAAAGTACACTAAGAATTGATTGCTTAAGTCTCGTTTAGTTACTACTTTGTTCTGTAAGCCTAGCTTTTCCATTGGTCTCGCTTCGCAGGGATTTCCGCCCAATATTTTTATTGCACATTTGTGTCCATCATGCGTGCTAGGTGAAAAAAATCCCCCTAAATTCCCTAATTCATTTTCGTGCACAATTCAGTACCATCCCTGTCCAGTTACTCTCTCTGTAACATACCGGTGTTCGTGGTGATCGAATAAATATCTGTAAAGACTTTAATGAGGCGGCACGCGGTGGCGCAGTTGGTTGAGGCACTGCGCTACAAACCGTAACGTCGCGGGTTCGATTCCCGATGGTGTCACTGGAATTTTTCTCTGACATAATCGTTTCGGTCGCACTATGGCCCTGGGGTCGACTTAGCCTGTAACAGAAATGGTACCGGGAAACTTTCCTGGGGGTTAAAGGCGGCCGGTGCGTAGGGCTGACAACCTTACCACCTTCATGTGCCGATTGTCTAAAAACCTGGGAGCCTCGACCTCCTGGAGCCCTAAGGGCCTGCCAAGGCCTGTAATGGGATTACTTTACCTTTTAAAGACTTTAACGATGTGCGTACGTCATGTGCTCGCTAGGATGCTTGATAGTAATGGAAGTGAAGAATGTGTTTCAGCAGGGGTAAAGAAGTAATTAGAGAAAGGCTTGGAAACGTGCCGGAAGAAGTAACTTGGCTGCTCATGAACACTGCAGAATAATATGAAACTACACAGTATTTCCTGCGTTAAGATAAACGTCAAAGAAATCTTACGTGTGGGCGTGGGGCCGATTGATCTGGCTCAGGCAGAGTCTAGTGGCAGGCTCTTGTGAATGGAGTATTCAAAACTGGTTTCCATAAAGGGCAAACATTTATTTAGTGTTCTAGCATTGACCGCTTTACAAGTAGGTTTCTTCTTAAAATTGAAATTTAAAACCAACTTGATGCACCTTCACTATTAAAAATTTTAATATTAGATTAATTAACTCTTAATTAACCCGACATGGTTCGGTAAGGTACCTTACCATCTTCAGGGGTTTTACTACATTTAGTTGCGTAGACCATATATGAAACATACACAAGACATGATCCCACAAGGTCTCGTCGCATATAAAGTTTTCACAAATCACTAAAAGTCACTAAAACTCGTTTTAAAAAAAATTCGTTTAAAGAACTCTTAAAAATTCTTAAAAACAGTCAACACTTGCAGTCCTGCAATAGTTCCACCTTTGCAAAACTTATAGCACTGTTGTTGCACACTTTGTCATAATCACCCACGCGTCCTGTATTTTCTATCGCAGTATGTCACGTAGAGAAGCTGTGTAGTGTATCTTGCACTGTAGATCTGCTGTGATCTGGTATGTCTGCGCGTAATTATTGGCTTATTGTTATTTTCATATGCATGGTATTGCGTTGCCGTTTTTTGTGTTTACGTGGATTGTGTGTTATGCGTGTTTGGGGTTATCCGTTGCTTGCTGTCGGCGGAAGGAGGAGGAGGGGGGTCGAGCTGTTTGTCTACCTGTACACCTGTATGCTGTATTTCCATGTACCTATATATTCTGATTTTGAGCCTATCTCGTCTTTGATCTTCAGTTGCCCATATAACATAATTGTGTATGTGAGAGAGATAATACCGCTGTATCAACACACTGATTTCAACAGTTTCAGGATTCAGCATGGCCGTCGTGATGTTTGTGTGTATTCTCACCGTCATTCGCGTGCCGACTGTCACGTCTGCCCCTGCATCGCTTCACAGTAATGTCGATTATGAAGAGCGTATGAATTCTGTACCAAAATGGATAAACCCTGCGGATTTAGAGCCAGTGATTTCGACAATGAGATGCAACGTGTTCTGACACTAAATGACAGTCAGCTGGAACGCTTTCCACAAATCAACGACACTGAGCTGAAAACTGCGATCTATGTAGCGGACAAGAACGCCCTCAAGCAAGCGCAGGGCTTCAAAGACTCTTATGTGAGTACACCCTGTAGGAACAGGAAATGCACTTTTCCTTCAGGGACAGTTTTGTTTCCATGTGTACTTGGGCTCATGCCTCCCTTAAGGACAAGTAGGAACTAAAGTCTGTCATCTTCTGTTACATCGGAAGCTTCTGAAGACGCCGCATGCATTCTTGTCAGACGAGTAATTCAGTTAAATAATGCACAACTTCTGGTTTCACGTGGTAAAGCCGTTTTAATCCATTGGCTTACGTGGTCCATTAAATCGCCGGCTGTTTTGTAGGTTTAGATTCGGATTAAACCGACTGTTAATAATAACAGACATTTCAGGACGAGCGTAATATCTTCGTCCTTAGGTCAGGCTTGACTCTGAAGCTTCATCAGCGCCGCCAGCAAGAACCCCAAATCTCGCAGACCAAGATTCTGTAATGAATGAATAATAGAGTTAGGTTTATTATTATCTTAGTGCAGATAGAGGGAATGTCTAGAAGGCTAATTTTGGACACTGGTTCTAACAGATACTGCAGCCCGGCGTATCGAGAGGCGACATAAAAGTCACCACGATGGAATCGTATGGAGTGACTGGAGACGTCCTCGACATCAGGGGACAACAGTCAGTTTCCTTTGTGATAAATGGGTGTGAGTTCAATCACACATTCCTAATTTGCACGCTCCCTACAGAAGCAGCGGTTCTGGTAGGCACTGATTTCATGGCAAGTTTGGGCGCTGTAATTGATTTTGAGGGCAGCAAGATGGTGTTACCAACCCAACACAAAATGCCCCAAGTGTACAGTGTTCCACCCACAGGGCACAAAGCACTCACTGTTTTCTCCAGAGGCGGCCCCAGCCCTAAATTCAGGGAACGGGAGGCTAAGTGCGTGGACGAGCAGTTCCCAGCTAACCCCAGCCCGGAGAATAAGACAGAGGAGAGTATGTCTTGGCTTGTTAGGGCTACCGAAAATGTTAGGATAGCGCCTAGGTGCAGGAAAATCGTGTTAGGAAGGTTGGAGACTGGGAATGAGCAGAATCTCCCTCCACTAATTTGTTTGGAGCCGGCCCAGATCCCAATAGAGGGGATACACTCTGCCCGTGGACTCGCACGAGTCCAGCCGAAGGCAACTACACCTTCCCTGAGCAGACATATTGACACAGTTCTGGATGACGGAATACTTAGTAAGGAAAGAATCCTATTGGAGCAAAGGAAGGACTCCTTTTGCAAGGGTCAAAAGCCTGGAAAATATTCCAGCAGAAGTGAATTCCTATAAGATGAGGACGGCGTAATGTATAGGTGCCAACCCAAAACCAGATATCAGCTAGTTGTACCAAGAATTTTAGTAGAGGATATTATTAAAATGAACCACTATCCGGTTTATGTAGCTCATCCGGGTATGGAGAGGACATACGACCTGATACAGCTGAGCTACTGATGGCCAGGCATGAGAAAATCTATAGAGGAGTATATTAGGAAATGTGACCCATGTCAGAGGAGGAAGGAGGACAGAGTTCATACCCCCACTAGGAGAAGTGGAGAAACCAACCGCCCCTTTCCAGGTCACATCCATGGACATAACAGGTCCCTACCTAATGACCCTTCGCAAGAACAAATACATACTGACTTTCATTGACCATTTCACAAAGTATGTAGAGGCCTTTCCAATTCCGGACCAAACAGCTAAGACATGTGCTACAGTGTATGCAACACAGATCGTCACTCGACACGGCACCGGGTCCACTTTGATTACCGACCAAGGTCGATCATTTGTTTCTGCATTTTTCAAGGAGACGTGTAGAATTTTGAAAATTCGGAAACTCCGCACTTCACCTTACCACCCGATTTCAAATGGAATGATCGAAAGACTGCACCGGTCTTTGAACGCAGGTCTCTCGCACTATGTCGACTCAGCAATCACAAACTGGGACACTTTGGTTTCATTCTTCCTTATGGCATATAGAGCTACTCCACATTCGACCACAGGGTACAGCCCATTTCATTTGTTACATGGTACAGAAATGATTTTACCTAGCAGTGACGATTTGAAGGCCAAATTGTCAGAAGAAGTGAAAGATTATGATCATGCAAGGCGATTAGAAAACTTAAAATTTAGTTTAGAGAAGGCCTATCAATTTGTAAAGAAAAACAACAGGAAGTCTCACTTAAATAATAAGAGGCTATACGACAGGAAGGCAAACCTGAGAAGTTTTGAAATAGGGGATTTGGTTTACTTGTAGAAACCAGGTTTATGCCACAAGTTTCATAAACCCTGGACGGGTCCATTCAAGGTAACAGCTAAGCTGTCAGATTTGAACTATGAAATAATTAGTTTGCGTGGGAAAAAGTTTGTTGTTCACATAAATAGGCTAAAGAGAGCTTATAGTGAAGTCACGTGGGAACCTAAGACAGATCGAAAGACTCTATAAAGAAAGAGGAATTCGGGGCAAGGGAAAGGATAGAAGAGGAAGAAGTTACAATTGGTTCAGCCCCAATATTGCGAGCGCAACCGCCAGAGACAGGAACTGAACCAAGAACACCACCCGACCCAGTGTTGGATACCCCTGAAGCGGGACACGAACGTTTGGATACGCCTAGTTCAGAAGCAAGAGACCCTACCTATGCGCCACCGAACACACCCCTATCTAGCCGCGAACTAAGGACTATACGGCCAGAGCCGCCGATCTCAAGATCCCGTACGAGAATTCAGATGCAGGACGGACAGACGTGCGACTAGGTATGTGACTACGGTACGTGACTATACTACACGAGACTGGAGTCGAAGAACAAACCTTTTTATAATGATTTGCTATTTGTCTGTGGTTATAACGAACTGATGTCGAGCGTTAATACGAGACGACACAACATGGCTGTAAACAGATGACAGTACAACCGACCTTTGTGGCGATATGATCGGTATCACTCCGACGTCATAAGATAAAGACAGCTGACAATTGAAGTGCGTACTTGCAGTGAGCAGATGATACGTACTCCGTAATCATTAGCTTATAAAGCCGGGATTAGACGGCGCGTGGCTCGTCCAGTGACGTGACGTCACTTGCTCGGCCAACAGATCGGAACAGAAAAGACAATCTGGCTACACGACGCGGCGCAGCTCGGCAAATGGCGGACCAGCGGCCTTGCTCGGGTAGGTTCGGCTCGGCTTGTGGAATAAGTCGTGTTGTTCTATGAACTTAAAAATGTCCTCGTTTGACCACTCCATTCTAGCCAATACCAATTGTGGGACAGTAAATGTCACTCTTCGCGCACCCCGACAGCAGAAAACAAAGACCAGACCTAAGTGTATAGAGACTTGGACGAGACTGGCTTGGCGCGTAGACTGCAAGCGCCGCGTAGCCGCAACAGCTGCCCGCGCCGAGTCCCTTTGAGGATCGTGAGAAAACCGCTTCTGAGGCGATCCCACGAGCCTCGCTCCACCAATCACACTCCGCGCCGCGCCAGGCCGGTTACACGGCGCGTTTGAATACGATTCTTTGTCAGTGACGTCAGTTATGACGTAAAACGAGCCGAGCCACGCGCCGTCTAATCCCGGCTTAACTTAGATTGATCACTCCGACTTGTTGCGTGACGTAATAGTCCACTACCACTTTTAATATGGTTGACGGTAAAACATGTGGATGGTTTTGGACGTACAGATTAAACACGTGTTTTAGTAAATGAATGATTGTATGCTTGATAGATTTAAAATTATAGTCGACCATTTTGTACATTACATACTTGTGTTACAGGTTGCATGCTGAGCCTGATAGCAGGTGTAATTGTTCATCCGTTGTTCCACAGTAAAGTATTTTTGAAAAACTAAAGATGTAATTTTAACAAATGACATCTGGCGCATTGTTTCAGACTTGGATTTGAGACTATATGAAGAGATTAGTGTATGGAAATTACTGTCGGACAACACAAACATAACTAAACTAACTGCATGGAGCAGAGTCCTTCTTGAGGAGTTAATAGCTCCTTAGCTGGTCAAGAAAAGTCCAATCTCCCCCCCACAATCCTATTTTTTTGAAATCTTAATTCTGTTCTCCCGTCTACGCCCACGCCTTTCAAGTGGTCTCCTTTGCTCAGGTTTCTACACCAAAACCCTTCCTACGCACCTTTCTGTATACAAGCTACATGCCCTGCCCATCTAATTCTTGATTTATTCACTCGTTTAATATTTTGGTGAGGAATACAGATCGTGAAGTTCTTCTTTCTGCAATCTTCTCAAGTACCCTGTTCCTTCTTTCCTCTTAGGCCAAAGTATAGTCCTCAGTACCCAATTCTCACCCTTAGCCTATGTTCGTCCCTGGGTGTGAAGGAACAAGTTTCACACCCAGGGACAAACAGGCACAATTTGAAAAAACATAACAGGCCGAAAGGGCTATGAAATAGACGTACTTAGGTATAAGATATCTGACGCTCGCGGGGCGACGAAGTTAATGAAGTCTTCTTGGACCATCAGACGTGTTCATATGGAGTAGGTTTAAGTACAGAACACAGACCATCAGATGATCCCGGCAGGGGATGCGCGTGTCTGGCGCGGTGCGGGGGACTACTGCACTGCAGTTGGTAGCAGCGACATAAAACCATTACGCAATTTTCTCCGGGCACCTGTGGCTACCGTTTGTATAAGAAAGTCACTTCAGCTGCACCGAAGACACTGCACTCATTACAGTAATGGTGTCATGTAGACGTTACCAATTTTTTTGAATGGCTCGACAGCCCCTTGGCGGCCTAGGCCGCCTCATTTTTCGAGGCTCCACTATCACACTTTAGACACACCATATTCGGAAGGACTCCTCTGGACGAGTGACCAGCCCGTCGCAGAGACCTCTACCTGACAACACACAACACTCACAACAGACAGACATCCAAGCCCTGGGCGGGATTCGAACCCACAATCCCAGAGAGCGAGCGGCCGTAGACCCACGCCTTAGACAGTCGTTACCATTACCAAGACAAATAATAAGGTAATACACTTGTGAAATATAAATTATCACGCTTATAACGTAAAACCCACTCACCGCTCTGACTTCGAACTCGATGTCGGCGAAGTCATTCTTGAAGGCCCCGTTACTGTCAATCTGGTGCCACACGACCTGCTCCATGCCCACGGCGAACTTCTACAGGTACTTATACGTGTCCTTCAGCGCTGTGTTCAGCTGTAACAAAGAGGGCTGTCAGTACTGCGTTCTTTATACGAGGTCTGTCCGTCCACATGTTTCACCTCCAGAACCTCTTACTGCTAGTTCCTTACTACGTACAGTCTACGGTAAACCTCACTCTAAGCCTCCAAGACAGCAAGCTGAACTTAACCAGACTTAAGTTTTAAAACTTTCGCGGCGACATGATTCAATATAGTCTTCTCGGGCGCACAGCCGCGTCAATTCGTTTGAATACAACGTTTCGGGGACTAGCTCCGTCCTCATCCTCAGGCAAAACTGATTTTGCCTGAGGATGGGGACGGAGCTAGTCCCCGATACGTTGTATTCAAACGAATTGACGCGGCTGTGCGCCCGAGAAAACTATATTTAACCAGACTTGTCAAGAAACAAACTACTCATCCTACAAATGCCATTAAATACCATATTACGATCCACAAATGCTATACCAAATAACGTTCGGTATCCTGTTTCTTCACGAAATGCAAAGAAACAAGACAGCTTAGTGTAATATCGTTATTACTAATTGGCTTTCCCAACAACAGCCTTTCACCCACAATAAATGAAGTTCGAAGGACAGAATGAGACGAAGAAGATAAATACACGTAGAAGGCGTACAAGAACAAGAGGAAGAATCAGCTTAAGCTACTAAAATTTTCGGGCATACTGAAGCGTCAATTTACTTCCAGGCGACGTTCGAGGTACCTCCTTTGCTCATGCGTCTTCTTATTTCCGTCAGTGACTGACTACGGAGCTACTTTCTTACGGGATAAGCACCATAAACTTCATCATTACCATCTTCTACTTTAAAGCGATCAAGCAAGATATAACATCCGAATTTAGACGGAGAATTTGTTACGGAACGCTATTCAGCACCACGTGTTAAGGGGCCCCAAAATTTTCCAATAATGCTTACAGAACAAATAACTGATACATGATATACACTGTAAGATGAACATAGGGACGCGTTCTGGTGAAACCGGATGTCAGCAGGCACATCCCTGTAAATATATACTGGTGACTCAACAAAAGTTACCAACAATTCGAATTTGAATTTAATGTTCCTCACGATGTTATTCCAGTTAGGACATATCTTCTGTGTTAATGACGGAATTATCTAATTTCGTTACAGCCTCTAATCAGGATAGCAAACTAGTCAGTTCGGAGATGGACGAAGGCTACTGGGATCTGGCACAATTGTTGTGTATTTCTGGCAGGACCAAGAATATTTCTCTAATCCGTCACATCCAGACTGTCTCTAGTGGTCACGTCGCTTACTATCAAGTTGGTATCGGGCGTAAAGCGGCACAAACCACAATCTCACCTCTCACTTCCACCGAATTCAGAGCTCAAGAATGTCTGAAATCTTACTGCCATTTCCCTACACATCTTCATGACGTAGTGCTTTGATACGTCCGCATCCTTGTATTTATCTCTGTCGAATAATAAGATTTTCAGGGTGTCTGGATTTTAAATTGCATGAAGGAGTTCTTCTTCAGCAGCTAATCATTAGTCATTCACTTTTGCAGTAAATTCAACTCCAAGGTCAAACATTACTTTCAGAAGAGTCCGCCATTGGTCCCTATCCTGAGCCACATGATTTTAATATTATCCTCACGTTTAAGCTTAGATCCTCAACGGGATCTCTGTCCTTATACAGGGCATACACAAAAGAATGGTGCGGTTTCAAAAGTGAATATAAAATTTATGTCTCACATTACACGGGCACAACATACACCGTCAGCGGCGGCAACTGTCCAAGTTTCTCATGCGCTACATTCATGATTACATTCTACAACTGGACGGAGCTCCCCCCCATTTTCACAGGAATGTACGAGTGCTTCTCAATCGTGTTCTTCCACAGCGCTGGATCGGACGTGCTGCTGCAAATGGAGACAAGAACCTTCTCCCTTGGCCACCCCGTTCGCCAGATCTTACACCGTGCGATTTCTTTCTTTGGGGGTTCGTTAAAGACAGCGTTTATGTACCACCATTGCCCACGTCCATCCATGAAATTCGTGATCGGATAACGCATGCACTGCAGGCCATTACAGCGGACATGCTACACCGGGTCTGGGATGAGTTTGATTACCGTGTGGATGTGTGTCGTGTGACCCAGGGTGCACACATTGAAGGATTGTAATTACCAAATGAGAAACTTGGACAGTTGCCGCCGCTGACGGTGTATGTTGTGCCCGTGTAAGGTGAGAAATAAATTGTTTATTTACTTTTGAAACCGCACCATTCTTTTGTGTATGCCCTGTATTAAGAGAATCAGGGAGTATATCTTAATTTATGTGGGCGAGAGGTATCATGTTGATCACTTATTGGCTAAGCAAATCAAACCTTTTGCCAATGGAGAACTCTTACGAAAATGTTCCGAACACACAGTGTGACTTCTGAGTATGAATGGTTGTGTTCTATTAAAATGCAAAGAAGCGGTTATTTTGAAATACATCTTACCTCGAGTTTCTGGAGCTCTTCAAGTGGCACATGTTCTCCCAGACTTTTGGAGATATCTTCTGTAGTTGGCAGCCATGGAAAGCGAACAGTCTTCCAGTCTTGGTGAATCTGCTCGAAATTCAGATTCAAAGTGTTTCCCACCTGTGAAGAATAAGAGAAAATACATCAATATAGGGTGTTCATTATCTGGATTCAGTGACTAATGTGAAGCGATAATGCCAACGATCCTGGAATCCTGGTGAAATACAGCGGGCACTCGTCATAATTATGTTAATGATTAATTCGTTGCCTGGCTATTTAATGACGTTTCAGGAACACGGGGCATATAATAATAATAACCATGGCTCGACAGCCCTATATGGGCCTGGGCCTCCTCTTTCCGAGTTTACGTGGTCTGCGCATTTGTGGCAGTTCGGAGACCAGCCGACTGGCCGCGCTGTTCAACTCAATCCTGATGTAACAGCCAGAGCCATCTGGCAGGCAGTCAGGAGACTTGGGTGAGAAATGGCCGCTTGAATTTCGCTTACAAGCACTACTAGTTCTATTCATGACACGGGGCATATAGAGTAGGTTATAAGAGAAGATAATCCTGAGGAATTTGAAAGGATGTGGCCTTAGCATATCTGGAAAAACTAACCTAGAATTCTTATACAGATACTAAGGATGACAAGAAACAAACTCAGTAAGGAGAACGGGTAGCCCCGCCAAGATTCGAACCGAGAACACGCGGAAAACGAAACCATTTGGTCAGAATGATTTTACGCTTATTCGTATTACGTGTGACAGGACATTAGGTATAAAGTCACAAATACTTTCTCTTTTCTTACATATTTACGTGTTCACTTAGGCCTGTGAATAGCTTCTCCATTACTGTTACATCCCTAGCCCTCAAAAGTAGCAGAACGTAGGATAAAATTAAGGCTAACTTTTATTTGATAATCTTATGATTATGCATTATGCATTAGCAAGGGTGAACAAGTAAATACGTCTTATAATGAGAATCCGTACATTTTCGTTTCAGATATCTAAATGGATTATCTTAGGCAAACGTGAATATTTTTTAAAAATGTCAACCTTCTTAACACTTTGAATTTCATTCTGCTACAAATGACCCTCCCTTAACTACGATACAAAATATTCAGTCCCTTTAATGACGTTATAACCTAGTTCGACTGTACTTCACAGAGAGCATGACCACTACAACATTGTCCTTAATAACAGAATAATTACAAAAATATTGGTCTATAACATGCTTAAAAAGGCACATCTGATATTTCCAAAGCATTCTTGAATGTCCCTTATACATCAGCTCACTAGCAACATTTTCAGTGAGCGTGTTAGTACAAACTAATAGAAACAGATTTGGCTTTAAGAGGCAGCCCCCTTGCTGCATTTCGTGTGTGTGTGTGTGTGTGTGTGTGTTAAGTAGCCCTCATTTAAACAATGGATAAGAGAATTCCAGGTTGATTGCTTCACTTGGACCGCGTTACTCCCCGATCCATCATCACTCCTAATTTTCTGTGTCCATCATTGTCTTCAGTTATGTAATTAGGCTCTGACTTAAACTCTATATATCTTTACAAGGCCACAGAGAGCAGTTTTCATTATTTTAAGATTCTTCATTTTATAGCCACTATGTGCTGATCATTTCTCGACGCCCGCTGTCATCTTGTTGTGATTTGATTGAATGCTTATTTGAACTGGTTCCTTCAGGCATGTCAGCCAGTTGACTTAAATTACTGTATCAAGTTCGAAAAATTATTAGCACTTTTGTTTTGGTGCATTTGAATTTTCTTTTTGGAAACTTTCAATCGCAGGCAATCTGCTTACCTTCTGTCAGATGCCGACAGTGCCTGACAGCCAAGGTAATATTGTAAAAACATCGGCTGCAGACAACCGTACCTGTGCTATTGGCCGACGTGTCTCTATTCGTGTAAACATGCAGCAACAACGTACTGTGCTATGGCCGACTGTCTCTATTCGTTTGTAAAAACATCGGCAGCAGACAACCGTACCTGTGCTATTGGCCGACGTGTCTCTATTCGTGTGTAAAAACATCGGCAGCAGACAACCGTACCTGTGCTATTGGCCGACGTGTCTCTATTCGTGTGTAAAAACATCGGCAGCAGACAACCGTACCTGTGCTATTGGCCGACGTGTCTCTATTCGTTGTAAAAACATCGGCAGCAGACAACCGTACCTGTGCTATTGCCGACGTGTCTCTATTCGTTTGTAAAAACATCGGCAGCAGACAACCGTACCTGTGCTATTGGCCGACGTGTCTCTATTCGTGTGTAAAAACATCGGCAGCAGACAACCGTACCTGTGCTATTGGCCGACGTGTCTCTATTCGTGTGTAAAAACATCGGCAGCAGACAACCGTACCTGTGCTATTGGCCGACGTGTCTCTATTCGTGTGTAAAAACATCGGCAGCAGACAACCGTACCTGTGCTATTGGCCGACGTGTCTCTATTCGTTTGTAAAAACATCGGCAGCAGACAACCGTACCTGTGCTATTGGCCGACGTGTCTCTATTCGTGTGTAAAAACATCGGCAGCAGACAACCGTACCTATGCATTGGCCGACGTGTGACAGTAGCTTTCAGCAAAAAAAAAAAAAAAAAAAAAAAAAAAAAAAAAAAAAAAAAAAAAAAAAAAAAAAAACCCTGACCATGATCCGAGGATCGAAACACGTGTAGGGGTATAATTTTAACAATTATAATAAAGCTACAATTAAAGTGGTTTTAGTGTGCATCAGTTGGTCTGAAACTTAATTTAATATGTCTGTTATTATTAACAGTCAGTTTAATCCGAATCTAAACCTACAAAACAGCCGGCGATTTAATGGACCACGTAAGCCAATGGATTAAAACGGGTTTACCACGTGAAACCAGAAGTTGTGCATTATTTAACTGAATTACTCGTCTGACAAGAATGCATGCGGCGTCTTCAGAAGCTTCCGACGTAACAGAAGATGACAGACTTTAGTTCCTACTTGTCCTTAAGGGAGGCATAAGCCCAAGTACACATGGAAACAAAACTGTCGCTGAAGGAAAAGTGCATTTCCTGTTCCTACAGGGTGTACTCACATAAGTCGTTGAAGCCCTGCGCTTGCTTGAGGGCGTTCTTGTCCGCTACGTTGATCGCAGTCTTCAGCTCAGTGTTGTTGATTTGTGGAAAGCGTTACAGCTGACTGTCGTTTAGTATCAGAACTCGTTCCATCTCATTGTCGAAATCACTGGCTCTAAATCTGCAGGGGTTTATCCATATTGGTACAGAATTCATACGCTCTTCATAATCGACATTACTGTGAAGCGATGCAGGGGCAGACGTGACAGTCGGCACGCGAATGACGGTGAGAATACACACAAACATCACGACGGCCATGCTGAATCCTGAAACAATTGAAATCAGTGTGTTGATACAGCGGTATTATCTCTCTCTCACATACACAATTATGTTATATGGGCAACTCAAGATCAAAGACGAGATAGGCTCAAAAACAGAATATATAGGTACATGGAAATACAGCATACAGGCAGCAGTGGCGTAGCTAGATGTTTTTGACGCCCGGAGCGAGAAACCAATATGGCCGCCACTCGCAGAAATTACGAACTTAAAATAATTACAATTATTTGCTGAATTTTCTTTTATTTGTCTCAATAATTTAAAATTTGTTAAGCGCAGATTTTTTTTTTATTTTAAAATAATTATTTTGCTGCCCCCTTGACTCTGCTGCCCGGGGCGACCGCACCACTCGCCCCACCTGAGCTACGCCCCTGACAGGCTGATATAAATACAGTATACAGTAATCCACATACAAGAATGATTCCAAATTGGACTGCGTGTACAAAAAAAACACGCATCGACTTTATTTAGTTCTAAATCCTTCTCACTTTGCATCCCACTAAAAGGTACCGAATAAAAAAGCACACGGTTACTTCCTTTGCATAAAACGCACGATTTTTCTTTCGACGCTTGAAATGTTGGCGACTAACGAAAAATAAAATACTTTAAGTTTCTGAGCCTGAAAAAAACCACGGACGGTGTAGTCAACCTGTCGGTACTGAGTACACTCATCCCTCGCTTTTCGAGGGGGTTGGGTTCCAAGACCCCCCGCGAAAAGCGAAAATCAGCGAATAATTGACCGCCCCCAAAACAGTGTTTTAGTATTTTTTTTTAGTTTCCTTGAAGGAACACTGTAATGGGCGCTGCTTCCTTTCTCTCCAAATCCTTGAACATCACGCGGCATTGCTCGAAGACCTGTTCGAGCTGTCGAACAATTCTGGTGCTCCTACCCGAGTGATGAATTTTTATTCTTGGGGCAACCCCGCGAATTTGCGAAACCGCGAAGTACCAACCCGTGAAAACCCTCCCAGGGGACACTGCCTTAACGAAGCACTGTCCGTGCAGGCGGAGAGGGTTTGAGTGCCCCAAAGAAGCTGGGGGCTAAACCGGCGGTAGCTTAGCTACTGGTAGGGTCTCCCAAGCCGGGCAGGCCTCAGCTGAGGGGCCAGACAAAGTGTGTTCCACAACGACTTGTCTGAACCAATAACCTTTCCATAACATCCTTCCTATTCACCCAAGTCAAGGTGTGAGGTATCGTGCCGAGGACTGCATGGCACTGGGGTGGAAAAACAGCAGTGCATTTACGATCCCCTCGGGGAACCGGGCAGCACCCCGTTGTGTTTATCCCTTCCACCCGTAAGGGGCTCTGCGGGTGGTGACTGTTACTTCCCCATTACTTGTGGGAATAAAATGGACACAGTAATTAATGGACTTGATCAAGGAGTGGCTGAGGCTGTAGACTTGATACAAGTAAGTTCTGAGCTGAGTTCTGATGAGCCTGATCAAGGAGCAGCTGTGGCTGCAAACTTGATACTGAGGCTGTAGGCTTTGAACCTTTCGCTGTTTCTTCTGATGAGGACAGACTGGCTGCAGGTGTCTATACGACTAGACTGCAGTCCAGGCGACTCTCGGGAGTGCAGCGGAAGCAGCTCATTAAAATAACAGAAGGTGGTGGCGAGAAGTAGTGGGGGTGTGAGAAGACCCCACTCTTACTCGAGTATTCCACCTTCGATGAACCTGTGAGCCTTTCGCTATCTCTTCTGATGAGGACAGACTGGCTGCAGGTGTCATTATGACCAGACTGCAGACCAGGCGACTCTTGGGAGCGCAGCGGAAGTAGCTCGTTAAAGTAAGAGAAGGCGGTGGCGAGAAGTAGTGGGGGTGTGAAAAGACCCCACTCTTACTCGAATATTCCTCCTTTGATGAACCTGATCAAGGAGCGGCTGTGACTGTAAACTTGATACGGAGGCTGTAGGCTCTGAGCCTTTTGCTGTTTCTTGTGATGAGGACAGACTGGCTGCAGGTGTCTATATGACTAAACTGCAGTCCAGGCGACTCACAGGAATGCAGCGAAAGAAGCTCTTTAAAGTAAGAGAAGGTGATGGCGAGAAGTAGTGGGGGTGTGAAAAGACCCCACTCTTACTCGAATATTCCACCTTCGATGAACCTGATCAGGAAAGGGCTGTGGCTGCAAACTTGATATTGGGGCTGTATGCTCTGAGCCTTTCGCTGTCTCTTCTGATGAGGACAGACTGGCTGCAGGTGTCACCAAACTGCAGTCCAGGCGACTGTCGGGAGCGCGGCGGAAGCAGCTCATTAAAATAAGAGAAGGAGGTGGCGAGAAGTAGTGGGGGTGTGAACAGACCCCACTCTTACTCGAGTATTCCACCTTCGATGAACCTGATCAGGAAAGGGCTGTGGCTGCAGACTTGATAATTGAAAGACTAAGGGTTAGCACAACAAGCCTAGGGCTGTGGTGCGTCCGGAGCTAATGCCGACGGGCCCATAGAGGGGCTGTACGCTCTGAGCCTTGCGCTGTCTCCTCTGATGAGGACAGACTGGCCGCAGTTGTGATAAACTGCAGACCAGGCGACTCTCGGGAACGCAGCGGAAGCAGCTCATTAAAATAAGAGAAGGCGGTGGCGAGAAGTAGTGGGGGTGTGACCAGACCCCACTCTTACTCGAGTATTCCACCTTCGATGAACCTGATCAAGGAACGGCTGTGGCTGCAGACTTGATAATTGAAAGAGTAAGGGTTAGCACAATAAGCCTAGGGCTGTGGTGCGTCCGGAGCTAATGCCGACGGGCCCATACACACAGAAGAAGAAGAAGAACCCGTGAAAAGCGAGGGATGAGTGTACTGAAATCTGTTGTGCCCCCTCCTCCTCCTGCCGTCGTACAGGTAGACAAACAGCTCGACCCCCCTCCTCCTTCCGCCGTACAGGTAGACAAACAGCTCGACCCCCTCCTCCTCCTTGTCCGATCCGTACAGGTAGACAAACAGCTCGACCCTCCTCCTCCTTCCGCCGTACAGGTAGACATAACAGCTCGACCCCCCTCCTCCTTCCGCGTACAGGTAGACAAACAGCTCGACCCCCTCCTCCTCCTCCGTCGTACAGGTAGACAAACAGCTCGACCCCTCCTCCTCCTGCCGCGTACAGGTAGACAAACAGCTCGACCCCCTCCTCCTCCTTCCGTCGTACAGGTAGACAAACAGCTCGACCCCCCTCCTCCTGCCGCCGTACAGGTAGACAAACAGCTCGACTCCCTCCCCTGTCCTCTCATCTCCGTTCGTACAGGTAGACAAACAGCTCGACCCCTCCTCCTCCTTCCGTCGTACAGGTAGACAAACAGCTCGACCCCTCCGCCTCCTGCCGCCGTACAGGTAGACAAACAGCTCGACCCCCTCCTCCTCCTTCCGTCGTACAGGTAGACAAACAGCTCGACCCCCCTCTCTGCGCCGTACAGTAGACAAACAGCTCGACCCCCCTCCACCCTCAACGCAGCTAATGACGTTTCTTGCACACAAACAAATCTGTCACATGCTGGCCCACCGCGCATTGACGTAACTACCGTTCCTCTGCTGTCAGTGTCCATCCTCTTCCAGTTTGGAATCCAGACAGCGCACAATCGCCTTATCTAATAACAAGCATTATTTCACATTGTATTCACCGTGCATCATATTGTCAATCATAGGCTTTACTTCACCAACACGTGCACTATATTCTTACAGAAATATCGTACACCCCTACATATGTTTCGACCGGTTACCGGCCATCCTCAGGGGGTCAAACACTTTACAATAGACTATACGTCAATTATAAAAGTCTGTACATCCTCTTAGAGTAAAACACTATTTCAATCAAACTGTAGTTCCCAGTGAGTTCAACCTTAAACTTCTAGGGAATATGTAGAATACAGAATAAAATTTATAAACATTATAATTTTTTTTTGCACGTTCTGTGTTATATTTAAAAATTATTGACAGTTGGTCTTGTATGCCGGATCGTGGAAATATGCAGATTTCTGTGAAATATTAACAATTATCAGTATCATATTACCGAGATAGGTATCTATTTGTTTTTAAGGAGTATCTGTTTCATGTCGAGACATACCTGTGTTCTGTTGTTGCGTATATTCCTTGCGTGCTACACCATTTGGCTGCGTAGTGTCTAGTATTGATTTGTTTACTGTGCTTGGGACTTGGTTATGAGCGTAGGATTGTGCGCATGCGTATTAGGTATGGAGGGGTAAATGATCTTAAACAGGGCGGTTTCCTCTCCTGGATGTTGTTCATTGATCAATGTTCCTTTTTTATAATGTAGTTGTATATAAAATTGCTCCAAAATATTAATGTGCCCTCCTTTTTTGCATGTTTAAAGGTGAGGTTGGTGTTGAAAAGATGAAAAACTTGTGTTGGCGGTAAGAAAGTGTTTTGTGTCTAAGTTCGTCTGTAGGTGACAGAGATGAGGAATGTGAAGCCGCCTTCCCGTTCTCCTGTAATACACTATCTTAATGTAAGCTTCACATGCATAAAATATTGCATGTGAAGCTTAGATTGAGATAGGAAGATGTGCTATTACAGTCACATTGAAACTGGACACTTATTGTAGCCAAACTGTGAAGTCTTCACTGCGAGTCGGGAGCATGCTTCTCATGTAGGAGACCCGGATTCGCTTCCAGGGCAGTCTGTGGGATTTCTGGTGGACAAAGTGCCTCGGGGACTGGTTTTCTTCACGTATTTCTGTTTTATCATGCAATTTTCATTCTACCAGTTTCCCATTGAAAACATGGACTCATTAAATGACGGAGTTATACCGGCACATGGCCTCACCTCACCATAAGAGAATAAAAAAATAGCTTGGTAACGAAAAGTGTGGTACTATCGAATAATAATATATGGAACTCATTTTAGAAGGATACTACAAAACTGTGTTTGCTTTCGAGTTCTGAGTTTTTTTTTTTAGCGGTGTACTGAGGATTGCTCAGGATAGGGACAGGTGGCAGGCTCTTGTGAGTGCGGTAATGAACCTTCGGGTTCCATGAAACGCGGGGAATTTCCTGACTGGCTGACGACCTGTTAGCTTCTCAAGAAGGACTCTGCTCCCTGGAGTTAGTTAGTTAGTTAGTACTGAGGATTCCGTTTTTTTGAGCTATGAAACTGGGAAACGGGTTAATCGGATACCGACGTTTCGAGGCAACGTAATATCGTTGAACATAAGGAAAATACTTTGCCTTGAAACGTCGGGATCCGATTAACCAGTGACCCAGCTTCATAGCCCAGAAGAACGGGAAAAAATTTAATTCATGTACAATTCTTATGATTTATACCGAATTGACAGTAAATCCGCAACTTCATGATTTTATATTAGGGTGCCCCTCTCTCCGTTAGAAAATTGCGAGGATTTGTCTCCGATCTAACACCGTACATTGCCTGGTTCTAAGGACGCTAGGACAGTAATTTGAAAGACGCAGCGGTCACTACTCTGACACATGTTGTCAGTAAAGCAGCTTGATATCTTGATGTCATATACTTTCCGATGAAGTCCACAAGATCGGTTACCCTCTCTTATTTCCAGCATGATTCTTTTCTCTGTACAGCTGCTCCTGAACCCAGCGCGTGGTATAAAGACTACGTTCAGAATACCATTACCATCTTCCGCTAATGTACGTCTGACATGATAATTTGTAAACATATTTCGGTTTCCAAGAAAAGTGTTATACGTACTGGAGAGAATAAACATTGCTGTGTGTGATGAGGGACATTATCAACCGAAACACTTTCATGTAAAATCTGGAAACCACTGACTTGTCTCTTGTAGATATTTCTTCCACTTCAGTCCTTATACTACGTAACTGTAGAAATGATTTTGTTTTGCTTCTGAGTTTACTGTGCCAACCTACAGTTATTGAAGTTTCAACTGTTAGTGATATAAGACATCTTACATGTTAAGATGTTACAAGCGAATAATAATTTGTAATGCTGAAGTGATTTAAAAATGTACACGACCAGTACGGGATTGTTAGAATGAATTGAGATCAATGAAAATACGAAGAATATTGGTGTCTTGCATTACATATCAAATGTGCAACATTGCAAGAATATCAGAATCACTTAACTGTTACTGTGTAAAAGTACACGATCAATGGCGATCTTAAGGGCTACTTTTAACGAGAGAATTTTTATGCGTTTTTGGTACTCCTTAGGATTATATCCTGCTTAAGCTTTTAACAAATTAATGTGTCAATGATCTTCTACCAATAGTACATTGTAAAGTCAATATATATATATATATATATATATATATATATATATATATATCTTTTAGCCCATATAGTGAAATGTGTTCGAAAAATTTCGGGCGCAGTTTAGTGACTACTAAAGAAGACTTGTTGTATTTTATAGAAGTACATTTTTAGTACTTAGCGTAGTAGACATTGTTTCAAAAGAAGCCATTGAAATAAAATTACATCCGGACAACTTCAACAGGGATGGCGGTTTCATACTGAGCAGAGCCTGGCAGCCCGCAATACGACAGATAAGGACCTCGCAGCGAGGCGTGGGAGCACAACAGTCAACAGCCCGCCCACCAACTTAACTATTTTGGCACTACAAACCGGTCTGATTCTCCCTGCCGCGCCAGGTAGAAAAACACGGGACAGACGAGTTGTATGTTAAATCAGTTTTGCCTGAGGATGGGGACGGAGCTAGTCCCCGAAACGTTGTATTCAAACGAACTGACGCGGCTGTGGGCCCGAGAAGACTATATTGAATTATTTCAAAAGATTTCGTAATTTAAGAGAGAGGCTTCTTTGTTCAAATTGCAATTCCGTTCCAGTGAGAGAGACAATAAAGTGTTATAGAATCTATAAAGGCAAATACTTCCGTCAAGGCTTGTTTTTAACGACTTACTTTATAACTAGCTGTCTACCGCTGTCTAACTCTTAAGGTACTTATGGAACGCCATTCTTAAAGACGTACTTCTTTGTATATACATCAGCCAACAGGAGCCAATGGAATTAGAGAGAGCAGATCGATGGGACCATCTCTTACTGACTGGATATCTGCATTAAGGTAAAAAAAGCTTTTGTTACTTTTCTTCCTCGTTTCGGAACGGAGACGAAGGCGTCTGTTTTTCTTGTAGTGCACAGTAAGGAATTTGGAACCAGGGAGACGGTAGGCCTGCCTGTTGTAATGGCGTGCTCTTCTGTAACTATAGCCATTTCTAATGCAGTAGCAGAGAAGAGCAGGGTCAAGAACACAAGCGCGAGCCCGCAATCTCTCTCTCACCCGCACACAAACACACTGCTGATGGGATGTGTAATTTGTTGTGTCCTCTGCGTTATGTCATTCCTTACGCTTCCGTGCCTCTCACGTACGTCCCAGTGAGTATTTAAACCCCCACTCTACTTTGCTGCCTACTCCCTGATTCATGTAGGCAAAGTGTATATCTCCTATCTCCTCCACGTTAGATGACATTTTTGGTATGCTTCACGTTCCGACCACTTTACCCCAGCAAAGAACCCACGTAGTAACATTGAAGAGCCTTTATCGACCTGCTCTGGAAGCATAAAGAAGTTACGTAATTTGTTTTGCACTGCAATGGATTTCGTTTTGCTTTCAGTCGACTGAAAACAACCGCTTGGTGAAAGCGCTACAGTTTTATTTCATATGGCTCAGCTGGATGTGGGGCGCGCGGTGGCCCAGTTGGTTGAGGCACTACGCTACAAACCGGAACGTCGCGGGTTCCATTCCCGATGGTGTCATTGGAATTTTTCCTTTTTCGCACTATGGCCCTGGGGTCGACTCAGCCTCTAACAGAAATGAGTACCAGGAATATTTCCTGGGGGGTAAAGGCGGCCGGTGCGTAGGGCTGACAACCTTACCACCTTCATGTGCCGATTGTCTAGAAATCTGGGAGCCTCAACCTCCTGGAACCCTAAGGGTCTGTCCAGGCCTGTAATGGGATTGCTTTACCAGCTGGATGTAGGCGTAGTGATTCACACAATTTTCCTACTGTGTAGTTAGCTTTAGTGAGAAAAAAAACCAAACATTCTCGACATCGTCGAGGGGAAAGTGCGGTTCACACAGAAACTTGTATTTCATATGTGTATGCGTCATGAATCTCAAATTTTTCTAATGTGTAGTTAGCTTTAGTGAGGAATAAAACTAAACTGGACTAGTGATAAAGGAGTCTTGTGTTTACTATCGCAGGCAGAGAGAGAGAGTTCTATTTCGTTTCGAAGAAAAATTACGTCAACCTCCCTGACAGAAGAATTTCGTGTGCAAAAATGTACTATAACTCTACTGTCATTATTCTAAATAAACGCCAAACAAATCCGTTTATATTATTCTTAAGGTACGCGCACACTGGAGCGCAGCGGACGGAACGGACGAAGATAAGATATTCTTCCCTTTACTAGTTACGTACCATCACGCACTGATCCGCACCGGACGCATGGTCCCTAAATTACTCACCACACATGAAAGGACAGATTGGAAAAGCAATCGCTGCACTCATCAAGCTATTCCCTCTTCTCAGTAAGGAATCAACTTTAACAACTTCAACTAAAATCCTTCTCTATAAAACCTCAATCCGGTCCATAATATCCTACGCAGTCCCAGTCTGGTGCTCCGTCAGTGATTCTACATACAAACAACTACAAATCCTACAAAACAAACGTTTGATAGTGATCTTAAATGCTCCTAGAAGAACACCCATCAAAGATCTCCACTGCAATATAGACATCGAAAGGCTACAAGAATACCTACTTCATCTCTCCGCTCGGTTTTATACCCAATGTACTGAACACACAAACCCACTCGTGGCAAAAATCGGCCACTACGAGAAGTCAGACCTACAAAAAATGTACAAACGCTACATACATAAAAGGCCCAAACATGCCTTACTATAACTAGATACATTCAGAAGGTAGTGTTTTTTATAAAATTTTTCACTACAATAACAAAGAGTATGTGTTTTTCTAACATTGTACATATAGGTTAGGAAGGAAGTTCCGATACCTAGCCCACATAAGCAGTTGGTAAATGGAACAATTGTTTAATTCTCCAAACATGTGTGTATAGAAATGTGTATTTACAAGGAAATAAAGGAATAATGTTTTAAAAAAAAACGGAGTGCGGCAATTCCGTCTCGGATTCTGGGAGGGGAATCTTTTTCCGTCAGGCCGGCGCGTCCGGCTGACTCAGCGGTGAAGTTATCGTATCGTATTGCATGGCGTGACACGGTGGGGAAAATGATGCAATCTGCCTTGTTGAGACTGGGTTGTGGTCTGGATTGACTGTGAGGGACACGTGGCAGTGTGCTTACTCAGTAAAAATATTGCGATGCGTCCGTTCCGTCCGCTGCGCTCTAGTGTGCGCGTACCCTTAAGCGCCGTTTGTCTGAAATTTAAAACGTTGAATCATTTCTTGAATGCGAGAATTTCTCTTTGTCTTCTGATATTTCACCAAAACAGCGCACAGGTTTCACTTAAACAAGGAGCATTTCGTTACAAACCGAATGAGAATGTACAAGAATGTACATCGCAACTGTTGACGACACTTTCAAAAGGAGTGCACCCGGCGAAAGGCAGGGCGGAAGACTGGGTCAGCGTGACGTGACGCGACGCGCCATCAGGCATCAAAGCGGCCGAAAATTTACTTCTTTACGGAGAGCCACTCGGCACTTACGTTTTGCGTTACCACAGTTCGAGCCCCAAGTACAGTTGCTACGTTAACACAGTTCGAGCCCCAAGTACAGTTGCTACGTTACCACAGTTCGAGCCCCAAGTACAGTCGCTACGTTACCACAGTTCGAGCCCCAAGTACAGTTGCTACGTTACCACAGTTCGAGCCCCAAGTACAGTTGCTACGTTACCACAGTTCGAGCCCCAAGTACAGTTGCTACGTTACCACAGTTCGAGCCCCAAGTACAGTTGCTACGTTACCACAGTTCGAGCCCCAAGTACAGTTGCTACGTTACCACAGTTCGAGCCCCAAGTACAGTTGCTACGTTACCACAGTTCGAGCCCCAAGTACAGTTACTACGTTACCACAGTTCGAGCCCCAAGTACAGTTGCTACGTTACCACAGTTCGAGCCCCAAGTACAGTTGCTACGTTACCACAGTTCGGCCCCAAGTACAGTTTGCTACGTTACCACAGTTCGAGCCCCAAGTACAGTCGCTACGTTACCACAGTTCGAGCCCCAAGTACAGTTGCTACGTTACCACAGTTCGAGCCCCAAGTACAGTTGCTACGTTACCACAGTTCGAGCCCCAAGTACAGTTGCTACGTTACCACAGTTCGAGCCCCAAGTACAATTGCTACGTTACCACAGTTCAAGCCCCAAGTACAGTCGCTACGTTACCACAGTTCGAGCCCCAAGTACAGTCGCTACGTTACCACAGTTCGAGCCCCAAGTACAGTTGCTACGTTACCACAGTTCGAGCCCCAAGTAAAGTTGCTACGTTACCACAGTTCGAGCCCCAAGTACAGTTGCTACGTTACCACAGTTCGAGCCCCAAGTACAATTGCTACGTTACCACAGTTCGAGCCCCAAGTACAGTCGCTACGTTACCACAGTTCGAGCCCCAAGTACAGTTGCTACAATATTACTAGAAGATCTGTTACGAGCGACGTCGTGACTTAGCGTCCCGATGCCGGAACTCAGCAAGACTTACCGGTATCTGGTAGCAGTGGTATATACCGTCGTTATCACAGAAGGTAACGTGTCCCTAGCAAGCACGCACACTTACATGAATCTAAATTAGACCGAAACGTCACTAGAGGACTTTGTTACCGTCACGCTGTCTGCAGTATGACTTAACCACGCACAAAGCAAAGTTAGGCGAAGTACTGATTATACATTAACCAAATGCTAGTCAAGACATTGCCTGCGCAGGAGTGAGTTAGTTACCAGAAGTGGGGAGAAGAAGTATGATTACAGCTAACTGACTTTGATGTAAAAGAAGGAAAGGGGAGCGGGGAGGGAGGCACGAAGAGGGGGAGGGATGGAAAAAAGTTTTCAAAACTGTAATAAACTTAAGGCCAACCGAAACTGCGAACTTGGCCTCCCATATTGACTGCAAGTAAGAAAGAAGTAACTCTGGAGGAGTGTGGTGTGGTAGTCGGAGGTAGTTGGTTGGTAGTTGAGGAACAAGAAGAACAAGTGGTAAAGTTGAGGAAGGGTAGGGGTGGGGTTGTTGGGTAGTTGGTCGAGTCAAAGAAGAGACTTCGAACAAAGTTGCACGCTTTCCTGCTACTACGACTGCAACTAGGCGCCTCCTTAACCAACAAGAGGCAACATTTTTCTAAAATCTTCTCAACAACTTAACTTTGTCTTCAGAAAACGAGAGAGACAGAGACAGAACGAGGGCGAACAGACCGTTCCCGCTCCCGTCAAACTACAAACTAAGTCCCATCAAAAACTGAACTTTGTGCCTCCTCGCCATATAAAAATTACCCGCACAACGCGGTTCCTCAATTCCTTACCTCAGACGCCACAGCGCCGCCAAGGTGAGCATCGCCTGCCCGCGCCGGTGTCTGTCTGCAGTTCTTCTGTCGACCGGCCGCCTGATCATCTTCCTCTGCTCAAGTTGCCTTGCTGGTTGCTGCTACTGCGGTGGGACTATGGACTTCGACGTCTTCGTGATGGTGCTTTTATAGTCGTCCGGACCGCGCCGCGCCGCGACGCGCCTACGATTATAGCGAATGTAACCGAAGCAAGCCGAATTAGGGAGAAGAGTATCTACAGAGAACCAGCGGCTGCTGCAACTCTCTGTAACTATGGTCGACAGCCTTGCCATCGAGCTGTAGTGCGGGGAGTACAGGGAGCGACGGAGGAGAGAACTCGGGAGCTCAACAGGACAGCGATGACGATGACGATGACGATGACAGCGGTAAGTGAAAGAAACACCCGACGACTAGCAGGTTGTTCGGAGCTCTGGGTTTGCACGTTTGTTCCTGTCCGACGTTGGGCGCAGTGTGTGTGGTGGGGGCGGCACTGGGACCTATAATTATAAGGGGAGGGAGTGAGAGGGAGTGAGAATCAGGATGGACGAAACATTGCGGGCATGAGTGAGATGTGACAGAGGCAGTCTAAGTACGGTGAGGGGCCGGGGGGAGGGGCGAGGTTAGGCTTCAAGCAAGCAGCTATTGATTCTGAGGAGGGGAGGTGATGCTGTAAGTGCGAGCGCTGAGGATTACAGCAACTTGGTTGCTGCTACTGTTGCCTTTCCGTCAGCGCACACATAACCAACACTTCACTGTCATAACAAATATATCATAAGGAAATTCAAGTTTGTAATCCAAAATGTAAAACACACTCCGTCTCAGTTATACAAACCAGTCAGTTAATGCTGTACAGTGAAATAATCGCTGTTTGTTCTGAGATCCACACAAAACAACATAAATACAGTCCGTACGCGCAGTAAACACACTCCTCTCAGTTATACAACCAGTCAGTTAACGCTGTACGTGAAATAATCGCTGTTTGTTCTGAGATCCACACAAAACACATAAATACAGTCCGTACCGCGCAGTAAACACACTCCGTCTCAGTTATACAAGCCAGTCAGTTAATGTGTACAGTGAAATAATCGCTGTTTGTTCTGAGATCCACACAAAACACATAAATACAGTCCGTACGCGCAGTAAACACATCCCTCTCAGTTATACAAACCAGTCAGTTAATGTTGTACAGTGAAATAATCGCTGTTTGTTCTGAGATCCACACAAAAAACATGAAATACAGTCTCGTACACGCTGCAGTAAACAATCATTCCGTACTCTCAGTTATACAAACCAGTCAGTTAATGTTGTACAGTGAAATAATCGCTGTTTGTTCTGAGATCCACACAAAACAAATAAATACAGTCCGTACCGCGCAGTAAAACACACTCCGTCTCAGTTATACAAACAGTCAGTTAATGTTGTACAGTGAAATAATCCTGTTTGTTCTAGATCCACACAAAACAATAAATACAGTCCGTACCGCGCAGTAAACACACTCCGTTCAGTTATACAACCAGTCAGTTAATGTTGTACAGTGAAATAATCGCTGTTTGTTCTGAGATCCACAAACATAAATACAGTCCGTACGCCAGTAAACACACTCCGTCTCAGTTATACAAACCAGTCAGTTAATGTTGTACAGTGAAATAATCGCTGTTTGTTCTGAGATCCACACAAAACACATAATACAGTCCGTACGCGCAGTAAACACATCCGTCCAGTTATACAAACAGTCAGTTAATGCTGCAGTGAAATAATCGCTGTTTGTTCTGAGATCACAACATAAATACAGTCCGTACGCGCAGTAACACACTCCGTCTCAGTTATACAAACCAGTCAGTTAATGTGTACAGTGAAATAATCGCTGTTTGTTCTGAGATCCACACAAAACACATAAATACAGTCCGTACCGCGCAGTAAACACACTCCGTCTCAGTTATACAAACCAGTCAGTTAATGCTGTACAGTGAAATAATCGCTGTTTGTTCTGAGATCCACACAAACACATAAATACAGTCCGTACCGCGCAGTAAACACTCCGTCTCGTTATACAAACAGTCAGTTAATGCTGTACAGTGAAATAATCGCTGTTTGTTCTGAGATCCACACAAAACACATAAATACAGTCCGTACCGCGCAGTAAACACACTCCGTCTCAGTTATACAAACCAGTCAGTTAATGTGTACAGTGAAATAATCGCTGTTTGTTCTGAGATCCACACAAAACACATAAATACAGTCCGTACCGCGCAGTAAACACACTCCGTCTCAGTTATACAAACCAGTCAGTTAATGCTGTACAGTGAAATAATCGCTGTTTGTTCTGAGATCCACACAAAACACATAAATACAGTCCGTACCGCGCAGTAAACACACTCCGTCTCAGTTATACAAACCAGTCAGTTAATGTGTACAGTGAAATAATCGCTGTTTGTTCTGGATCCACACAAAACACATAAATACAGTCCGTACCGCGCAGTAAACACACTCCGTCTCAGTTATACAAACCAGTCAGTTAATGCTGTACAGTGAAATAATCGCTGTTTGTTCTGAGATCCACACAAAACACATAAATACAGTCCGTACCGGCAGTAAACACACTCCGTCTCAGTTATACAACCAGTCAGTTAATGTGTACAGTGAAATAATCGCTGTTTGTTCTGAGATCACAAACACATAAATACAGTCCGTACCGCGCAGTAACACACTCCGTCTCAGTTATACAAACCAGTCAGTTAATGTGTACAGTGAAATAATCGCTGTTTGTTCTGAGATCACACAAAAACATAAATACAGTCCGTACCGCGCAGTAACACACTCCGTCTCAGTTATACAAACCAGTCAGTTAATGCTGTACAGTGAATAATCGCTGTTTGTTCTGAGATCACACAAAACACATAATACAGTCCGTACGCGCAGTAACACACTCCGTCTCAGTGATACAAACCAGTCAGTTAATGTGTTACAGTGAAATAATCGCTGTTTGTTCTAGATCCACACAAAACACATAAAAAGAAGTCGGGACCAAGGGAGTGAAAAACTCAGTTCTTAAAACGTATAATTGCCATGAAATCGCTGTTTTCTGAATACAAAAACATAACTGGGAGTGGTGATCGGAGTAGTTGGTTTAGTTGAGAAACAGAAGAAAAGTGGTAAGTGGAATAGGGTGTTGTTGGTAGTTTCGACAAAGAAACTTCAACAAATTACGTTCCGTACCGAGCAACACGCCTCCTTAACAACAAGAGGCAATTTTTTAAATCTTCTCAACACTTTTGTCTCAGAAACAGAGAACAGACAAACGAGGCCAGACCGTCCCGCTCCCGTCAAACACAAACTAAGTCCATCAAAACTGAACTTTGTGCTCCTCGCCATATAAAAATTCCCGCACAACGCGGTTCCTCAATTCCTTACCTCAGACCCACAGCGCCGCCAGGTGAGCATCGCCTGCCGCGCCGGTGTCTGTCTGCAGTTCTTCTGTCGACCGGCCGCCTGATCATCTTCCTCTGCTCAAGTTGCCTTGCTGGTTGCTGCTACTGCCGGTGGACTATGGATTCGACGTCTTCGTGATGGTGCTTTTATAGTCGTCCGGACCGCGCCGCGCCGCGACGCGCCTACGATTATAGCCGAATGTAACCGAAGCAAGCCGAATTAGGGAGAAGAGTATCTACAGAGAACAGCGGTGCCTGCAACTCTCTGTAACTATGGTCGACAGCCTTGCCATCGAGCTGTAGTGCGGGGAGTACAGGGGAGCGACGGAGGAGAGAACTCGGGAGCCTCAACAGGACAGCGATGACGATGACGATGACGATGACAGCGGTAAGTGAAAGAAACACCCGACGACTGCAGGTTGTTCGGACTCTGGTTTGCACGTTTTTCTGTCCGACGTTGGGCGCAGTGTGTGTGGTGGGGGCGGCACGGGACCTAAATTAAATAAGGGGAGGAGTGAAGGGAGTGAGAATCAGGATGGACGAAACATTGCGGATGAGTGAGATAGTGCTCAGAGCAGTCTAAGTACGTGAGGCGGGGGGAGGCAGGTTAGGCTTCAAGCAAGCAGCTATTGATTTGAGGAGGGGAGGTGATGCTGTAAGTGCGGCGCTGGGATACAGCAACTTGGTCTGCTGCTACTGTTGCCTTTCGTCAGCGCACACAAAACCACCAAACTTTCATAAAAAATATATCAATAAGAAAACAAAAGTAAATCAAATGTAAACACACTCCGTCTCAGTTATACAACCAGTCAGTTAATGCTGTACAGTGAAATAATCGCTGTTTGTTCTGAGATCCACACAAAACAATAAATACAGTCCGTACCGCGCAGTAAACACACTCCCTCTCAGTTATACAAACCAGTCAGTAACGCTGTACTGTGAAATAATCGCTGTTTGTTCTGAGATCCACACAAAACACATAAATACAGTCCGTACCGCGCAGTAAACACACTCCGTCTCAGTTATACAACCAGTCAGTTAATGCTGTACAGTGAAATAATCGCTGTTTGTTCTGAGATCCACACAAAACACATAAATACAGTCCGTACCGCGCAGTAAACACACTCCCTCTCAGTTATACAAACCAGTCAGTTAATGTTGTACAGTGAAATAATCGCTGTTTGTTCTGAGATCCAACAAAACACATAAATACAGTCCGTACCGCGCAGTAAACACATTCCGTCTCAGTTATACAAACCAGTCAGTTAATGTTGTACAGTGAAATAATCGCTGTTTGTTCTGAGATCCACACAAAACAATAAATACAGTCCGTACCGCGCAGTAAACACACTCCGTCTCAGTTATACAAACCAGTCATTAATGTTGTACAGTGAAATAATCACTGTTGTTCTCAGATCCACACAAAACAATAAATACAGTCCGTACCGCGCAGTAAACACACTCCGTCTCAGTTATACAAACCAGTCAGTTAATGCTGTACATGAAATAATCGCTGTTTGTTCTGAGATCACACAAACACATAAATACAGTCCGTACCGCGCAGTAAACACACTCCGTCTCAGTATACAAACCAGTCAGTTAATGCTGTCAGTGAAATAATCGCTGTTTGTTCTGAGATCCACACAAAACACATAAATACAGTCCGTACCGCGCAGTAAACACACTCCGTCTCAGTTATACAAACCAGTCAGTTAATGTTGACAGTGAAATAATCGCTGTTTGTTCTGAGATCCACACAAATAAATACAGTCCGTACCGAGCAGTAATCACACTACGTCTCGTTATACAAACCAGTCAGTTAATGTTGTACAGTGAAATAATCACTGTTTGTTCTCAGATCCACACAAAACACATAAATACAGTCCGTACCGCGCAGTAAAACACTCCGTCTCAGTTATACAAACCAGTCAGTTAATGCTGTACAGTGAAATAATCGCTGTTTGTTCTGAGATCCACACAAAACACATAAATACAGTCCGTACCGCGCAGTAAACACACTCCGTCTCAGTTATACAAACCAGTCAGTTAATGCTGTACAGTGAAATAATCGCTGTTTGTTCTGAGATCCACACAAAAACATAATACAGTCCGTACCGCGCAGTAAACACACTCCGTCTCAGTTATACAAACCAGTCAGTTAATGCTGTACAGTGAAATAATCGCTGTTTGTTCTGAGATCCACACAAAACACATAAATACAGTCCGTACCGCGCAGTAAACACACTCCGTCTCAGTTATACAAACCAGTCAGTTAATGCTGTACAGTGAAATAATCGCTGTTTGTTCTGAGATCCACACAAAACACATAAATACAGTCCGTACCTCGCAGTAAACTCACTCCGTCTCAGTTATACAAACCAGTCAGTTAATGTTGTACAGTGAAATAATCGCTGTTTGTTCTGAGATCCACACAAAACACATAAATACAGTCCGTACCGCGCAGTAAACACACTCCGTCTCAGTTATACAAACCAGTCAGTTAATGCTGTACAGTGAAATAATCGCTGTTTGTTCTGAGATCCACACAAAACACATAAATACACTGTGCGGGCAGAACGTACAATTTGTGAACGTTAACGAAGCCTGTTGAGGCAACAAAATTCAAACTTCAAAGCGATATCCTGTACAAGATTAATACCAGCGAAGTCGCATATTCAAGCTTTTAAACCCAAGTTGTAACTGTATATACCACATGCTGTAGCATCAAGAAAGGGATTTTTTCCGACACAGTTTATTTACCTGTTCCATAAATTGCGATTTTTTTCATTTGTATAACATTAAAGGATTTGTCCTTAAAAATGGAAGCACATGTTTTTTCTGTGAGGTTGGGACTGGCTGTCTAAATACTACGTACATTAACGTTTGTCTTCATAGGGTTGATGATATAAAATAAATATTAATTGTACCAATACGATATTTGTACAAACGATAACTAAACACGTATGTCAATAATGTCAATGTAAAAATACAAACCATTTTCAAAATGCATGCTGCAGTTCGCATTACTAATTGCTATATGTACCGTTGCATTATACTGAAATAGAGTTATTTTCAACAGAAAAAGGTCCTTTGAGATTTCTCATTACTGACCGTAATTATCACTACTGCATCAGTAGTTTGTACTGCCTTCTTTGGAATTCTTTGAAAATGTCAGACACTCTAAATTTCATTCATATCTGACGGTCTGTGGTTCGACGTCGTATCATGTGTCGTAATTGTCGTACTGCTGTGGACGGACCTTTTAGAATTGCGTCTTTTTAAATGTGACTTCACTCTGGGACTAACAGTAAATTGCCTGTGACGCTAGGTTGTAATAAGTCTTTAATGACATGACACCGGCAGAAAAATTGTAGATCAAAGACAGTAACAAACCGAAATTACAATAACACAGAAGTTACGATAATATTAAAATTGGAGAATGATTGACAAATTTTTGTTCAGGAAATTCGGTATTCCTGTCGCTAGTTAAACGTGCGAAATTCAAAATATTGAACACTGTAGTCCCCCCTGTTGTTCTGAATAAGCGAAACTTTGTTGTCGGTATTTAGGTAAGATCGCAGGCAGAGAGTTGAACTTTTTTTGTGACACAAGTCACTGACGGGAAACGTTAACTTTTGAAAGATTAAGATTACTCTCAATTATGTATAAAGATTAAGTTCGTACCGCTCAGTGAACACAATCCTTCTCGTTTATGAAACCGATAATTTAACTCTGTACAGAGAACTAATCGCCGTCTTTCCTTGGAACCAAACATCAGAAATGCATTCTGTGGGCATAACTCAATTTTTTTTTATTTTAAACCTGGTTTTACACAAAGCAAACACTAGGCTTAACTGCTTAAACATGCGTAGTTTATATACCCTGATTATGACCACTGTTAGTATCCTACGATAGAGATTAGCTCATTCCAGTTGACAAAATGTTTATTTGCATGTGCCTGATGAAGTATACAGGGCATACACAAACGAATGGTGCGGTTTTAATAGTGAACACTATTAAAACCGCACCATTCTTTTGTGTATGCCCTGTATAGACACTGCTTTTGAACTAAATGAAGAGAATGGGAAACGTGTAATATGGTGTAATCTGTGGTCTTTTGGGTAATTACACGGCGTCGTGTGGTAATTATTTACCGACGTTTCGGGACAACGTGTCGGTCCCATCTTCACGGGTCAAGATTCCGAGTAGGAAAAGCTTTTCCTACTCGGAATCTTGACCCGTGAAGATGGGACCGACACGTTGCCCCGAAACGTCGGTAAATAATTACCACACGACGCCGTGTAATTACCCAAAAGACCACAGATTACATCAACATCGCGGCGGAAGCTGAAATCAAAGTGTAATACGGCGTGTGTGTCCACTCAATAAATTACAAGTGTTTGCGAACAGGGTACTGGGGAGGGTATTTGAAAGTAGGGGGATAAATTGACTATGAAGAACTGCATAAACAGAGGTTCGTTAGTCCCTATTCTTCAGCTCATTTTGCTAGGGCATCAAATGAAGAGGACGGAATGTTCGGAGCGCGTGCGGATGGAAGAGATTATAGGTACACGTGTATTATAGGTACACGTGTGTATTATTCGTGAAATCTAAAGCGAAGGGAGCACGTGCGAGACCTAACCTATATGGGAGGAATTTCACTAATTCTAACCCTAATTCTATATATTTTCATATTTCAACAGATAACTGGAACACAGCTGGAAATAGGACCACGCTGCCATTAATTAATAATTATACTATAGAGGATAGTATAATATACTACTTGATTTTATTGTAATTTTTATAAGTTTTAATAATTTAATAACTTTTAGCAGCTTAACAATACCACAAATTTTACAAAAATTTTATACGATGTGGTAAATACAGACTCACTGTTATGACGTAACCAAAGAATTGGTCTATGTAAAAACTCACTTAAAATACCCCCTGATGATGGCAGAATAACTGCCGAAATGCGTATTGGGGCATCCTAATAATAAAGAAAACAGTGAAAAAACTGTCTTAATGCATTTGTTGTAAAATAAATCAGAGGTTCATTAGTCCCTATTCTTCAGCTCATTTTGCTAGGGTCATCAAATGAGAGGACGGAATGTTCGGAGGGCGTGCGGATGGAAGAGATTATAAGTACACGTGTGTATTATTCGTGAAATCTAAAGCGAAGGGAGCACGTGCGAGACCTAACCTATATGGGAGGATTATATCAAATTGGATGTGAGATAAACAAGGTATTGCGTGTGGACTGGATACATTGGACAACGTTCAGGGTGCAGTGACATTCACATCTTTATTAAACTGAAGGTCCTACCATAGCTGGAGACATAAGTGCAGGTTCGATGTCGCTGCACTTATGTGACCATGTAGTGGACAGTGAGAGTGGGATATAATTTGTAAAAGTAATAGTACATTAACCAGCTTATGCACTTAATAAAATACACTCAAAAGTAAGTATAAAACTCCTACATGTTTCGGCACCGAGGTGCCATCGTCAGGGATTTGTTCTGAACAAAGGAGCACAAGGCCAGCAGCATCTAGGTATTGTGTTTCCCTTCTAAAAATGATTAAAATGTTAAGATTCTAGAATATACAAAGTTAATAATCATAAAATTACAACGTACGTTAATTTAAAACTTTGTGCTACATGCAATACACAAAACATGTCCAATTCTACCTAATTTTACCAATCCGCATCATTACCTCCAATTTCAAAGGCAGTGCCTACATCTTCCTACATTCACTCCTAACATTCTATGAGTTTCCATGTTTACTTCGTAAAAAAAAAAATGCAAATTTTCAAAAACTAACCCTCGGCTAAATCCTTAGTCTTAAGTAAAAATCTTCAAAAAGTGTAACATAACCCACAATCTATCACTCAAAACATTTCTCATGTTTTAATTCGGTTAATCCCGCATCGAGTACGTTGATGCAGTCTGTAATTCGTTTGACTGGTATTCGAGAATTTTCGGGTTCATATCTCGGCCGAGGCACGGAATACTCTCAAGTCATTGTATTCCTCCAGATAGATGTTACACTGGTACCTCAGATTAAACCATGGCTGTATTTTTACTATTCTTTCCCGCTGTTTATTAACCAATTGTCCTATAGTTCACTTTTGGTGTTCTGTTGTTGACGGCATCTCCAAATAACACATAAATGAATTGACTAAATTAGCACATCCAACCAAATTTATTATTCAATAAACAGATATAGAATACAGGGCCGTAATGTCTCTTTGTTTGTAGGTCTATTAAGTGTTTAAATATCTGACCAAATTTAGTGATGCTTAATACAAATACAATCCTAACTGAAACTGTATCACTGAGCTATATCACGTGAGTGCGTGGTTATTTATGGCCCCGCGTAGGTTTTGAAGAGTGTGCAGTTTCAGCGCATGTCCTAAAGTGATAGTGTGACAGATTGTCTCATACGAAGTGTATTTATACTTTGATACGTCTGTGACAGGGATTTCTTTACATCTAATTCGTGTCCCTCCCTGAAGGTGTATAATTTCTAACACGGGCAGCCTATCTGAAAGGCGACTCCCAGCTTTAGCTTATTCTGCGAGTTTGCTTGCTTGCCTAGTCGTCCTCTTCAACCTTCTGGTGTCGAGGTTCACACGAGGGATCTCCATGCAGATATGTCCATAGGCTTCTTCCTGGCCTGCCTCCAGTCCACTCCTCTCTCCTGGAGTCCTCTCCTTGCATTGTCTTCCCACTTCACTCTTGGTCTTCCTCTCTTCTTGCTTCCTTCTGGTCTTGCTTCAAAGGCTTGCTTTGGGTATCTTTGGTCATCCATCCTACATACGTGACCAAACCATCTCAACTGGGATCTCTCAATACACTCTTCTAATGGTTCCACCAGCAGTTGTTCTCTAATTGCTTTATTCTGCGAGTGAACATGTAATATTCATCCAGCAAGTTGCCTTTACAACTTGAAAAATTGTCTCTATGAGCCTCAAAGCAAAAATATGAAGTTTATTTTGTAGTTCGGTACCAAAAAATGAAGTTACTTTGAAATTCAACTTTGTTTATTGTAAGAACGCCATTAACTGTTTGTCTGGCTGCTGTCTGCATGTACGATACACAAACATGAATATAATTTTATTCTTTTTCAGTTTATGGATAAAAGCAAGGGGGGTCAATTAAAAATATAATATAATGAATGGGGTAGGCATTACGGCATTAGCTTCCATTAAGACATGAGTAGGAAAATTTGGGTTTTAAAATCCTCCCTCGATGTGTAGGCAGGACAGTAGCCGCGCAGGATTGGTAACGGAGCAAAAATTTGTACTTATAATAACAGATATTGGTTTATGATAGGATGCTAACCGATAATATATATAAACATAAGCGTCAAGATTAGATCGACTGCGAAAATTGTAGCAGATTGGAAGATAATGTTAATGGATATTTTAAAGAATTTGATTTCATGTTGCGGACTGGATTGATCTGGTGTAGGGTGTAGTTCAGCTGTGGGTCTCTGTGAAGACGATAGTGGATCTTCGGGTACCACTGTAGGGTATAGTTCAGCTGTGGGTCTCTGTGAAGACGATAGTGGATCTTCGGGTACCACTGTAGGGTATAGTTCAGCTGTGGGTCTCTGTGAAGACGATAGTGGATCTTCGGGTACCACTGTAGGGTATAGTTCAGCTGTGGGTCTCTGTGAAGACGATAGTGGATCTTCGGGTACCACTGTAGGGTATAGTTCAGCTGTGGGTCTCTGTGAAGACGATAGTGGATCTTCGGGTACCACTGTAGGGTATAGTTCAGCTGTGGGTCTCTGTGAAGACGATAGGATCTTCGGGTACCACTGTAGGGTATAGTTCAGCTGTGGGTCTCTGTGAAGACGATAGTGGATCTTCGGGTACCACTGTAGGGTATAGTTCAGCTGTGGGTCTCTGTGAAGACGATAGTGGATCTTCGGGTACCACTGTAGGGTATAGTTCAGCTGTGGGTCTCTGTGAAGACGATAGTGGTTCTTCGGGTACCACTGTAGGGTATAGTTCAGCTGTGGGTCTCTGTGAAGACGATAGTGGATCTTCGGGTACCACTGTAGGGTATAGTTCAGCTGTGGGTCTCTGTGAAGACGATAGTGGATCTTCGGGTACCACAAAAGTCGGCAAATCATCAGCTTCTTAAAATGGATTCTGTTTAAATAAACATTTAAATGATTAGTTAGAAAATTAGGTAGAAAAACACGGGACAGACGAGTTGTATGTTAAATCAGTTTTGCCTGAGGATGGGGACGGAGCTAGTCCCCGAAACGTTGTATTCAAACGAATTGACGCGGCTGTGCGCCCGAGAAGACTATATTGAATCATGTCGCCGCGAAAGTTTTAAAACTTATAGATTAGTTTGTTAGTTAATTTTTTTTTTTTTGCTTGCGTGATTGCAGGCTCCCGCCTTGGTGTAAATGGAATCTTCGCTCTTCTGGGATGTTACGCAGCGTAGACTGGTAGTGAGTTACCGACGTTACGGGTCGACCTGTGGGATCGATAAGTTGTCCCGGAACGTCGGTGACTACCAATCTACGCTGCGTAGCGTCCCAGATGAACGAATATCTTATTTTTTTTGCTTGGTTAAAATTGTTGTTAAATATTCGTGGCTTGTTAGCGATAAATGTAAATACACCCATTCTTGAATTTTGTCTTGTTTGGATTATTCTGACCTACATAATGTACATTTAAAAATACAAATAAAAGTTATGCAAATTTGATCTGAAATGTACCTCAGTGTGTACAGGTGTGTTCATTTGCTGGTGCAACTCTCATCACAGACATCTGCTGCCAGTGAAGTGTTTTTTTTTTAAATTTATATATGCAAACAACTGCACGGATTATGTATAATATTAAGTATATATATATTTTTTTTTTAACTTTCGCACCAATGCATATTTCGTGGTAACAGATATTACATTTCTGGCAAAAAAGTCCAACATTTTTTGTATTTGCACTATAATAGTTTAAGAAATAAATACAGGGTATACACAAAATAATGGTACGGTTTCAATAGTGAATACTATTTAAGCCGCACCATTCTTTTGTGTATGCCCTGTATATCAGAGTCAGATAAATGTAACCAACTTCACAAAGCGAGATGAATTCATTAAAACTTAGAATTATCTGTATTATAACTGTGTTTGAAATGTAGATAGCACCTTATGCTACTTTAAGGTAATGTTTTGACGGTATATGGTACTGCATATGGTCTGTTAATGTCGACCTCGGTGGACTAGTGGTTAGCGTGCTCGCCACTGGACCCAAGGTTCGCGGGTTCGAAGCCGATCCCAGTGGCCGCGCGGTCTAGGGCGTGGGTCTTACGGCCGCTCGCTTACTGGGATTGTGGGTTCGAATCCCGCCGGGGGCATGGATGTTTGTGTTGTGTTTGTTGTATAAGGACTAGTATGGATCATAAGTGACATGAAGAAGGACGGAAGGATTTGAAATACAAAATGGATCAAAGGGAAATAACGGGACAGGAAAAAAAAATCCCGACCGAGGTCAATGGATTTTTAAGGGTGACAAAAATCCGTAGCACCACTTCCTTCGGAGGGGAAGTAAAGCCGTCGGTCCCATGTCGTAGATTTACGGCATGTAAAAGAACCTTACGGGCATGAATAAAAATGTTGCGTAAGCCAAATTGCCTCCATTTCTCGCCCAAGTCTCCTGACTGCCTGCCAGATGGCTCTGGCGGGCACATCAGGATCGATAGAAACAGTAGCGCGGCCAGTTTACCAGTCACCAACTGCCACGAATGCGCATGACTTAGTAACCTCGAAAAGAGGAGGCCCGATCCCATATAGGGCTGTTGAGCCATGGTTATTATTATTATTATTATATAAGGTCTGTTGATCTGTCGTGCACACAGCGAAGTAAAAAAGAAAAGAGTAAAATCAAAACCTTACGTAAGGTAAATAATATTAAAACGGAACGGTGGAAGATTGTAGCAGCTACGTGCGATCGCTGCATGGAAATGGGATTGTTTTGAGTTTAGCAGCCCGAAGACAAGCTTGTGCAAAATATAAAATTAATTTTATCAATAAGATAAAGATTTTGAAATATTTTAAACCTGACAGTTTATGATTGGAGAGAACTGTGTTCGGGCAGTCATCTGTACTGCTCAATTGACGTGTTTGACTCCTCAGTGATAACGTCTTCCTACTAATTCATTCATTCTGCAGTCTGTCTTACGACAGGTCCGTAGCCTTTTCCAAAGCGAGTTCTCCACTGAGTGCGATCTAGTGCTTCCTCTTTCAATTTCTAGTATCTTCTATTTTCCTTAAGGTCATCCAGTAGCTGCTTACGTCTTCTCCCTCGTCTTCCCGTCATTTCTATCCTTCCTTCTAACTTTCCTTCAATCACGTGTTTTAGAAGTCAGTTTCTACGCAACATGTGACCAATCCAGTTAGCCTTTCTTCTTTTTATTGTATGTCAGATATTCCTCTTCTCCTTGACTCTGTGTAATACTTCTTCATTTCTCACACGATCGGTCCAACTGATCTTCTCCAGCACCACGTTTCAAACGTTCCAGATACTTCTGATCTACCTTCAGAAGTGTCCACTTTTCAGCACCATACAAAGCTATGCTAATACATGTATCACAGCAGGCGATTACTCTACACTTCTGTGAGTTCAAAGGTGAGTATGATGTCACATACACTAAATGAACATCTGGCAGCTGTACCGTAAACCACTGTAAAGAATTTGTGTCACGGATACAGAACCGTTCCAACCTACTGTATAAAAGCCAAAGTTTACACCCTAACGTATTGATTGAATCAGACCGTTACTGTGTCTCGCCCAACGTCGGCGTCGGATGATTATAAAAGCATGCTTCGTATTGTGGAGGTGTTGGGTTGAAGTCTGGGCCTGGAGTATGTCTACCTTGACAGAAGACATTCATGGATTTACTCAGTCCCTTTCAGTACACTCCGGAAAAGTGGATACGTCAAATTATACCAATACAACTTCCTTCCACACCTCACCAATTAATCAGTCACTCACAATTACACCGTCAAACGCCATACGCCTAACATCACGAAGTTTGTTTTAGGACAGGTCCGTATTCTGTCCCAAAGAGTGCGATTAAGTGCTTCCTCTTTCAATTCCCAGTATCTTCTTGCTTATTTAAGGTCACCTAGTAGCTGCTTCCGTCTTCTTCCTTGTCTTCCCGTCTCTATCTTTCCTTTAGTAACGTGTTTTAGAAGGTAGTTCCTACGAAGAGGTGACAATCCAGTTAGTCTTAACCTGAGCAACTGAAAGTGTCTGAAAATCAACACTGGATTAATGACAATAAGCAGTCACACTTGTGTTACTATTTTCAAACCAAAAAATTATCTTTGTTCAAAATTTCTTAGTTATTGCTGATAAAGCAGCACCTTACTGTCAATATTTTTACCTCCACCAACTAGCAGTAACAAATTCAATACTGTTGCTAATTTGGAAGACCCAATACTTTACGTTACGCATTTCTTCCACTAATACACTAGGTGTACGTGGCGTAGAAAGTGAGAGGCGAGCACTGTGTTCTGTTAAGGCGCCCCAACCTTTAAGAAATTTTGAAATTTGTGTACACGAGAAACTGTGAGTTCATCTGAAGCAGAGACACCTTTAAACATTTTTCCTTTATTTCCTTGTAAATACACGTTTCTATACACACATGTTTGGAGGATTAAACAATTGTTCCAATTACCAATTGCTTATGTGGGCTAGGTATCGGAACTTCCTTCCTAACCTATATGTACAATGTTAGAAAAACACATACTCTTTGTTATTGTAGTGAAAAATTTTTATAAAAAACACTACCTTCTGAATGTATCTAGTTATAGTAAGGCATGTTTGGGCCTTTTATGTATGTAGCGTTTGTACATTTTTTGTAGGTCTGACTTCTCGTAGTGGCCGATTTTTGCCACGAGTGGGTTTGTGTGTTCAGTACATTGGGTATAAAACCGAGCGGAGAGATGAAGTAGGTATTCTTGGAGCCTTTCAATGTCTATATTGCAGTGGAGATCTTTGATGGGTGTTCTTCTAGGAGCATTTAAGATCACTCTCAAACATTTGTTTTGTAGGATTTGTAGTTGTTTGTATGTAGAATCACTGACGGAGCACCAGACTGGGACTGCGTAGGATATTATGGACCGGATTGAGGTTTTATAGAGAAGGATTTTAGTTGAAGTTGTTAAAGTTGATTCCTTACTGAGAAGAGGGAATAGCTACAAATAACGCAACTGTAGGTACTTTTACAACTTTAAAAACTTTTTATGGCGACGACGGCGCAGCAACCTACACACAGGAAGCCGAGAGATAAAAAGACAGAGATAATGGACAGATCGGGGGGACATAACAGTAATGGATTTAAAAATTAAGTTTCTGTTAAAAAAAAAAAAGTGGCTCGAGATAAGGACGGGGACATTTTTATATGATGAATGACAAAATCTGGTAAGAAAATAATCACGTGGTCTCCAAAATAGGGCCAAATTTTGAAGAACTTAAATTTGGAGGGGCTCTTGAAAAGTATGGAACAGCAAGTTGGAATGTATAAACCATCTCAGCATTTGCTTTAATACAGAGGGAAGCCAAGGAAAGCCGTGCCGATAAACTACTAGACTTTTGTACGCCTTTTCTAGAACATGAGTTGTCCGTAATCTACAAACACAAACGACCAAACATACACTACTATAAACCAGCTCACCATCAGGCATTGTGTTTTTTTAGTATTTTTCACTAATATTACTTTTATTTTCCCCTCTTTATAACTTTTGGTCCATGTACTTATTTTAGTTAAATTGGTGATCGGAACAATTTTGTAACTTTTTCCTTGTATACTGTAAAGGTAAAGCAACCCCATTACAGGCCTAGACAGGCCCTGAGGGGTCCAGGAGGTTGAGGCTCCCAGATTTGTAGACAATCGGCACATGAAGGTGGTAAGGTTGTCAGCCCTACGCACCGGCCGCCTTTACCCCCCAGGAAATATTTCTGGTACTCATTTCTGTTAGAGGCCGAGTCGACCCCAGGGCCATAGTGTGACCGGAACGATTATGTCAAGGAATTAATTCCAATTACACCATCGGGAATCGAACCCGCGACGTTCCGGTTTGTAGCGTAGTGCCTCAACCAACTGCGCCACCGCGCCCCCCCCCTTGTATACTGTACATACTGTAAATTGTAATCTTTAATAAATAATTAAAAAGAAAATTTATCCGCTTATCATGTAGCTCTGTACAACGTGTACTTTATCTTTATCTATTTTTTTTTAATTTCGACAAGCTAACTGTTGCTGCAAGAATAAGTGTTATCTCTTTCTGACTGCGTTATTTAGCAACGCCGTCACAAACTGCTAAGATTACACAGCGTTGGTGTTACATGCATAGATTGGTTCATGGAGCATTGGTACTATGACGCTGACAGCAGGAAACAAAAGTAGTCGGAAAAAAAACCTGTACCAGTGCCATTTTGTCCACTACAAATCCCATATGGACTGGTTTTGAATCGAACCCGTGTATAAATGCACCTCTGTGTTAAACATTTGTCATCATCATTAGCAACATCATCATCGATTTTGAACAACAAAGTCATTTCTGTCACCTTCTTTAATTCAACACAGGTTTTCTGTTTGTTGCATAAGCCGTGGTTCGAATCTTCTGTACGCAGTTCTTGTTAATGTTGTGATCAGGAACCCTTCTATGTCTCTCGGTGTTAAAATGTCATCTGAATATTTGTTGCGTTGGTATCACTGAGTCGTTATTTTTGGAAAAGGTCTGTACGGCGAAAGCACGGTGTACAGCCGATCGCTGATCATTGTATGGCGTCCCTGGCTGAATTCTATAACACAATTAGTTCAATCTCTTTCCGGGCTCGCCATCATACTAGGAAAATGAAAATGATGAATTCTGCCCCACTCTGAATTGTAGTCCTTTTTGTAATTATACTTATTTAAGAATTTAATTAAACTACGGCTACATTAGTCTAATATCAACTAACAAATGAACAAGATTATTGACATACATAAAAAGAATTTTAGCCCCCTACATATGTTTCAGCGAACGAGTTTCCATCTTCAAGGGGTTTTTTAGCAGAGAATTACAAGAACTTTTTACATCCAAGTATACATTATGGTTATTAACCATACTATATACAGTGGAACTTCGTTGCATCGTTCCCGTTACTTCGTTTTCCCGCATATATCGACTGCCTTATTTGGTCCCGGAAGTAGTCCCACATAAATAACATAATTTCTTCCCGCCTCCATCGTTCCTCAAACTGTCATTTTATCGCATCGATCGTTGAAAAATCACGGTCCTGACGCAACATTTTCCCAAATGGATAGTTTTTTTTAAATTTGAAACTATGGTTTAGTGCGCTGCGCGCGCATGTATTGATGCCTTAGTGCCGCCTGGATTGCCTGCTGCATGTTGAACCAAATACCAGAATGAGAAAATTGCCTTAATTTCTATCATTTCGGTTTTCCAAGATCTTCGAAAAACTCGGGGAAAAGTTACTGTTTTACTTCGTATTAACAGTGATGGAAGTGACAAACAAGTGCCGATTGTTATCGGAAAATCTCCGAAACCGCGATGTTTCAAGAATATAAAAAAATTACCCTCCAAATACCACACGAACAATAAAGCGTGGATAACCACAGACATTTTTTTCTTCATTTCTGCGTTCATTAGACGCAAGTATGGGTGCGCAAATCAGGAACATTCTCCTATTTGTGGACATTTGTGCCGCACATCCAAAGGATACATCGTTGGTAAGAAATGTAAAAGCTATACGGTACCCGGCAAATTGCACAAGTGTGCTCCAGCCCCTTGATTTAGGGGTAATAAAGTGTTATAAGCAGCTTTATAGAAAACGCCTCGTGCAAACAGCTGTTTGCTTAATGGATGCAGGCAAAGATACGAAAAAGAAGATAAACGTGTTGGAAGCTTTGCACTACAATGTGGCAGCCTTGCAACAAGTAATCCAGCAGACAATCGAAAATTGTTTTCGGAAAGCTGGTTATGTGCAGGTACAATCTTCAGGCGATAGTGACGTCGTATTGACCAACGATGACGACGATTTCCGCCAAGACTGGGAAAAGTTCAGTGGCTTGAACAAAGATATATTCCAGTGGTGTAGACACAGTACAGGAGCTGTGCGTGAGCCTCGTGGCGTCCAGGAGTGTGGAGGAGGAGGAGGAAGGAGGAGAAGAAGATGGCGAACCCGCAGTTGTGCCGAGCTTTGCTGAGACGCATGAAGCGCTGACGAAAGTAAAATCTTTCTTGTATGCGCACAGCACGAGTGACAGTGATCGTGAAATTATTCTAGGCCTTGAGAAATCGTACTTTGAATTCAGGCGTAAAGTTTGCACAAAACAAACATTAGTGAAAGATTTTTTCAGCAAGAAGTAATAATAATCATTAAATTGTTCTTATATATAATTTTGTAAGGTTTCCCGGTACTATCGTTTTCCCGTATGTGTCGTTTTTGTTTTCCACCCCCCTGAAAAACGATGCATAGAGGTTTTACTGTACTTGGAATGTGAAAAGTTCTTGTAATTCTGTATACAGAATGGTTATTAACCACACTATACACTTGGATGTAAAAGGTTCTTGTAATTCTTTGCTAAAAAACCCTTGAAGATGGAAACTTGTTTGCTGAAACATATGTAGGGGGCTCAAATACATTTTATATATGTCAATAATCTTGTGCATTTGTTGGTTGATATTAGACTTATGATAAAATGCACGGTACATACAATATAAAATGCACGGTACTTACAATATAAAATAAGGCTACACTGCTCGATAAAAATGGTAATTTTAGTACATTGTTTTAATAAAGGATTTTTTATTAAATTAAGTCAACTTTATTTCAAACATGCGTATGATCTTTTTCCTCCCGAAGGGTACGCCATAAAACATGTACGAAAACTGATATGCCTGTGGCAGAAGGCACAGCTACAGAAACCCAATTAGGTATTGCTACTTGTATGGTGAGAGCAAATCAGATCTAAAGCCACAATGTGAACTTCCTGCTATTCAGGGGTGCCCACGACGTTGTTATTATATTTGCCTGCTGTTTGTTGCACATTGCTGCCCCACAACGCATAAAGAGTGCCCTACAACTACAAGAGACACGTCTGTGAGCCCCCTGTAGCTGTAAACATGGATTTTCGCGGATTTCTCTACTTTAAATACGCGTTATAGAGCGCCACTGAAAACCTTTCAGCCCGTCACTCAGTACTCGTGTCATAGCCCACTGTTGTAATTCAAGCTACACTAGACTCCAGTTCGAGGAAATAAACAAACCCACGCTGTGTTTCGAATTGTATTCTTCTCTTTTCCTTAAGATCTTCCAGGAATTGTATTATTCTCCATAAATACGCAGTGAAAATGTTTTGACATCTAATACGGGCTTTTGGAGGGGTTCAAGGGGTGGAGGGGGAGTAATTATCTCTCTACAAAGAAGCCCTAACAAACTCCAGACGTACCGAGTATAAATCAATAGCTGTAACTGCGATAGGGGTGAGAAAATGCTTTCAAATTCGACACACTGCTGGCGACCACTATATTGGTTGTTTGGTTTCTTGCCACATTTAAAGGGCGAGCACTATACTGGTTGTTCGGCAGTAAAGGGTCAATGAGCTGGTAGTAGCTCGCATAATTTTTTTTTTCTATGGCTCGACAGCCTTATATGGGCCTGGGCCTCCTTGTTTCGTCGAGGTTTCACGATCACACACATTTGAGACACACCACAGTCGGTAGGACTCCTCTGGACGAGGGACCAGCTCGTCGCAGAGATTTCTACCTGACAACACACAAACACTCACAACAGACAGACATCCATGCCCCCGGTGGGATTCGAACCCACGATCCTAGTAAGCGAGCGGCCGAACACCCACGCCTTAGACCGCACGGCCACAGGGATCGGCAGCTCGCATAATTAAGAAACTTTTCTTCTTCTGTGTAACATTAATTTCCGTGTTCAAAAATTCCCTCCTTTGGACCTTATGCTGAGCCAGATGAATACAGTGGTCCACTGCCTTGAACGTTACACCATTTTGTTTCTATATACGTGTTTCGACGCCACCGTGCGTCATCCTCAGTGTGTATTGGGTTATCTGTGGTTTTAGCTGCTTTAGGTGGACGCATGTACCCAGTGTACACTGAGAATGACGCAAGGTATTGTCTAAACGCTTTTGTAAGAAACAAAATAATGACAAGTGCAAGGTAGTGGACCACAAAAGTATTCTATATTACTACGTGTCGGACGGTAGATACGGAAACAAAACAAGTAGGGCCTATAAGCCTATTTTATGAAGCATATAGAAAGTAAGTTAATCAGTAGTAGACACACCTATTTATTTTCAAATATCACATATGTCCTCACTTCTATTCACAACAGACGTACGAATTATTTTTCATCGAAAGTACGTTTGAAAAAAGGTAAAGGAATCAAACATCCCACTAAACTGCGTGTCAAGGGGTGTTAGTTAAACAGGAGGTTCGACGAAATAGAAATAATACCAGCAGCTTTCTAAATTGAAAGCTTGATCCATAAAATTATAAACATGTACTTTATTCTGTAATCACCGTGCATCTTTTCACAGTCACAGTCACCGTGACTACAGCATCAGACGCGCACACAAACGGTACAGCCTACACCATGAAAAATACGACCTAATGAACAAGATAAACCAGTACCATGCATCATATACAATACCTACCGAAACATTAACATATTATTTTAGTACAAATAACAAGCGGTGTCTGTGCGTGCCGGGCGGTGAAAAGTGTTAACCTTGCCAAAAGTGAACCAATGAGAACGACGTTTTAATATATGCAGTTTTAACGACGATAAACCCTGAAGATGGCTCTATAGGAGCCGAAACATATGTCGGGTTTTAAAAAGTTTTTAAACATGTTTTAAAAAACTATACAGTTTTTTTAATAAAGTTGCACCCAGTTGGTGTGTGTAAATAGTGACTATAAACATATGATTCTACACACACGACACTTTCTCCTCGTTCCACAACTTCACTAAACGTAACAGCGTAAATTGTGTTTATTTTCATACCAACTTATGCACAAAATCTTACAGTATTAATTAATTAATTTACCCCTAAACGTATTTCGGCGTTCAAATCGCCATCTTCAGGGGGTCACAGAGTTAAAAGCATAGATTATACATCCACTGTATACGTTGTTACATCCATTGTATACGTTGTTACATCCATTGTATACGTTGTTACATCCATTGTATACGTTGTTACATCCATTGTATACGTTGTTACATCCATTGTATACGTTGTTACATCCATTGTATACGTTGTTACATCCATTGCATACGTTGTTACATCCATTGCATACGTTGTTACATCCATTGCATACGTTGTTACATCCATTGCATACGTTGTTACATCCATTGTATACGTTGTTACATGCATTGTATACGTTGTTACATGCATTGTATACGTTGTTACATCCATTGTATACGTTGTTACATCCATTGTATACGTTGTTACATCCATTGTATACGTTGTTACATCCATATATGTAAAAAGTTAAAACATCAAGTTACTAGTCTATTGTTATCCAGTTCCAGTTGAGCTCGTACACTATTTGTGTATTAAGTTATTTAAATAATATTAAAATAATAATATTAAAATATGAAAAATCAGTTTCATTCGGCAGCTGTGTAGTGACTGAGTCACCACACAGCTGCCCAATAAAACTGACACGCCGCAACACACACAACACCATATACAGAAAACCAACACAACCCTACGTTAACCTAGATCGCTACGGTGATACAAGACCATGTCTGTCGCTAATTTCAAAAAGACTTCAAAATATATAACAATTTTAATATTATTTTGATAATTTAATACAATAGCTTTAATACAATACAATAGCTTTAATACAATACAATAGCTTTAATACAATACAATAGCTTTAATACAATACAATAGCTTCATTAACAAGCCTTATTGAAAAAGTTTCAAAATCAAAGCCTTTGTGAGACGCTGTAGCTGGCGCCTATTTACAATTACGTTCTCATTTTAATGTTCCTTTTCATACTGAATATTGAGTTAACTACCGTATAAGCCTGTCTTATATAGGTTGTTAATACGTTTTTGCATGTGAATGATTCATTAGGATACACATTGTAGCCCTTTGAAGGACGCAGTTTATCTCGGAGGGATATAAAAATTAATTTTCTTCCTCGCAGAGCGCCAGCCTCTAACAGAAATAAGTACCAGGAATATTTCCTGGGGGTAAAGGCGGCTGGTGCGCAGGGCTGACAACATTACCACCTTAATGTGCCGATTGTCTAAAAAATCTGGGAGCCTCAACCTCCTGGAACCCTAAGGGCCTGTCCAGGCCTGTAATGGGATTGATTTACTTTTTTACCAAATCCTTTTCACTTCAGTATTCAAGAGTATTTCCGCATATTTATGTCATTCGTCACCTTTCAGTGTTCCTGCTTTGTATTCACGAGGTCTCGGGTTCAAATACATGCCCTGAAAGGGTGGCCATTTTGAGGCTGTAACTTATGCACTTGCTGTAATAGCCAATGCATGTTTACAACTGCAGTGACGTAATTGTATTAGGCGGACGTTTGAGCCCTATCTTGTAAATGTTAATGTTAGCCAATTGAGATGCAGTTTACTAAGCAATGGTAATCTGCACACTTATTACATTTGGCACTCACAGAATTGACATTTCTGTTCGTCAGATAACACTGTTCTTAGAGTGATTAGTGTTTTTAATGATGAAACACTTGTAAGTGTTCTTTTATATAAGAATATTACACATACGTTTAAAAGTCTAAAGACTATAGGCACAGTAATCAGAAACAGAGAATTCATAACTACATGTGTGCCAAGGTACAATTTTCCTTACTTGTAGACCTCAGGGTTGTTTGAAAATTAACAGTTAATATGACAGCCTCTCATTCAATGTGTACTGGGGGCTCTTCCCCGGTGATAAAACTGCCTGAGTGTAAAGCTGAGGTTAAGAATGAGTAGACCTATACCTCCATCCCTCTAATAATAATAATAACCATGGCTCAACAGCCCTATATGGGCTCGGGCCTCCTCTTGCCTCCTCTTTCGAGGTTACTAATTCGTGCGCATTCGTGGCAGTTGGTGACTGGCCAACTGGCCGCGCTACTGTTCTATCGATCCTGATGTGTCAGGAGACTTGGGTGAGAAATGGAGGCTTTGAATTTAGCTTACGAAACATTTCTATTCATGCCCGTAAGGACCGACGGCTTTACTTCCCCTCCGAAGGAAGTGGTGCTCTGGATTTTTATCACCCTTAAAAATCCATCGACCTCGGTCGGGATCGAACCCGCGAACCTTGGGTCCAGTGGCGAGCACGCTAACCACTAGTCCACCGAGGTCGACTCACCTCCAACCCTCTACATACCCTAATGGCATGCGAGGAAACAAACTGACCGTTGCGTGATTTCAGGCTTTCGCTGTGATGTAGATGAGATATGTGCTCTTCTGGGATGTTACGCAGTGTAGAGTGGCAATTCTGTACCGACGTTTCGGGACAATTATCTGTTCTATATTCAAGGATCAAGAAGTCCAAAAATAACTTCTTGACTCTTGAATATGGGACCGATAAGTTGTCCCGAAAAGTCGGTCAAGAATTACCAATTTACGCTGCGTAATATCCCAGAAGAACGCAGATCTCAAACTGACCGTTACCTAAAACTTAGACATTAAACTTATTGGCGTGAATGGTTTCTTTATCTATTTACATATCTTGTACTATAAAATTGCTTATTGTAGTTAACCAACACATACAATTACTACGGTTATACACCCTGGGACGGAAGTAGTCAAAATTGTGAATTAATGTACCGAGTAATAACATTTTGTTTTTATTGAAGGGCCCCACAGCAGATGCTACGGACGCACCGCAGCCTTGAAGGCTTGTGCAATCCTATGAGGAAGATGATGAGGTTTTTTCTGCTTTTCCTTGTAATAGAGCACCGGTGGAATGAAATTGATAGGGGAAAACCGAATTACTCGGAGAAAAACCTGTCCCAGTGCCACTTTCTCCACCACAAATGCCACATGGACCGACCCGGGATCGAACCCGGGCCTCCGCGGTGAGAGGCCGGTAGCTAACTGCCTGAGTCATGACACGGCCCATAATACCATTTATATTTTAAATATTGTTTCTCTATGTACGTTTAGAATACTGTCATACCAGAATAATGTAATAGTATTTTTCAGCAAAGTATAAGTCTACGCACTGCAATGAGTCTCAATCCTTAGCACCATTTAGAAAAAAATTAAAACGTTTCACTGTTTCGGAGGACATAATGCCGCCTTCTATAAGTGAAATAATTCTCCGAAATATTGGAAACTTTTTTATCCTTCTGATACTATTCAACAAGCAAAAGTTGTAAACGAGTATGCAACTGAGAATTTGAGTATTGTACTTATCAAAGGATGTTCTAGTACTCTCGTTATAATAATATAATAACCATGGCTCAACAGCCCTATATGGGCTCGGGCCTCCTCTAGCCTCCTCTTTTCGAGGTTACTAAGTCATGCGCATTTGTGGCAGTTGGTGACTGGTCAACTATCTATCCTGATGTGCCCGCCAGAGCCATCTGGCAGGCAGTCAGGAGACTTGGGCGAGAAATGGAGGCAATTTGGCTTACGCAACATTTTTATTCATGCCCGTAAGGTTCTTTTACATGCCGTAAATCTACGACACGGGACCGACGGCTTTACTTCCCCTTAAAAATCCATCGACCTCGGTCGGGATCGAACCCGCGAACCTTGGGTCCAGTGGCGAGCACGCTAACCACTAGTCCACCGAGGTCGACAGTACTCTCATTACCCACGTTTTATTTATATTACTTCACTAATTTGGACTTCCTTTCGCAACACGCCAGTTGTGAACACGGAAGATAGTTTGGGATGCTCCAGACAACTTCTTGTCTGTTTTCAGTGTCACGAAATTAAATAATCTAAATAAGATAGACCCGTACAGGTGGTATTTAAACATCAGCAGGTAGTCGGTAAAATTTAAGAGCATCTCACTGTATTTACCACGCACACGTAGTTGCAATATTAAAATGGCAAGAATTTTTTAATATAATCAATGCACTATCTTTCGTTACAAAATACTACTTACACAACAGGCCTAACGCTATTTTGAATATACAGTGGAACCTCGAACTTCGTAACACAATCCGTTCCAGGAGACGGTTCGACTTTCAAGTTGTTCGACTTTCGAGTTAAATTTCCCCATAAGAAATAATGTAAATTGAATTAATCCGTTCCAGACCCCCAAAATTTACCCAATACAAAACATTTTAAGTGCCTATTTCAAAAGATCATAATGATAAAACAAGTATATTTATGTTCAATAATCACCAACTAACGCACATAAACTTTTCCACAATAGTTTATTCTTAAAATACCCCTATACGTATTTCGGTGGTTTAAACCACCATCTTCAGGGGGTCGTGGAGATTAATATGCATAGACTTATAGTTATTACATATATGGTTACATTCATATATGTAGAATATGAGTGGGCTAGTATTGCTCACTTCGTACAGTATGTAAAATTATGTAAAATTACTATAAAATGAATTAAAGGCTGTTAAAATGATTACATAGTTTGTAGTTAGCCTGAAAATTATTGGCAGTTTGGCCTTGCAGTAAGGTGGTCATCTGTATGTACTAAGTGAGCTGCGTGACGTCCGTGTCGTGTTGTTGCAGAGTGATGACTGGTGGTTTAAACCACCGAAATACGTATAGGGGAATTTTAAGAATAAACTATTGTGGAAAAGTTTATGTGCATTATTTGGTGATTATTGAACATATCTCATTTGAAAAGGCACGGTAAATACAACGTTAAGTATATTTAATTTCAATAATTGAAAATTTTTATTTATAATAGTACATACATAAAACATATTTTATAATAATCAATCAATAATAATAGTAGGAGGGATATTACTGTTCACTGGAAGGTGAATTACCCTTCTTTCATCTGGACCAAGCAGAGAGAGAAGGCGACCACGTGACGACCACGTGATTCTTTGTTCAACTTTCGAGTTTTTGTTCGAGTTTCAAAACCGGATTTTCCTCGAATTTTTTTGTTCGTGTTTCAAGTTGTTCGAACATCAAACCGTTCGAAGTTCGAGGGTCCACTGTATTTCCATTCGTACGTGTTTTGTATACACGTATTGTTCAACTACAATCATGCCACATGTCCTAGGTAAATGAAATGTTTGGCTTTCATTGCGCTGATGCATACATGTATTAAGGTATTCTATATTTTGCACATGGGTAGGAGTCAGACCTAAGTGATTTGAATGTTTTACATGTGTGCTAATATCGAAATAAAAAGGGAATAAAAAATATAGAGCTTCTCCCCCCCCCCCCCCCCCCCAGTTTACTGAAGATACAAGTTGAATCAATTCACGATAAGTCGTGTAAATTTTACACTAATAAATTTAATTATACTGTTGTAACTTTAGAGACATTTATGTAGTTATTCTAACGTTAATTTGTGTGAATAAAGACGATAATAGAAATAACTCTTTCTAATTTGTTTCCTGTTTTATCAACTGCTTGTTTCAGTATAAATTGCCAGCCTTGTGTAGATATTTACGTCATATTTACGTCTGAACCTTATACATATAAAATACAGTTTATTTTCCCACTAAACCTATAGAAGAACGCAAAATAAAATCATTTAATACTGTTCCTTAATGACTGTTGTTCACCATTGATGTTTAAAAGGAATGAGTTGAAATCTGTTGTAATTTTTTGTGTAAGTTTCATTACAACTAGAAAACTAACAAAAAATATTCGCATCGCCGAGGAAACACAACTGACTTCTGAACCCGTCATACTGTTCAATTATTTGTACCAACAAATGCACTAAGACAGTTTTTCACTGTTTTCTTTATTATTACGATGCCCCAATACGCATTTCGGCAGTTATTCTGCCATCATCAGGGGGTATTTTAAGTGAGTTTTTTTTACATAGACCAATTCTTTGGTTTCGTCATAACAGTGAGTCAGTATTTGTTACCACGTCGTATAAAATTTTGTAAAATTTGTGGTATTGTTAAGCTGCTAAAAGTTATTAAATTATTAAAACTTATAAAAATTACAATAAAATCAAGTAGTGTATTATACTATCCTCTATAGTATAATTATTAATTAATGGCAGCGTGGTCCTATTTCCAGCGTGTGTTCCAGTTATCTGTGTGTTATGTTGTTGGTAGGACCTCCTTCCCTCCTGTCTGTGTGGTGAATGGTATTGATGTTGTCTGATACTGTCTTATTTTAAAAAAAAAAAGTTTTTCATTTATTTCTTTGTAATTACATCAACAGGTACACACTAATCTAATTATAATTGTTCCTTGATACCAATTGCCCCGTCATGTTGCGTTAGAATTTTCTTCCCTCTTGATTGTTGAGTTGGGGTATGCCATCATCGTAAGAGTAGTAAAAAGACGAACAAAAAACACTACCATTGAATCATGGTTATTTACAGCAGGGCATGCTTAGGTCGTTTGTGGCTGTAACTGTCTTATTACGGCGTACTGAATTAATGACATATACAACTGACATATAATATAGAATAAGTGTACTTAGGAGCGGATGAGTTCGATGTTTGTTAGCTCTAAGTGAACTGTAAATTTTAGACCCTCTGGTTTCTTTCATTCATTCTTTCTTTTTTTCTTTTCATTCCTCCTTTTTTGTATGTAAGCCATTAATTATCATGCCACACATACAGAAGGGCATTTCTTTTAAAATATGGGCATTGTACGACAGCAAATAGTGTAGCTTGTTGTTAGTTTTGTAAATGTACCTCTCTGTCTGTTCGGAGGACCGTTCGCCTATTACTTGTTTATAGCATCCGGATTTTTGTTGCTGCCTTTTTTACAATTGGATGCGGTGGCTGTGACAGAGTTACAGGGGGTTGGAGGGGAAAAGAAGGTGGAATCTCTTAAGCCGGGATTAGACGGCGCGTGGCTCGGCTCGTTTTACGTCATAACTGACGTCATTGACGAATCGTATTCAAACGCGCCATGTATCCGGCCTGGCGCGGCGCGGCTTGTGATTGGGCGAGCAAGGCTCGTTGGATCGCCGCAGAAGCGGTTTTTCCACGATCTTCAAAGGGAATCGGCGCGGGCAGCTGTTGCGGCTACACGGGGCTTGCAGTCTAAGCGCCAAGCCAGTCTCGTCCAAGTCTGTATACGCTTAGGTCTGGTCTTTGTTTTCTGCTGTCGGGGTGCGCGAAGAGTGAAAGTTTCTGTCCCACAATTGGCATTGGCTAGAATGGAGTGGTCAAACGAGGACATTTTTAAGTTCATAGAACTTTATAAATCGGAACCAGTGATTTGGGACCCAAAGATCATTTCACATAGTGATCGACATAAAGTACGTTGTGCGTGGGAAAGAATCAAAGTAGGATTGGAAAAGGCTGGGAAACAGTTTTCTGTGAAACAGCTTAAGACAAAGAAGGATGCTTTGATGGCAACATTCCGGAAGCTGTCACAGAGAGTCAGGCAATCCATGAAGACTGGCAGTCGTACTGATGAAGTGTATAAGCCTGACTGGATTTTTTTTGATACGCTGGCAAAGTTCCTCTCTGTTGTCTATGAACCAAGAAAGACAATAAGCTCACAGGTAGGTGAATACATTATTTATTAAATATTTATATAACTGTCGTAATGTGATCCATATCGTTAATGGGAGTTTGGCTAAAAGCAAGGTAAACTACTTTTGAATATAAATACAGTTTTACACCAACTAAATGCACTATTTATGTAAGAATAATAAAAATATTCTATAAAATATATAAAACCCCTACACGTGTTTCAGCTTATCGATAAGCCATCCTCAGGGGGTGTCATAACACATATAGGTTCTCTGTAAAGGAGTATAGTCATTGCCATGTTCCACTAGACTTCTTTTATCACTTTGTTACGCGAATAAATGCGTTCTTAGAAGCACTTCTTAGACCACGCACACACGAAGGAAGGAGGTCCTACCTAACAGCAAAACACACACAGATAACTGGAATACACACCGGAAAATAGGACCACGCTGCCATTAATTAATTAGTAAAGCATACTACAGCAAGTAATTTATATATACCACTCGATTTTACTGTTAATTTTAATAACATTTAGCAACTTAACAATACCACTAATTATACAAAATTTTATGAAGTGGTAATAACATATATCGACTCACTGTTATGACGTAACTTAAGAATTGGTCTATGTAACATCTCACTTAAAAGAAAACCCCTGATGATGGCAATATAATTGCCGAAATGCGTATTGGGGCACTCTTTCAATAAAGAAAACAGTGACAAACTTGTCTTGGTGCATTTGTTGGTAGAAAATAATCAATTATCAACTTAAAATTAAATTTATTTATTAACTATTGAGATAGTAAAAAACAAAAAAAAATATTAAGGACTTTGTGTTTCTTTAAATGTAAAGCACTGCATATTAGCAAGTAACGCCACTTTTACAATATATTACGATAATTCCCTGAAAAGTTTATCAGTATGTACAAAACCTTTCCAACATTACATTTGGTGTACAACTTTGACAATTTCACATGTTTTCCTGCCATGGAATTTGGCCATTCGTAACAAAATATTCAGCAAAAGAATCCCTTATTTGATAAGAGTCCTGCGGCGCTCTTCTACCAACCTTCCTGAGCGGCAACATGCATTACATAACATCCCAATCCGCTCGCCATGATCCTGGTATGAATGCCGCAGGGTTCGCCTATCCAGCATCCCGGGTGCAATGTAATTTGGACTTGTGTTTTTACGTTTCTTCATGAAGTTGTGTAATAAACAACATGTCATTGTGATTCTCGCAACCCGGTCGGGACTCAGCAACATCGGTTTCCTGAACACCCGGTAAATACTTGCCATGATCCCGAACACGTTTTCTACGAACCTGCGAGCCCGACAAAGCCTGTAATTGAAGATTCTCTCCCTGCTACCTTTATTATACATTCCCGGATATGGTTTCAACAAATATTCACTCATTGAAAATGCATCGTCACCTATAATTACGAGCGGCAGTGGTTTGTTCTTCCCAGGAAGTGGTTCGAGAGCGGGAAAATTCGCATCACCTTTTACAATTTTCTTAAAAAAAAAAGTTGTGTTACGGAAAACACCACCGTCACTTCTTCTGCATTGACAACCTATGTCCACCATTAAGAAGTTGTAGTCAGCGTCAACCAGGGCCATTAATACTACTCGTATGCTAAAAGATCCTTTATAGTTGATGAAATCCGACGAAATGTTTGCAGGCTTTTGTATCACAACGTGCTTTCCATCTAGACTTCCAAAACAGTAGGGGAAATCCCATTTTCTCTTATAACCCTCAGCAACTAACTTCCAATCATCACAACATTTTGGTATCTGAAACAGAAAAGAATGTTTCCTACAATTAGTGATGATATGCATTCAGATCTAGGTCATTTCTCCGGTCGATGAATAAAGTTATCTGATGACTTTCCATTGTTGATTGCAGGAAGATACCGACTCAGTTCATGACGACGAGGAGCGTAAATTAGAGGAATTAAATAGGCTTACTACCAGCAAGGAAACTTTCAGAACTCCGAATGGGGAAAGTCGTCCCAAGAGAAAACAAGTGGCTTCAGACAATACGGGCTTCAAAACAGTGGAACAATGCATGAACGAGGCCAACAATTATCTAAAAACTATAGCAGAAAAACCGAGGCCCGATCAAAGCTCCCTCTATGCAGACTTGCTGGCAATAAAACTAAGGACACTGGATGACACAACTAGACAATATGCCATGCTGTACATTGATAATTTTCTTTACACGTTATCAACACAGAATATAACAACACGCCATTCACTTCAGTTAGATGTCTCTAATCACTCTGGTATTCCTCCTCTTCCACGCCCATTTCCAAACATTTCCAATTTCCAGAGAAACACTACCGACAACTTGTTCCACCCAAAGCATTCACCATCCCCTTCCCTAGCGGCAGTGCATCATACAATTCAAGTAACACACATACACCAATTTTCTCACCATACCTGCATGACGCATCAAATGCTTCACTTGTAAGTAAGTGTGAGTCCGACCGAAGTGAGTTCGCAACACAGAATCAACAAAACACAAATTCCAATGTCCTTAGCAATTAATTAAATGTAAATGAATAGGGAAGTTTAATTCATTTGTGATAAGTTCCGTAAGTTACTGTCTATTTTTCATTATATTATTCTTATTCTTTTGTATTACATTGAATCAAACAAGTAATTGAGTGTATGTTAATAAATAGTGCTTATATATATATATATATATATTATGTTTTTATGGCTCTACAGCCTTATATGGGCCTGGACCTCCTCATTTCGAGGTTTCATGATCACACACATTAGACACACTACAGTCGGTAGGACTCCTCTGGACGAGGGACCAGCTCGTCGCAGAGACCTCTACCTGACATCACACAACACTCACAACAGACAGACATCCATGCCCCCGGTGGGATTTATTTTTTTTTGTCTGTCCGGGGTTTTTCCCCTTTGATCCATTTTTGTACTGTTTAAATCCTTTTTCGTCCTTCATGTCACTTTACGTTCCATGCTACTGTCCTTATACAACAAACACAACACAGACATCCATGCCCCCCGGTGGGATTTTTTTTTTTCTAATTCCTGGGTTTTCCCCTTTGATCCTTTTTTTTTTCTATATTAATCCTTTTTCGTCCTTTCATGTCACTTACGGTCCACAACCGTCTTTTTACAACACAACACAAACATCCATGCCCCCCCGGTGGGATTCGAATCCACAATCCCAGTAAGCGAGCGGCCGCAGTCCCACGCCTTAGACCGCACGGCCACTGGGATCGGCAGTGCTGATATATAATGACCTTTATTTCATCCTTTAATTCCTTCATCAATGCCAGGCATACTTCTTCCACACATATAGATATCGACTCCTTTGATATCTTGAACAAGTAGCTGAGACGTATCAAACTGTCTCCTGTGGCCAGGAATCTCAGAGCAACAGCCAATCTCTCTTGGACTGTTATGCAACGTCTCATGTTCGTATCTCTTTTAGCTATTCTTGGACCTATTCTACTGAGTAGGTACTCAAAGTCAATGGCATTCATTCTACAAAAGTTCTCGAAATATCCAGATGGCTCCCGTGCTAAATCAGTCAACAAATTTGTACCACTATACCTGCAATGAGAAAGAAGAACTGCTGTACCGAATTTTCAAATCCCAATGCCACCTTATCAATATCAACTTACTGAAAGTTCTGCGAGACGGACTTTATTTTTATTTATTTATTTTACATTTTGGGGTGGGGGGTGGTAGGGGCAGTCTGATAAAATAATACCTCGTCCTACTCTTTAACCAAGAAGTCATCCACCATCGTCTTCTTCTACGGTGCTGTTTCTTCTTTAAAACTAACCCACACGCTAAAACTAAAGACGCCGCTGCAGCTCCTGCATCAGCATCATGATCCATGTTGAAGACTGCGGGTCGCAGCAGAACAACACGACGCGTTATTCCACAAGCCGAGCCGAACCTACCCGAGCAAGGCCGCTGGTCCGCCATTTGCCGAGCTGCGCCGCGTCGTGTAGCCAGTTCTGTTCCGATCTGTTGGCCGAGCACGAGCCGCGTGCCGTCTAATCCCGGCTTTAGAGGAGGGTTGCAAAGAGAAGTGGAAGGGGGTAGTGACTTAAAATTCACTTAACAACCAACAACTGCACTATTGAATTAAAGTATCACTTAAAGTTACCCTACATATGTTTCGGTCATTATTTGACCATCATCACTATATCTGTATCTTTATGTTTTCACTTCACTGTGCGCTATCCACTTTCTTGTTGATTAACTTATTAATTTTTAGTCTTAATTCACCGTGCATTTTGACGTGAATACGTCTTTAAATTTGCTTCCGTAGTGGGAGCCAATTCAGAAAACTGATGATAACAAAATTGGGGGATACAGTTTGGCATTGCAGCTACATATCTATCATCTACATCCAAAATGTAATTACACCACTCGATAGTTAAAGGATCAAAGAATTCATAACGTTGAGTGGGGACTGTGACGCCTAGCGCGCGGCGGAGGGGGAGGCGCCGCCATTTTCAGGTCGTTTCGTCGCGTCACATACTTTCGGTTTAGTATACATTTTGACTCGGAGAAGCTACGACGCTCGTTTCAGTTTCAATTTACAGCTCTCCTCAATATTTATCTATTGCGTACACAAAACATGAGTGTGGAATACTTATGGTGAATGTATATGGTGTTAAAGTTAAAAATTTAAGAAAATGAATACAATGTCGGCCTATACTCGTCAAAAAGCCAATTCGAAATATATAAATCGTATACGGTTGGAAAAGGCTTCTCAACAGCTATCCAGTGATACCCATAAAACACCATATCATACAGTGAGGCGGTGCCGGGAACGTAAAACAATGAGGGCGTCCGAGCGGATCAACGACTGCGCAGGTACATCTGACGCTGGGGCGGCCGGGCCTATGCAAGTCGATGATGTAATCGCTTGTGTATCAACGCCGGGCTGTATAGACATCGGTTGTGTGCGATCGCCGATTATGACGACACATTCGGCAGCAGCTAGTGCACGTTTCACTACAACGTTTGTCAACAATCCATTCGGACATAAGTGTAACGTGTGTGACCGTCTATGGTTTCTGCGCTCCTTGAAGCCACCAAAGGGAAAACACTTAACGCTGCTTAGTAATCTCGATGTATCCTGCATGCCATTTGTATCGTTCTTTTCGTATCACAGACCTATCATTAATAAAATTATAACACACTAATGATTTGTTTACTTCAATTGTTTCCTGAACCCGACTAAAGAAACATGTTGCCATCATCAATAAAACATGCAGATACGAAGGACTTCTTACTGTTAAGCAATGATTATGACATACATATAATACGCTTAAACAAAATATTACCCGTTAACGTACACGTATTCACGTTAAACACACGGCCGTGTCCCCGACACAGCCACACCCCGCTTTTTTAAACTACAAACAGTCACCAACAAATGCAAAAACCATAACTAAGGTATAAATTAACCTTTTATCATAATTAAAACCCTACACATGTTTCGGCTCGCGAGGAGCCATCATCAGGGGGTTACACTAGTGCTTATCAAATGCTGCGTTGAGTCTGTTAACGACACTCGTAATGTTAACATTACGAGTGTCGTTAACAGACTCAACGCAGCATTGATGGTTTGTGCAATTGTTGGTGACTGTTTGTAGTTTATTAATGTTTTTCACTGGGAGTTATTTTGTACACTGCACTACATATGTAGGGTAACTTTAAGTGATATGTTAATTAAATAATGCAGTTGTTGGTTGTTAAGTGAATTTTAATACCATAATGCACGGTGAACAAAAAGTAAAATTGGGTAGTGACTTATATAAACCTACAAGTATACAGGGCATACACAAAAGAATGGTGCGGTTTTAATAGTGAACACTATTAAAACCGCACCATTCTTTTGTGTATGCCCTGTACATGTGTTTGTGTGAGATTTAGTAGCACGTTTCACACAGGGCTGGTAGAAGGGCAGATATCGAGCGCAAATCAAAAACTTCCAGCTACAAAAAAAATATATAATGAACACGTGCGTAAGTGCGCGTGGGGGACAGAGCTAGACGCATGATTTCTGGGAAAGAGTATGATAAAAAAAATTGAAAGCTTTCTGATTGCCAGGGTTCGAACAAGTAGAAACATGATTGCATGTTGCATCACTTCCTCCTTTGGAGCACGTGGAAATTTCAGACTCTCCCACTGCGCGTCGTGGTAAGGACGCCCTATTATCTTGTATTGTGGAGGCAAAATTCAGCGGCGCCATCTCAGAGAATGGCGACATCATTACATGGCTATTTACACTGGATGTTTCATTCGCTTTAATATGACTTGATAATAATACCAGGAATCGTTTTTTTTTGTTTTGTTCTGTTTTTGAAAGTATTGAAGTAAAGATGAGAAATACGACGACATCTTGAGGCGTTGTTTTCAACAGATGGATGGCAGAAATATCCTTTGGCTCTTAGGGTATTTTAGCAGACGTTTCAGCTAAAAAGACAAATAGAAGGCTTTACAGCAGCGGCTGGAATTTAACTGTTAGAGCAATGGCATTACGGTACCTTTGTTCTCCACGCACAAAGAACCGCGGTTCGAAGATACTCAAAGAGGTAGCAGATTTTAATGGGTCCATTCCTATTTATGAAATGAAATTAATTTTATGTAATAAATTTTAAGGATTTCACGACGGCGGAAACCTAAATTACGGTTTTCTGGACATGGTACCGTGTAGTCTGGTCCATGGTTACTGGAGTTTCGGAGGAATCTGCCTTTATCTTGAAAGAGGATTAAGGGGTAACTGGTTCGTTGGAAAATCTAGTAAGTACCTAACAGACTACACGACGTCACGTTTCAGAAAGACGCAAATTGAATTTTAAAAATGTAATCAAAGCATTCTATAGGGAAAAAGATATTCATTCTATCCTGCTTATAAAATAACCCTCTTCTGTGCATCGTTTTACGACGCTGTTAGTAACTCGGACTGTACAGCGTTGAATGGTAGGATAATAGATGAATGAGAATTTTGAAAGCTTTGGAAGAATGCGGTTGTCACTAAATCGACGTACTATCTGAGGAAAAGGACAAACCTTGGTCAGGATAACCTGTGACCTTGCCGAGGTTCGAAACAGACATCTCCAGAATACAAATCAGGAAAGTTATCACTCTGCTAATCAGTTTGGTTAAATGGTACTTCGCCCCGTTACCACAATAATCATCAGTACTGCTACAGACACTGTCTGCTTGCCTACCAGAATTGCTACGTCCGAACTTGAATTTCCGTGAAGGAAGGAACTCCCTACTTGAAACACAGATGTTAACTCTCACAGACGTTCAGATTTTCTTAATTATTTATTAATTCACTATAGCTAAAATATATTATATTTTTCAATAATAGAATAGCACATCACCACCACCACAACCACCACCACCGCCACCGCCGCCACCACCAACATCAGCATCAACAACAACAACAGCCTACTGGAGAGTTAGCAGAAAAGACAAGAACAGACAAAAGACATACTGAACAATAACACGTATAATTTAAAATATCATTAAAATTCCGACAAGTTAACTTAGTAGGCACGGAAGTACTACAGATGCGCAATATACAGGGCATACACAAAAGAATGGTGCGGTTTTCAAAGTGAATAAACAATTTATTTATCATCTTACACGGGCACAACATACACCGTCAGCGGCGGCAACTGTCCAAGTTTCTCATTTGGTAATTACAATCCTTCAATGTGTGAACCCTGGGTCACACATCCACACGGTAATCAAACTCATCCCAGACCCGGTGTAGCATGTCCGCTGTAATGGCCTGCAATGCATGCGTTATCCGATCACGAATTTCATGGATGGACGTGGGCAATGGTGGTACATAAACGCTGTCTTTAACGAACCCCCAAAGAAAGAAATCGCACGGTGTAAGATCTGGCGAAAGGGGTGGCCAAGGGAGAAGGTTCTTGTCTCCATTTGCAGCAGCACGTCCGATCCAGCGCTGTGGAAGAACACGATTGAGAAGCACTCGTACATTCCTGTGAAAGTAAGCATGAGAAGCGAACTGCTGGTAGCGCATGAGAAACTTGGACAGTTGCCGCCGCTGACGGTGTATGTTGTGCCCGTGTAATGTGAGACATAAATTTTTTATTCACTTTTGAAACCGCACCATTCTTTTGTGTATGCCCTGTACATATTATTAAGACGCTTTTCGCAATGTATGTCTATAAACACGTCAGGTACTTATGCACATATAACGGAATGACAATTCTTGCATAAAGATCCATCAATGAACTTAGAAAATTTCGGTTTAAATAGTAATAACATTTATTTTAATTGCACACACTTTTCCCTAATTACCAAGTTACCAAGGAATTTAGATGGTCGTGAAAGTCTCACGTGTACAGTAACGAGGCATATGTTGAACTATACAAGCAAGGAATATGGATGAACCATAAATGTTTCGACATGATTTCATTTTACAAATAACGAACTAATAACGAAGTTCATGATGTCGGGTGTCATTGTTAAGCTGCTGGTCGCTAATCTGAAGGTTTATTACAGTGTTTACAACGGCCCGCCAATACGCTCTATTCCGGACCAGATGAAGCCTATCTATAACACGTCTTGTGATATTTTCAATGTCATTCTCCCATCTATACCTTGTAACCGAACATTATTGGAGCAGTTCGGCTCTCCCTCCCCACTCCTCTATATACAGGATATACACAAAAGAATGGTGCGGTTTCAATAGTTTCAACTATTGAAACCGCACCATTCTTTTGTGTATACCCTGTATAGTAAGAAGAAGAAAGGACCAGGTGTCCCGAGCCAGTTGGCGTTCAGTAAAGGAAAGGAGTAGACGAATGGTATTGTGCTGACATTTGTATTGTTATAATGGAGAAATAAAGTTAAACCTTTGAAGAGAACAGTCTCGTAATTTGGTATATATCAAATAAAAAAATAACCAGCAACGATCGGTTATAACCTTGATCTCCGAAATAGTGCCTCCCATTCAGTGAAGCATATCTCTCCCTCCCTTTGTGATACGGGGCCCGGCCAATCACATCGTGCTTGTTTTGATTGCCCCAATATTACTTTTACAATTAAAGCGCCCCAGAAACAGGGAAACCAAATTGAACCGAGACCTGTCAATTTGTAGTGAACGTTGATTGTAACCGAAACATGTAGTACTGTTTACTGTACGTTCTGGTTGCTCGAGAAGTGTGATGATGACTGTCACGTGACTCATTACTCCCTTGCGTCTAATGAACGCAGAAATGAAGAAAAAATGTCTGTGGTCATCCACGCTTTATTGTTCGCGTGGTATTGGAGGGTAATTTTTTTATATTCTTGAAACATCGCGGTTTCGGAGATTTTCCGATAACACTCGGCACTTGTTGTCACTTCCATCACTGTTAACACGAAGTAAAACAGTAATTTTTCCCGAGTCTTTCGAAGATCTTGGAAAACCAAAATGATAGAAATTAAGGCAATTTTCTCATTCTGGTATTTGGTTCAACACGCAGCAGGCAATCCAGGCGGCACTAAGGCAGCAATACATGCGCGCGCAGCACACTAAATCATCGTTTCAAATTTAAAAAAAAAACTATCCATTTGGGAAAATGTTGCGTCAGGACCGTGATTTTTCAACGATCGATGCGATAAAACCACAGGTTCGAGGACCGATGGAGGCGGGAAGAAATAGTGTTATTTATATGGGGCTAGTTCCGTGACCAAATAAGGCAGACAATATATGAGGGAAAACGAAGGTAACGGGAACGATGCAACGAGGTTCCACTGTATACCCCTTTCATGTCTTCATGGCAATGACAGGGAAAGCTTTTACAGGGCTGCAATTCTACGGTCCTCAATCCAAGACAGAGGAAGAGAGTGAACTAAATGCTGTCCTATGTGTAGGACGGCCACATGGACAGAGTCAACAGACAAATCCTGTTGGAAGATATTTTTGAAAAAACTCAACAAATCAGGCCTAGTAACTAGGAAACCATCATAAAAGGGTAAGCTTGAAAATGGGCTACTATCTTCTAATTCTGTACACCTACTGAAACTGACATTCATTTTACCAGAGTATTATTCCATACAAATTCTGCATCAAATGACTTTACAAGCACAACTGGCAGAAGAGCCTGTTTTTGCCAGAACCATTTATCTCATATTTTGCTGCTTTCATCTTATTCTGACTTGGCTGTTCACTTAGAGACTGAGTTAGTGCGTCTTAATTTGATGTAACAGTGTTCACAGTTGACACAGAAATGCAAGTACTTCAGAGACTTTTGGGCAAGGAATGTTTCATGCAGCATCCATCATGTTTCTAATGTCCAGCTTTCCTTGAATTCAAAGTGGCATATTTTATGCCATGAAATCTGTGGTCTTCTGGGTAATTACACGGCGTCGTGTGGTAAATAATTACCAACGACGCCGTGTAATTACCCAGGGAAGACCACAGATTTCATCAACATCGCGGCGGAAGCCTGAAATCAAGCTTATTTTATGCCAGTTTTTGATGCAGAGCTAAATTTTGCGCAGACAGAATAATTAAATTTACTGAAATTCAAATAAAAGAGACAGTCACAACATGCTCCACTGAACCCACACATCACAACCTTCTAGACTGCCCACATACCAAGAGTTTGCATCTCTCATTAAGTTTAGTTCAAATGCACCAACAAAGTTTCGGAACTGCATGGCTTTACAGTTGAGCACTAACAAAAAAAAAATGGTTCCCAGGGGCTGAATAAGTAGTCTCAAATACTAACAGGTAACACAAATGTGGTTCACTCAATAACCAGTACGACAGATGAGACATACTGAAAGTAAGCCACAGTATGTCACATCCTAATACAATGCACATGTGTGAAAAAAGACATTTAAGATCAGCCTTTAGGAACTGTGAGCATTATTTTATAACTGCACATCTGAAACATATTTCACAACAGGGAACTTGAGAAAATTACTGATTCTGATGTGAAAACCATATTACAGGGGTGAAACATTTGCTACATAATGAACTTTTCATGATTTTTAGGGGGAAATTCTTCTAAATAGGAAACACATTAAAAGGATGAAGTATATGTTAATTACATGGGAACATTTTGGTACTAAATAAATCTAAAGCCTAGGGTCAGAAATATCTTATGCTGGGCCCTGTTAATAGATGTTTCACTGCGTATGGCAATGAAATACAAGTTTTTTGGTCATGATGAAACCTAAGGAAATAGGATTTAAATTGAACAATTCACTCATGTGATGTACCCCAATGACTAAATTTTGCTGTAAGCAGAACATAAGTTACTGTGCAATTGTGGGGCTGAATCTAGTAGTATTCACGCAAACTAAAAATACCAGAAACAAAAAACAAAACCACTGGGTATACAAGGAAAGTAGTCAGAAGTCCCAGAGATACACAGCAAGATTAGTCCTGGAGCTTCTGAAAAATGAAACAAGCTTGTTGCATACAAGGGGCCGGGATAGCGTAGTCGGTACAGCGACTCGCTACGGGCTGGACGGCCCGGGGATCGAATCCCGGTGGGGGCGAGATTTTTCGCATACGTCCAGACCGGCCCTGGGGCCTACCCAGCCTCCTATACAATGGGTACCGGGTCTTTCCCGGGGGTAAAGTGGCCGGGGCGTGGTGCTGCACACCCACCCCCAACTAGCGCCGGGGTCAAGAATGAGTAGAGCTATACCTCTACTCCCCCTTTGGGCCTTCATGGCCTGTTATAGGGAAAAACTTTACTTTACTTTGTTGCATACATCCTCAAGTTGGTGGCGGATGCAGAAGAAGAAAAAGACCAACACTAACAACTTCAGGGTTAATCTAGTTACTGGATACTTTTGTACTTAACCCCCTGGCACTGGAATTAAGTGCCCAGTGTACTTTACAAATACCAGGGATTTAAATGGCCGCACATTATTTTGCATGCTCTCGGTCGACAACTTTAAGCGATTTGGTTTTCTCAGCGTCATATTGTAAGTCGTTTTTTGGCACCATCTGGCATTTGAATGCAAAAGCTATTTGATGCCATCTCAAATTTTGTAGTTTAGACTTTTTACTCGAGACTTTCACATCTTTAAAAGGATATAAGAAGAACCAACAAAGATATGCCACATGTCAAAGGAGGCTTGGAATGCACACAGAAATATTTTGTGAAAACCAAACCAAATATTAAGAAGGAACTTTGTGTTCTACTGCTGGTTAGGTTTTACTGTACCACTCTGACTACAACCATAATGATAAGTCACGTTATATTCAGCTTTAATATGTTTCATCAGATGGTCACATTATAACACAACAAAAACTATGTGTGTGTGAAGACATGTCAAAAAGCTATCTTAATTGTTGCTCTGATATGGTTTGAGACAAGTCAGTGTGCTGGTTTAAACAGAAATAATTACAAAAGTGTGTAAAACAAATAACAACGTATTTCAAGAGCACACTAATTACGAGTGAAAGTTCATGCATGTTTACAGCTGTACTTTACATCAACAGGTAAAAACAATGCACTATTACATATAACTAAGTTACTTAAAGGTAAATTATATAATTTTTAAAGTAATCGTTAAAATACAGCTTTTCAAATCATGTAATCCAACTCGTAGCGGGTATACTGATTCTTAGGATCATTAAGTATCCTAGGATAACCAGCAACCAATGCGTCTTGTCCACCAATGTAGAGGGAATTGTAGATCTTCCAATATACATCACGTACTTTCCTTGCAGGATGGAAAAGACCCTGCAACATGTTATAGTAACAAAGTACAGGATAAAAGAAAATTCAACACAAATTAATTTAAATTTCAGGTGTACCACTATTTTGCCATTCTGTATATATACAACGAACAAACTAAATAGCAGAATTTCACGCAGCATTTGACCCACCTAACACCATAACAAAAAATTTTATCAATATCTATTTGTAAGAACATTTCCACATCAGTGTCACAATCCTGCCACACTTCTTTTGACCACTAAGTAATATACATATAGATTAGTCAGAAAGTAATGCTTCCAGTTTTGTTTGTCATGCTGTTTACAAGTTGAACACATTAAAATTTCACAGTACTTCACTACAACATTAGTGAAAGTATAATTACTTTTCAACAGTCTCCAGTTTTGTCAACAATCTTCTACCACCTTTCAACATAACAAGAATTTGCACCCAGTAGAAGTTTCTCTCCTTCCTCTACAGCCATTGGCACATGGCATTTTGCATAGCCTTATCATCCATGTAATGGTGCCCTTGCAGGCTGTCTTTCAAAAGACCAAAAATGTAAAAAAATGATGGTGCAAGTTTAGGGGTGTAGGATGGGTGTTGTGGCAACGCTGTCCTTCCAAATTTTGTGATGGCCTGAACGGAAGGTATTTAAGCTAAGAAAGGTATACATGGCAAAGATGAGAGGATAATATTAAACCTTTGGCACCAAACAACAGGTTTTCCTAATGTGCAGGGCAATGATAAAAACGCTCAATGCCAGGTTAACCTGTCACCAAGAAAGTGCTGATTATGGCAGGTTCTTGGACAGCCCTGTCTATGTATACACTTCTGCAGCTGTTCTGCTGTGTCCACCAGAGTTAAAACAAAGTTTGTTTACTCAGTATATGTCCCCTCCTACCCCATGAAATTGATTTGGTGACAAGACACGATGCAGTTTCCCTGCCAGCTCTGCTGACTTGTATAGGTTCTTAATACATGATTCTTATTACTTGCTCTGGAGTCTAATGTCAGGTGAATATATGAACAAACACTTCTGGAATGCAGTAACCCCTCTGCCCCCACTCTTTTCACAAATTTAATTGTTATACCGAAAACTTGTAATGATCAAACCAAAGTAACATTGAAAAACTAGGCGAAAAGCAAAAATTGAAGTTTGTAGCTATAAGCCAGTTCCTGGGGCACTCTTAGAGGGGTGCCGAGTGAGTGACGTGCAATGCAACATACAAACCTCAACCCCACTAAACGTCCTGGTCTTAAGGTGATTCAGCCCCATTGTGTTTCAGATACTAAGATAAAAACCAAATTACAATCCACGACACACAACATATATTCTTCACAGGTACAAACACCTGCACGTGTCGGCTAATCAGACAGCCATCATTGGGCTGTACACGTAAGAAGATAAAAAGTAAAATTTACAGCTGCGATTTTGTCAGGTTGAGATGTCCATCTTAACAACATTTTATTTCTATGGCAAGTGTAAAACATACACAAAGGTTTACAGCTATAAACATATGAATATATTGTATAGTAGCAGTTGGGCGTAGCTGTGTATCTTGTATGACAAAATCGTATCAGTTTTAATAGGTAATCTTGCAGATAATGTAAGAAGCTGAATTCACAGAAGTGGCATGTGTATATTTAGAATCCTATGTGTAAAAACATTATATATATAATCTGTTAAGGAAAGATGAATATTAAGTGTTACTTATATTGTGTTACGCACATTAATGGAGTGAATTAAGAGATGTGCACATTCAAGTTGTGTTGAAATATTCTTCTTCACAAAAAGTAGCACTTGCGATATGGATCTAATTTCAAATTACCAGACTTGTTTCAATATAAAATTCTTGTAAGATTCTAGTTTCAACATGTCTCTTACATGTCAAGAATACTTCAACACAGCTTGAATATCCACATTTCACAATTCACTCCATAAATAAGCATTACACAATATTAGTAAAGGTTAATATTCAATGTACCCTGAACAATTTATACAACTCTAATTATTTGGTTATTACACACAGGATTCTAAATGTACACATGCCAAGTCTATAAACTCGACTACTCACATTATCTGCAGGCTTACTTACGACTGATATGATTTCAACATACAGGATAACACAGCTAAATCCCAACTGCTACTATATATCTTTATAACAGTAAAGTCTTACATATCTTTTACCTTTACCCAAGAATTGAAATATTGTATAGATGGAGATTTCAACGTAACAAAATGGAGCTGTAAATTTTACTTCTTATCTTCTTATGTGTACGGCCTGATGAAAGCTATGTGATTAGCTGAAACACGTAGGTGTTTGTACCTATGAAGAATATATGTTGTGTCTGATGGACTCTATAAGTTTGTTTTTGATCTCAGTAAACTTCCTGAGGAACTTGATCACTGCAGAATGTTTCAAATGCTTTCAGCCATTTTACAATCAACTGTGGTGCTGCCATGTGTCAAATGAAACAGCTGGGACTACTAGCAGCATGTTTGAGAATGTGCAGAGAGTTCAATGGTATAGTGGTTATTACCACAAATGTACGTAACGAGATGATAAAACTGAAGAAGTTTCTTTCTGACTACCCCCCGTAGGTGTTTTATTTATGTAGTAACATACTAAACACAGGGGTCAAAAGGCTGACTCGGGTCCTGGTGGGGTATACCGACGCCCATAGGTATACACCATTAAATATCAGGAAATGCCCCCCTGTAACGGGGTTGGGTCAGCAAGTTCCTATCTCTCACCTCCAAGTGGTGGCCCTGGTAATACGCTCTGAGGTGAGAGCTCAGAGTGTAGCTGAGAGAGAAGGACGAAAGGCGAGTTTCCGGTGCCTTAAAACGGGAGCATTGGGTTAAGGAAAGGAAAACCCCGACATAAAACCAAGGGGAAGGGGGGGCCCCTGTAGGTGGGTAAAACCAGCCTCCCTAGGGGAAGGAACCCTGATTACAAACCCGGTCCTCCAGGGTGGGGGTTGAGCATAGGGCCAACAACCCTATCTCAGAAAAACGTTTTACGAAACCTCATGATGAGCCTTCGTAAAGTGGAGGCGAATTGTTGAGGAAGCTAAGGCCCACCCCAGGCTGTGATGCTAAAGAAGAAGAAGAAGAAGAAAAGAACATACTAAACACAGGACAATCTAACTTGTCATATAAAAATTTAAGAAGCACAATATTTTATTCCAGTGTTACTTTCCCCTTCCTTCACGGTTTGACATACTTCTACAACTTGAAAAAATTATTATTCTTTTTGAGGATTCTTCTATTTGTTTAAAACTGGCATCATACACAATTTGTAGTCTTATATAGTGTTAAGTTAGGTGCACCCTAACTACTTTGGTCTGCCCCTCTCCCACTCCCCAAATTATCAACTAAGAGCCTCAATATACAAAACACTTCCCACTCTCAAGATTATCTTGCTTCCACACGGTCTCCAACACACACATCACATTTTGCTGAACAAGCATAATTACTGCAAACACTTTTAACTTATAACTTATAATGCTTACATCCTTGTTGCATATTATTTCTAGCTCTACAGATCCATTATGTTAACATATTTTATACAATTTATTATTTACGTACAGAGCCTATGTTACACATAACCTCAACGTTTCATATCACTGCAGTTTCTATAGTTGAGTCACAGACAAAATTTCATACACAATGTGTAGGTATGTTCATTTATCTGTGTACAGCATTTCACATGTCTACCTCAAATAGTTCACTAGTTACTGCGACCAAACTCAAAGCCAAAGAAATTATAAATCACCTTACATTCTATAAAAGAATTACCTGAACACACAGTCTGCCAGTAGGTTCCTCTGAAATGCTGTAATTGGTCTACCAAACTACACAGTGTCACATTCTGAAAACAGCAATCTTTAATAAACACATTACATACAATTTTTTAAACCCACCTGTAACACATACTGAAGTATTTTATTTGGTCCCAGAGCAACACGAAGACCTTCAATGGAGTCCATGAAAGCTTGTACAAGGTGTGGTGATGTCTCAAATATATTAGGCCACACATGGTTCAATAAATGTACGAGTGCATCCTCACAACCGAACCCATACACACCCAGTGCCATGTGCTTAATGGCTGCACAAGCAGTCTGCCTGTGGACAAGGTCTCTGAAATAAACCAAACACAGTACTTTGAGTATGACACTGCTATGTATATACATCAAGATCTGGAATTAAAGTGCTCAGAAATGTTGCTGTTCAACTGTGATACATTAAAATCATTTCCTAGGTCACTGACATATCATCATCATCATGGATTAGTCTAGTTATACTGCTGACTCTGACTGAGCTCTCCACTGTTTACAACTTTTCTTCCTTCATAGGGAATATACTTTTACCCATTTCCTACTCAACGAAGAACCAGAGTGCTGGTAATTAGGTGCTTTACTTACAAGCCACTGGCTGGCTTGTAAGCTGAGTTCCTGTCCTCTGTATCTTCCAATTCTACTGCGAGGATGGAGACAGCAATTCCCTTAAATGTCGGTGCCTACCTTCCAAATAACATGGCAACACATCCCAGATGACTGTAAACATCAAAGTCTTCCAGAATCTAGCCCAAATTCAACTTTCCTATGTGCATGTTCCCCAGGCCATGTTCTCTCAATTTCATGCTCCAGCTCAGTATCTTGTAATAGGTATAGCCAACGCTTGAAATACATTAGACTGCTCTTCCAGTTAATACCAAAGGTTAAGAGAATTCCTCTTTATACAAATGAATAAATCCAAAAGTTGAATAGTAGCAGTACACCTACATCTATACCCACCCACCACAGCAAAGAAAAGGTAACAGCAATGAAGGCATTACGAAAGAAGAACTGAAAAAAACCTACGTGAAATTCCCGTATTACAAACAAAAACATAATGTATCAGTTTTATAAACAAATAAATACCTGTGGTTAAGTGTAAAAAATCCATTTACTGTATGCTGAATTTGCTAAACAATGTAAGTTAGATTCTAATCAAAAGAAGAATATACATCTGCCTTTGCAATGGCAATAATGCTTCACAACTTACAATGGAAGTACCAAAGTGAATCAGTGATCTAGTCCCAGAAAAGAAATTTTCAAACACAGTCATTCTCAGTGGCAATGGCAACAGAAAAACATACCAAGAAAATGAAATAATAATAAAAAAAAAAAAAAACCAAATAATTAATGCACTGAAATTATTTTGAAAACACACTGCATATTTACAATTTTCTGAAAACTTTTCTTTAGAGGAAAGATTCATAATTTGTAGTTTTGCATGTAAATACTGGACAGGAAAAAGAATGCTGATGATTCAAAACCACTTACACAAGCAGCATCCAATACACCTATGTTTTACCAGTGAATGTGAACGCAATGTTGGGGCAACGAATAACATTATGATAGCAAAATGAAGCTCATTAAATACTTGCAACTGTTGCTAGCTTGCTTTTCACAAATTTATATCCGGCATATCAGACAGCTTGTCGTTAAAAACTACACAGCGACAATTATACTTATGAATGTTTCTGGGCGACTTTGCTGTGATTTTCATTACATATTATTTTCCTTACAATTACACACATTAACAAATATCTAAAATATGATCATAATTTTGGAATAAAGTGATTTCATATTACCTCAATCAAGAACGCGATGTAGTTTTGGTCCCTATAAAATTTCTTGAAAATGATAATTTTTTACTATAATAATGTATATTTCTTTCTGTATTTCAATATTCATATTAATCAAAGTTCATCAGACATGTATGAATTAACAAGCACTGAAGAGATGTGTATGTATAAGAAAATCTATAAATAAAATATGTACAAGCTTCATAGATGTTTTCTTACAGTTCCAGTTGCTAAATTTAGTCCAATTCCAGCAATGGGTATATCATGACTGAAATGTTTAATTACAATACAGACCTGTCCATCAGAGCATCTTCCAAGAGTGGTGTCACAGCATAAATATAGTCCTTGCCCATTTCTCCAATATACTCAAACAAAAATGACAAGGATTTCAGAACACCATTCTGAACATTTAGTTCTGGCACTCTATATTCGTTCATAAGAGCTGGCAACACCGTGAACGGAGAGCATGTCTCTGCTACAATAGCAATGGCCACAGTTGTGCATACTCGATTCTGACGTTCCTGGACTTTCAAATTATTCAGCAGAGTAGCCAGTACATCATGAGGACTAAAGATAAAAAAGAAGAAATAAACATTACATTTGTATTAAAAAACGCGTAACTGCTTTATATCACATTAATGTATAGCAATGAATCAAAACACATTATTACTGTTTCACATTTTATTCATTTATTACTGATAACAAAATTTATTTTCTAGGGTATAATGCAAATCAACAAAGAAATGTTTACTCACCCTATTGCTTTTGCGATGTAACCAAATGTGTTCACTGTAGCTCTTCGTATTGCTTTTTTGTGGGCTTTTAGCAATTCAAGAAGCTCAAAACATATACGCATCCACTCTCGAGCAGATACATATTCTGGACCTCTGTCAGCAATACGACCAACCAAATCTATACAGTTCTCTTGGACCTAAATAAGAAATCAATATCAAACATCTAAAATAACAAAGATGGTTCAATCCATCCGGCAGCTCTGAAGTGAATTAGTCATTCATCCTTACCAATGGGCCAAAAGGGTTGAAAGACCCCAGGTGGATGCACTAGAAACACTATACTGACACATGAATAGATTGAAATGTTTATTCCAAAAACTGGGCATATGACCTATACACAAATCAGACCTTATTTGCAAAATGTCAAGCATACATAACTACACACAATTCGTTTGTTCATACAGCCACAAATACAGTGGGAGGAACTGACAGGACTTTACAATACATAAATAAATAAATAAATAAAAAGGTGTGCAACAAAAACAAACAATTACAATGTATGTGACAAGGCAGGATGTTTACAGAGTCAAAACACAACAAAACCTGCTGAAGATGACCCTGTTTATGAAGTTTTCCCACCTAAGATGTTAGGAAAATGTAGTACCAAATTTTCCCATGTAATTAACATAAACATTGAATTTTTAATACATTTAATATGTTTCCCACACAAAAGATGGAAGGGGGACAAAACCCCATGTAGAAGGCATATCAGAAATGTACAGCACAAGAATTTATTTTGCCTGAAATATTGGCACAACTTTCTTTTCCTTCCACCAATGTCATAAAGCAGCAGATGTTACCAATATAGCAATGATGGTTACTGTTTCGTCTTACCACGCAAGTGCATGATTTGGGAAAGGAATTCCATTCATATCATACACACACACACACAAGCGTGAACACAGACACCAACAGGCATGCATGCAGATGAACGTAAAACTCACCTTCTCATGTCTGTTCTTAAGAATTGGTGTCAATCTTGGAAGCAGATCCTTAATGGGTGGTGTCATTTTTGTCATACCAATGACATTCACAATTGCTTTCAGTGCTCCCAGAATGCTACCCAGAACTTCTGGGTACTCCTCACCCAAATATTCATATAACACAACACCTAAGTGCCCCATAAGCTTTTCCTGCAATACAATAAATTCAGCAAGTAAAAAAGCTTGAAATAAACTTGTTATATTAATAAATTAATATATCATTGTTAAAGCATGTGAACTCACTTCCTGACAGGTCTTCATGACAACAGCTATCCTTGATATGAGGTCAGCAGCTTGTTGGCGCACTTTAGCTGATTTGTTGTTGAGTCGCCACAGAATGGTACCACAGATCTGTGGCAAGTATGGTTTCACACGTTTTCCCAATTGGTTCACGATTGTACCAAAACCATTAAGCATCACCACATCCTAAACATAACAAAAATTAACAAGGTCAGACTAAAAAACTGCACTTGAACTGAACGTCAACAGAAGTTCAGGACACTGAATGTAAAACATCATAACTAAAGCTACTGCAGAGAAGGTAAGAATCCTTCCCTGTGCAAAAACCACCTATCATTCGGCAATAAAGCCTTGTTGATGAACTGGCTATGTCTGTACATGTCCATTTCCAACAGTCTGAAGACTATATCTGCCTCCATCATCAGGCATGGGTGATGGACCTAATCATTTTACATAGTTAATGGAGCCTGTTCTACTTGCTCACAGGTGTGTCACCAAGAGAACAATGAGTGCAGTCAGTTTTTCTTTTGTGGAACTCATCCCGTTGTGGTGTATCATATCAAAATTGACATACATGCTGCTATCAACCACAAAGAATGTTATTAGTTTCATCAATATAGGCCTATGCTACATGTTTCGGTTGTCCTGATGATCCTCACGCATTTAGATATGTGGTACATCAGGTAACGAAAGTACCTGAGTTTTTAATAAGGATTTATCAACTTCAGACAAAACAGGAAGACATACCATAAAGGAACCACACAAAAGAAATATAAAAAAAATGTTTATAATTTAACGCTACATAAAGATTATTATGGCCTGTACACTTTGTGAGATCTCACAAATTAAAAAAATACATATATAACAGAATAGAATATGGAAAGGCAGACACCGAAGTGGCCCATGCACTTCGCCCGTTATCGATATTTTGTGCAACCCTTTAGCTCATTCATTCAGCAGTCTCACACCTTGAACAAAGCGCAGTATCTTACTGACAGAGATGTCTTCAAAGTCACCTGGTTTCATAAAAAGATGACCCAGGTGCCTGAATCTTAGTGTGGCCAAAGCCTCACAATCACAAAGAACGTGTCAGGCAGTTTCAGATGCCTGTTTGCATCTATTGCTCTCGGGACTGTTTACCAGCCCCAGTTTAAATAGGTGTCCTTTTAAATGACAGTTTCCTATCAGCAACCCTGTCATTATTCTTAGCTGGTTTCTGCTCAGATTGAGCAATTCACCAGCTTTTATTGCAGAGGGTTCTTTTTAGAAAGCCCTTAGCCTGCTTTTGTCCACGTATAGACTGCCAATGCTCCTCGTGTTTCCTACTCATCCAGTCCCTGAACATCCCCCTGGCAACCTTTGCAGATATACCGAGTGCAGGCTCAGGTCCTATGAATGGATGTGAGGAGCCTTGTCTGGCTAACTGATCAGCTACTTCATTCCCATCAATTCTCATGTGTTCCGGTACCCATACCAGCTGGATCCTGTTATGTTCTGCCAGTTTCACCAGGGATTGATGGCATATATGCATTTTATTTTCAGTTTCAAAGTCATGTATTTAAATGCCTGCAGATGGTCAGTACGATAAAAACATATAGCATATGTTGACAAAACTAATAAAATTTGTTGTGGTTGACAGCAGCATGTATGTCAGTTTTAATATGAATGCAGTCAGGTCACCCATTCTACCTTTGCCAAAGTCAATGTTGCCTAAGCTAGAACAAACTGGGATATCAATTGTTAATTACTTTACTGTGGATCCTAATGGCTGTGCATTGAAGGCTATACTTCACTGAAATATGCTGTATCACACAATGTATCAATGAGTGGTAATACGCGCACAGAAGACCTATAAAATGTTTGAAAAATAGGCACATTACTGTTTTTGCTAACTACTGCTCGTCACATTCTGTTGGCTCACTTGCCTTACGAAACCCAGCTCACGCACCAGGCTGTTCCCACGCTGCATACAGCAGTGGCTGTCAGTTCTTTATGAGCCCCCTGCAGTCACTATGTAAACTCCATTGGAGTAGCCTGTGTTTTTTTATGATATGTATGCTAAATACAGTTCCTACACGAAGTGCTTTCATGAATTCAAAAAAAGGTTCCTGATCAGACTGCTCCAAACAAGGCAACAATTTACAAATACCTGAAAATGTTTCAAGCACTAGATTCCATTCTATAATTACGAGCATATGCAGAAGCCACATGCTGAGGTAAAACCATATGATGTTAGTGCTAGACTGTGGATTTCTCCAGGAAAATCATAGGTTCAACATGCATAGCAAATGGATGTGTCTGTATCATGAGCATGATATGCAACAAAACTGCTGCATTAGCATCCAGTGTGGTTAACAAACTCCATACCACAGACTGAATTCTGTATACTGGGTCAATGTGTGCATGATGCTGAAATAGACCCCACACTCGCTGTGTTTAACGGGGAGGCTGGTTTCATCTCTGTGGATAAACGATCTCTCATAATAACAAGTACTGGTCTGCAGAAAATTCCATGTCAAATCACAAACTGCCATTACATGAAATTACGATTGGTGTGTGGTGTGCTACAAAGGCAAATAAGATTATTAGGGTTACTTTTTTCCCAAACCATAAATTCATATTGATAATTACACAATTTCTGACACATTTTTTAACACTTGTCTCATCACAATTCTATGTATTATCTTAAGAGTGTTTTTGGTTACAGAATAATAAGCAGGGGATTATGACTTTCTTGTTCAGCAGACCTAACTCATGCAATTTGTACCTGTTTGGCACATTAAAGCATCGAGTGCACAGTAAAAATCATCAAACTGAAAATGATCCGAAAGAAAGTGTTTGGGATGCAGCATCTTAAATTTCAGCAGATGGACTGACATGCAAGATGAACGCATCTGTCAGACATGTCAGTGACCTGAAGAAAACAATATCCAGTACCTTCTTTAAATATGATGAGTACAATCCTAACATTAACTGCAACACATGAAACTAAAATGTGTGGACCTTGACTTACAGAAAATTGGAATAGTGACATGTGCTACGCTGCATGCCACCACACAAAGTGCTCTGAATGAGGAGTGATGTGAGTTGTCAGATAAAATAATGTCCCTGTACATATCATACTGACATAGATGATCAAATGAGATGACATCACGGCATTCAACTGTTATCAAAACTTCAAATCTTAACACATACAATTCTATTTCTTACAGTCTTTATAAGCACACCAACGTGCACATCTTAAAAACTGTATACCGTATATTCTCGAATCTAATCCGCACTCAGCTTTTGGCGATTTCTTAAACGAAAAAAGTTAGTTTGCGGTTCTAATCGCACCTTTCCTTCAACCACCCCTTGCCCACGGGGCGACTGATTGAATAATATTGGATGTTACCAATGCGTTAAAATCCGACGCTATGCCTGGGGCCGATGAGTCATACCGATACGTGAGGCGGGCCTTTCTCAATAAACGTGCGCAATCTCGTCTGAAGCCAGCTCGCGCCTTAGTTGTTGAAACGTGGGAGGTGCTTGTTCCAATTTGTCGTGTACCGTAGTTATGGAAGAGGACGCCTGAAATCTAAACGACTCTCATATATGGCAAAGTTCAAACGTGAAGTTATTCGGTGCGCAGAGGAGAATGGAAACCGCAAAGCTGCTGCAATTTTTGGAGTTGATGGAAGCAACGTTCAACTGTGGCGGAAACACAAGGCAGCGATCAGCGGGTGTGAGGCGTCACGAAGGAAATTCACTGGACCCAAGATTTCCTGAAATTGATGATGCAGTCTTCACGTTTTTTCAAGAGAGACGCAAGACTGGACTGTTTGTGAGTTATGATCTACTTCGCGAGGAGGCGATAAAGAAGGCCAGATATTTGAACATTCCTCGAAGTCGTTTTAAAGCCAGTAAAGGATGGGCCATAAGGTTCATGCGCCGAATGGGACTTGCGTTGCGGCGTAGGATGACGATATGCCAAAAGCTCCCAAAAGATTTTGAACAAAAGTTGTTGAATTATCAACAATTATCATCCAAAGATGACATTATATGGGAGGACGATGTTGAAGATAAAGATGATAGTGACTGGGTGGAGAGCACGGATAACGATTCAGTCATGAGTGATGACGGCGAGTCTGATGAATAATAAATTATAATAATAAATAATAAATTATTGTATTGTATTGTTCTTACGGCACGTAAGCAGCTCTATCATTTTTACAAAATCCAGCTCTCGACCGCGAATCTAATCCGCACGCGAATCTAATCCGCATCTGATTTTTTAGCCCTCTAAAACTGTAAAAAGGGTGCGGATTAGATTCAAGATTATACGGTATACAATGCTACATTGATATAACAAAATGTTTCATTGCCACTACAACTGTGGTGCACCTCTACTGCTAAAAGACGTTCCAATACCATATGTCACTGCAAAAGTTTTTAGTGTTAATGTAAATATGATACACACAGAAGGAAATCCTACCTATATCTGCTCCTACCTCTCTGCAAGTACAAAAGCATTACGTTCTGAAAGTGACAGGTTTCATTTTGCACCAGGGTTCAGAATGATACATTACCTCAGTTGTCTGTTCTTGGAATGCATACAGAATACCATCAATAAGCTGCTCTTCAAGACGAGAATCTATGTCAGCTGCTCCAAGATTCCCCATGATTTTTTCAATGGTTTCCATCACCATTTTACGATACTGTTCATTTTCATCCTTCAGATCATCAACCACTCGATTGATGATCTCAGAAGCACCAACTTTATTGGCAATCTCCACAGTTGTATCCACAAGCTGTACCAAACATTTAAACATTAACAGCATAAACACTCCAAATACATGATCATTATAATAGCAACAAACTGTATCAAATATAATAACAATACTTAAGTCAAAAATTCTTTGACACAAATATTTCCTTTTCAAATATGATTACTATCAAATAAGACAAACAACTATACCTAGGCCTTGTGTCAGTTTTATGAATAATAATTTGAATTTAAATTTCCTCCATGTCCAAAATTTCACTTGTTTGCACCGTCTCACAGCTGTACACAAAAGACAATGCATTAAAAAGCAAATAAAAACACAGTGATTTCTTAAACTCAAAATTTGGCCTTTGAAATACATAATTCAGAACCATTATATCTCATTTTTGGATAAACATGTGATATTAACATTCCTGTTTCCAGATGAAAATTATCAGTCCCACCAGAAGATTTTTCCCCTTTCCACAGTGTCCAGTGTGGCTCTGGGTCCACCCAGCACCCTAACCAATGGGTACTGAGGTTCTATCACTGGGAGTAAAATGGTAGGTGGGTGATCAACATAAGAGTGCAAGGAACTATACCTACAATCCCCAATATGTCTTCATGCCATTGTACTTAATGAAGTACAAGGACTTTACGTTTATGCCACTGAAGGTACAGCTGTCCCAGTGAATATCATAAGCGCACAGGGGGAATGGAGGTATAGCTCCACTCATTCTTAACCTTGGTATGAGATGGGTGTCAGCAGTCAGCTCCATGTCCTGGCCGCTTTACCCCTGGCTAAAAAGCTCATGGAACCCACTGAATAGGAGAGGGGGTGTGCCCCAGAGCCAGTCTGGATGCTTTGTACAAGGTATAAATCTCTTTTGTCGCCACTGGAAATTGAACCATGATTCCTCTGACGTCCAATTCATACACCAGTTACTATACCACTGCGGAACTCTGACTCATCCTTTGTACGTTTATGTGAATCTGAATATTCTTGCAAAGATGATATTACAGCAACAATAAGTGACAGAGAATTTGTCACTCAAACAAATTCAGATGTCTACTATGTATGCTAAATAAACCTGAAATTCCAATTACTTGTCTGTAGTTTCTGCGATCCAGTGCCATTCGGTGATTCCAAAAGTGTTTAAAGAAATGTGGAAGGATTTCATCCTTGATGTACTGTGATTCCACACCATCAGTTCCACAGCACTGCTTCACAACCTTCAACACAATCTTTTTCATTTCCTCATCAGGGGACTGGAATTCTCGGATCAAAATCAACATCACTTCTCTGGTGTAGTAATTTGCATATTCAGCATCCATTAATGGAATCAAATAACCAATGGCTTTTAAGAAGGCAGCAAGACCCTAAAAACATAAGACATGGAAATGGTTACTATGCATTCAGCAGAACAATGTCTTTTACAGCCAGCATGAACAAGTCTCCTTCATGAACTTAACCTTAAACACACGTCCCTTAAACTGACCAACAAAGAAAGGATACATATCACCAAAATGACGGTACCTAAGTACCAAGTTATGTGACATCACACCCCATAATCGGTAACCTTCACGTTCACCTGCATCTCTCCAACTCTCATATTTGAAAGTGGGTAATTTTGCTGTAATATGGTGTGGCAGTAGGAGTTTTAATGAAATTAATGTCACTTTATTGAAGTCATTTATTTGTGAATTTATGATGCTGTCAATACTCCACACTACAAGTGTCAAATGGTAAGATTACAGAATGATGAAACTGGAGGGTATTTGGAAGGAACTGGCCAGGCCCTGTTTAAGGTATTATTGTGACATCTACTGGGAGCAATGAAGGAAATACTATGAAAAACTCCAGTTAGCATACCCGTGTCCAAGCTGAGATTTGAATCAAGCACTTCCAAATACAAGCTGGAAGCATTACTACTTCAGCTTCATGTTTTTATCAAACATTGGGGGGGGATATCTTATTTGTGACCCTGTACTATTAGCAACAAGACAGGCAATGTACATAAAAACGGAACATTGAGGCACGTTTGCATAAACACTGTTGCTGTGGAAAAGCAATAAGTATTACATACTCTCGGTGTGTGTAGCCTTAGTTATCTGGCACGCACAGCGCACGCACCATATTATACTGTCATCTGTGGCCTGCCTGGCTCTACATTTTTCCACTTTATCTCATAAACGGCACGATGTTCAAAAAAAGAAAAAGTCATTGAACATAAAATGTGTGTTTAATTTCTCTACAACTTTCATCTGAAATATTTCTCATTCTACATTGAATTCAGTTACATTTTATCATAAATTTACATAGGTGTTCACATAAAGTACCCGTTATTCTTGTCAGATTTTAACGAACCTGGAATTTTCTTGACAGATTTTCGGAAAATACTCAAATATCATATTTAATGAAAATCCATCCATTGGGAGACACGTTCTTCCATGCCAACAAACAGATGGAGCTAACACGTGCTTTTCACAGTTTTGTGAATGCACCTAAAAAAATAGGGGGCCTTCCTTTTATCAATGCACCAAATACAGCAACTTTAACGCTCAGAAAGCCCGCAGCTGACAGGACATCCGAAGATAGCTGCAGTGTTCAGGACAGTAATAAAATAAACACTGTAGATAACACTACTACCTCAATTCTCTTCACTCTTTAACGGCCTTACCTTGCCTCTGTGTGTTCTGATGCCCTTCCATAAAGGTTTCAGAACCGAATCAAAACTCTCAATACCATACGGCGTTGCAGCTTCTGCCAGTGCAGCAATAGCCAAGGCTGTTATAGTTCTCACTTTCTGCTGCTCATCAACCAAACCTGCATCAGGCAAATGTGAAACACATAATTACAAATGGGAACCTTATTTTGTACTCTTACAGCATTAAAGAATTCCAAACATGTAACTTCATGTATGTGCTATCTTAAAATGTAGCATATCAATATTAGCAAACTTCACACGTGCTACAATGAAAGTAAAAACACAAGTACTCAACAGAAAACTGCCCATGTTTTCACACAAGGCATGACAGTTACAAAGGATGGAGCACAAAATTTTGAACCATGCAAATTTTGTTTTTACTTCTATACTTTGGGGAAAAAAATGTTACACATCACCAACCTACTGCTGCACAAAAATAGGGAGAAATGTTTCCAGTGCACAATATGTTCAATGTGACCACCATTATGAGCCAAGACATCTTCAAAATGAATGTACACATGTGTGACCAACTTTTGACATGCATCTTCAGAAATTGTGCGGCACAGCTGCATTATTAATGCTTTAAGTTCCACTAATGTAGTCGATTTCCTCATGAACAGCTTCTTCTTCAAGATACCCCACAAGAAAAAGTTACAGGGATTAATACATGGGCTGTGAGGTGGCCAGATGTGTCCACACTTGTGATGCCGTGGAAAACAGTGAGACATCACTCTGTCACCGAGGTTTCACGAAGGAAATCAAGGGCCACATTAGCTGTGTGGCTTGGCTCAATCCTGCATAAACCACTATGTATGCTTGGCATTTTAGTAGCAAGAAGTTGCAGCATTAAGTTCTTGCGCAGCATCACCAAATAACTGCAGTTTAACCATGTTATCAAAGAAAAAGTCTGATTATATCATGACTTGATATGGCAACCCAAACACAAATTCTATCACCGTTACTGTCTCTCTCTTGAATCTGATGTGGATGTTCTGCAGTCCATAACCAAATATTTTGTTTACTGATAATTCCATCCAAATGAAAACAAGCTTCATCAGGGAACCATGTGCTGTGATGTACACCTCCTTCGTGTGCTGCTCAAATGGTGAAAGGCACATAAATGTTCCTTAGCTCAAATACATGTACATAAACATAAAACCTGAATACTTCTTAAAGTTTCTCAATCTAGACAGAAACCGTTTGAATTCAACTTCATTTTCTACTTACTATATTTATCTACCAGATACGAATTTTTCCTAATTCATCATCAGAAACAAGGGCTCACATTATGATCAGGCACAAAGTTACAAATATTCTAAACAGGCATTCTCCTGAAAATTAAGATTGTGAAGATGGGGAGAGTCATCTTATATTCAAATAAATACAGTATGTACTATACTTAAAACATTTTGGAAATAAGATAAGTAACCAATTTTCTTACCATGTTCTATAATTTCAACCAGACTTTTCAGATGAGGCAGAATCGCACATCCCATCAAGATTGCAATCTGCTGCACAATCTTGATGCCTGTATGTCTAGCCTGCCATGACTTCTTGCTGCGGCAAACAGCTTTTAAGAAAGGAAGTAGTGACGGAATACCCAATGCAGACGCTACCACTGCAAATGCTCTAGCTGTTGTGTTACGAACATACTCATCAATATTGTCAATATCTGGTCTCATTGTTGAAATCATAGTTGCCAATCCAGCAGCTTTAGCCAAATTAGAGATGATTTCACGACCTTCCACCCGAGCATAGTAGTCTTCATCAATTAGCAGTGGCTCAATCACAACAAGAATCTACAGAACAAAAATCACTGCTTAAATCTTAAATACTAGACCCTTTAAACAGAAAGTGAAACACATATTTAATTACGAAGACTTCTGTTTTCTGAGATGTAACACATAGTCTAATAGATGTGTACAAACTGGTTTCTTCCATCATCTCCTCTGATGATGGGGGTTGCAAGTTCCCTTGGAACATCAGTACACTTCTACCACATCATATAGTGTCACATCCCAGAACAGAGCAGGCGGCACACACTGCTTATCAAAATTGTTCTGCTTCCCCATCATTTTATTTCAGAAACCCAAAAACACATCTCACATGTTGGTGAGTCAGAAAAAGTATCCAAAATGTATTATTATTTCAGTCCCAGAACATCTTACTGTAATGGACACTGCTTCCTGTTGTGCCCCACTCCACATAGCTCTCCAGAATTAGTCTTTGTGAGTCTCAGAAAAGTGTCAACATCAATTTCCCTGCTGATGGCTGCGTTTTGAATTGCTTTTTAGTCGTGATGTTGGTTGTTATTTCATCCTCCAGCAAAGCACTGTTCCCACACTGTGCTGAAAGTCTACAACCCACTGACGCAAATGGAATGTGGAGTGGCCATGTTACCTCTGCTGGGACCATATTACACTTGCTACTCAAGTTCAAAACTGCAGAGCATTCATGCTTGTATCAGCATGCACAATGAACAGCAAAGACAGGACAAAAGACTCTAAGAAAATGTTTTCACAGCACTTTCTGAATCACCCACATACTTAATTTGTAAATAAAGATGCCACATCAAGAGTACGCCATGACACAGCAATAGTAACTGTCAGAAGCTAAATCAGTACCATTTTTTCTACTTGAAAATTAAGGCTCCCAAGAATTAAATACACTGCATTCAAACACAGTCTATAAACATGTATACCATGAATTATCAATAAATTATTATTTTCTTTTATTTATTTATTTTCTGTGTTTCACATCTTGGTCTTCTACACATTGCTGGAAGTACTCTCTGTGAGCCCATTACAACAGAATATGGCAGGGCAGGCATCCCATCGACCCTTGCACTTTGAACAATGCCAGCCAATTAGTTTGTGACTAAACAAAGGTGTCACACATAAGATACAAAATCAAGACCTAGAAAGTATGTATAATGCCAGTTTTGTGTAAATGCTCTGACCTGTACACAGAGACCAGCATAAATGTTAAAATATAGAACTACACATACGTACATAACAATTATATATATGGATCTCTTATTCTCACAATCCCTCTGTTTGGAAATGTTAATGCAAAAAAGGGGTTTCAGCACAAAATTTATATGCACATTTATAAACCTATCACTGTTGACACAATTCATTAAAACTCCCAACACATTTTCTGTAACATCTCTTACCTTGTGAACATACGGTCTTACTAAATCATCCAATTTGTACAGGATGCGATCAATAACTTTCACCAAAAGATGTCTCTCCTGATCTTCTAAAGTTGGTGACATTAGCAACGGTAGTATCTGGTTAAAAAGTGGCCCTGCTCCAAACTCGCGTGCCTTGTCTGTGATCTGACGAAGAGCAGCTTTGCGCATTGGTGGAGTTCCATTCTTTATCTTCAGCAACAATTTCATTATTTTTCGTTCCTTCTGTTCCTCAGGGCTCAAGCTCTCTTCGTCTACTTCAACCTTGACAGTAAACAAAATAAAAAGTCATATATGCAAGAATATAGTTTTATACAAAACCCCTGCTTTCCCTATATATAATACCCTTGGTGTGAGTGACTTCAGTCACACCCTGGTTCACTGTGAGATATGATATGAGGCCTAGGGAACAGCTGAGTACTGTGCATATTATAGAACAGGGGTGCACAAATTTTCCAAAAATGGAGCCACCTCAAAATTGTAGGTGCCAGAAGGGCGACATGAGACAAGTTCCATTCTGAGGATCCATAGGTAGTAGGTGCCATCCCACAAAAGTTAGCTGCCATGGCAACCTGGTGCCCAGGATTTGTGCACCCCTGTAATACAATATGGTAAAATAACCACATGGCAGCATAAATATATTGGCAGCCTCTAATATGACAGGCATGTAGCAAGTTTATCTGTCTTTATTATTTATTTTCTTATTTTAATTGTTCCTGAACAATGGAAGAATATTTCATATTCAGATGCAATGCCAAACCATCTGAAATACTGTTACTGACCCATGAGAACAGCACTGATATTTCAATGGTGGCAAAGGAAAAGTTCAGACCATTAGATATTTATGATCAGTAACGTTCGTATTTCAGTTAAAACTTTATTGGGTTGAAATGCAATTGTGTCTTGTGCATATGAGTTAATGCTAATACTTTCAGTTGCACTCTAGCTGGTTAGAGCTGTTAATAAATTTGACTTTAGACTTAGTCATAAACTGGACACCTACCAAATAGTGACCAATGGAAAGTGACAGAGACTTGTATTTTGACAGCACCTATACCTTTTCCCTACAAGGTCGGCCAAGAGACACTACCCATGCTGCCAAGGTCATCATCAGTTCAGGATGGCAGCTGCCCCCTTTAATTCAGACTCCCACATCAAGTGTGGCATCTGATAGCTGATTATTCTACATGCTTTCCCTATACCTTCTCTCTCACATGCACAAAGCTCAGTGAATGTGTGCTGTACAAGGCCTCTATACTGGTTTGGAGTCCACCCTCTGGTGCACTTCTATTCAATGATTTCAGTCATCAGGAGAAAAGTGTACTCTGTGATATAGGTAATCACAGCTCAGAAATGCATTCCTTCCATCTTTTCATGAGGGAAGAAATGACAAAGATCATATGACCATAACTGAAGGCACTCTGGGAAAAGGGGGACTGTCACACAGATGACTAACATGAACTGCACTGAAGAACAATGAAATGCAAGTGCATGTACTTCAAAGTATTGTGCATTCCATAAACACACTGTTGTAATTTTGAAGGCCACACTATCCTTGATGTTCAGTTATTGCAGATAAGAGCCACAGACATGAACCTTATATCATAATAAGCTATTTTTAACAACACCGATTAATTAATTATTTCATTCCAACAAATGCACTACACTGTTTTAGTGTTTTCTGCCGCTAAATATGTTTCGGCACTTCCTGTGCCATCATCAGGGGTGTCGTCGAGAGTTCACAATCCTCAATGCATTCAATGTGAATTGGATGCATTGAGGATTGTGAACTCTCGACGACACCTCTGATGATGGCACGGGAAGTGCCAAAACATATGTAGGGACAGAAAACACTAAAACAGTGTAGTGCATTTGTTGGAATAAAATAATTAATTAATTACTGAAATGCACGGTATATATAATATAAACACGGATTAAGTTTGAGATAAATTTAATGCAAAATAGTGTTATACCATATGAACATGAAGCCAAATTAAAACTGCTTTAACTTCTAGTGTAGTCTACAATATTATCATTGAAATCTCTTCGGATGTCTTGAACATGAAACACGCACGCAGAAAATGTGCAACGACCTCCGCATCAATCATTTTACATGCTTCATTCAAAATGTGCCTAAAACCTGGACGTTTTCATATTAGTATAGTTGTTACTGTAACAAACTTCAAATGTTTATAGGCTATAAAATTCAATGCAGAAGCTTCTTTTTTTTAACTATTAATAATCACTATAAGTCTACTCAGTAAAGAGTAAAGTATCTCACCAACAGCTTATCAAAGTATTGTGCATCTTCTGGCTTCATGAATGGAAGGTTTCCCTTTGGCTGATTGTCCATATACTTTGCTGATCTGTCTTCCTGTTGGATAAAGAATCCAGCTGGTGTACCAGCAATTGGTGTTGGTGTAGCTGTTAGCTTTCGTGCCGGAGTACGGATAGGAATATATCCTGCAACATAAAACTCATTATGATAACAAAATACACCTTAGGCAATGGGCAAACACTGACAAATATTCATATAACTGGCTTAAACTGTACATTAGAGTTTTCAAATAGATGTACCAATTACTAGGAGCCTGTAATTTAACAAGGTTACAACACGACTTCACACATAACAGAAAAAGGAAGGAGTCAATTCTGATTTGTCAAATTAAATTAGTCACTGCTTGTAAAAGAAGTGTGTCATGTCCTTAGTTCTGTACACTACTCTAATGATACACATCTCCAATTACACACAAGTGATCTGAAAGCTAAAAACCCAATGCTGAAACACACAGAAATATGATTCTACCAAGTGCTCGGAATGACCACAATCTACCATGGGGGATGAATTTACTCTTTTCTGCTTCTCTGATGCAACATGGCAAAACCTGCTTCACAAACTTTGGAACACATGCATCAATATTTTGTTTCAGTTCTTCTAATGTACAAAGGCCACTTTTGTACAATTTACTTATCACAATTCCATAAAGATAAATGAAAAGCCAAAAACATTTAGAGATTTAAATGGCCATACATTTTGAAAAATAGTGCTACTGCCACAGAAAACAGTAAAAGTTGTAATACATGGCATCTCCAGCACCAAAGGTTTGACAGATACTGCTGTTTTCCAGATATTAGAATGTTATACCTAATGTATGTCTTAGTGCACCTAGCAACATCATGGACCTAACCACTTGTCATGTCATATCTTGTCCTATTTTGCCTGCCGCACTCTCTACTCCCTTTACATCACATGGTTATATATAACCTAAAAAACCCAAAGAGCAGAGACACACGTTTTTCTGTCACAATCTTGTTTGTTTGTTCATGTAAATATACCCTGTAAATAGTCTTTCTTGGGCAACATTTGTTGTCTGAACTCCCAGAATTTGAGCTGGGTGCTGCCAGTAGATGAAATAATAGTTAAATGTGTTGGGTCTCTGTAAATTGCCAGTTAAGAGAGCTTTCCAGCAGATAAACCAGCTTTTACAGTACTTGCAACATGCCTACTTTTGGGTCTGCAGGATGAGTTACAGCACAAGACCACAGGAACCAGAAGTCTTATTCCTAAATTTGTTTGAGAACAGGAATGAAATTCCCAATCAAATGTCATTAACATGCAGAATTTACAGTTCATATGCAAAGTCACTCTATCAGATATGTAAGAAATGTAACATTACAGTTCATGTTCAAAACCAAACAAGTGTTATATTGATAAAAACAAATCATTACAATGCCTTGGCAGTCCACAAACAATTTGGACAAATTACAACCAGCATTGAGATGTAAGCAGTAATGAAAGTTATATGCATACGTAGTTTGGATTTAGGCCAATTTTAAGACACTTATGATTACTTTTCTAATGAGTGGGGGTTGTATGACTTTGACCATCTGCAAAATCAGTTAAGACATCTTACCAGCAGGTGGAGTGAGGACTTTGTAACCTGGAGGAAACATAGCATCAAGCTCATCATCTGAAAGTGGACGGTTTCTCTCATCAATCTCTCGCTCCCAGCGATAAGCCTGCAGCTGTTCAGGTGTCATTGTGGCAAGGTGTCCTGAAACACATTGAAAAAATCAACAGATTATAAGAAATACTATTTTATAGACTGAAGTTTCAAAGTAACATGCTGTGTATCACATGTTATCACATCATAACATGTTATCATCACAAATTTTCATCACCTTTATAAGACAGATTTCAAAAACAGCTACAGCATGTTCCACAAAAACTTTCGATGTATTATAACCAGAATGTCCGCAGTAATATGGTACATGGCACAACACACGTTGGTGCAAGAGGTGAACCTGCAGTCTAATGAGCCAAGTGCATACAGTGACACTTTGTCATAGATCACTTAAAATACAAGAAGGTTGAAAGTTGATTAGGATTAATCAAAGCCCTTCCCGAAATTAAACAAGTGTGCTAAAGTTTTTGTTGAAAGCAGAGGAAATCTGTAAGCTGAGTTTGGTTTCCAGCAGTTAATTTCCATCATCTTTTGAGCAAATCCTTGGTGACAGCTGTCAACGTAGTGCGAGAACATTTAGCGAAGGAGTCAAACTGGCCAGTAGCGACAGCAGATGTGGTGTCAGCCCTTTTTCCTTCCCGAGCTGGAAAGAGCGGTTACATGTTCCAAGTTTTCAGTAGGTTTCATTCATTCTTGGAAGATTTGAAAGCCTATTTCATGTCAGTTACCAGTACAGTGCACATTTTGGGCTATAGGGGTTCAGAGATTGAAGTCATCAAGAGTGCTGCAAAACTTGCATCCTAAGGTCCCAACACAATAATGTTGGAGAAGTTTAAAGTTAAAGATAAAGTTTACCCTAGAACAGGCCATGAAAGCCCAGAGGGGGAGTAGAGGTATAGTTCTACTCTTTCTTTAACCTCGGCACTAGATGGGGGTTGGTTGTCAAGAGGCTGGAATGTTGAAGAAGGCATGACCATCCTCAGAGTTATCTGACTTAGCATCCACCATGGTGGGATTCACAGAGATTGAGAAACTGCACATCTCTGCGGCAAACATTTCCTCGCTAAGTGACATTAAGAAAGTCCAAAATAGAAACTTTTTCTTTAGACATGTATTTACTGTTACAGATGTTAAAAGGAAGGACATATTCAAGGAAACTATCCCTTCCTGCTGGAGAATACTTGTTCTGCGGCATTGGGAAACATGGCTGTCAACAGTAAAACAGATGTTTCCCAGTGCCAGAGCAATTGAAGTCTTCATAAATTTATTCTGGCTGCAAGGACAGTGAATCCTTGGCTTAAGATTTTTTTGGGAAATTATTTACTTCCTGCACTTTCTTCAGGCAAGATGTGTCTGAGGAATTAAGTGACTGGGCACTGACAACGCCCTTTTGTCTGGGCAAGATCAAGATCAATCAATGATTTCTCTTTGAAATGTAAACTTTCTATGATGGCTAGCTGTCCTGTCCCCAGCACACTAGGAGTAATTTTCTCTCATTTGCTAAAATCAGGCTCAGCTTTGGGAATTCGACCTATTCATCTGCATTTAAACTGTCGCTGAATTTTCTGTTTAAGCTGTCCGAGTTTTATAACAGGTACTGTGACTATTTTGTGTGAAAGGGAGAATTCAGGTAGGCTAGCTGCATTCAGAGCTAGTCTTGACACCCTGCAAATATGTCAGCTCCATGAAGTTGTGACAGATTTCCCCAAATTATTTTTGATAAGCTTGGAACAGTAAAAGGTAATGTTACTGACTGTGGAGTTTGCAGTTGACCTTGGCAGTGGTTTCCACTGGACAAAGCCGACCATCACTTGTTTGTGACCAGTAACCAACCACACATGCTGTGCAGGTCAAGTGCATTCTCTTGAGTAAGGGACAGTATGGTTGCTGACACTGATTTATCTGAAAAAAACTGGTGCAACTATGCCCTTATCAGTGAGCTCTGTCTAAGATTCAAAAGATGAGAGAAACTGTTCAACATTTGTTAGATAAAGGGGTTATGTGAACAGAAAGTGCTAGTATGCTAGCCCAGCTCTCCTAGTGCCCAAACCTAACTGGGGCATGATGGTGAATGGTGATGGACTACTGGCTGGTGGAGAAGAAGGTTTTGTTTGATAGTTTCCCTCTGCCACCAGCAGAACACTCATTTTTGAACTTCACAGGGGTGAAGAATTTCTCTATAATGGATTTAAATTCAATCTGTTATCAAATTCCTCTATCAGCAAAGAGAAAGATGCTCACAGCATTTTGCACCCACCCAAGTGTGTACACTGGCTGGACTCCAAAGTCTTGGAGGACTTCTCAAGCAATTATGAAGAGACTCAGACCACCAGGAAAATTTTGTCATGGCATGGTTTTTTTTTTGTGCATTCAGAATTCTCAAAATATATTTCCAATCAACTGCACCTTTTGCTGGTTTACATACACATTATTAACTCTTCAACATGTTTCAGCTAATAATAACAGCCATCATCAGAGAGAATGCTGACACAAAGGGGCATTTTAATGCTAAAGCATACTGTCATCAATTGTATGTCTCAGGATTAAAATGCTTGTGTCAACATTCTCTCTGAGGATAGCTATTATTATTAGCCTGTAGAGCTAATAATGTATACGTTAACCAACAAAGGTGCAACTAGTTGGAAATAAATATATTCCTACATATCCCCATTGCACAGAAGATGTACAACAGCAAATTACAATCACATGCGCCATACGATTGCAGTTACACCTTTGCACTGATTCTTATATATTTTTATATTTTTTTTATATTTATATAATTTCATTTTATACTTTTAATGTATCTAACCTTTGTATTTTATACCCCTGATTATGGCCATATGGTTGGCTGAAACATGTAGGGTTCACTGTAATAATAATAACCATGGCTCAACAGCCCTATATATGGGCCTGGGCCTCCTCTTTCCGAGGTTACATGGTCTACGCATTTGTGGCAGTTCGGAGACCAGCCGAATGGCCGCGCTGTTCAACTCAATCCTGATGTGACCACCAGAGCCATCTGGCAGGCAGGCAGTCAGGAGACTTGGGTGAGAAATGGCCTTTAAATTTTACTTACGAAACATTTCTATTCATGCCCGTAAGGTTCTTTTACATGCCGTAAATCTACGACATGTAGGGTTCACTGTAGGTATAAACAAATTTTGGTATACAAATGTGCATTTGTTGGTGCCATTATTGTATATGTATGCTGTACATTTTGTTTTCCTATTTTAACAAATACATTTACTTTATTACTTCTATTTGCGACAGTGGTGTGTAGTATTATCTACGCAGTCTTTTGATTCTTGGGTCCTCACACCTGTCACAATGGTAACCCCTGCTTATCAGTGAAAACAACTACCTCACGAGAGGTAACAAGCAAATTCCCCGTCTGTATCACAATATGTTTATAACAGGACTCTTGTATATTTACTTCTATTACAAATAGTAACGCTTACCTGGTGTTGGTGTTGCCATTGCCATAGCCTTTGTCCCAGTGGGTGTAACTCCACTTGGTGTCATAATTGAAGGTGTAGCATGTGGAGTTCCATGTGGGGTGCCATGAGGAGTGTGAGGTGTCCCAGGAGTCTGTGGAGTCATTGCACCCGGTGTCATCTGGCTTGATGGAGTCTCATCCCACCGGCTACGTCGCTTGCTTGCAGAAGGAGTAGGTGTCTCCTGAATTAAATCTCCAGCACCAGTGCGATCTGTTCTTGGAGTTTCTGCCCAACCACTGTTATGGCCAGGTGTCTCTTAATTTAAAAAAAAAAGAACACACTCTTTGAGAACAAAAAACACCATTTCAGTCACTTTAAATTGTTATATACATCACAATAGGCTTTACTAATAGAAAGTAACTTGTTTTCTTCTCTCAGTTACTTTTCCACTAAAGACAACCGACCGACCAACATACCACCTCAACACCACTTACACAAAAGTTAAATGCACCCAAACCAGAGCCAGATCAGTCTAGCCAAACAGTACCAAAACCTATTGAGGAGTCAGGTCTTCTGGGATGTAATGCTGTGCCTGTAGGCTGGTGCGTCCCGATGTTCTGAAGGAACATACTGCCTTCATCTTCAAGGATGAAGGTCAAAACCCTCAACCCTTGAAAATGAAGACAAAATATTCAGTTACAACACTGCGAAACAGTAACCCAGTGACAAAACGTCACATACCAAAAGACCTGGATCCTCAAAAACACCACTTTGTAAACCTCAATCTTGAAAAAAACAAAAAACCTTGTTAATGTTATCCCCTCATGACCACCAAATAAGTTCAGTGCAAGTCTCAGTTGGCACTCTTGGATTTTATGTTTTCAAAATTTTAAGCATATTTGTAAGGTCCAAGACAAAATTTAAACTTTAACCAATAACGTGATTTCTGAAATTTACACTTTCCCCCACATCTACTTTCCATTTCTGCAGTCCTGACAATAAAAACTTATCCAAATTTATGTTTACAACATTCTCTTCAAAAAATACTCATGTTTGTCTTAGCAAAATTGGCATACCTTTGCATATAAACGTTTTGAACCTCATATGTGAGAGCTCAGGATATCGCAGACACAAACACATCTTCATGTGTGCCATTACGCATGCATTGCTGCACCAATATGTTTTAGTACGCAGAGGATGAAAACTAGACTACATAACCAGACTGACACCTCTCATTTATACACAAAATCTGTGTTCCCTGCCATCTTCAGAAATGCTGCATTGTCACCAAAAAAACTTCACATTAATCACAGATCCATACTCAGCGTATCTCTTTCTTACTTCAGGCTCTCAGTGCAAATTTTAGTCACATAAAATTTTCCAGCTGCAGTGCAATTTCCAATACGTTCTGCTTCTCTTAAAACCCCAAGCTCCTCAAAAACAGTAACTGAATGCAGTCATTTCTAGCACCTGCATGTAATTATGGCTGACTGTCACTGACAACTTGCTGTGAATGAAATGACAACTGAGAACGTTATATTTAGCAAGGGCAACATCCCCCCCCCCCAATTCCAGATCATCTGCAACAAGAAAATGGCAGACTTGAATGTAAACAAGCAAATTAATTTAAGATACCTCTCTCTGTTTTGGGTGTTTCATCCCATCTGTTTCTTCTACTTGAAGCTCCTTTGTCATGACTCGGTGTTTCCCTTCCTGGCGTGGCATGACCAGGAGTAGCATGGCCTGGAGTGGCATCCCACATCCGAGTGCTCTGACCTGGTGTGGCTCCAGGTGTTTCGCCACCTTTGCCATGACCTGGAGTTTCATCCCAGCGTGTTGATGCAGGAGTGGACTAAAAAATAGAATTCAAATGTTAAACCCTTTCCACTACCTTGGTATGTGTTGCAATGATTCCATTCTTACACGACCATCTACTTCAGCTTCCTATCATCTTCTAAGTAAACATTCGACTCCAGACTTATGGCTTCTCGCCAGGATCTATAATCTTTGGTTTCCATCTGAAAGCAACCCACTTCGGCCACATTTTCTGCTCCAACATAATGCTGTCTTGTGTCAAAGGAGTAACTATACAATTTTTGCTTACAGGAAGGCGTGGTGTGCACTACAGGTAAAGTGACAAAAGATTCAGGAACAAAATACCATACTACCGTATATTCTCGAATCTAATGCACACCCTTTTTACAGTTTTAGAGGGCTAAAAAATCAGATGCGGATTAGATTCGCGTGCGGATTAGATTCGCGGTCTAGAGCTGGATTTTGGAAAAATGATTGAGCTGCTGTACGTGCCGTAAGAACAATACAATACAATAATCTATTATTTTATTATTTATTATTATAATTTATTATTCATCAGACTCGCCGTCATCACTCATAACTGAATCGTTATCCGTGCTCTCCACCCAGTCACTATCATCTTTATCTTCAACATTGTCCTCCCATACAATGTCATCTTCGGTTCCGTCCAAAGCATTGCTTATGCAACACTTCTTGAAAGATCTGACGATAATGCTCTCCGGGACGGCTTTCCATGCAGCCGACACCCACCGCGCCACTTCTGAAGGAGCTGCGTCACACCCGCTGATCGCTGCCTTGTGTTTCCGCCATAGTCGAACATTGCTTTCATTAACTCCAAAAATTGCAGCGGCTTTGCGGTTTCCATTCTCCTCTGCGCACCGAATAACTTCACGTTTGAACTTCGCCGTATATGAGAGTCGTTTAGATTTCAGGTGTCCCTCTTCCATAACTATGGTACACGACAAATTGGAACAAGCACCTCGCACGTTTCAACAACTAAAGCTCAGCTGGCTTCAGACGAGATTGCACACGTCTGTTGAGAAAGGCCCCGCCTCTATCGGTATGACTCATCGGCCACAGGCGTAGCGTCGGATTTTAATGCATTGATAACATCCAATATTATTCAAGCAGTCGCCCCGTGGGCAAGGGGTGGTTGAAGGAAAGGTGCGGATTAGAATCGCGAACTAACTTTTTTTCGTTTAAGAAGTCGCCAAAAACTGGGTGCGTATTAGATTCGGATGCACATTAGATTCGAGAATATACGGTACTTTGTGAAGAAACACATTCCCAGAAATCCTTGATGTGGGCATTATTCTTGTTCTGTATTTTGGATGACATTTAACTTCTCAGGCATCAATTCAGTTGACATTTGGACTACACTTATCAAAAATTCTGTGTGGTGGGTTTAAGAAAATCATAAATGTACACACAGCATAACAATCCTGGTGTATCCTCTCTCTCGTTGAACTATCTTAAAAAGTGTGTACGACTTGTAAAGCAAGTGCAAAGAGCATAAAACGCGAGTTCCATGTTTCTCTACGACTGTTCAAACCATCTTTTGCTTTGGTGAATATTCAGCAAGTAATGCTAGACAGGCATACAGAAACAACTGTAGGTTTCTCAAGCAGTGTCCATTATCGTCGTCCTACTGTAAATAAAAGTGGACTGTGGTAACCAGTTTTGTTCATGTTCTTCCAAATCAAATTTTGTGAAAATCCATTCAACAGTTCTTGAGCTGTACATGTGGATGGATGACTAGGCAGACATGGTGAAGTTCAGATGCATCTGCTTAGTACTTTAACGGAAATGCTCCAAAAATGTTACATCCCTTCCAGCACAATAGTGGTACAATTAAACACACTGAAATGTTTTCTATAATACCAAGAGTTTACAGAATACAGATCTGAAAAAGATGGTAAGCATGGCTACGTAAGAACTGTCTGATGTCATCACATACTGAGTGACAGATGAATACAAAATGATTTATCAATTGATAAATTTTATTTTCTCTGTTCAGCATAATTCTTTCTTACAGTGGATGTACCTCTGCATGCAAATTACTTGACAGGCTTCAGTATGGACCTATAACTACGACAATGTTCTATTACTACAGACACAATCGCAACAATATGAGATTTGAAATTTTCATGAATTTGAATATTAATATTATCGTCTTCTTGGATATAATGTCCATGCAGTCTGGTAGACAGCTTCAAATATTTTGGAGAATCATTCATGCTGCATCCATATTCATAGCAAAAATTGAGGCACATCCCAGACAATTGTCATCCTAAATATGAAAACCTACATGAGTTGTAACAGACTACTAAGTTCATGTCTACAGATGTCACATCATATCAGACATGCATTTGAGTCATGTCACTGCAGTATAACTTCTGTTCTCACTGTGTGAAGACAGGCAGTAGGGACCAACCAAGACAGCCACCTACCCAATGGATACTGGTGATTTGTTCTCTTTGAATTAATAAACCTCACTGTAAAGCAGATCACTTACTTGTATTTGCCAGCAAGATCTAGTATGTACTGATGTTTACCTCTCTGTCCAATGCATTACTACACCTGTGTCCAGACAGAACAGTAACTTTACTCATACATACCATGAATTGCAATATATGAAACTGAATCTTACATCCTCTTTGTCCCAGGAAGAGCCAACAGATGAAATGCTATTACTGGTAGCTTTCTTCTTAACTGGAGCAGCTCCCTCATCCCCACCAGTTTGATCCCAGCGACCTCGCTTCTTGGGGACAGATTTTTGCATATCACCATTACTCATAGCCTTCAAAGTTCCGTCCTTGGACTTCTCAACAAGTTGTTTCCGAAGCTATAAAAAAACATACACCATGGAAATTAGTACATAATTTGCTATCCTCTGAAAAATATATGGAACTATTTATAAAACTCTTACACTATCAGTGAACAGGGTTGTTACTAACAGCACGCGGCTTGTTGTTCAGATCTATAAATGTTACAGTAGCAAAACTTTAACAATCTGAAGGTAAATTCTAAACTGACTTCTATGGGAAAACATACCGACCCCAGAGAATAATAATTTCCTCCAAATAACAGTTTATTGGGACCAACATTCTAAAAATTGTCGGTACAAAAAAGTAACGGTGCTCAAGAAATGCGTGCAACTCAGGATAGAATGAACAAAAATCTCACCTCTGTTTCTTCTCCACGAAGCAACTGTTCCTTCATTATTTCTGTATATGTGCGTGATCCAAGGTCCGGCGTCTTCCCACCTGCAAGAACCAATTAAAGTCACGCCGAGCGCAACAGTTAATCATATGCAGACTTTTACATGCTACTGCACATTAGAGAGAGAGGATCCTTTATGCAGAATTCCTAAATTACATAATTTCTTCGTTTAAGTTAATGATAATTAGACCATGATTACAATTTAAACAAGAGTCTAAAATTGTATATTGAAATTTAAGACACCTGCTCATATTTGGAAAATCTGCTCTATCAAGTTTTCTGAAGTAGTTTCAAGAAGACCGGAAATAGTTAAAACAAAGCCTGAGAAGTTACAGTAACTGCACAGTTTACATGAAACTACATTACTCTTTCAACATCAAATCATTCACTGTGGTACTATCAAACACCACTATATTTCTGTATGGAGACTAATACAGGCATATTAACAAACTGGGAAAAGGTTAAAGAAGCTCATTTGTATCTTGGCCTCACAGCTCCACACTTTAGTATGAATCATTCAAGTCCCATGTTCTTCAGAATTATGGAAATGCAATATTTGTATTCTTTCAACAGATGTACTGGTACTGCATATCAGAATTAATGTATGCCTGTATGTAGCTTAGTTAGGAGATAAACTTTTTAGTAATCATATTTCCTCATGATATAAAAAGTGCAATGAAACAACACAAAAATAAAAAAAAATGAAGATACAGCATTTTTCTTAACTGTGTTTAGTATTCTTCAATTTATCCATTTTCTTCGCTCCAGTTCACTACTGGATGCAGTAAGTCAACACTGAATATCAAAAACTAAAGTGGGAACTGATGTCAGTGACACACACAAACTCGTTTTTCCTCCAGCACCTAGGAGATACATAATGTGGCCTATATATATATATATATATATATATATATATATATAGACAAGACTAAGCATTGAATCTTGAAGCATATGATGTCTACTATCCACATAAATTAGAAATAAAGTGTCAGTGGCTGGCTCCAAAATTTGAAGTAACTCAATTACAATCTGCTGAGATGCGACACCATGTAGTTTGACATACGAGTACCATAACAGATTAAGGTGATGCCTCCGTCTTTAAAGCAGAACAGTATCAGACTTCCACCATGAAGATGGAGACAACAGGTTCCTCCAAAACACCAGTACTTATCTATCAAACTACATGGCATCACATGCCAGATCTTAAAACAACTTTAGAGAAATCGAATGGTAAAAGTGTTTCAGTTCTGTGTTTTTTCAAGATATCACTAAATCATTTCAATGTTTCACTTTATTGAAGACCTGAACAACCAAAACAAGAGGGCACTTAAGTCTTTGGTTATGATGTGCAATTTGTTTTATTTACAAAAAAGACAGTTTGCTCTCAACTCTACTGAAGAGGTCTGATATACAAATCACAAATCTGATGTTTCCATGGGCTGCCTTTTAAGACCATATGCTTGCCTCTAGCTTGTTTTGTAAGTAGCATATTTATATACAATACTTCTTAATATAAAGTGAAATATGTACGTCATATGCATCTATATTACACGCACAAACCGATCCTGAGAAAGTATAATTCTGAAATAAGAAAATCTTCTTGAAACTATGTACTTCTGAAAACTGTTCACCACACTTAACCAAATCAAAGACATGACACAAACTCCTTTCCGTTTAACAAAGGTAAAAGTCATGTTCATGTTGAAACAAGAAACTGTATCTATCAAAGCATGATAAATACAACACTACTCAATTACATTTCATACAGTTTGATACAATGTCTTTGGAATTGGATAAATGCAGTAATCTTGCCTAGATACGTACGTGACCAATTCTCCTGCTCACTTCATCAAAACGGTTGAGTTTTTCAAACATCTTGATCTGCATGTTGAATTTTACTAGCCACCTAGAAAAAAGCTGGGGTGATTAATAATTTTATGATAGCTCACACACACTCTCACACCAAGGGAACTTGAGTTCTCATCAAACTCAGAACTGAAGAATGGTATCAGTTCTCCCAAAAACGCTGGTCTTGACAGCTGCAGATCCAAGCACAGATGTCCATGGATTCCAATGGAATTCAGGCCATGCCTTCCTTTGAAACTAAGCAGAATATTCTTTCTCAACAGAATTAGAGAATGATTATTTCTTGTTCTTCCAATTAACTAAAGATAATGCAGTATTTTACTAACTGACAAATAAGTCATGGTAATATAGCATTAAACCCATTTTTATATAAGAATATCACTACACTCCTAGGAACTTTATCGTGACTCAGAACCATGCTTCGAATTCCCAGAATGGCGTTGCAGATCCAAGACTCCGCTGTGGAAAATCCTCGGAGGGGAAAGAAAATTGAAGATCATTAGTAGAAGTGACTCATCTATTCCCTCCCAACCCTTACATCTTACAAAATACTGAATTACTGTACTGCTAACCCTCCCACAATTGCATTCTCTAACAACACGAAAAGTAAAATCTTCAAACTTTATTAAGAAGAATATTACATTACCAACAGATATTTATAATGAATGCAACTTGTCATACACTCCAAACTATCTGTCCGATATCTCTCTACTTTTCTTCTGATACATTATTTTTAAATACGGCATGTTTCCCTTGTCTGGTGCACTCACACACACACATACATTCCCACTCTCTCACTCCAAGCAACAGGCAAACATTAAGTGCTTGCTGTTCATATTTTAAGGTGTTCCACGTACATACCACTTAACTTTCATTTTATTTGCAGTCTACATGCACATTTTTCTGAAAACTGGACATATTTGCAAAGAAAAAAAAAAAAAGACTGGTGGCATGCTATATAAATATAAATGCTTAAGAACACTGATAAAAACTGGCATGACACATGTCAATATGTGAGTAAAGGTAAAAGGTAAAGTTGCCCTTGTACGCAGCATGAAGGCAATGAGAGGAGGGAAAGCTCCACTCATACTTAACTTCAACACTAGATGGTGAGAAGTCAGCCTCATGCCCCAGCCACTTTATCTCCTGGGAAAGAGCCCCCAGTATCCATTAAACAGAAGTCTGCATGGGTCCAAGAACTGGACTAAATGTTTTTGAAGGAAAATTCTCTTGTGCCTGTTGGGATTTGAACCCCGATTTTCTAGTCCACAGCCTAGTCACTATACTGACTATGCCATCCCAGCTCAACCAATTTTGGGTGGAAAGAGCAAAATGAAAGCTATTACACTTCTAAAATTTCTTACTTTACATATGGACTATTTTTTCAGAAGAGTTTAGTAAGTGGAGCAACAACAACCAACTTCATACAAATTTGAAGCAGTCATAACTATCTTCACTGAAATACTCTCAGGTGATCAGCTGCATGAATATTAACAACCAATGCCTCAGATATCTGTTGTCCCCAACTTCATGATGGTGGTGGTGTGGATGCTTATGATGCTGACAGAACAAGCCTCCAAAACATTGGTCTTCAAATTAACTTTGCCAGGGTTGATCACCCAAAAGTCCAATCATGTAATTACTCTACTTTAAACTCTTTTGTAGAAGACAAACCCCTTTGAATCCCAAGCAAGAGAATTTTTTTATGAGTGCCTAGTCAACATTGTACAAATAAAAGCGGTATGAACTGTGAAAAAAGAAAAATTAATGTAGCATCCTAACTAGTTTCTTCATGTTATCAATTTTGGCCACAATAAGAAAAAACAAAGTACTCATGATTTCTCAATATCATGGCTACATAAAATTGCCCTTCATCAAACTAACCAAAAAATTTTTAAACTTTGAGGTATTTGTATTTAGTGAAACTCCAATAAATCTCTCAAATTCTGGCCGCAAATTAGTAGGAAAGTAATATTCATATCACATTACAAGAACACTGAGCTGCACCATATGAAATAAATCATATTAAGAAGGTACTAACTCCTGTAATAAATCATCACAACAGACTGATGAATAGCAGGACAGGTCTTTTCTCTGTCTATCAATTTCCTTTGTCTTTCTACACATTTTGCCAATAAGCATCAGCCAACAGGCAACGACTTTCAACATCCATTACCTAGTCATCATCAATTTCTTGTGCAAGCAACGAATGAATTAACAAAGGCTATGCATGTGATGTGAGCTTGCCTGCTGTTAAGTTAATACAGTCAAAGTTCTGTATGCAGAATAAAGTATACGACAACAGATATAACAGGAACACAAGAATAAACACACCACATTCAGATGTGCAAATGAACAAAACTAACAAACACAAAAATCTTTACTGAAGTTTCACCATGATTTCTAAGTGACTCCAGGCAAAAGTTATGGACACAGAATGATACATTACTTCTTTCATTAAAAGCACGAGGGCAAACTGTATTTATACATTGGTTTTCAATACACTTAAAATATCAACAGCAGCACAATCAAGGTAAAAATACTCCTCCAATTAAAGGGAGAAAAACCAAGATAAAAAGCCAACTGTGGGCTGGTGGACAAACCTTCAGCAAATGGGTCAACTCGTTCAGGTGAAATAATCATCATTCGTCTTTTCTGCCTATATTCATCGTCCTTCTCTGCGACTGTTGGGCGTCGCCGCTCTGCAAATGGGTCATAATCTTTTTCAGCCTGAAAAATTAAGAACACTGAGTTTCATGATACCACACTAACACATGCAGGGGATATCACCCTAGCACACTGGAAGCTGAAGGTTCAGCTCAAGTGAGAAACCTATCAATCCATGTCCCAAGCTGATGCACACAACCACCTAGGTCCTGAACATACTGTTTTTACACAATTCTCCCACCTCCCAAAGCAGTTTCTTTCAAGGTTTATCCATCAAAATCCTGTATGAATTTCTGACTTCCTTCAACCTAGCATGCAAATAGAAACAATCACCTCCTGCTTTGGTTCGATGACTCCTGCTCTGCGGGTTCCTTAGTATTCTTTGTCATGGTCCTTACAAATGAAGTATACTTTAATAGTGAATATGCCAACACAAAGTAAAATGACTCCTAAGTATAAAGTGGTTTTTTTCCTACTTGATCAATAAGCGCCGGCCCGACGCTCTAGTGAGTTTTTATTAGACTTTCTAAAGGGTATTATCACTGCGATCATTTGTCTAGCTCCCGTTGTCGACTGTTCAACATTCCTAACATGCGGCATACAACACAACACTGGCACAGCATCAGGCAGAGCATTGGGCCAAAGCTTATCAGTCAAGCGGGGGGGGGATCCTGTACACCTAGATTGCGATGTCATTACCACATACACTGCAGTTTCAAAAAAAAAAGTACACATAAGAGCACACATAACCTTGTTTATTCAGTTTCCTGTTTTTATTAATTGTATTATTTTAATGATTTAGAAGTCTTTAATCTGGCAACAATGGGATTGGACAGGTATTGACTTATAAAATATTCCAGACTATCAAAGAGTACCTACACTGATCTAAGTTCTTAAAGGTAATTTTTTGTTACTGCTCCTATACATGAGGTGTACAAGTATTCCATCTGCATATCTCTTTCAGCTGCTGGTTCTTTATAATTTTGCAATCAGCCCTAAGAGAATGTGCATGTGTCAGTTATTTTCTTTTCATAATAAACACATTTAACTTCCTCAATTATCACAAGCCCAGTCACAGGTTTCCTTTGGAACAAATTGCAATAAACCTCTTATATAACATGTGAAACATCACTAATATGTACCAAGACTTTTTCCATTATCACTGAAAACAAACACTCACAATGTTTTGAAAGGAGTCTGCTTTTGTCTTTGTCTTTCACCTCAAGTCTGCTTTCGAAACATTGTCTAAGTGTTTGTGTTCAGCGATAATGTAAAAAGCCCTGATGTTTCACATGTTAAACCACTGTCAAAAGATTATATGGTACTCTTACACAACACCTTGTCTGATTGCGCCAATTTAGGTTCCTTCAACGTCTGTCGCTTCAAAAGGTCTCCCCACATTTTCACCTGATGCCATAAATGATCATAACTGGTCCTTCCATTTCTTTACATCATAGATAGTTGACGACAACCCAAAGTCATATTAAGACATAACCTTTGTTCGGCTTTCATCAGTATCAAGCCTCCTAATGATTTCAAGTTTCTCAGAAATTGTTAATGTTACGTGTTTCCTCTGGCCAGCAAGTACACTGTTTAGGATAGAACAGAACAGATAATGGGTTCAAGCCCTTTCGCTCCCGATGCACATAGGCCTTTTACAGGCCCTTTGTGCCCCTTAAGCTGTGTTCCAAGTCATGGGAGCCCTGTCCCTTTAATACAGTTCCAGATTGCTCCCAGACTTAGATTTCTGACATCCTCAGGGTCCATGAAAAAGGAACCCAGATAAGTAAGTCTAAGTGTCGCCAAAGCTTCACACAAAACATGAGCTGAGGTCTTCTCCTCTGCCCTGCACCTCCTACCCAACGGACTGTTAATCAGCCCCATTATGTAGAGATGTCTTCTCAGGGTGGCCAGTTACTACCCGGACTGCATCCTGTTACAGGACAATAGCCTAGTCTCAGCAGCAGGACTAGCACCCGAGATCAATTTTTGAGCTTGTCTGAGTGCTAAGACCCTGCCACAGTGTCATGTGCTAGTTAACGAGCCAACACTTGATCTTCTTCTTTATATTCTGCCTCAAGACCCCCAGGGCTGGCTCTGGTCCAACAAACTAGTAAACAGAACCCTCCCTTGCAAGCTCAGTACACAGTTTATGCATCTCTGGATCTTTTAAGCCATTACTATAGCTCAATGGGTTCAGTAAGGTCCAGATAATGCAACATAAAATCACAGCATCATTATGAACACCAGAAGTTATGGATGGTGAAAACTTCTGGCCTTGGACTACTCTCCTCAAGTACCAAACTATCAGGAGTGCTACAATATCATGTGCCAGATTAAAGAAATTCTACTGTACATTAAAAAACACTGATGACAACGTGAAAGACATCAAAATGCATGTGTCCCAACACAAAGATACATATGTACTATGTGCTGGCAGTTCGATTATACACAACAGAAATTGACGACGTACAGAACACATCACAATAATACTCTCAGTACCTAGGTAGTACGCAGGTTTTATTTTGCGACAGTGACAGGTGAGAAAAAAATGGCTGAAAACCACTCACTAATATACACTTCAGGTACAAAGTTTTGATATCCATATACAGTGGACCCTCGAACTTCGAACGGTTTGATGTTCGAACAACTTGAAACTCGGAACAAAAAATTCGAGGAAAATCCGGTTTTGAAACTCGAACAAAAACTCGAAAGTCGAACAAAGAATCACGTGGTCGCCTTCTCTCTCTGCTTGGTCACACGCGCAATTGCTCGGTCAGTTCTCCCGTGACTGGTTCAGTGAGCATCTCGCAAATTCAGTCTGTTTTTTAAGCGTTTTATTTATTTCTTTGGGTTATTTTTATATTATCTTTAATAATACCCATTCACAATGGCACCAAAGAAAGTTACTAGAGGTGAAAAGCCTAAGAGAAAAATCGTAATTTCTACGGTAGAAATGAAAAAGGAACTTATCACTAAGTGGGAAAGTGGTACACTTAAAATGTTTTATATTGGGTAAATTTTGGGGGTCTGGAACGGATTAATTCAATTTACATTATTTCTTATGGGGAAATTTAACTCGAAAGTCAAACAACTTGAAAGTCGAACCGTCTCCTGGAACGGATTGTGTTCGAAGTTCGAGGTTCCACTGTAATTAACATACCCAGCAACCCTTTGGTCCTGGAGGTGCTGGATATCAAAACTTTACTGCATCAAAAAAAATCTTTACACTATGGCTTTCTGCATACAATTAACAGCAGCATTTATCAGTGTAGACCATAATCATTACACCAGAAACAATTACAAAATAATTACTCTCACACAATAAAACAAAATGTTCTTACCTGGGCAACATCATTAAGCAGAGCCGCTGGAGCTGTATAACCTGGACGTTTGCTCTGACTTAATGAAACTATATCATCTTCATCCTATACAAACAGAAAAAAAAAAAGTTATTCTGAAAGCATCCTAGCAGACCATAAAGCCCTGTTGCCAGAAACGTCACTGTTATATTACTGACTGTTCAACACTTTCCAGTTTCACATAAAATTATATTCATTCACATTTTAACATGTATGACCTTGGGCATACTGGGAACATCCCTACCACAACTTCAAAAACCTCCACAAAAGTTTCTTTTGTCAGTGTAAGAGTGAAAACACTGAAATACAACATTTCTCATGCCTAACTGCATTACAATAGTTCTTACGCATTTTTGGTTGCAAATATGACAGAGCCTAAGTTGCTCTTAAATCATGCACAGTCAGTACACATTACCACATGGATGGACTGAGCCTTAAGATCAACAATTATGTGTTTTACTGTATTCTTTTTCAACAATCTGGGTACAACAAGACCAGCAAATAAACAAAAATGAGATGGCAAATTATTCCTGAGGGGGAAATATCAATAGCTTTTCCCAAGCCTAGAGATAGATGAGTGGGAAAAGGATGCGCAGTTCAGACACAAACAGCTGTTCCGTCACTTTGGGAAGAAACTGTTTGGAATTTATTGTATACATGTATATGCTGTACCTTCTTTCATTGATAGATGCAGTAATGTTGATGAAAAGGAAGTTCATTACAAAGACTTTGAAACAAAAACTGAAGTGACATTAAGATCACATGAACACAATTTACTTCTTTGGGATTCTGTTCTTCTGCGATATGATGCTGCACTGCTGGGTAATCAGTTCCCTACGCTTCGAAGGAACATAGCGCCTTCATCTTCCGTCCTCAGTGCTTCAAAGGCACTATGTTCCCTTAAAATGCTGGGGACTGATTACTCAACAATGTAGTGTCATAGTCCACAAGAATGACATCCTCAACCAGACTGCTGTGAAAACCTCAGAACTTACAAATTTACTTCTTGTCAAAAATAGAACTGAACTGAAGAAACTAAAGGTAACATGATATTTCTACAAGAGTGGCACTGCGTAACACTAGCTGACTCTCAGTGTTGATGAAAAGTCTGTAGTGTTTTGTGTTTGTTTTCTGATGGCTATAGTGTGAACTAATTTACAATGCAGACTTAAAATGTCTCCAAGACTCACAAAATGTGAAATACCAATTATTTTAGACTTACAATTACACTTAAACTTACGCTTTAGAAAGCCATGAAATTAATACTTAAAACAGAAATGGATACACAAGGAGCTAAGTCAAAACATGTCAGCCAGGATATAATGTACAATATACAGGGTGAACATGAGCATGTCTCTTTGAGACATCAATACAAAACAACCTGTTAACACAGAGTGGACCAACCTATGGCCACGATAGCAATCGAGGATATAAAAAGAAACAGAATGGAGAACAGACAGCCAGGAGCAACATGAATAAGAACCTGGAATGTTCTGCATGAGTGTTGCAACTATCTTCCAAGCATAATTCCGCCCCCCCCCCCCCAAAAAAAAAACTCCCCTCCCCCCCATTTGTATGTAAACATAAACCCCAACATACTGCACCCTAAGGATCTGAGAATTAGAATACTTGCGAGTGCCCTGAGGTACCAGTTCTTTAGAATAATGCACACAACTTGAGGTATGAACAAGAAACATGAATATGTGTTTGCTTTGCATAGTGTTATTTTGTACACTAATGTTTAACTCTCCTTGCAGATACACATTTTCCTCATTGTGAAGAATTCTAAAGCTTGGGTTAGATCTATGTCCCTTTTAGACACTGCGGAAAGATGGAGTCACTGGAAACATTGTCTGGAATGAAATGACCTATGTAATTCCGAGGTTCATCACGTCCACTGCCCTTTGACACCAACCTCAGTAAGCCATGACTACCCAACCATCTTTAGTCCCCAGGGTAAGTAAGCCTTACAGGACTATGCAAAACAAATTAATCCCTACGTGATTGCGTGTCTCTGTACTGAAACTTGATATCTAATGGCACACAGTAGTAAGACAACTCTTTGCTCTTATGCTGGTATACCTGTACGTCAAGTTCAAGCATTATTTATTCACTTTATTGGTAGATACCGATGGTCATATTCAAAGAATGTTATCTGTTCCTATTGCTGCTGCTTTTAATTATTCTTTCCATATCATAAACTCTTCATGGAGGTAAACTATGTATCACTGTAAACAAAACATAGATCTGCAGTTGGTATATGGTCCTTTGATCTTGACCATAACCCCAGCAGCTTGTTTCACTTCACTTGGAGTGACAATTTGTAAGGATCTATATGTATGTATGTTTTGTTCCACCACCCATGGAACTTCATAAAACAATTTACACTCAATTTCGGTAGATTTACCTTTATAGGTAGGTATCAAAATATTTACTCCATATATCTGTGACTCTACCTTCTATACCATGCATGGATTGTGCATCCAGAGTCTAAAGTTGTTAATGCCATTTCGTGTAAGTATGGCATCCACATGTAAACTTTCTGCAAGGAGAAAAGTTTTGCAAATCCCGAATGATTCAGATGAGTGTCTAAATTACTCACAGTAGTTAAAATGACACTCATGATAGTGGAAAAGTCTACACCAAAGAGGGGGTGCATGGTATGCATAAAGAATGAATGAATGAATACATGAAAGTCTGGTGCTTGCAGCACAAAATTGCACTGCGCTTTGAAGCTTATCATGCAAAACTTTCTCTACAAGGTTACTGAAAATATCTTGATACAATTATAAGATTTCCTACTGCTCTGTGGCATAATTTTTGGATGTACAAAATACTTCGGCTGCATTTCTTGAAGATCCATAAATGTGAGAGCCACAGTTCTGCAAACTACGAACAGAAGTTCCACGTGAATAGGCTACTAACGCACCTTATGTAAATACAACAGCACAGCGCTGTAAACTCTAAACACACAGTAAAGCAATTTTTGCATAAAAAGGCTGCCAGTGCACACTGCATAATGTGAGGGTGCAGTACTGTTAAGTTTTGGATTACAATAATGAGTGCCTCAAGTAAACAGGCTGCCAGTGCAGCTTGCGCACGTCACACTGCAATGCCGCAAAGTCAAAGCTTAACGAGATGGTGAGATTCAAGAAAAGAGGCTGCTAGTGTTACTGACATAAATGTCATATTGCACTGCCATGAAGTTTGAACTTACAATAATGTATGACAACAAAAATGACAATAATTTGCCGAGTCTTCAGCACACAGTGCCAAGTATGTGCATGCCACACTAAGTTTTATTTATGGGTCCCACGCAGCCAAATGGCGAAGAAAATGGGCAGGAGAACAAGACCACTGAATGGAGGCTCAAAGCCACTGTTGATAATGTCCTTAGCATGGATATGTTGGTAAGATAAGCAAGCGTAGCTTATTGAGTTCCTGATAGTTCACTGCAAGACAAACTGATGAAACTTAGAAGTGAAAAATGTGATATGAGCACCAGACATGGGTATGTTCAGAAAGAAATTTCCTGGCAAACAAGAAGAGTTGGTGGTTTATATTAATGACCTAGATAGTCTGCTCACTGTCACTTACAAAATGAGAACTTGGGAAATCAACATTTGATTTTGCCCAAAATTTGAAAATTTCATATCAATTTAACCAGCAAACAAGACCTGCTGGAAATAAGCCTTGTCATAAGTTCATGAAAAGACACCCTATTTAAGTTTATAGGGTGTGCAGAGGCAACAATTCTGCAGAGAGCTACTGGGTTCAGTACGCCCCAAATTCATCAATTTTTTCATAAACTGAGCAAACTAACAAGATTTCCTTTCCTCCCTCATATAGTTTCCAAGTGGATGAAATGTTGGTGTCCTGCATCCACCAGAATGTAGTAAGTCTTCTCAGTAAAAGGGGAGAGCAAGTGGTAACACTATGAACATTACAATCTCCAATAGAAATATTTGCCACATGCCAATGTTCCAACTAATTCACACTACCTTCAATCATTTACTTCTATATAATGACCAACATCCATAAAATGGAAACAATGACCCGAAACAAAGGACTGCCATTCATTGCCTAATACAGTGAAACCTGCCCATAATAAAATTGCAAGGGACCAAAATTTGTTTTCTGTTGCAGTAAGGTTCCATTTAATACAGGTACCTGAAGTTTTGATCCTCAGGACTGTAAAAAGGTTTTTGCTAAAGACAGGATTCCAGGAAGCCTCACAATCACATTGATCACATATTGATAGATAGATGGCATTCAAGTATACTCAATGTATGATCTTTCTGGAAAGCTGACAGTGATACTGATAATTATCTGGTGACTACCAAAGTTAGGGAAATACTGTCAGTAAGTAAACAAGCAGCACAGAAGTTGGATGTGGAGAGATTCAATCTCAAGAAGCTAAGTGTGTTGGAAGTTAGGAAATGGTATCACATTAAAATCTCAAACAGGTGTGCAGCTTTGGAGAAAATAAATGATAGTGATAACATAAATAGGGGTTGGGGCATGTTGCACATATGAGCAACAGCAGAGGTGCATACAGGGTTTTGGTGGGAAGACCTGAGGGAACGAGACCTCTTGGAAGACCTAGGCATAGGTGGGACAATAATATTGAAATGGATCTTCAAGAAGTGGGATGGGGAGGCATGGACTGGATTGATCTGGCTCAAGACAGGGACAGATGGCAGGCGCTTGTGAATGTGGTAATGAACCTTCGGGTTCCATAAAATGTGGGGAATATCTTGGCTACCTGAGGACCTGTCAGCTTCTCAGGAATGATTATGCTCCATGTAGTTAGTTCACTGTATAAACATAATGTGTCTGAACAGACTGTAATGACAGGTGATTTGTTGTGTAATTTCTGTTTTTGTATGTCTAACTACAAATCAGTGTCCATTTGTACTTTTGCCTTGAAATTTAGCGTATAGACTTTTAAATCGCATTTTCCTGGCTCACGGCTGCAGCACTAAGCAGTTAATTAGCCTGCAGGCAAAACACATCTATGTCGTGCCATATTATGTTGTTTTAATACAAGACATCCCCTTTGGTATGCGGGTCACAAAGGTATATTTATTCTTATTAACTGCACAGTTAGAAGCAACACTTCATTCTTAAATGTGTATTTAGGCTACTAGTTTAGGCTCATAAGAGCCATCATCAGGCCATAACAGAAACTGTAAGTTGGAAAACTCTGTATGTTTTCAAGTAGGAGATCTCCACCTTTTACAACAGTAAATACATACAAAAGTATATATCAATTTTGTATATATATAATGCCTAAATAAAATATTAAGATGTTGTCAATACTACTTAAAAAGGGGCACGTGGTATTGGAAAAGTAAAAGGTGAATATTAAAAATGTAAATATAAAAAATGAGATGTATAAACAAACCGTAAACTTTTAAATACATGTGGCATGTGTATACTTCCTCGGTACTCCTTGTTTTTTTGTGGTATCCACGTCTATATGGGTCCACAGTTAGGCCAAACCACTAGAAATGTATGTGAGCTAGGTTTTATTGTTTGTGGATAACTTTCCTATCAAAATATATTAACCAGTTTTAATATGAATGATGTAAATACATTTTCGTACAAATAAACCAAATGATTAGTATTATAGAAAGAGTTACTTACAGGAGTTTGAGTACTGAGGCACGTATTTGCACGGTTTTTGTGCCTGATGCTTGCTTTAACTGTACTGTTGCTTTATGGTTGACTGTCGGAATATGTTTTTAGATGAGCATTATATACGGGTAGTGGCATTAGTCAAATGACCTTCTCTTTTCATGATCGTGTCCAATATTCTATTACATGTAATTGTATGTGTCAATTGATTATTTTTTATTGTTTCCCGGTAGATGTAATATCTTTCCATTGTGTCTAATGTCATCCTTTTTTGCCATAGCATATGATTTTCATAATGTCATCAATTTTACCAAAGGCATGGCTGGTTTCCAAAACATGTTGAGAAAATTTAGAATTATAATTGTTATTTTTAAATGCAAGAAGGTACTCTTTAAATCTTTTCTCAAAGCTGCAGCCAGTTTGTCCCGTATATTTCTTTCCACAGTCTTTACATGCTAACTAATATATGCCACTTTTTTGAAAATTGGTTTTTTTTAGTTAGTTTTTTGTTTTTAGAAGAGGTTGGAGTTTTTGTCCTATATGCAACACATAATGTAGTATGTCTAAAAAGTTTTGTAATGAAGTGTGTTTCATTGCCCAAAAATGTGACAGTAGCCCATTTTTGTTTTTGATCAGAGTTGTTAGTTTAGTTTGGTAGTTTTTGCGACTTTTGTTTCTTCAGAAGGTTGTTGATTAATTGCAGGGGGAAACCATTGTTCTAAAGTATATTTTGGATAATTATTAGTTCTTTTTTTTTGCCGATGCATTTAACTGATATATATTAGGCAAATTTATAAGGTATCTTAGGGCTGCATAATTTACATTCATATGGGTGGCATAAGTTATAGGGGATTATTGTATCAGTGTATGTAGGTTTTTGGAAAATACTGAACTCAAGTGTATTAATTTTTCTGTAGATTGTAAGATCCAGGTAATTAATTTTATCTTCTTCTAATTCCATTGTGTACTGCAAGTTTGGATGTATTTGAGTGAATTTATCTAAAAGAAGGTTTCTATCGGTTGTTGAATGATCATAAATGATTAAAACATCATCTACATATTGTAAGTAGCCTAAAGCTTTATCATGTAATTATGTCGGTGACAAAGTTAAATTCAATATATTGTAAAAAAAATCTTGGAAAACAATCTGGATGATGGTGCCCCACTGCTAGTCCCTCTTTTTGGTGACAAAGCGTATCATTATGAGAAAAGTTGTTACTGTCATTACCTCTCAAGTTTCTTTACAAGCCATGCCATGGCTCAGGCAGTTAGCCGCTGGCCTCTCACCACACAAGCCTGGCTTCAACCCCAGCCCAATCCTTGTGGATTAGTGCATATTCTATTCTACTGCTGACACTATACTTCTTTGTTTCTATTTCTTTGGCCTCTCCTCATCTTCTGTGCTTTAGCAATTATCTTGCAAACAGCATATTTTCATAAAAAAGGGTACTTTCCATTAACTGTAGGTTTGGTTTTCTTTACGACCTCTTTCTGAAGTTTTTTAACCCAAGCGGAAGTCAGTGAAAAAAGGTAAAGTTATCCCTGTCCATGCTATGAAGGTATATAGGGTGCACAGGTAGAGCAGCACTTGTTCTTAATCCTGATGCTACAGAAGTCAGCAGACATCTTCATGCCCCCCACACTTTAGTCCTGGGAAAACTCTGGTACACATTGAATAGTAGGCAGGGTGGGTAATATGCCAGTCCCTATATTTGGTAATAAATGTATTTTGTGTGTCTGTGATCCGTTACCGAATTGTACCAAAAGTATCCAGAGATGTTGCATTATGGTATTATTACTTACCTCCATTTCGTCATTGACGGCAATGGAAGTGACATAGCCATCGTACTTACTACCTCCACCGTCATATATGTCTCTGTCATAGAAGCCACTTTCGCCCAGGCCAACCCGTTCCTTCTCTTTCATTTCCTCAATAAGATCTTTCTTCCGGGATTGAAGATCCCGGATTTGTGCTTCAATATCTGAAATTAAAAACATCATACATCATACATCTCCATCCACTAAACACGAACTTATGCCCACTGATAACACACATTACAAGTTATATTCAAAGTATAATTTCAAAGTTAATACACAATTTATAACTACGTGACTTCTTCTTTCAATTTATCTTATGTTCTTGTAGACTTTAAAGCTCCAAAGCGATTTTATTAATATTATTTACTCACCTTCGTGAGTTCTTGGAATGCCATCCATTTTGCTCAAATCTATATTACACCCTTACCAACATTAACAACGCGCATGTCAGCATTCTGCAACGGATGACGTGGCTAAGGTCACGGATTATCTACAGCATTACCTGTCCCGAGCACAGAACGGACCATACATGAGACACGGACCCTAAAGCTGTACTTTTCGCGTGTAGTAAATAGCACAGAGTAGCTGGTGACCAATGCGTTCGTGCAAATGAGTATGACATAGTACTGTATAAAGACGGCAGGACATTTATCTACAAGTACAACGTAGAATTTAATTTTAACAGTTCATAGAAACATGAATATAACTTCACATATGTTATAGCTATTAACGAAGCTTATACAAGAATATTATAAAATGGAAAGTAAAGTAGTCAGAGAAAATTCTGGTATAACTGGTGACGTGAGAGTCCATGAAGTAATTATCTGCATTGACGTCCAGTTAATATAGAATGATGCAGGTGTGCACACGTATTCTAAAAGCTTGGGAGCCACCTGAAACATCCAGACTTTAGAACAAACACACGAAAAAAGTTCCACACGGAGAACCCACAAATAAAGATACAAATATCAGGCGCCATTGAGCAATATTAGTGCCATAAGTCATGGTTCCCTGGGGATTATGTGCACCCCTGGCATGACGTAACATGTAGCACAGATTATCTACATGTCGTGTGTAGCGAAATGTATTCAGTTCGTCATGGCAAGTAGGGTGGTTTGTGTCAGTTGGCGAGTAATGCATGGTTGTTACCGTGAAATTAGAAACATGTCAACGATCAGGTATGTTGCGTACACTGTAACAGTATTTAAAGTAAATTTATTCGCCGTGCTTGATGTCTATGTGAATACAGAGCGGACTGCGAGTGCTGTGTAAAAATCCTTATTTGGCAGTAGACGTAGATTTCGCTAATGAGTTCCATGAAGTACAGGCCTACCGTATAGCTAATAGTTGATCATCTAGTCAAGAAGCGGCCGGTGTTTTGTGTAACTTGAAGTTTCATTACCATGTTCGCAAAAGGCTGCTACTATTTCTTTTTTCCGAGCCTAGTCCTTCCAGATCCAATTTAATATCCACCCACCAGCGTCTCCGTGTTGTCAGTGGACTGTGCAGGTTTTCTGACCAAAGCTTTGCATGCGTTACTCTTTGTTGCATGTATTCAATATGACCTGCACATCCTGTGGTATCCTATCCTTGATCAACCTAGTAATGTCGGGAGAGGGGGGCGAATTTTGCAGCTTATAATTACCCAGTGTTGTCTTGCCTGTTGTTGCTTCTTCCATCACGAATAAAATACTTATTATCCTATTTTTAAACACCCTCAGTTATACATTCCTTCTTAGTGAGTGGAGCAAAGAACAGAATAGAACAATGTATTTACATACCATAGTTCTGCATTGTACAAGGATGTAGAACATGTTATACTATGAATATACTTTAATAATACAAATATGAATTACATGATTTGTACAGCTGTTTGGTCATATAGTAAAAAAATAATATTGTACACACCAAAAATATTGCAAGATATTTGTGTAAAAAATTAACAGTATGTGCATTGCTGATGAGTACCACACAAAACTGCATCTGCAGTGTATTGAACGGGTGATGGCAGGTCTTCAGAATCACAAAAATCTTACCGGTAGGTATGTAACAAAAAATATTCACTTTGCTAAGCTTCCTGCAGCATGCTACTAAATAAACACACAGAGACCAGCATGTGGCTGACCAGGCCATTTGCCAGTACATTTTAGAGATCAGCATATGGTCACTTAGGACAGTAAAGGTAATCTGTGTGTTTTTAGATAGGAAGATAAAATATTCTGAATGGAATTTTAGCAGTTTTCTGAATTTTATTTTCTCTTTGTCATAAATTCAGAATTTCTCTGTTGCAGCATACCAAGAACAGAATGGGATCCATTCCATCATCAGAGTGCTGTATTGAAACAGACAGGTGGAGTAATGGAAATTCCTGTGACTGTACCATGCCGATTGTTTTTTACTGTGCCAGGAATTGGCAACAAGAAGAAGGAATATGCAGGCAGAAAACTTGTGGGGTAAGACGCAAATATAGTAGACCTGTGAGGTCATTACGTAGCCAAAAATAAATTGAACTTCTCTTAACTGTCTCACTGCTCATTCCTAGTAGGAAGATCTTGAATTAAATATAGGAATTGATTGACCAGAGTCCCCCCCCCAGATGAAATGTGCTAGGAATAGTTTTTCCTTCCTACTTCATAAACTCAAAATCCTTTGCACAAATAACGTAAATTTATAAACTTACAGTATACATTCCAGAATCATATCTATAAGGTATAGCAAAGTGTACAGTGCAGTTTTATTTAAGCTGTTTTAAGAGTAAATGTGCATGGGTAATGTTTATGATTTGTCATCATTGTTAAAATTATGTTAAAAGTAATGCATTATAATGAATAAAATGCTGATTTTACTAGCAATTTGTATGGAGTGTCTTTTCTGTTTGTAGAATTTAGAGAAGAAAATGTCACCTGTAATCATGCAATATTAAAATAATTTAATATGATACCTTTTTACATTCATGACTCAGGTATTCCATGGAGCAAATGTACACTGTGGTAGCCGAGGTTGAAAACTATAAGACCTTTGTTCCATTTTGCAAGAAATCAATTGTTTGGAGTAGAGGGCCAGAGCATATGAGAGCTGATCTTGTAATTGGCTTTCCGCCTATCCATGAGAGCTATACATCTAATATTATACTTCACAAACCATACCTTGTAAGGGCTATGTGCACAGATGGCAAGTTATTCAATCACATGTTGACTGAATGGAAGTTTAGTCCTGGACTGAAGGGAAATCCTCAGAGCTGCATAATAGACTTTGTAGTATCTTTTGAATTCCGTTCCCTTTTACACTCACAACTAGCTCATGTCTTCTTCAGTGAAGTTGTGAGACAGATGGAAGATGCCTTTATACATGAAGCTACCAATCGTTTTGGTAAGGCATCAGTTAAAACCCAGCGATTGGCCAATGTGTCAGTTAATTCTTGATTCTCATTCATTATAGTTCTTAATTAACTCTTGATAATAAGTAGTAATTAAAGTGCTATTTGTGTGTGTTTAATGTATGAATTGAGGTACAAATGTTTTCTCACAGTGTTTTAACTCCTTTGTTAATATTTCAGTTATTATTATTTGGATATTTGCCAATTTTGGAAATATGAATTGATGTACAGTGCAAAGTCTAGTAAATTATAATAACTACAGTAGGATTATTTTTCATTTCTGAAGATTAGTGACATGGACGTTGCAGGTTTGAGGTATAGTGCAATAGAAATGATTGGTTCAAATGGAATGTGAGCAGAGGTGTCCTCTAGTTTGGAAAAGACATAGCCTTCCAACTGAAGTTTATGCATCCATCAGTGTTCTCGATCACTTAGTGCAGATATGCATTTATTATTGACAGAATGAATAGTAGGGAAGTATATGGACAAAACTAATCATCATTAGACATACTGAATGGACACAGTGATTGTAGACAATCAGAATATGTTACTCTTCTAAGAGGGACTAGATAAGGAAATGTTTTTGTCTATGCTGTAATGCTTTGTTGTATGGGGCTAAATAAATGTACTTCAGAACTGGAATTTCAGAGGGTTTTTAGTGTGTATATAGTTTTGGATTAAATGACAGTTTAAGTAAATGTATGGGTGTGAAAATAGGCAACAAGAAAGGGGACATGGAAAAGACAGGTTATCATGAAATAAAGTGGAAAGTTTTAAGTACTTAGGAAATACAGTGGTGAGAAATGGAAGAGTAAAAGAAAATACAAAAATAATGATAAAAGTAGGATAATTTTATCAGCTGTGGATGTACGTTAAACCTGAATCAGGCACTGGATGATCCAGAAAGTTGTATTAACTGGCAATTTACAGAGGCCCATGACATTTCACTATTCCATCTACTGCAGCACCCCTTTGGTCCTGCATAAACCAGTTTTTACTGTACTCAGGAAGTGGGAAATAGCTGAGAAGGAAAAATATGTGTATATAAAAGTTACTGTGTGCCTATTTATGTGTACAGCAGAAACATGGAAATGGGCCAGAGGTAGGTAATAGATAGTGGCAGCAGATATGAGACTTTTATTTGCTTTGAGGATAAACAAGTAATGTAATCAAGACAAGGAATGAGCAAAGAATGCCGAAGGTTTTAAATGTGAAACTAAAAGGAAAATTACCAAGATGAAGATAGTAACAGCAGGTTAGGAAAGATGTTATACAAAAGGAAGAAATTGAGGATCACCATTGGGAAGCTTAGAGATTGATGAAGGGGCTTCATTGTTTTAGGGTCCTGATAATGGTGCAGTAAATTTAGGACTACAGTAGAATTCCTTTAATGCAGAAGCTGATATGTTGGAAATGCTCATACTTCGGCAGCTGAGAAAAACAGCCCCCAATTCTGGACGTTTTGGCATTGGTAACATCCAGTACACGTATTAATATCATGATTTTATAGTGTTCAACTTATCTGGAATTTATTGAGCCCATCGAGCTATTATAACGGCTTCCTGATCCACAGTCCCCTAGTCCTGCAGAATCCCTGGTAGAAACTCAGGAGACCCCAGAAAGCACAGAAGGGGACCCTGATGCCTCTGAACCAGCAGGGGAAGGAGACATCTAGATAGAATATTCCTCCAATTAGTTGTGCAGCCCACATATAGGAGAAGTAACAACAAAATTACCTGTAAGAACCTGGGGTCAGTCTAGGTACAGTTTGATAATCCAGCACCTGTCTGGTCCTGTGGGTGCTGGATTAAAGGAATTCTAGTACTTGGATTCTGAGACTTTGCCTAATATCTAGTGTTCCAGAAATCACGTTTTTCCCTGAGGAAAGAAAGACACCCGGTTTCCAAATTGCTGTTGTGCTTGTAATTTTTGGAACACCAGGTCTAGAAGCCAAGTAGAAGAGCTTCAGTTGCTAAACTTGAAAAACTGTCTCAACATTCACACACAAACATATGCATGAAAGCAGTGTACATCTGTGTTGCTTATGCCTGTGTGTTTGAACCAGTACATATTACTTCCTGAAAGAATCAGCAAGTTCTTGACTTTTGAACAAGTTATGTTCCAAAAACCTGTTTTTTAAGTGTTCATAAGTTGAAACAATTCTTGAGCGCTAGGTTCCCTCTGCTAATCATCATTCTCATAATCACCCTACCTTTAGGGGTGACAATCTGCCTCAGAAAAGGATTCTGCACCCTTGTCTAGGTTGGCAGAGGACAGAACAATGACCATAACTGGAGGCACAGAAATGCAATCAACATTCATGTATATGTACTGCCATGTGTCTTTATACCTGTATGTCTGAGTCTATTTTCAACTGAAAAAAGGCAGTGACATTCTCGTAATGTATCACTGTAAATGTATGGTCTTGAAAGGTTTTTTTTTTTTACTGATTTCCATCTGTTATAATTTTTTCAAATCAGATTTTCATATAACTGATGTCAGTCCTAAAGATAACAGGTACAGGGCTGTTTATTTTATGTAAAAACACATCATTCTTCACTCAGGCCATTTTGTGTGACAGCAGGCAGTGCAGTGCTTACCACTGTTCCAATTGGCTGTGAGTTGCGGCTCCACACATTTTACTTCAATGTATGGCTCATGTATGACTCACAGTATTTAAAGAATGTGCTGCATGCATTTTCCTGCAGCACACAAACAGGCATCACATTTAACAAGCATGGTGTTCATGCTATGCTGGAGTTTTATAAGTTACGCAAACCACTGGGTAGAGATTAGTGACAGCTGTCAGAAAAAAATGATGTTCCTATAGTTTCTGACAGTCTGTTAATGCAGTGTAAGCTCAAGTTAATACCCCACTTAACTATTCGGGGAAAATCTACAGTGCTTAATGCATGGTTAAATGGGAAGGTTTAATCGTCTTCCTTTGATGACATCAAATAACATGTCATTATATGAAATTTCAACTTTCATTTACTGAAGTATCGCATGTTCAAAGGTTTATAAGAAATGTGTACAGACAGTCCCTGTTTATAATGTGGTCCCTTACAACATTGTTTCGCTTTAACTTTGACAAATTCTTGTGACAAAAGATTCAATGAACATTGCCTACACTGATTTAATGTTTTTGCTGGCTGTGGGCAGAATTTTCAACAGCCAGACTTGGCAGCTCAGGAACATGGAACGTGAGGAGCCTGTATAGGTCAGGGTCACTTATGACAGTGGCCAGGGAATTAGCTAGATACAAATTGGATTTAGTGAGTGTACAGGAGGTTAGGTGGGACAAAGGAGGCACTGTAAGAGCAGGGATTATACTTTTTTGTATGGAAAAGGAAATGAAAGTCATCAATTGGGAACAGGTTTTTTTGTACACCAGAGAATAGTATCAGCAATTAAAAGAGTAGAGTTTGTTAGTGATAGGATGTCATATATGGTGCTGAGAGGTCGCTGGTGTAATATCATTGTTCTGAATGTGCATGCACCAACAGGAGAAAAGTGATGACTCAAAGGACAGTTTCTATTAGGAATTAGAACAGGTTTTCAATCATTTTCCTAAGTACCATATGAAAATTCTGTTAGAAGATTTTAATGCTAATTTGGGGAGGGAGGATACTTTCAAACCGACAATTGGGAATGAGAGTTTACATCAGGATAGCAATGATAATGGTGTTAGAGTAGTAAACTTTTCCACATCAAAAGATCTAGTTGTTAAGAGCACAATGTTCCCACACCAAAACATTCACAAATACACCTGGATCTCTCCTGATGGGAAGACTCATAATCAGATGATCACATATTGATAGATAGGAGATGGCATTCAAGTATACTCGATGTGCGATCTTTCAGGGGAACTGACTGTGATACTGATCACTATCTGGTGGTTGCAAAAGTTAGGGAAAGCCTGGCAGTAAATAAACAAGCAGCACAGAAATTTGATGTGGAGAGATTTAATCTCAAGAAGCTAAGTGAACTAGAGGTTAGGAAACCGTATCAGATAAAGATCTCAAACAGACTTTATTCTATTTTCACCGTGCATTTTTCGAGTATAGACAATGTTTTTCACCAACTAAATGCACTTGTTATAAAAACACTAAAATATTCTAAAACTGTTTGATAAAAAGCCCCGACATGTTTCAGCTCATTAATGAGCCATCCTCAGGGGGCCACAACTGTCTGTTCTCAAAACACGTACATATGTTAATCCTCTGTAGAGGTATATGTTCAACGTCCTATCTCACCAATCTTACTTTATCACTCCGTAGATCGATATGTTCTTTTAAAAAACACTTCCTATAGATTATGCACTATATTACTGCATCACTTACACACACATTATTGTTTGTAGTGTACATTGGTTGCTGTGGAAATGTAGATATCTTTATATATAGCAGAGCCACTGGTGCCTGATCCCAGTGACTCTGAGGTTGAGATGGCTATTGAAAAGTTAAAAAGCACAAATCACCAGGTATTGATCAAATTCCAGCAGAACTGATTAAAGCAGGAGGTAGGACAATTTGTTCTGAGATCCATAAACTTATTAACTCTATTTGGAATAAAGAGGAATTGCCTGAGCAGTAGAAGGAGTCAGTCATTGTACCTATTTATAAGAAGGGTGATAAAAGAGATTGCAGTAATTATTGAGGCATATCACTTTTGTCAACCACATACAAAATTCTATCCAACATCCTTCTGACAAGGTTAACTCCATATGCAGAGGAAATTATTGGGGATCATCAGTGTGGATTTAGACGTAACAGGTCGACTATTGATCATATATTCTGCATTCGTCAAATACTTGAGAAGAAATGGGAATACAATGAGGCAGTGCATCAGCTGTTTCTAAACTTCAAGAAAGCCTATGATTCAGTTAGGAGGGAGGTCTTGTATAATATACTCATTGAGTTTGGTATCCCCTTGAAACTAGTAAGGCTAATAAAAATGTGTGTAAATGAAACCTATAGCAGAGTCCGGGTAGGCAAGCATTTGTCTGACACATTTCCTATTAAGAATGGTTTGAAACAAGGAGATGCTTTATCGCCAATGCTTTTCAAATTTGCTTTGGAATATGCCATTAGGAGGGTTCATGCACACCAGGAGGGCTTGAAATTAAATGGTACACATCAGCTTCCAGTTTATGCTGATGATGTTAATATATTGGGCGGAAGCGTACATGCTATAAAGAAAAACACAGAAGCTTTAGTAGTCGCTAGTAAGGAGCTTGGTCTAGAAGTAAATGCTGAGAAAACTAAGTACATGGTCATGTCTCGAGATCAGAATGCAGGAAAAAATCACAACATAAAGTTATTTGCCTGTTGTTTTGTATGGGTGTGAGACTTGGTCTCTCACACTGAGGGAGGAACATAGACTGCGGGTGTTCGAGAATAGGGTGCTGAGGAGGATATTTGGGCCTAAGAGGGACGAGGTAACAGGGGAGTGGAGAAGACTACATAAGGAGGAACTTAATGCTCTGTACTCATCACCAACTATTATTCGGGTGATCAAATCAAGAAGAATGAGGTGGGCGAGGCATGTAGCATGTATGGGTGAGGGGAGAGGTGCATACAGGATTTTGGTGGGGAGACCTGAGGGAAGGAGACCACTTGGAAGACCCAGGCGTAGATGGGAGGATAATATTAAAATGGATCTTCAAGAAGTGGGATGGGGGGGCATGGACTGGATTGATATGGCTCAAGATAGGGACAGGTGGCGGGCTCTTGTGAGTGCGGTAATGAATCTTCGGGTTCCATAAAACGCAGGGAATTTCTTGACTAGCTAACGACCGGTTAGCTCCTCAAGAAGGACTTTGCTCCATGGAGTTAGTTAGTTAGACTTGGCAGCTCAGTTATTTGTCTCTTGCTGAGCACACACTGCCCTTATATAGTACATTTCATTTGCTTTATCCCAGCATCATCATCTCATCGTGTGTGTAATCGATTATTTAAATTTTTATGTCAGCGTGAACACAACACTGCACGTGAAAAGTGTTGTGTTTACTCTGACATAAAAATTGAAATAATCCACCAGTAATGTTGCCAAGGCACAGGAACACATTAAGGAAAGGTGTGTGGATTGTGCCTTGAGTAAACTTTGGCCCAAATATGTTCATAATTTGAGAGGATTTGAAGATGTTTCTATCTGTAATCAGGAAATCTTGGACATCACTAGACATGTCTGATTTAATGAACTGGAGCACAACAGTACACGATATTGCTTTTATTTCATTCTTTTCATGCTTGTTGTGTGTATATTAAAAAGAAAAGGTGATATGCATAATATATAGCCATATATAACCGTATAATACCAGCAGAAGGGATAGACTAGGAATGTATCTTGGGTATTTTAATTACTTCTTGTGGGGGAAAAAATGCTCCAGTCTATGTTGTTCTGGTCTATGTTGTGATTTGCAAGAACTTAACTGCAACATTAAACAAGGACTTTCTGCATTAAATGAAACACATGAATTATGTTACATTTGCCCACACTGTGATATGACGACTGGTATTTTTGGTTTGTTGTTTGGACCTGTAGGAACATTTTCTATCTTCCTCATCACAAGTAGTCCATCTACAACTCTACCAAAGACAACATGCTTCCCATCCAAGAAGTTGCACTTGGCACATGTAATGAAGAACTGGCATCCATTTGTATCTTTACCACTGTTTGCCTGAAAAAGAAAATATGCTGATTAACCCTTTAACGATGAAACATATCTGCTTTATACAAGGACTCAGTGCATACCGCGCAGTAAACACTCTACACCTCAGTTATAAAAAGCAATCTATTACTGTTTTATAAAGCAAAAGTTGCTGATTGTCTTGAGATCCATACAAAACACATAAATGCAATGTAAGCACCATGTAGAAAGGTTAAAATTAAAACTCTTGTTACATGTCTAAAGGTAGGCAGTACTACAAGACAACGCCTATTTCATACATTATTACTTACTGTTTGATATCTATAAAATAATCAGCCTATACAAAACCCTTTATTCAGGTGTGAAAATTCTTAAGGCTATTTACTCTTTATGCCCTTAATATTCGGGCATGGCGATTTAGTTTCCGTTTCACAGGCAGCTATGATTTAATCTGTTTCATTTACTGTCAATATAGGGAAATTCTTGACCACATATATAACCATCAACCACTCAATGAATGCCAAATCACATATAACTGAGCTTTTCATTTGCCATGTGGAAAACCACATTTGTCCCAACTTTGCTGTTAATTAAATTCACTAATATCATGCAGCGTCTCTTCCAGTTACCATTGACAATAAGCCAGGAGCATCGTGCTTCAAGTTGAAGTTCTCGTCTGCAAATGTTCCTCCACCATAAACACTCATTACTCCTGTACCATCACCCTGTTAAAGAAACATGAATGTCAGAAATTAAAAGATTCCTCCTGTGAATGAAATAGAGGTACTTAAGTGGAGTCCTGTACTAGTTGACCTGGTGCATTCAAGGCATACACACTATTCAGTGACATATGTCATATTTTATGAACTGTGATGCCAGCAGTTTACTTTGTCTCAGAACATTACATAATGTTAAACAGTTGTATAGGGTTTTTATGATATCACATTAAGAATCATTCATTTTTTGGACCTCATTTGACTGTATTTAATTCAACAATGTTGTCTGTCATGGTTTGAGGTCTTCATAGCTACTGATACAGTTTTTATGGCAACTATTTCTATTATTTCCTGTTAACTTTACCTGACAGTAGGTATATACAGGATGTATCTAAAATGCTTGGACAAACTTCAAGAGTGAGTTTTTCACATCAAAACAAAAAAGCTTATATAAACATATATCTGGAAATGAGTGGTTTTTGAGCTTAACTGAAAGATTGCATTCAACAATAAATACCTTAACTATGTAATATTTTACTTACAACTAACCTAATACATTTACGATACATTTTCCCAATTTAATGACTGCTGAGTTGTTTTTGTTTATGAAGTCAAATTTCACAACAAATGCTCAAAATGTCCTCCACTTGAATCAATGCGCACATGGACACGTCTGATCATGGACTGTCACGCCTTTTCAAAGATCCCGTGGTGGTTGCATATGGTTTAACAGGCATGAAAAATGGGTTGAAGTGTCCCATCATTTTCAATTGCAGCTAAATACACTAGGGTTTTTAAGTGTCCCCACAAATAAAAATCTAAAGGACTGAAGTTAACACATTGTTGGACTGTACCACGAAAACTGTCTGCGGACATGTATTGATATGAAATCTGAAGATGGAGACCGAGGCTGTCTATGAAACATATTTCATTTCTTTGTATTTTTAAACACTGTATGATGAACAAAGCCCAAAAATTGAATGTTTCTAAATTACATAAAGTTGCTTATCTCAATGCTTGCTTTGCTGTACGATGTCTTGGAACCTTGAAATCAAAGTCTGATTCATACAGAAAATGCAAGTTTTGGTCACTTCATTGTTGTTGTTTATAAAATATCAGCTTTTCTTCTAATTAACTGTTCTAATTAATGTTTTGTTTATAATTTGCTTCAATACACTAGCCTACTTACAGAATATATTTGACCTATAATGATCACAAGAAGTAACAATGTGTTGTAAATTTTGTTTATAACAAATAATGATGGTCTGTGATTGCTGTCTCCCTTCATAAGTGAAAAACCACAGTTGCTGACTACATTAAATGCAAAGTAATATTAATGTGTCATTAATAAAACAAAACTCATAACTTGGGCAACGATGTTTATGACCTAAAAATCATGCAAATATGCAAGCATTTATGACCTTTAAAATTACAAAATATGACCTAAAAATTTCAAAATATGACCTACAATCTCCAACATAATGTAAAAAAACCATCACGCTTTATTTATAAAAAGAATCTGACTGATTAATTCTCAAATATCAAGGTGTAACCTAAAAATAAACTTGGCCTCGTTTACAGCATTTTACTTTAGTATAAGGCTAAATTGTACTGACTACATAAGAAACATTCAACACAATATTTCAAATGAATAAGATTCCACTTTATTTACTGACCATATAATTATTTCCATGCTAATTGGCTATAGAAGAATAAATTATACATAATGGGACCTAGCGTATCATGTTCAGTCGTCACTGTCGTTCTCAGAATTACAGTAAACAATTACATACATTGTGAAGTTTTCAATCAAAAATGATCTCCGATTGTTACTTAACATCGTTTTATAACAGGAAAAACTCCTTTCCACATCACAGGAAGTAATTGGGGCATATTTGAAAAATGCGAAATCATTGCTACTAAGTTTGGGTCATCTTCCTCGAATGTTGCCTGCTTACCACTAAGAATGCCACTAATCTTGCAGATTGTTGAATATCCTTCATTTCGATGGAATACACTTTGTCATTTCGCAAACACTTTGCCATCTACCATGCCCTTCTACATTTTCTTACAGGGTATCCTGGTATTAATATTTAATTGGACAAAACCTGGTGTAATTCCGGTCATACTCTACACAAAAGCTGGATTCCAAAATATATCGCTTATATAGTAGCTTATCCATGCAATTCTTTGTTTGTAAATGAACCGTAACTCTAGCAGAAAGATATCTCTTGCCAGGTCAGAAAATCGATAACTTCCACTTGGCATATAATTTTCACAAAATGTGGTTTGAAAGGAACAAAATGCATAAAACATGATAATATATGCCCTTAAATGGTCGAAATATGACCAAATCCTAAAAAAGGCCGAAATATGCAATTATATACACAATAAAAACCATATAATTTTAATTAGAGTAAGCTAAAACGTACTGAGAATAACTTTATAATGATAATAATGGCAAGGAAAAAAATATGACATGCCATAAACATCCTTGCCCTACTCATAACTTAGACTCAGTTACATGCCTGAATAACTAGCTGTACATTTGTAATTATAAACACAAGAAAACAGGCTGTGTATGTATAATGTAACGTTGAATGTGTGTTAGCATAACCATTGTTGCCATGGAAAAGCGTTAAGTAGTACGTAGTCTGAGTGTGTGTTTGTAGCCTTAGTTATCCAGCATGCACAGTGCATGCGCCGCAGTATATTGTTATCTGTGGTTTGCCCGGCTCAACATTTTTCCACATTATCTCATAAATGGCACTTATGGGAAAAGTTACTGAACATGAAATGTGTGTTTTGATTTTCTCTACAACTTTTGTCTGAAATACTACTCATTCTAAGAAGAATTCAGCGAGATTTTATCACAAATGTACATGCATCTTCGTGTAAAGTACCTATTATTCTTGTCAGATTTTAATGAAACTTGAATTTTGACAGATTTTAAAAAAGGACTGAAATATCAAATTTCATGAAAATTTGTTCAGTGGGAGTCAAATTGTTCCAAGCAGACAGACAGACATGACAAAGCTAACAGTCACTTTTTGCAATTTTGTGAACGTGCCTCAAAACATTTACAAAACAATGACAAAGGAACACCTACATTATGTGTGGATCTTAAAAACTATAGGGCTTATTTTTTGGGGGGGCTGCAAAAACTAAAGGTTATAAATAAAATGTATCCCCTTCATGGTAAAGCTCCTCTGAAATATGAGTAACTAATTACCAACTGACAGTGCCATATTCCAGAAGACTTCGAACTTCATCAACCTCAAATGGTGCAAGCGTGTTATCTGTTGTGATGCAGCATCCACATACAAGATACAAGTGATGGGCCATGCAAATTTTGTCACATACACAGTTTGTTTCCTCAGGTGATGAACATCTATAAAAATTGACACCAGTACTGACTGTAAGACAAGTAGTCTGCCACAGAACTGGCAGGTCAAAGATTCCAATCAGCAGAATACAGTGGGTGACAGAATTATTGCAGTCCCAAGCATATGGAGTTCCTTTCTAACCACGTATACAATCGACTTTGTTTGGTGTCTTGTTTCCTTCCTCCCTTTGCCTCAACATTATTATCATCAATCAGGAAGTTCACTTCTGCAGCCACAGGTATCTGGTGCACATGCCATCTACTTTGTTCAGCACCATTATCCTCTTTTTCCTTGTCCTTGATGTCCTTCATGAAGAAGGATACAGACTACTTACATTTTTGGTTGACCCTGCTTTCCTGAAAATAATACAGTAGAACCCCCGTATCCGTGGTTTACAGCAGCCCGAAAACACTATTAACACATCCACTGCCAAAGTCGACCATGGTCAATTTAAGTGTTTGCCAGCGTCGACTTTAGTTGATCTAAATTTACTGTGCGCTTTTATATATAGGGTTCGCTACTATCCGCGGTTTCGGGCATCCGCGATAGGTCTTGGAATGTATCACCCGCGGATATGGGGGGGCTACTGTACTGTCATCCATGCTATTGTACTGATTGGAATATTCAACTGTATTATGGTAGATTATCTGATACGTACGTCCTAATTACTACTGGTAGTAGTCCTTATGTAGCTTCATCTATATGGACTGCTACTGTGCCTACAATTACCTCCACCTAGCATCAAGGTTAAGAATGAGTGGAGTTATACCTCCACTCCCCCTTTATGCCTTCATGGCATGTATGGGAATAACTTGATCTTTTACTGTGTCTGCTGATGAAGCTAACTTTATCTAATGGGACTAACTGAGTGGTTCACTCCTGGATTACCTCAGGACACAGACACATCCACCCTCTCTAACATGTATATGGAAGCTTGTACTCTAATCTGACAATCAACACAGCACAATCTAAGTGCCTTATTAATAAAAAACACACCAGTGAATGAATGTTGCAATATAGCTGGTAGTTTATTCTTCAAATGCAGATTATCAGTTGTCCCTAGATCTCCATGGTTGTCTCATCACGTTTTATAGAAAGCGTGATACATGCACATTACATACATTCTTTGTTTCACAACGTAACAACAGGTATGAACATGTGTACACAGACCAGATCAGCATTTTCCTCCAGACTTACACAAGTCACAAACTTTGCTCATTCCAGGATGAAGTTAGAAACAGCTGTGTGTGGTTTATTGTCCCTAAGTGTTGTTACTGACATACTGGAATTATGTGATCACCACTTAGAACTGCCACTTTTTATATACTATAAGGTGAAAAGATGTTTATCAAGTATATGACAGATGGGATGTGTAGCAGACATAGAGGGAATTGGAAATATGTCACATGCTTTGAAAAGTGCTATTGTGAATAAATTGCATTTGCATTAATGAGGTTTTACTGTATCTACTTCACACATAATTCACTAATATGATTGTGTACTGCAGAAGTACATACATTTACAAAATCTCCACCTTGAATCATAAAGTCTTTGATAACACGGTGGAATATTGCTCCTTTATAGCCAAGAGGCACGCCATCTCTTCGATACTCTCCCGTACAAAATTCTCTAAAATTTTCACATGTCTTTGGTACAACATCTGCAAACAGCTCAAGTACCATTCGTCCAATTTCCTGAAAGAAAGCAGTAACAGATTAGTTGAAGACAGATAAAGGATATGAACTCAGAGTGTATGTCTCCACAGGAAATATTCCCGCATGCATCTGTATAATGGGGACAGGGAATACAGAAGCAACTCTGTTTTCAAAGAATTTCAGATTTGCAGTGGTGCCAATATCCTACAAACATTATTCACTGTAAACTTTCACAGCACGTGATTCTCTTCCATTAGTAATGGGAAGAGAAAAAATTACTGCTACCTAAACATGGCTAATGGTTACTTCCTTATTACAGAGGACTTGCAGGCCACTCAGTGTTACTATGTAGTGATAATGCTACTGTGATCAGTTTTCTAGAATGTGTCACATTGTAGTTTGTAGAAGTATCAGTGTTTCAGAGGAACCTACTGCCTCCATCTTCAGTGTCACTATCACTCCCCTAGCCTGAAGATGGAGACAGCACATCCTACCAAGACTCCAATACCTATCTACCAAACTACAGCACCACATCTCAAAAGGCCATTATCTGAATAATGTCATGAAGACATATCAAATCCAAGTCTACTGGAGGCACACAATTATTGCAACCACAATCCACACATGCAGTGAATGTTGTCCATTATGTGTTATGACTTCCCTTGTAATGGTGAGACTAAAGTAACACCTTATTATAATAGTGTGTACAGTAAACCAAACACTGAGGTTACCAGTCATGTTGCAGCAAAAAAGCAACACATTTTGCAATAACTGTTTAAGTGAAATAACTCTGAGATATGTAAGAAACTCTTCACATGACATTGTAAAATGTAATTTATGCCAATGCGTATATTTCAGTTGAACTGCTTTTCCTTGAAACATGGAGAGTCCTGAGATAAAGTAACAATTGAGCCCATTCAGATTCCTTTTTGTATTAAAAACGGAGTCAACTATAGCAAATACAAGGCATGAGATGAAGAAAGGTATAAGTCAGTACACTATCCTGCTTTGACTTTAGGTGACAAAGGCCTTGCTGCTTGTTAACGACTTCTTGAGTGAAACTTGTGCCCACTGTCCACCAAATATAATTTGGATACTAGGAGCCCAATAAGTGACAAACATGGATCAGCATGTAATTATTAAGATTTAGTTTTCAAAATGCCTAAAAGATGATTTTTACAACATGACATAGCAGAAGAGCGGTGCTAACATAGTCAAATTGAAATCAAAATCCATCCTCTTGATAACATGATGTACATATGAAATGACTGAGGGAATTAAAAATGTGGAAGAATCATAGTAATGTTATTGGATGACACTAAGAAACATGGACGAAAAGTAAAATACCAAGAATTAATTACAGTTAGCCTTGGTGTGCATTTTTCATGGGAATTTGAATCTTTTACCACGCATATGTGAAACCTAGAAGGAACAGTTGTTCACCCATTAACCGTAATAACTCTGAATTATTTTCCTTTCTACCAATATCGACGGCTAAAAATCCGAACAATTTCGCCTTTGAAAAATCCGCCCCGACGTAAATTTTTGTCTCAAAAAGAGGGTGTGTCCGGCAAAGACAGGGCGTTCGGTAACCCTGTCACACACACAGTGTAGTGCCTCCTCACAAAGAAGTTGTGCCATTGTGTTGAGAGAGATATGAAACTCCATAACTAACTCCATAGAGCAGAGTCTTTCCTTAGAAGCTAAGTGGTCATCAGCTAGACATAAATTTCCCGCATTTTATGAAACCCAAAGGTTCATTACCGCATTCACGAGCGCCTGACACCTGTCCCTCTCCTCAGCCAGATTTACAGACAGATCATTTAATAACTATACTTAATTTATATTACATTACCGGTAACGTGAAAACCTAACCTGTACACGTTACTTACAGTCGTCCCGACGCTAATGTCAAAAAATACTACTGGGTTGTTAGGATTTCGTAATTGTGACTGAATCTGATTCCATGTCGGCATATTCACTACATTGAAGACACAACGTCTTTTAACAACGATATTAAAACCTGACTACAACATCGACGCCAAACATCACCTACACAACCAACACAAGCATACCAAACTTCCCTTTGTTGTACTCGATGCATCCCTGCATGCGAAAGTGCTTCTGCTTCTTCTTCTTCTTCTTCTTCTCCTGCAGCAGCAGCAAAAGCAAAAAGCAAGAACAACATGGGAGAATTTGAAGCGCATTTATCCATGACATGTACGTTACAATATTTCGAAATGGAAGCCGTATTTGTACGTGAAAATATGATTCATCAACACAAAACACATATACGTATATACTGTCCTATAATGTATGTTGTGCCCAAGAATAATCACTGCAGTCATCATTTGCTAATGCCAAGACAAACCGTCTTTCATTACACACAATATTCATTCGAAACACTTCCACAATTTCATGCACAAGTAATGTAAATGTGTTGTCAAAGCCACTTCTCAACACACACGACGACTAAGCATGCACCTTCCGCCCCCAACGTAACTTCAAAATTGTATTGCCCTGACTAGATGTTTATCATAATACATGAGGAAAAATTAATTGAACCAGCCAGGGTAATAGAATTGGGAATATCTGATCATTATGCACAAATATTGTCAATTCCTATAAAAACCCATATTACCAGATCATATAAAGTATTTGAAAGACAGTTAAATGAACAAAACATGCAGGAATTTCTTCACTTATTACAACAGGAGTCATGGCAAGATGTTTATAGAGAAGTAGATGCAAATACTAAATTTAATAAGTTTCTGGATAATTTCATAAATTATTTTCATTCATTCATTCATTCGTTCATTTTCCATTTATCCGTTTACAAGTTAAAACTTACGGATATAGAAATGGTCTCATATAAACACATTAGCATTGTACCTGTAAATTACAGCAGTCCATACTAAAATTATTGTCATAATATTTACATAATACAATATCACATCAAACATCTGGAGTAAATGGATTATGTTGCTTATTGTACTCAATGTATTCTTCGATTGAAAAAAATGAATTGAAAAGAAGGAACCTTTTTAAGGTCTTTAAAATCTCTGGTGTAATTACCAACATTTTTTATATAAGCAGGAAGTTGATTATAAAATGTTACTCCCGAGTAATAAGCTCCTCTTTGATACCTTGTTAAACTAGCAGTAGGTAAATGAAGGTCATTGCTAGTTCTAGTATTATAGTTGTGCCCTTTTGAGTTATCCATGAGTAGATGCTTATTATTCATCATATATAACAACAGTGAATATATATATTGCGAATATAGTGGAAGAATTTTCATTCTTTTAAATAATGCCCTACATGAATCCATTTTCCCGGAATTAGTCATAATTCTTACAATTATTATTATTATTATTTTTTTATTTTTATTCTAATACCATTAAGTGTATTACCCCAAAATATTATTTTGTATGTTTTTATGCTATGTACATACGAAAAATATATAATTCTTAGAGTATTCTTGGATACTACAGCCCTTAAAGATCTTATTACATAACATGCAGAACTCAATTTAGAAGTCAGTTGGTATGTATGATTATCCCACTTCAATAAGTTATCTATCGTTAATCCTAAAAGTTTTGCAGACGTAAGATTTCTAATAATTGTATTAGCATAATTAATGTTTACTGCAGTTTACTACAGGATCCTGACACTTTTTGGTTTTGAATTTAATGTAGTAAGTTTTCTTAAAATTGAGTGACAGTAAATTTGCTTTAAACCATGCAACTACATCACTGAACGTTTTATTTATTGTCTTTTGAAGTTCCTCATGATTTGGTTTTGCAACTATAATACTAGTATCATCAGCAAAGAGAACTATATTTGTGTCTTTGTATGCTATTTTTGGTATATCATTTATGTATATAAGAAACAGCAGCGGCCCCAAGATCGATCCCTGTGGAACTCCTGCTACCACCTTTTCCCACCTGGAGGATGTTCTGTCATACTCGTATGCATTTTTATTTTCAACAATTAATTTTTGGAATCTATCCCTGAGATAAGATTGGATCAGTTCTAAAAATTTCCCCTTAATACCATAAAACTCCAATTTATCCAGCAAAATTGTATGGTTAATGCAATCAAACGCCTTCTCAAGATCACACAAAATTCCACCCACCTTAAATTTATTATTCATGGCCTGCAAAATTTCATTTACTAATTTGAACAATGCCTTCTTGGTAGAACTATCACTTTTGAATCCAAACTGTTCTTCTACAAGTATTTTATTGGTGCATATATTTTTTATAATCTCTCATATACTATCTTTTCAAATATTTTTGAAAAGGATGTTAACAGTGATATTGGCCTATAATTTGTAAGGTGAAGTTTATCGCCTTTCTTATAGATGGGTTTTATGATAGAATACTTCAATCTGTCGGAAAAACTCCCGAGATAAGTGATTGATTGCATGTATATGTTATAGGGGATATTATACAAGGGGCACTAAGCTTTAGAATTTTTATGGGGTCTTCATCATATCCCCATGCCCTCTTTTCTTTTAAACATTTGATTATTTTAGTGACTTCATAAGTTGTAACATAATTCCATTTAATTTTTGAAAATGGTTTCTTGAAACTATTATTTAAATATTGCAAATAAATTTTATTTGTACTAGTTTCATTCTTGTCATGGGCCGGGATAGCGTAGTCGGTATAGCGACTCGCTGCGGGCTGGATGGTCCGGGGATCGAATCCCGTGGGGGGCGAGTCTTTCCGCACCCGTCCAGTCCGGCCCTGGGGTCCACCCAGCCTCCTATACAATGGGTACCGGGTCTCTTTCCCGGGGGTAAAGCGGCCGGGGCGTGGAGTTGACCACCCACCCCCATCTAGCGCCGAGGTTAAAGAAAGAGTAGAGCTATACCTCTACTCCCCCTTTGGGCCTTCGTGGACTGTTCTAGGGAGAACTTTACCTTTTCCTTCATTCTTGTCATTTGTAACAGTTGCACTAACTGTATTTGCAATTGATATGAAATAATTATTAATTTGTTGAGGCTCATTGATTACTGTATCTTTATTCTTTATAGAGTGAATTTCATTCACATTATAATTTTTACCAATTTCCTTCTTTATAATTTCCCATGCAGTTTTAATCTTATTTTTGGATTTAAGAATTTTTTCCTCGTAATACATTCGCTTTGCTAATTTTATCACACTTGTTAAGATCTTACAATATCTTCTGTAGTACAGTTTAAGGCTTATATCATTACTTTCCCTATATTTCATGTATATATTTCTTTTGTTACAGCATCATATTTTAATTCCTTTAGTTATCCATGGGTTGTGTATGAATGCAGAACTAACTCTTTTTTTATAAAAGTTGATTCAAAAATATTTAAAAGAGTTTTATGAAAATTATTGAATATAGCATTCACATCACTTTTCCCAAAAATATTATTCCAAGATTCTGTACTTAATTTTGTTAGAAATTCATCTATAGTAAAATTACCAATTTTCCTTATATATCGTACTTTGGAGTTTTGTATGGGGATGTTGATATCTCCTATACTCAGAAGCTGTGCGTCATGATCTGGTAATATATTTATATTGGCATTTATATTATAATTTATTGTCTTGTCAATGAAAAAGTGGTCTATTGCAGATCTTGAGCCATTAAAAATTCTAGTAGGAAATTCGACTAAGTTTTGATAACCTATATGTTGCTAACATATTATCCAGCTGTCTTCTGCTATGCTATTGCTTTCCCGATAGGTTAATAACAAAAAGAGAAGAAATTAGGAAACACTGGATTACGCAAGGGATCAAAAACTCAAGTAGAAGGATGAGAATATTAGCGCTTCCGTTCACTGCTTTGTTTTGACACCGCTGTGTTTAGCGGGCTACTGCAGTCGAACAAGCGTAGTAATCTGTGCGAATAAGCTTTGTCCCCATCGGCTGCACGTGACGACATCGTAGTTACAGCTTCTGCCGCTTCTGGCGCTGCTCTGGGTTTTCATGTGCCGCGATGATTGCTTTGTATTTGTGATGCTGCGTGGTGCGTTAGGAAGTGCTGTTGGACAGGAGCGGATTTTTCATTTTGACAGTGTGTGTTTCAGAAGATTTATGCAAGAATAATTGTGAGATCTGCTTTACGAAGGTACGAATAGTAAGTAGAAATGGCTGCAACAAGATCTTTCAAGTACATCGAAAGTAGGAATTTTTGAAAATATGGCGATATCATTTGACGCCACCGTGTCCAATGCATGAGTGTATCCGATAGGCGAATTTTTGCTAGACTGCATGTAATACTCGATATTCGGATGAAGTGCTTTGAGAAATTGATTTGTCAAGATTCTGTATATTTGCAGAAGAATAATTTCATTCACTGCCGAGAGAGTTAGGTTGTGTTTTGAGGAATAGGTTTGCTGTTTCCAATGTTACAGGTTTGAAAATGTATTTGCGTTCAAACAAGGATATTGAACGAGTACTTCAAGAACTTGTTGACAGTGAGGTTTCTGATCTGTCAGATGCGGAAGACACTGCTTGGGAACCTGATGAATATTTGCACACAGGCGCTGAAAATGACGTCGTGGAACCAGAGACTGTTCCCAAACATCCCCTTAAAGTGAACCCTCATCTACTGAAAGTGGGGCAGCAAAGGAACTGCGCTTCAAGTGGCGAAAGAAGCACTTCAGTCGCCGTGATGCACGTTTTACCGGCCCAGTTATTACCACTAATGAGGTGAAAAGCCCAGTAGGATATTTCACAAAGTATTTTACTAAAGACATTTTTTAATTAATTTCTGCACAAACAAATTTGTACTCAGTACAGAAAAGCGGGACGTCTGTCAAGTGCACTTGTTCTGAAATTAGAAAATTATTTGGGGCTCATATAATAATGGGCACTTTAAGTTTCCCCAGATTGCATATGTACTGGGAGCCCCATACGAGAATCCCTCTGATTGCCGATCATTTCTCAGTAAACATGGTATTCAAATTATGAAACAATTTGCATTTGGTTGACAATGAACAGGGCAATTCAGGGGATGATAAGCTGTGGAAAGTTAGGCCATTACTCGACAGAATTCGGCAAACATGCCTCAGTTTGAAACAAGAGGAGAGGCAAAGTATCGATGAACAAATGGTACCCTTCAAGGGAAGAACGCTAATGAAGCAGTTTGTCCGTGGGAAGCCTAATCCCGTAGGACTAAAAAAATTTTATCCGGTGCGGGGTATCTGGTCTTGTGTATGACTTCAAGATATACCAGGGCAAAAGTACAGGCATCGGAGATCAACACAAACACCTGGGATTGGGTGGCTCCGTTGTAATGAGACTGTGTGAAAATGTACCCCAAGGATGTGGCTACAAGGCCTACTTCGACAATTATTTTACGTCGCTACCTCAGATACGCGAACTGTTGGGCAGAAAAATTTATGCAGTTGGTACGATTCGTGCCAATAGATTGCACAAGTGTCCTCTAAAATCTGAGGCAGAATTGAAGAAAGAAGGAAGAGGAGCAGTTGATGAAGCTGTGCCTGTTGAGGAAGACTTTTGTGACGTTCGTTGGCTTGACAACGGTGTTGTCACGCTTGCTTCCTCATATGTAGGAACTGAATACGTGGGTAAAGTCAGGAGATGGAGTGCTTCGCAAAGCAACACGTAGAAATCGCAAGGTCTGAAATTGTGAAAGAGTATTGTGCATTTATGGGTGGTGTAGACAAGATGGACTTCCTGATATCTCTGTACAGGATCAAGTTGAAGACAAGAAAATGGACACTGAAGGTAATCTTTCATATGGTGGATCTCGCCGTTTGTAATTCGTGGCTGCAGTACCAAAGAGATATGGATCTCACCCACAGAAGTAAAAAAGAAAGAATGGATCTGCTAACATTCAGAAATAGTATCGCAGAAGCTCTGATTCTGATGGAAGAAACAAACAGCAGTTCCACTACCAGAAAAAGAGGTCCACGTTCCATTTCATCTGAAGAGGAGGATGGAGATGAAGATGAACCACAAAGTCATCCAGAGAAGAAAGCTAATCAAGAAACAAGACCTGTTTCCGACGTACAATATGATGGATTCACACACTGGTCAAATTATATTGAAGGGAGAGAATAACGCTGCAAATTGGAAGGATGTAAAGGTAGAAGCAGAATTCAGTGTTCAAAATGTCAGGTCACGCTATGTGTCAATAAACACAATAATTGCTTTGTTACATTTCACCAAAAATAAGGAAGCGTAATGTAATAATTGCCGATCCCAGTGGCCGTGCGGTGTAAGGCGTGGGTCTGCGGCCGCTAGCTTACTAGGATTGTGGGTTCGAATCCCACCAGGAGCATGGATGTCTGTCTCTTGTGAGTGTTGTGTGTTGTCAGGTAGAGGTCTCTGCGACGGGCTGATCACTCGTCCAGAGGAGTCATACCGAATGTGGTGTGTCTAAAAAGTGTGAGCGTGAAGCCTCGAAAAATGAGGCGGCCTAGGCCTCCAAGGGACTGTCGAGACTGAAAAAAAATGTAATCATTTTTGTAATTAGTATTGTGAAACATAACAAATGTACAGTTTATGTTCAATTTGTATCCCTTTGTGTTATTTCATATGTGTTTTTATCAACAATGTAATACATATTTTAACAAATATCTAGTGGTATTGTTTCAGACATTTGAACTTGTAATAAATCCTGTTAAAAGTGTGCCGTTTTTTACTTTTTCATTCCGTAGCACACGATTTATTGCCACCATACATTGTACCCATAGAAACACGGTGGTGTTAATTGACAACATCCGATTTTTCAAAAAAGGATTTTTCAGATTTCAAAATTTTCACCATAATTATGTTCAAAGACAAATCCTTCCAAAAGATATAAAGAAACAATTTTCTTACTATGATATTAAAAATTGTGACCGAAAGGGTTAGATAAATAAAGGAAAGAAGTGAAATTAGGTAAGGAAGATTGTCAGTTCATTAGCAATTATAGAAGAATATATAGATAAGTTACTAATGAAGCTAAGAAAAGGGATAATGACAATTACATAGCAAATGCAAAGAATAAAACAAAAGCTTAATGACAGATTATTAATTATGAGACAGGTAAAACAACAATTAGTAATAAGAACATTGAATTAACCTGGAATTCGAGTAAAATAAACCCAAATATGGTTTCAGAAATATTTAATACATATTTTGTGGATATTGCGGAGAAACTGACGGATCATAAGGATATTGCATATAGTAGATATCAAAGGTCATCTTGGAAACTAAACAGTTGCCCAAACACATTGTTTTTAAACCCAGTATCAGAAGTTGAAATGAAACAAATAATAAATAAATTAAAAGGAAAGTTGACAAGTGGTATTGACGGAGTGTCAGAGATGGTGGTAAAGAGAAGTGCTGAATATATTATCAAACCGTTAACAAACATATGTAAGCCTGCTTTGAAGCGGGTATTTTTCCAGATAAGTTGAAAATGGCGGTAGTAAAACCCTTATACAAGAAGGGAAATAGGGAAGATATTGAAACTACAAACCGATATCCTTACTACCAGTGTTTTCAAAAATTATAGAAAGGGCAATGAACATTAGATTAACAAATTTTATAACAAATAATGATATATTGGTGGAAGCTCAAAATGGGTTTAGAAAGGGTAAGTCAACAGAAACAGCTATTCAGGCCTTCTTGGAAAACATTTATGAAACATTAGAGAAAAAAAATAAGTACAGTTGGTATTTTTCTAGAATTATCAAAAACTAATGATGTAATTAGTGATAAAATATTGCTTGATAAATTGGAAGTGTATGGAATCCGTGGAGTAATAAATCAATGGTTTACATCATAAATAACAGGTTGTAGACAGTGTGTTCAAATAAAGTACACAGGAAACAAGAAAAGAATTTTAGAAAAATGTTTCTCGGGTTTAAAAGAAATAAGAAATGGAGTTCCACAGGGCTCAATATTGGGTCCAGTACTGTTTCTGCTATATATTAATGACTTAACAACAAATATTTTGGAGCAGAAACTGTATTATTTGCGGACGACACTAATATTTTAATACAGGCTGAAGATGGAAAGGTTTTAGAACAAAAAATAAATAGTACAATATAAGTTCTTTACAATTTGTTTGATACAAATGGATTGGTGATAAATACTGAAAAATCAATAACATTATCTTTTCACACCTGGCGGAACAAGATTCCATTAAAACCTCGAATTATATTTAATAACAGACATGTTAATTATTCAACTGAAACAAAATTTCTGGGTCTACACTTAACTGAATGTTTAAAATAGGAAGCTCATCAGATATCTGAGTATCAATTTAAATAAAAGTTTCTGTGTACTTCAGTCCCTTAAATATATCACAGGTACGAATATTTGGAGGAGTATGTATTTTGCTCATTTTTATTCATATATAAGGTATGGTATTATTTTTGGGGGGAATAATTGGGAAAGCAAAAGATTTTTAAGCTTCAAAAAGAGTGATATGAATAATTACCAACGTCGGCACAAAAACATCGTGTAGGGAGCTGTTTAAAAGATGGAATATACTTACAGTCCCCTGTATATATATCTTGGAAATCTTGTGTTATATAAAAGTAAATATAGGAAAGTATGAACAAAATTCAGTTATACATGATCATAATACCCATCAAAGAAAAGATTTTCGTATTCAATACTGGAGAACAGAAGTATGTAAAAATAGTGTTAAAAACTCAGGAAAGAGATTGTATAATAAATTGCCAAACCATATTAAATCTATAGAAGACATCCAACATTTTAGAAGAAAGCTGAAATTGTTTTTATTGCAGCAAACATTTTATTCAGTAGAAGAATATTGTTGGTATAAAAGTACATGATATAGATCTGACAGACTGGTTAAGCATTTTGTATAATAACTGTAAAAGACCTATGGTTTACAAGTGACATATGTATATGTCAGGGTATATATATTTTATATAAGACGTATGTGAGAATTCACAAATAGATTTTAGAATAAAATAGAAATATTGATGTATCGTATACAAGCTGTTGTCAAAGGGATGAAATAAATTGAACTGAATTGAACTGGAGTGAATCTAATATGCGCGCAATAAGCCCTCCATCGTTTCTGTCACATATCTAAAGATGTCTCTGCAAATCTCACCATTACAAGCATGGCCCAAAAACTAAATTTGTTTTCGAAAACATTTAGATTAAGAATGAAGGTGCATTATTTCAGTCTTGAAAGTACATTTTTCCTCATCAAACGAGATACGTAATTATTGAATATCATTAGGAAGAGGTACAAAATAATGATTGGCAATATCAGTAAAATGACAGGCACAAACTTACGTTTAAAAGCGTACATGTATAGAGTACAGAGTATATGTTACAATAATGCCCAGCTTCAGGTCGCTCTGGTGGGATGCACCTGTTGTCTGGACGAATTCCCTCCCCTCAATATATTATAAATATTAACAAAAGTACAATTTCTGAGTTTCAGTTAAAATTAAGTAATGAAAACTAGGAAAATGTCTTTGGGGAAACTGATGCAAATGATGTAAACACTGTATTTAATAATTTCTTAAACACTTACCTAAGAAATTTTCAATGTTTTCTCAAGAAAAAAGTTCTATCAAATCGAAACTATCCCTTGGATAACTAAAGGAATTAGGATTTCCTGTGCTAGGATAAAGGAATTGTATTGGATAACTAGACAGAATAAGGATATAATTCTTAAACAGTATTATAAAATATATTGTAAAATACTGTCCAACGCTACAAAAGCCGCGAAAAAACTATATTATGATAAAATGATTATAAAATCTGATAACAAAATGAAAACTACATGGAGGATTATTAAAACTGAAACAGATACAACAGATCACAAAATAGGGATTAATTCGTTAAAAATTAACAATACGTTAACATATAATCAGGATATCATAGCTCACTCCTTTAACAGATATTTTACATCAGTGGCAGACACAATAGTTAATAATATGAAAAGAGATAGTAATAAAAGTGGGACAATTTAAAATTTCTAACTTATTTGTTTCAAAATTTTAAGTATCCCTTTCCAAATATCAGTGGCACTATACTTCAACTTATGAAATACAAAATATTATTAAATCACAAAAAAAAAAACACATGGTTTTGATGAGATTTCTGTAAAAATACTAAAACTAAGATTATCTTTTATTGTTTTCCACTGACTTATATTTGTAATAAGTCTTTATCTGTAGGAGTATTCCCCAATAAATAAAAATATTCTATAGTTAAACCAATTTACAAAAACAGTGATAAGCTTATGATGTCAAATTATAGTCCCATATCATTATTAACATCTTTCTCCAAGGTCTTGGAGAAACTTATATATATTAGAATATATAAACATATATCTATGAACAATATATTAGTAAAAGAGCAGTATGGTTTTAGATCATATTCTAGCACAAAAAATGCTTCATATAAATTAATAGATGAAATATTAACAGCAATGAATAATAAATTATATGTTGCGGGCATATTCTGTGATCTGCAAAAGCCATTCAATTGTGTGAATTACAAAATATTGCTTGATAAATTAAAGTTTTATGGAATAGTGGGGAAGTTTTATTCATTGATAAAGTCGTATATTTAAACACAGTATTTCAAAACATTGTAGTTTATAATACAAACATTAAGCAGAATATATCGTCCAACTGGGAAGAAGTTAAAAATGGGGTTTCACAGGGATCTATACTTGGCCCCTTCCTTTTTATTCTTTATATAAATGATTTGCCTAAAGTTGCAAGCAGGAACACATCTATTACTTTATATGCAGACGATACTAGTGTACTTGTAACTCATTATGACAACGCAGATTTCAAAATAGCAATGAATAAGATATTCCTAGATATAAATGAATGGTTTAAATGCAATCTTTTGTCTCTAAATTGTAATAAAACACGCACTTTGGAGTTTAAAACTAGGAATGATAAGGTAGTTGATACAATTATTTTATCTCTAATATTAATAGCGTAAAATTTTTAGGATTAACAATAGATACCTCCCTAACATGGGAAAATCATATCAATAAAATTATAGCTAAAATAAATTCAGCATGCTTTGCACTAAGATCCATTAAAACTGTAGTATCTCAAAAGACCATAAGAATGATATATTTTGCCTATGCACATTCAGTTATGAACCATGGCATAATTTTTTGTGGGAACTCGCAAAATAGTTTAAAAAATTTTTAAACTGCAAAAAAGATGGTTAGGATTATGATAAATTCAGGTTCTAAGGATTCATTCAGGGATCTGTTTTGAAAAAATGGAAATTCTTTCCTTTAATTCACAATACATATATTCCATGCTAATATATATAATCAATAATATGCAATTATATAAAATGAACAAGGATATTCATAATTACGATACAAGAAATAATGCAAATTTACATCCGCCAAACACCAATTTGACCAAATTTTAAAAAGGGGCATATTATATGGGAATAGGATTATATAATCATTTACCAAAAAACATAAAAGCCTTAAAGAATGACTTGAAACTTTTTGGGCCCGCCCTAAAGGAATTTTTCTCTCTAATTATTTTTATACCTTTGAGGAATATTTTAATCATAATACTTAAATATAATTACATCTGATATTAATAGCCTGATTTTATACTTTTCACACGAGTTTCCATTCTTGTTCACACATTATTTAGTAATTATGTTATGGTTATCTACGACTACTGCTATCATGCAGAATCTTACGTGTATATTTGTAATCTATTATTTAATTAATTTTAATCTACTATTAATGACTATTTCCACATCCTACTGTACTTGATGGATTTATGGAAATAAAATGGAATGGTGATGATGAAGATGATGAGGCACAGACAAAACAGCCCAGGCGGCTGTGGCTAGAAGCATAGGGACTTTGTGCAGGGGCCTTAGGTGTATGGCCAAGGCGCCTAGGCTGGCTGGTCTGGCTGGGCACATTTTTTTCTAAACTTTAAAAAGCGAGTTCTTATGTCTGTACAATTCGTTTTCTACACAAAAAAGGACAAAGAAAAGCATAGATGGCACTAGTTTTATTGGCCACCATATATCACTGCGTTTTTTAATCTTGTCATTTATGATCTGTGACTGTTCCATTGTGCATGTCCATTCTCCGTGCTACCAAATGGTCAATTTGGGAAGTGGACGTGGGTTGTCTGTTCATTCCTTGGTTTTTTTTTTTTTTACTTTGAAATTGAGTTGAAAAGTCAGAGTTACAAATGTGTTCAGTGACTTAAAGCAAACTTTTTCGAAAAATAATTCCGCTTCGGTTGTTAGCAGTTACGCTTAAATATATAAAACCTCATATATTTTGAGGTTAAGGATGGCAAATATTGGATTATTGGTATTAACAAAACCAAAGAAGCTGAAGGGAATTTTGCCGGTAATTAAGCAGCACGTTAATAAAACGTTGTATGTTCAATTATATCCTGGAAGACAGCGTTTAGTAAATCCAGTGCCAAGTAATGAGATAGTTTCAAATTGGCTGAATCATGGTCCTGCTGTGGTTGGTATATATTCTCAAGTGACTGCAGCTTGTCAGCACCTTGATGTTCGAGTTTTATTAACGGGAATCAAAGATCCGTTTGTTTCAACAATCCACACTAGGAAGCAAATAGAGATGGTAATTTTTGATTGCATTTTTGATGAAGTTGAAGTAGATAATTTTTTAAAATCCTGCCTTTTAAATGCTACACAGAAGTGTCAGATTGTTACACTAACTGGTAATGAAGATCCGTCCTCTGATAATGTGTCTGTTTATCCATATCACTGGAAGAGTGTAGTTCCCAAAATGGCTGAATCATTCAGCACTGATAGAATGTTACCAGATAAAGAATTACAAATATATGAGAATGTGGTTCTTGGAGGGACTTTTGACCGACTGCATGCTGGACACAAGATTCTGCTGAGTGAATCAGTTCTGCGATGTACAAGAAAGCTTACTGTAGGTGTTACTGATGCTCCACTCCTGAAGTGTAAGACATACATTTCTTACTACTGTTAGTTAGTACTTTTAAAGTATGTTGTTATTATAATAAAAATGAATGTGGATGTTAATTATTTCGTTAGTTTAACATCACACTAGTAATGAGAATGGATTATGGTAGGACAGTCATTATTAAATATGAAGTAGGAAGACCAATTTTTGGTTTACATATTCAGTTCCTGCATCTATGAGGCTTATATCATTATCACAGTCACTAGTATTTAATATTCACCATATGCAAAATGTAGCTAGAGAAACTGGGAGAGTGTGGGTGTGTGAATCTGTGACTGAACAAAATAAAAAAAGTTATTACGTGGATTGTGGGCCAGGATAGTGCAGTCGGTATAGCGACTTGTTATGGGCTGGACGGTCCGGAGATTGAATCCTGGTGGGGGTGACATTTTCCACATCCGTCCAGACCGGCCCTAGTCTCTTATACAATGAGTACAGGGTCATTCCTGGGGGGGTAAAGCAGCCAGAGCATAGCATTAACCACCCACCCCAATCTAATGCCAAGGTTAAAGGAAGAGTAGAGCTATACCTCAACTCCCCCTTTTGTGCCTTCATGGCAGGTTATAGGATGAGCTTTACCTTTCATTCAGTAGACTGGTGACACGTTTTACAGTACACTGTATGTATATAGGTATTTTGTTTCTGAATCAGCTGAAATGATTTGACTGGTCGTTATTGTCATTGATTAGTTTATTTTAGTGTTCTGTACTAATAAACTGCATACCTCTAGATTGCTGTAGAAATGATGTTAACACATTAAATTCAGAACTTTATGAAGAAATACCAGTATGGAATTTTTAAGGAAAGGCATTAAGGTGCTTGTCATTTTTTTTTAAGTTACTGAATATTTCAGTTTAGGGGTGGGGGAATAAACCTAAAAATATGTAATATACACGAGCATACACAAAAGAATGGTGCGGTTTTAATAGTGAACACTATTAAAACCGCACCATTCTTTTGTGTATGCCCTGTATATAATAATATACAATCTTTATAAACTTTATAAACTCTTATTCCTGATGCTACATACTTTGCATGTTATGTATATTATTTGACACTACATTTGTAGGGTTTGAGGTCTCCAGCCACCAAAGCAGATGTAAACATTTCCTTTTTTTTTGTGGTCGGCCTGATGGTGGCTATTGTTACTAGCCGAAACATGTAGCTGGTTTTGTTTGTAAAATAAAAGTTGTTTTTAGACTGAGGATATTGCATTTCTTGTTATTTTGTAAACACAATGGGAATGAATCACCTTAAGATGATATGGATGGTGGTGATGATCATAGTGATAGTGATGACAATGATAGTAACAACAACCACAACCACCACCACTTTCTTTTAAAATATAAATACCTTACAATAGAAATATTGTAGAGCATATGTGGAATGTAAAAACAAAAGTGATACCAGTAATTATAGGGGGAACCGGAACTTTCTCAAAATTGTTTCACAAACCAACCAAATGCACATTCATTGATACTATTTTATATAGTTACTAATTACCCCTACATATGTTTCAGTCCTTCACAGACCATCATCAGGGGTTCTTTAAAAATTACACTTATACATCCATAAATTCAGGCATTATTGTCTGTAGTCAGATCACTTTCAGTTTTGTCAAGTTATAATAACTTGACAAAACTGAAAGTGATCTGACATTAAATGAAAATGCACGGTGAAAATAATATTAAAAAATTGTCTCAAAATTATTCAGAAAGTACCTTACCAACATACCTGGAAGCATGACATCAAGGAACTACAGAAAACAGCCATACTGGGCACTGTGCACATAGTTTGAAAAGGACTAATGTAAAAGTCCAAAATGTTTTGCCTGAGGATGGGGACGGAGCTAGTCCCCGAAACGTTGTATTCAAACGAATTGACGCGGCTGTGCGCCCGAGAAAACTATATTGAATCATGTCGCCGCGAAAGTTTTAAAATCCAAAATGTTTGTTGTGGGAAAAACATTACATATACCAAATATTGTAACCACAGAATAGCTTCAACATCATATACCCTAAAAACATGGCTATGTCAGGTATATAGTTATGAATGCCTTGTATAACAGTGATTAGTAATAATAATTATTATTATTTTAATAATTTTACCAGCTAAACTCTTGTGGGAGATGATTGAACCATATGCTGATCGCGTGAGTTCAGTTGAAGATTTTCTACAAGACTAGATCCCCCTTGCAGTATCATATTGTTCCTATTTATGACCCATTTGGGCCTACAAAAGAAGATCCTACCTTTCAGGTAAGTGGCCTATTTATTGAGTATGAGCATGCCCATTGAACTAGTTTTATTTATGTCTCTCCCACTCCCACTGTATCCTTCCAAACTGCATCATTTAACTGCCTTGTAAGTGTGAAAACATTTCGGCCAGGAAGATCGACAATTGATAATATCCATATTGTACGACAGATATTTGAAAAGTGTTATGAATATAATATTAATTTACACAATCTGTTTATTGACTTTTCACAAGCATTTGATGCAGTAAACAGAGATAAGTTATTTGAATATCTTGAATACTATCAAACTCCACCAAAGCTAATAAAGTTAATAAAAATAACTTTGCAAGATACAACAGCAAAGGTTAAAAATTAATAATGAAGTGACTGAACTAATAGAAATAAAATCTGGAGTAAGACAGGGTGATCCTCTTTCTACCCTGCTATTTAGCATACTCATAGATGTTATAATTAAAAAACTAGATCCAAGGGGAAACATGTCCACCCGATTAATGCAAACATGTGCATATGCCGATGATGTATTATATCCAGAACACAAGCAATGATTGATACCTTCAAAAAATTAGAAGAAGCGTCAAATTGGGCCTGACAATAAACAAAAATAAAACAAAATATATAGCAATATATAACAAGACATATCGAGAAATGTACCAATTTTTGAAGAAACAAAAATTGAACAAGTGAATCAATTTAAGTACCTAGGTTCTATAGTTAATAATAATAATTCAATAGAGGACGAAATAAAAGAAAGAATAACTGCAGGAAACAAAGCTTATTATGCGAAGAAATCCTTTTTTCAAAGTAAGTTAATTTCAAGTGCGGCAAAATTAAAATTTTATAAAGCCATGATAAGACCTGTTGTTACATACGCTTCTGAAACCTGGGTACTAAAGGAAAACATTACACAAACATTACTAAGATTTGAAAGAAAGATTTAAGGAAAATTTATGGGCCAGTTAAAAGCCCGGATGTAGCATGGAGATTATGAAATAATGAGGAATTGGACAGGATAATTAGAAAGCAAAATATTGTATGTTTATTATATTATTATTGTATGTATATTATATGTTTATTCAGCTGTTAGTGGTGAGTACAGAAACATACAAAGGAGGGTTGAAAGTGAATGAAGTTCGCCTTCAAAACAACCTATCAACATTAGATATCCATACAGTGGATTTACTTGAGGCACTTCCAGAGCTAACAGATGAGGAAGAAGAAAGGAAGATAAGCTCAAGTAGTTGCAGGATGAGGTTGCTGGGGACGAGGCTTAGAGTGCCCGAGGTATTAGTCATTTGACAAAATAATACTTACGTTTAATTTTCAATGTATGGGTAAAAAGTATGTTTACCTTTTTAAATCTTAATCTTATGTCTAATTTTCAGTGTATGGGTCAAGCAGGTGGGCTGATGTGTGGACTACGTTTTGTGCAATAAGCAAGCCGATTGAAACTGACATACAGTATTGGTCAGATAATACCTCCATATAATGTGTATGCATTTGTCATTCACTCTGTGTTTTACATGTCTCGTCTACCTCTGCACTCTTATAATTTAACATACATCACTTTTATTAGTTCAGCCAATTTCTATAAATGTCTGTATCCACTGACACCAGGTTTTTTGCAATATGGAACCTGTATATCTGTTTTTATAAACAGTGTATTTTAACCTTTTGGCACTGTTGTTAAGTGCCTGGTATGATGTGCAGGAGACCAGAATTTAAATGACAGCTGCATAAGGAAGGCCATTAAATGATTGTCATCTATGCCTGATGTTTGATGTTTCAAGTGTCACACTGCATGAAGGATATACCTGACATTAGGTGCAAAAGGATTAATAATCACCCTGTCAATTGACCTTGCAGATTTGTCAATATGACAGTATCCCTCCAATTGTTATTGTCCAGATACATGTATCTTTTATCATCACATTTTTAATGTGTGTGTACTCATTGACTTTATCATACTTGTAAATTTCTAATCACATTTCTTGTTTCTTTATTTTCTGTTTTGATATTATTATTAATGCATATTTATCTTCAGACTGTTTAATAGTTCCAGGACACCAAACTAAAATACAGTACTACAAAATCATCCATTATACACCTTACTCCATCTGATATATTAGGCTCAAATTATTCATTTAACCATATTGATTTATTTCTTTTGCTACTTTTCTGTTAACTGTATAAGACTACAGAAATTACAAACCCATTTTATCTGTTTTAACTATGATTGTGATATCTTCATAATAATGGAGCCAGCATTTTTCTGTGCATTTTACAGCATCTGTTGTTTTGGAAGTTGATCACTTAACCCTTTCATTTCTTCATCTGACTGCAAAATATGAATTATACTGCTATGAAGATTGGGAATTTAGAGCTTGCCTTCTCCTTCACTCATACCCACATTTTCACTTTCAAAACCACTGGAGTTTCCATAATCAATCTGCTAATGCCCTCTTTAACACACACTACTGTGTCTCCAGGATTTCTCCAGACTATACTATTCAGCCTTCTTATAACAGAACTTCTACACTTACCCAGCTCTCTGGCATCTCATATATTCCATAATCACTCAAAAAATTAATATACAAAAAAATTTGCTTCTCATGGTTTTAAAACTGTCCACACTGCAGAACTTACATTCAGTAACCCTATATTGACCCACTTCTGATCTTCATATTCTCTTTGCCTCTATCATTTGATTCACCAGTTTTCCTAAACCACATTTTCAAATTATACTGCTTGGCTTGCAGTTGTACAATTGCAGCAAGTGAAGAAATAATCTGACGCTCTGTACATACGTCCCTTTCATCACCTGCACACTGACCGCCTTTCTTTGAGGTGTACTTTGCCCTTTCTGTGACACAGTGTCCATCTGTGTTTCTCCTCCCCCCTCTGTTGCTGACATGACCTCTAGAGAGTTTTCTCTGCTCCAATATAACTTTGTCACTTTTCTTTGCACACTTGTCCAAGATACTGCCTTCAGCATTTCCTAAATCCTGCTGACTAATTTCTTCAAAGCTCTCCAATCTTTGCTTGCAGGGGTCTCCATGCTTCCTCTTCTTACATTCAACTGAACATTCTTTGACAAATAGTCCAGCTCATAAACTTTTCCATTTACTGCCACCTTGGATTTGTTTGTTCCTTTGCCTTGGCATTGTTTAGGTAGCGTGTGAATCTGCTCCTAATTTTCCTTGTTACCAGGCAAAAATCTTTGTTAAGCTGATTATTTTACTTTGCTGATTTTTTAAATTTGTCCAGCACTTCTGTGTTTCTGCCTCATTCGCTTGATCATCATATTAATACTGGGTGAAAATATGAAGCTTTTCGTTATGAAGCATAAACAAATGTTGGCTCGACATTTCTGCACAAGAGAAATGATGCCTACCAATGCCACTCTAATTGCTCCATACTAGCCTGCTTACTATCACCTAACATACAAAACATGTAATAAATATATTGTCCCTTATGTTGTGTCTTGTGTCTACAAAATATCATAACATATGCAAGATATGGTTCACTTTTTTATATCTCCAAAAAAGTCAGATTGAAGTGAAAAAGGAGAGTGGGAATTAATATCAGCAGGTACATTTGAAGATTTTTCTACTTGTCAACCTTAATTTTCTACAGATTTGAGGTTTCATTGAGTTCTGCTTATTATGTAATTTTGTGCTTGCTTTTTTTTAAATTCCTCTCTTTTGGTCCAAATATTCTTCACAACAGTTTGTTCTCAAATGCCCTCAGTAAACGAGAGAACATGTTATTATTTCTAGGCAAGGCCCTTACTTCCCAGGAGGCCCTACATTATTGGTTTGACCGGCAATATTGCAAGTGGGAAGTCCTCAGTAGGAGAACAGTTGGAAAACCTTGGAGCTGGATTGTTAAACTGTGATATTCTTGCCCACAGTGTATATAGGAAGGGAGAGCCTTGTTATGAGTCAATAGTGCAGCACTTTGGAAAGGAGATATTGGACGATGGTGGAGAAGTCAACAGGAAGGCTTTGGGAGAAATTGTGTTCAACTGTAAGGTATAGGAATTAGCATACTGCAAACTGGCTTATACAATAGAAGACATATTCTTACTGAAGAGGCTGTAGTTTGTATGGGTATGCAAAAATTCATAATCTTGAGATTAAGAGAGCATAAAGTGTTTCTCAGAAGGGTTCTGAACTTCAAACAGAAATTTTGAATTATATGAAATTTGAGGTCCTCATAGCAATGACTCTTCTGTCCTGAAAATTAAAGTAGCAAGTTTCTTCAAAACACTGGTACCCATCTAGTATACTGCATGGTGTCACATCGAAGAAAACCATGATCTCAGAAATTTTGACTTTTCACTTAACTATCCACTGAACCTTGCTGCAGCACTCTTCTCGTTACAGGACACAAATTTCATGTCTTATATGTTGTTACAACTGGAGTATTGCAGGAAGGTGCCCAGAGTTGGTCTGGATGTTTTGGAGAAGAGACAAATAACCTACCATGCTGGGAATTGAACCCTGATATCTCAGTTGTCCAACATGTAACCTAGTCACCATACTGACTGAGTTATCCCAGGCCCCAGTTTTGCATATGCTGGTAGTCCAGATGGTTTGCAATTGATCAGACTTAGCATATTTTCCTGAATAAAAGACAAGAATTTTTCCTAATTTGTCAGGTGAAAAATGAGGGGTGGGGGGATGCAGTGTTGCTTTATCATCCCATGCATTCTGTAAAGATATATTTCCTGAAAAATCAAAGATTATGAAGGGGAGATTGTCTTGTATGCAGGGTCATCCTGCATTTAGATAAACATGGTAAATTTTGTCAATAAAAATTACACTTACCGTGTTCTGGAATATAATGTCATGTGGCTTGTAGACGGGCACCAATGTTTCAGAGGAACATGCTGCCTCCATCTTCAGGATAGCATTGGTACCCATCTTGCATCTACACTTCATCACATTATAGAAGTCCATAATTGGGATATACACCACCATGAGAAGTTTCATCCTTCAATGAAGTGTAGTAAACTTTACGTTACTTGACATTATAGAAGTCCATAATTGGGATATACACCACCATGAGAAGTTTCATCCTTCAATGAAGTGTAGTAAACTTTACGTTACTTGACATTATAGAAGTCCATAATTGGGATATACACCACCATGAGAAGTTTCATCCTTCAATGAAGTGTAGTAAACTTTACGTTACTTGACATTATAGAAGTCCATAATTGGGATATACACCACCATGAGAAGTTTCATCCTTCAATGAAGTGTGGTAAACTTTACGTTACTTGACATTATAGAAGTCCATAATTGGGATATACACCACCATGAGAAGTTTCATCCTTCAATGAAGTGTGGTAAACTTTACGTTACTTGACATTATAGAAGTCCATAATTGGGATATACACCACCATGAGAAGTTTCATCCTTCAATGAAGTGTAGTAAACTTTACGTTACTTGACATTATAGAAGTCCATAATTGGGATATACACCACCATGAGAAGTTTCATCCTTCAATGAAGTGTAGTAAACTTTACGTTACTTGTACCGTACATTTTAAATTATATATATGTTATGCAGACAAATGTACACAGTATATGTTATTTAACACAATTTTTATTAAATGTTGCCCAACATGTTTCTAGCCTATATAAGGCTCATCTTCAGAATTTTATATACCAATAATATAGCTGTTGTAATTTCAACAAAAGAGCCCCTGAAGATGAGCCTTATATAGGCTAGAAACATGTTGGGCAACATTTAATAAAAATTGTGTTAAATAACATATACTGTGTACATTTGTCTGCATAAGATATATATGAAGTGTAGTAAGTTCTATTAATGTAAGGTCAGTGGGTTTACTTTTATACTAATTGCTATCCTGTTGCCTTGAAGGAGCAGTTACAAAAGTTAAATAGCCTGGTTTGGCCAATATTATTGGATCGTGCAAATAAGGAGATTCAGATCCTTTATGAGGCAGGTTACCAGATTATTGTGATGGAAGCAGCTGTCTTACTTCAGGCTGGCTGGGACCAACATGTGCATGAGGTTTGGGCATGCATGATTCCATTTGAAGAGGTAAGTGAACCAACTGGAGCAAAAGAACTTCCATAAATTAATGTGAAGTGAAACATGGATTTTACATTTCTGCAGGGACCATTTAAAATGAATGTAAAGTTGAGGGAAATGTAAAATGTAGGAAATGAAAATTTATGTAGCTGTTGAAATTAAGTGCACTGAATTAATACTGTATTACATTGAAAATATAATTTAGTTGAATATATTGTGTTAAAAATGTGATCTAGTTCACTTCATCCACATATACGTTAAAGGAAGTTGCAGCTTCTTTGCTGTGTGTCGAACCCTGTGCCACTTGTTCACAGTACTACTCTGTGCAGCCATTGTGTGTTCCTTCAGTGTATGCAGTGGACTTTTTCACATCATACTTTTGTAGAGTAGAGTAAACCAGCTGAGCTATCAGTAGCTCAGCCAGGTTACTTCGCTGTATGCAGCATATGACACATTTGACTTGAAGACAATAGGGGATTCAGGAAATTATAACTGAAAATGTTTTTGTATTTTCATTTTAAAGTACTTAAAAATGACAGCAGCATGCCAATTTATGCTGGAGCTGGGATAGTGTAGTCAGTATAGTGACTAGCTAGGGGCTGGGCCATCCTGGGGTTTGAATCATGGCAGGGGCAAGTGATTTTTCCTTCTCCTAAACTGTCTGTACCAGCTCTGGGGCCCACCAGCCCTCCTGTTCAATGGGTATCAGGTTTTTTTTATCTGGGTGTACAGCTGTTGGGGCATGAAGTTGACCACTCACCTCCATCTAGTGCCAATGTTAAGAATGAGTGGAGCTATACCCCTGCCTCCCCATAGCTAGAGATGCTGTGGATTAATGTGAATATTATGTTAACCCTGTCATATGATGTGGCTGTGACTAGTTTTAAATGAGCTAAGAACTTGTAGCAGATGTCAGTGGCATGAGCTGGAACAGAACATATCAAGTTCTCAAAATATCTTAATCCTTAGCAGACGAGTTTAAATGCTAAGCGGCCACAGTTTTTCTGGCCTAGTGTGGACATTTAAATGTCTAAAATTCAGCACAAAGGGCCCAGCAAATGGCATGCTAGGCCATTTGCCAATACATTTTAGAGCGCAGCATATGGGTCACTTAGAACAATAAGGGTTAAGAATCGAAAAAAAAAAAAAGTTGCTATAATTATATGTGATTTCAGGCTTCCACCATGGTGTGAATGAGATCTGTGTACTTCTGGGATGTTCCGCAGCATGGATTGGTAGTTACTTACCTTGGCCCTTGAAGATGGGACCAATAGGTTGTCCCGAAACGTCTGTAACTAACTACCAATCCACACTGTGTAACATCCCAGAAGAGCGAAAATCTCACTACATTTATACTTATTTTGTATAAGACTTGAAGCTGTCACAGTAACTGAAGGTGATAAATCTTCTTGGCTGATTAGCCACATCAGTTCAGACTTAAATCCAAAGGTCCAGAAACCTGTCACCATCATCGGGGAATCTGTGGGATCTGAGGCTGTCACCCTATTTAGGTCATTTGGGATATGATGCTGTGTTTTTGGGTGAATGGTTCCTTATGTTTCGGATGGTCATAGTGCCTTCATCGTCAAGGGTCTTGGACAGCTTAAACCTCAAAGATGAAGGCACCATTGTCCTCCATAATGCTGGGATCCACTGACTCAGCAACGCAATTTCACATCCAGAAGACCTGAATTGTCATCAGGGAATTTGTTTTGATTTAATAGAGAAGGTCTGCAAAACAGGCTTTAACTTTTCATTGACTTAGTTGGTCCCCTCAGAAGATTTATTACAATATTTCTTTTGATGTAGAATAGTCTCTGGCTAATTTTGGGGTACCATTTCTTATTTAATTAATAATTGATATGGCTCATGCCAGGGCCAAGGAAAAACTAGGGTTTGGGAAGTTGTGAAGATTTTGAGATAAAGAGTTCTGTAATGTACTGCACCCCCCCCCCCCCAATTTTTTGTTGTCACCTTGTTGAAGCCAAGGTGTGCATGGAACACACTGACAGTATACATTGAAAAAGGAGATGAACCATTTAATACAAAATCAAAATATACAGTATGTAACTTGCATAGATGAGCATTACCCCAAAACAAGCAGTCTCTTGTGCATGCTGCCCCATTCAAATAATTCAAAGCAAAACAGTAAGAAAATGGAACCTGCATGATGCCGTACAAACCAAGGAAACAAAACACCATACCATACTAGTACAACCCATTGCAGGGCACTTGCCATGTACTGCATGGTAAAACCAAAACCAAATTTAGAAATACAGACCAAGAGAGGCTTTTGCACAATGTGCCAAGCAGAAGGATACATGCCAGATTGATTCAAAAGGAAGAGCAGCTGGCCTAGGAAGGGAAAGCATATGGATGGAGGGTAAGGAAAAGGAAGATGTGAGCACACAGCAAGTGTAGAGTGCACGACAATGATATTAGTCAGCACGGTTTTGGCAACATGGATGAAAACGGTTCTTTCACATGTTGCATTGCAAGGCTACTTCAAGCTCATAATTAAAAAACTACCATCATGTCAAATTTTTTTAAAAAGTGGACAGCTTTTTTATAAAATATAAAATTGTAAAAAGTTATTTATTTTGCTGTTATTAAACTTGTGACCTGTCACTTCTAGTACAAGTGGCGAGGGTGTCTGGTAAACTGCTAACACATTTCCTGACATGAAATACCATGCACTGAACATTACCACCCTGGATGTGGCCTTGAGAGGGTGTTTGGTACATGTGGTATTACCTTCCAATTCAGAGGGGTTTAGTTTCCCTCAAGAAGAGCTGCAGGAAGGATTATCTACAATCTGTGATCCCAGCTGTGTTCCCCAGGGTGATAAGGAACCACATCTGATTCAGCAAAATGAACCAAATAGTCTACTTTGCGACTTGAATCTTTCCAAGCAGCAAACAGACCTTCTGGGATCAAGACAGCTGCAGTGGAACTTACAGCTGAAGAAACAAGAATTGCCCTATTCAGGAAGAAGTATGAAAAATTTTCCAGATATTATAGAATGCATGACTCTCTTTGCGTCTGGAAAGATGTAAATGGCCTGATGGAAGAACTGGGATTTCCACATTATCCTGAAGAATGTAGACCTTTTGTTGATGCATTGAAACTAAGCTTGAATGCCATTTTCTTTATATAATGGGAATGTAAAACCATTGACACTTGTTGTCCATTCAGTAGCTAAGAAAGAATCATACGAAAGTATGTCACTCTTACTAAATGCAATCAATCACATGAAGTGTTGTTGGCAGATATGTGGGGATCTTACGGTGATTACACTTTTACTCAGACTGCAGACAAGATGTACAAAGTATTGCTGTTTTTTTGTGCTTCTAGGACAGTTGAGCAGCCAAACACATTACACTGTGAAGGAGTAGTCAGCCAGAGAAGACTTTGTTCCTGGAAAATATAATGTTAGGAATGCTTCCTTGGAGAATACGTATAAATTCATGGCTTAAGAAGAATCTGGGACAAAAGTGGTGAAGGTTTCCTCTACATGCACAGCGAGTTTCCAAATCTCAGTGATAACAAAAATCAAACAAGGGATCTCTCTCAGTGCACAAATTGGAAAAGTTATGTATGAGAAGAATTTTGAAAGGAAATTGAACTGCACTGAATTGGCTGTGTGGAAATCCTTCAAATCATCGGTTCATGGCTTTCTGGGCAAGAAAAAGAGGAAAATTACCCTGAAATCAGACAGAGTCTCATACAGAACTACCAAAAGTTAGGATACTGAATGTCACTGAAAATCCACTTCTGACACTCATGTCTTAGTTTTTTTCCTGGGAACCGAGAAGCCATTAGTGTTTTCTGATGAACAAGGTGAACGGTTTCATCAGGATATAGCCAAAATGGAGGAATGGTGTCAACAAAGATGGGATCTGGCTGTGAAGGGAATTACTGCTGTTTTCTCCATAGGGAACATGAAACTTCCCATAAAAAAAGAAAGTAACCATAAGAGAATAGAATTTAGCATTTCTTAAGTACTTCCTTTTCATATGGCATTTGAATGAGTGCAAAATATGAACATAAATTAATTACAAGATTATAATTATTTTGTAATTACTAATTTGTTCATATTTTAGGTTGTCACTGTTTTTCAAACATGATGTATATTCTTTTTGCTCTCAAATGCTTTACTCCTTCAAACATAAGATTTGCTGTAATCAATTTTTATTAATCATGGTACATCCTCATTACATAAAATAAGTACGTGCTACAGTATTTTGCTCCTCAGTGTCATTGTCAACACTTCTGAGTTATTACAAAAAACGAATTTCAGCCATGTTGTTGGAAAAAAGTTGAAAATTGTTGGCTAGTGTAGTTGTTGTACATGACAAGGGTTAAAAGTATGTATGCTAAAGGTGTTTAAAAATTGTGTGAAAATCTGAAGATCTACTATGGTATAGTAATCAAGTATGTAGTAATAATATTAGTAATAATAATAATGATAATAATAAGTTCAAACTACTTTAAAAATAAAGTTTTGAAGGAAGAAATTGACAGTAAATGTCAGTTATGTAAACAACTTGAAGAAATTGTTGACCGCCTAACCGCACGATGCCCCATTATGGTGAAGGATGAGTATTAAATGAGACATGATAAAGTTTGTGCACATTTTCATTACTCAATATGCAAAGCACTAGACATTGAAATGACAGACAGATGATACACATACACACCAAAACCAGTATGTGAACATGAAGATGTGACAGTGTTATGGAATCAAGGGGTACATACAGACAGAGAAGTTACAGCAAATATGATGGAATATGTAGACAGCACTGAAGATCCAAATTGTTAGAATGCACCAAACAACACCAATTCAGCAATGGCACAGACAGCTAGAAGCCTCAAGAGGGGACAGCATAGCAGAGAAGACAAAAGAAAGATGGCAGGGGAAAAGAATGCATGTACAATTTCCACGTAACTTAGATGAAAAACTGGTGGATAATGAACAGTCATATTGATGGTTAAAATGTGGAAACATCAAGGGAGAAACAGGAAGTACAATAGTGGCAGCACAAAACCAAGCAATTAGTACAAACTATTTTAAAAAGAAAATTTTGAAGGATGAAGTTGACAGTAAATGCCGGTTATGTAAACAACATCAAGAAGATATCGACCACCTAACCTCAGAATGCCCCATTTTGGTGAAGAACAGATACCTAATGAGGCATGATAAAGTTGGTGCACATTTATGTTATTCAATATGCAAAGCACTAGGCATCAAAACGACAGATAAATGGTACATACACACACACACACACCAAAACCAGTATGTGAACATGAAGATGTGACTGTGTTATGGAATCGGGGGGTACACACTGACAGAGAAGTTGCAGCAAATAGGCCAGATATAATAATGAAAAACAAAAAAAAAAAAAACATGCATACTGATAGATGTGGCAATACCAGCAGACAGACGGTGGACTCCACCGTAGTACTGTTCACCACACAACACGCAGTACACTTCGCTCCACACAAAAACAGTCCACATGCTTTTAATACCACGATCCCACACGCCAGCAGTTCCGCAATATACCATCTACAGTGCTTTTATAATTTTACAACTTGTAACGAATCTTTTTACAAGATTTTAACTTATGTTTTAAAGTGCCGAAAAAATATTTTAAATCATGTGGTTGAAGTGACTATAGCTTTTAGCAAAAAACCCCCTGACGATGATCCTAGGATCGAAACACGTGTAGGGGTATAATTTTAACAATTTTATAATAAAGCTACTTAAAAAGTGGTTTTAGTGTGCATCAGTTGGTTTATAACGTAATTTAATATGACGAAGATGCACGGTGTCAACAGTGTGAAATTTAAAATACAGGAGTTTATGTATAGAGATACAATGAATGTGGAACATGAAATGTAAAGTTATAACGGTAGTAATTGGAGCTGCTGTAATAGTAACAAAAGGTTTAAAGGAATTTAGAAGCCATACCAGGAAAACATTCAATAGATTCACTACGAAAGACAGCTATACCTGGAACATCATACATAATAGGGAAAGTATTGCAGTCTGAAACTTGAAACCTGAGCAGTGGGGATCACCATTGGTTCAAGAGAAGTACCAGGGAGAAAAGGCCTGTGACAAGAGACAACATAATAATAATAATAATAATAATAATAATAATAGTGAGGAGTTATCTAATGTTGTAGGTTTGTCAGTAATGTGTTCTTTAGTGGTGAAGGTGATAAGGGTGGGGATAGTCACTTGTTTCTCCTTTTGTCCTATTGTCATGGGTGATTTTAACCATGGCCTCACGGAGAAGTGTATGTTGCCAATATGGTGTACTGTGGTTGGCAAGAGAACTGTGACATGTAATATTTAGAACAATAAATAGATACATATTCCTTAAGACCTTGTTCAGAGGAGTCCTACCACATGTGTGTGTGTGTCTAATTGTGTGTGATCTAGAAACCTTGAAAAAAGAGGCAGCCTAAGCTCGATTTTGTCTGTAGTGCCATTGAAAAGAAAAGAAAATTCCTTAAGATGGGGTGGGTAGTAATAAATTTACTATGAACAAAATTGATGATGAAGATTACTGTCTTCTGGGATGTCACACTATGTAGTTTGTAGTGGTAACCACTGTTTAAAAGGAACATGGTACCTTCATATTTTCCCCTGAGGATGGAAGCATCAGGTTTCTCTGAAACTTTGGTACCTGTTTACCCAGTTGTATGGTATGACATCTCTTATTGGTCCTTTTATTATGAGAAGCTCAAATCACATCTTTTATTAATGAAATATTTTTTCCTCTTAGGGTGTGAAGAGACTCCAAGAACGCAATCATTTGACTGAAGGTGATGCAAAAGCACGGATAGCTGCATTGCCCAGTAATGCAGAATTGGTAGCAAAAGCTCATGTTTTGATGTCCACGTATTGGAGTCCAAGATATACTCAGAAACAAGTGGAGAAGGCATGGAAAGCACTGCAGTTGTACTTGGCTGAAAGTGTAAAGTTATGAAACTGATCTGTTACAAACGGATTATATCTTCCTGTCCTGAAGTTTTTGTGGCCTGTGGATTATATCTTACCATTTTTAACAATGATTTTATGGGAGAATGCTTTTCTTTCAATATCTTATGCTCATATATTCCACAAACATGTCTTACACTAATTGTATGACACCCATTTTGTAATCAGGGTATCAGCTTTTTTCCCTTAGCCTGGAATGTGCTGTCTCAATGGACATAGCAATCACCGCAGGAACTTTGCATTCCATGAATGTGAATCGTCATAACTGAGCATTGTGGTATAACACTGTATGTGAACTGTAGACATTCATATTAAATTAAGTTATAAACCAACAGATGCACACTAAAACCACTTTTTAAGTAGCTTTATTATAAAATTGTACCCCTACACGTGTTTCGATCTAGGATCATCATCATTGACTCCACCGTAGTGCTCCTCACCGCAGAACAGTAGTACACTCCGCTCCACACAAAAACATTTCATATGCTTTTAATACCACACGCCAGCAGTTCCACAATCTACCATCTACAGTGTTTTTATAATTTTACAACTTTTAGCGTATCCTTTACAAGATTTAACTTATGTTTCAAAGTGCAGATAGAATATTTTAAATCATATGTTGAAGTGACTGTGGCTTTTAACAAGGAACCCCCTCTGATGATGATCCTAGGATCGAAACACGTGTAGGGTACAATTTTAACAATTTTATAATAAAGCTACTTAAAAAGTGGTTTAGTGTGCATCTGTTGGTTTATAACTTAATTTAATATGACGAAGATGCACGGTGTCAATAGTGTGAAATGTAGACATTCATGTTGAATGTTGGTTGTGTGAGAGTCATAAAAAGTGTGAGGCAAGTGAGGCACTTGTATCTGGTGCTTATGTCTATAAGAAGCAAAAATATATATATATATATATTATACTAATATAAAGAGTGGCACAGAGCCAGTGGGCACATTTTCATATGTAATAATTTGTTTAATAGCTGGAGGACATTGAAATGAAACATGACAGTTTTATGTTCACAGAATGCAATTTTATTATTTATGATGGTAACATCATGAATGTGGCCTTCATGACTTAAAAATTTTCAAAACCCCTATGCAACAAATTTTGGTCTTGATTGATGAGAGCAATTTCATCTTGAATTGCACATTCCACGTCCTGTGTTGGTGGGGGTGAGTTCTGTATACTCAGTCTTTCAGATATCTGCACAGAAAGAATTTTAGTACTGTGATGTCTGGCGAACGTACTGGCCGCGGGATGTCTCCTGAAGGTGAAATAACCTTATGGAAGAGATAGTGGGCCATGTCCATGCTGCAGCGTGATTATCTGTGCATAGTGTTAATACTTGTAAGTGTTTTCATTCCACATTAAGTTGAAATTGGTTGCTCTTCATTTTAGCACAAATACTAGTTTTGTAAGAGAAGCTTTAAAAGGCTTGAATTTAGGCTTATTTTAACAAATAGTATGTGAATTAAAGAAGCTGTCATTTTGATGCTGTAGGAGCTGCTGCTATGCAGAAGGAACCTAAACACAGAAGTAAAAAATCTTAATTTAAAATGTGCAATTTATTATAAATTACAGACTGTTTTTTTTTTAAGTTTTCTGTTGCTGTATTTGCAATGAGTTTGCCCCAGAGCTGGTCTGGACACATTTGAGAAGATAAAAATCTCTTGCCCTTGCCAGGAAATGAACTCATTTGTCCAGCTTGTAGCAGTCGCTATACTCGGTACACTATCCTGGGTCCCAAATAGAAATAGGAGGTTTTTAAAATCTGTCTAGATTGAGATGTCATTAAAACTTATGATATAATTATTCAGTATTTGATCAAACAAATTGCAAAATCGGTAATAATTATCATTTGTCACTTATGTTGTATCAAATAATGTATAATCAATCTACTGCATGGAACATGGATTATGTTAAAATTTTTATATATTGTTGGGAAGGAATACAGTGTGTTCAGTCCTATAGTAAACTTCACATTCAATCTTTATGGGATACAGATATTATGTGATAATAACTGAAGAACACACGTTGATGTTTGGTTACAAAAGGCAAACATTGTCTTTGAGATATATACAGACATCCTAATACAGCTTTTGTAAGAACTTTTTAAGTCTGTTCTTCTTGTATCTTTAACCAATTATTTACATGCACAGATATATTAAGATTGAAAAAATCTATTTTTAATGCCGGTCTGCTTTGTATAGAATGAAATGTGTAACGATTTATAATGTGACTGTAAAGAGGTAAAGCTATCCCATAACAGACCTGGACAGGCCCATAGAGTTTCAGGAGGTTGAGGCTCCCAGAATTTCTAGACAGTTGGCACATGAAGGTGATGAGGTTGTCAGCCCATGCCCTGGCCACCTTTACCCCCCAGGAGATATCCCTGGTACTGATTTATGTTGGAGGCTGAGGTGACCCCAGGTCCATAGTGCGGCTGGAAGGATTAAGTCAATGAAAAATCCCAATGACCCATCAGGAATCAAACCTGTGACCTTGTGGCTTGTAGCACAGTGCTGCAAACAACTGCACCACCGCATACCCCACTGTGATTGTACACTTACGTATATTTCCTTGTATTTTTTGTTTCTTCTTGAGGATAGTTCGAAAGAAACCAAAACATGTTGATGATAGTATAATTTAAACAATGGAATGTGTAACATCAAATAAGTGTATTTAGTTGGTTTTTAATAAATAGTAAAACTAATGCACGGACAGTACTTAATAGTAAGTATAATATTAAAACTGTTCCGCTATTTTATGGTTGTTTTATGAATTTAATTCTGCATTTTATTAATTGGTTAGGCCATCTCTTAATTTTGTTTTTTGTCCACATTCAGTTACTGGAGACTGATTAATCTATGGGTTGGATGATTCAGGGTTCTTTCCCTGGGGGGAAAAGCAGCCGGGGCATGAATTTGACCACCAATCCCCATCTAGTACCAAGTTTAAGAATGAATGGAGCTGTACCTCTCCTCCCTCTGTGTGCATTCATGGACAGAGACAGCTTTACATTTACTGTTTCATTACTGGAATCTGGGTCCTGTCATTTTTTAGGTGTTCCTTATGACTGAAGAATTTTAGCACAACCTATAAGTGCTTTCAGTTTCACTGGCATGTGGGTCTGACTTAATTTTTATTGGTAGTTAATCTTTTATCTGTCGACCTCGGTGGACTAGTGGTTAGCGTGCTCGCCACTGGACCCAAGGTTCGCGGGTTCGATCCCAACCGAGTTCGATGGATTTTTAAGGGTGATAAAAATCCGGAGCACCACTTCCTTCGGAGGGGAAGTAAAGCCGTCGGTCCCATGTCGTAGATTTACGGCATGTAAAAGAACCTTACGAGCATGAATAGAAATGTTTCGTAAGCAAAATTCAAAGTGGTCATTTCTCACCCAAGTCTCCTGACTGCCTGCCAAATGGCTCTGGCGGTCACATCAGGATCGATAGAACAGCAGCGCGGCCAGTTGGCCAGTCACCAACCGCCACGAATGCGCACGACCCAGTAACCTCGGAAAGAGGAGGCCTGAGCCCATATAGGGCTGTTGAGCCATGGTTATTATTATATATATAATCTTTTATCTGCTACTAATGCTGCTTTATGTTAACATAATATCTGTTTTTGTAGAACTTTCTTTGTTCTGCAGAGACCCAGACTAGCTTTATAACAGACCCAGCTGAGTAGGAACATTTTTCTTCATACACTGTGACGGACTGAGATCCAGTTTCCAGACTGTTACATTTGAAAAATCTCAAGAGGTTGGATAATATTCAAAATAACTGTCATGCTTAAAGAAATGTTAAAGTGTTCTGTTTTATGTGAGGTTATGTAAACTGATGTAATAGAGAAGTTGTGTTGTTTGTCCAATGCCTCTAAATGTGGCCTCTGGTGACGTTTCTGGCCTCCGTACTGATCATGAGAATGATGGTTGGCAGAAGGGATCTGAAATGTGGGTGGTTGGAGGGGCTTTAGTGTGTAACAGAACAGCCTGCACACAGTTTTTATAGTCAAGGATCTTACTTTAAGTCCACCAAGTCCCTTATTAGGAAAGTGTTGAGGCATTCCGTGCTATGCAAGTGCAACTTGGACAATGTCCATGAAGGTGGAAATGGAGCCTTTGAATGGAAAATACTCAGAAGAATTCATTAGCCAGTACAGGAAAATGCACAGTGGAGAATCAGCTATGATGATGAAATCTGCAGTTTATACAAGGATATGTGTAGATGTGGTAACGCACATTAAACTCACAAGATGGATGGCTTGGACACATCTGCAGGATGGCTGGATCAAGAATACCAAGAGAAATCTTAGAAGGAAAAATGTATGGTAGGTGACCAGTAGGGAAGCAAAAGAACAGATGGAGAGATGCAGAAAAATGTTAGGGACCCCAGAATGCCACAGGATGGAAAAGATTGTCATGGGACTAGAAAATTCGGAGAAGAAAAATTGAGGAGGCTAGGGCCCAAAATTGGACTATCATGCCATGGTAGTGTAATGGTGGTGATGTATTATTATTATTAGTAGTAGTAGTGGTAGAGGCTCAGGGAAAAAATTATTTTTTTACAAAGTTGGCCTAAGATTAAACTTTTTTGCTGATCAGTAAGACTTGTGTATAAGGTAATGTATCTACAGATACAGTGCTTTTTAAAGGGCATGTATGTTATTATGTTATAAAATTGGAGGGCCACATGTGTTATTTGGTGAAAGTAACTGTAAGCCTGGTTTTGTATGACCTGTCCCTAGTTTTTTTTTTTTTTTGTTACTTCCTGTGAAGTTAGATTTGTAAAGCAATTTCATTGCAATACTGAAATATGAAGATTTGACTAAAACTGCAGTACAGTTTACAGTGCTTTGATTTTCTCCATAGCATTGAAGAATGGTTTAAAATGAATAAAAATGCAGTGAAATGTCCATCCATCTTTCTTGTATGCATTGATTCCTCCCCCCCCCCCCCCCCCGCACACATAGTTCATTTCTTCCTGTCCCAAAAAATCCCATGTAGTAGTAGTAGTAGTAGTAGTAATGATAAGAAAACAGCTATATTGGGCACTGCACACATAATCGGAAGGTGCTAATGTAGAAAGTACGAAATGTTTATAATAGGAAATAACATTACATGCAGCCTACCACAAATTGTAACCACAGAATAGCTGCAACACATGTAATTGTAAATATCCTGCATAAAGTTGATAATAAATAATATAATAATAATATATTTGAGTCCAGTTCTCACAGTGCTTGAGGCGACCTACTGATTAACACCGGGTTGTCATGATGGCAGCCCATTACCATTTGATACATATGATACTACATATTTACGAATATTTTTATTAAACAATTTGTACTTGACTTTGTCTAAATATCTGACCAAATTTATCTGGTTTTTTATTGTATTTTAATATTTTCCTGTAGGCGACCTCCTTCTTCATATTTAACAATTTTTTTATTTAAAAATTCCGTTCCCTAATTTCTAGTGTCAAGTATCACTTAAACATAGCGGCGGGCATCTTCCTTTATCTGTGCTCTAATTCCTTTGAACTTCACGCCCCTGTTAGCAAGCACACTAGTCCAATACTTTTTGTTTCCTCGAAAAACATTCTGGGTACGAAGGTCGGTACGAAAGTAATGTCTCCTTTTTTTTTTTTTTAATATGGCATCGGGTAGAGTTTCTTGCCTTACCCACCGGTCAGTTCCAGCAGGATCATCGGTGCTGCAGTCACGTGCGTTCAACACAGTAGCAGTGCAAAATGGCGGATGTGGAAGATTCGTTCTTTCGTACTGGGCAGAGAGCGGTGATTGAATTTCTTACCGCGGAAGGCTCCAGTCCGATAGACATTCATAGATATTTGAGAAACATGTATGGTGAGGTTGGCATAGATGTTAAGTCAGACGCTGGGTCCGTCGTTTCAAGGGCGTTGACAAGGACACTGGTGAGAGGCCCCGCAGCGGCCGACCGGATACGGCAACGAAAATGGAGACCAAAGACAAGGTTGATGCGCTGATTTAGGATGACCGCCGCATCACAAGTGAAGTGTGCACCGCAATAAGGATTGGAAAACCGGCGGTTGTGACCATCATCAGAGAACTTGGCTACAGAAAACTCTGTGCAAGGTGGGTGCCGAAAATGCTCACCGTCGAACTCAATACAGCCCGAAAGGGAGCTTTAATATCGCGAATAATTACCATGATGAAACCTGGGATCATCATTACGACCCACTGACGAGAAGACGATCAATGGAATGGCATAATCAGTCATCGCCACGCAAGAAAAATTCAAGCAGCAGATTTACTGCAGGTAAAGTCATGGTTAGCGTCTTCTGGGACAGATAAGATATAGCCTATTGTTGTGTAGATTCTTGGAGAGAGGTGGCATTTTCATATCATTGAATCTAACTACTATACTTGCGAGTGATTTGTGGTAGACAAAATGGCGCTGACACAGTGTTTCTCCCCCACTACATATTTCCGCTTTCAGTGTCATTCCGCAAATGCTCCAAACACACTTATCTACAACTGACGTCATACAATCTTAGCAAATTCAGAGCGATATGTGCAGACATTAAAGAAGTTAAAACTACGAATTCGAAAGGTTCGGCCAAAGAGGTAGATGAATCAAGTCCTCCTTCTGAGTGAGAACGCTAAACCGCACACCAGTTTGCACACAAGGCAGGCAGTTGCAAAAGTGGGAGGACTGTTCTCCCTCATTCTCCTTACAGTCCCGATTTAGCACCCTCCGACTTCCTTCCTTTTGGCCTCCTGAAGAATGCACTTCGAGGTCGCCGTTTTGCGGATGACAACGAACTGATACATAGGGTGCGTGAACAGCTCCGACGCTTCAGCAAAGAGTTTTATGCGACCGTCATAGAGCGTCTCACGCAAAGGTGGAAAAGTGTGTTGATAATGGAGACGTTGTGGAAAAATGATCTGAACTTTATAAAGGACGTACACATGATATATGTAAATTTCATTGTAATTCTAATTCTAATTTATGAGAAATAATAGGAGGCGTTACTTATCAGAAGGGTTACCAACCTAGAACTAATGTAGTAAAGGATGAGAAGGGTGATCTGGTTGTAGACTTCCACAGTAACTTGGGAAGGTGGAGGAATCATTTCTTTCAGCTATTGAATGTACTTGGGGTTAATGATGTTAGGCAGACTGAAATACATACAGCAGAGCCACTGGTGCCTGAGCCCAGTGACTCTGAGGTTGAGATGGCTATTGAAAAGGTAAAAAGGCACAAATCACCAGGTATTGATCAAATTCCAACAGAATTGATCAAAGCAGGAGGTAGGACAATTCGTTCTGAGATCCATAAACTTATTAATTCTATTTGGAATAAAGAGGAATTGCCTGAGCAGTGGAAGGAGTCAATCATTGTACCTATTTATAAGAAGGGTGATAAAACAGATTGCAGTAATTATCGAGGCATATCACTTTTGTCAACCACATACAAAATTCTATCCAACATCCTGCTGTCAAGGTTAACTCCATATGCAGGGGAAATTATTGGGGAGCATCAGAATAAGAATACTTCATACTTTAATAACAAAATTGAAATTTGTTATAATTATTAAAACTAAAACATTTTTTAATTTAGATCTCCTTGCTGGTTTATATTGTATGTTACCATCTAGAGACAGCAAACCATTCTGAGCGTTGAGACAAGTGATGAAAAACGTTATAAATTCTTCAACAGTTAGCAGATCCACTTTCTATAATTGGAATACAAATAGTGAAAGGGCTGTATAAAATAAACTAGCATGCGGTTTTGGAATCTGCACTTCAATCTAACAATAGATATCTTGCAGAGCAAAGAAGCATATGTATTATAATTTCCCTTTCAAGATTATTAAATTCTTTGACTTTTGCCACTGTCTCATGTATTAAAAATAAAATTAAAAAATAAAATTATATTGGACGATGGAAATGCCCATTAAATTAATTATCTTAGATGTAATAATCTTACAGAATTTTATAATTTTCCTATATTTAATTAAATATACATTTTATTTACATAATTTTTATATAAGAACTACAGACTTTTGACATGTATTTCATATCATTTAACAATATTTAGCACAGTCAGCTGTCTATGATAAATTTTATAACTTGTTCTGAACAGTTGGACACCGGTAAAACAATCCCACTACAGGCCTGGACAGGCCCTTAGGGTTCAGGAAGTTGAGGCTCCCAGATTTCTAGACAATCGACACATGAAGGTGGTAAGGTTGTCAGCCCTACGCACCGGCCGCCTTTATCCCCTCAGGAAATACCCCTGGTATTTATTTCTGTTAGGGGCTGAGTCGACCCCAGAGCCATAGTGCAACCGAAAGGATTATGTCAATGAAACATTCCAATGACACCATCGGGAATCGAACCCGCGACCTTCCGGCTTGTACAGCAGTGCCTCAAAGTTGCAGACAGGGCAAAATGAAATTTGACAAATCCCCATACCAAATTTTACCACAATACATGGTGTGGTTTAGGAAATAAGAGTTATGGATAGGCAGATATAAAAACTCTGATTACATACTTCATGCAAAGTATACATAAAATCAGTATTATCAAAGTCAATTATTATTAAGCAGTTGCCCTGTGGAGACTGGAACAGTAGCAGACTTATTTGATTATTAGTCCTTTGACACTTCCTACCAGGAATCTGATGATAGGCTATCTACAGGTTCATTTAGTGGAGGCTGGTGTGTTATCGCTAAACATCCTGTTCCTGTTTGTGCCAGCGGATTGGAAATTAGTTTTAATACATCATGCCAGCACCTCTTAATTACGGTTTTAGGCAGGCCATACTTTTGCGAGATATCAGGCTCCCGCCACAGTGTAGCTGTCGCCTTTGTATTTCTGAGATGTTACTTGGCGTAGGTTGGTAGCCAGTTTCACATGTTGCTGGTCCCATCTTCAAGGATCAAATAGTCCTAGAAGACGGGACCTATATTCTGACTGGAAACGTAGGTAACCAGCTGCCAATGTATGTGTAACAGCTCAGAAGAGGTAAAGCCTCAGGTCACACTTTATTTTAGATTTTCAACTTACACATGTCTTGGTGTGTGAAGAAAGGCAATATTTTGATTTTGAATATCTGAGGAGACAAATCAAAATAATTGAAGACTTCATATTTTACCTACAGCAAAGTCTTCATTTATCAAATTATTGTGGTTCTTGTCAGTCTTCACTGATTCTCATCAATATTTGTGATATATAGATATGGACATTTAGTCTATAGACATTTATTATAAAACAAGAATCTGTCAGTATTCTGAAAAAGGAATTCCTTTAAAAAAAAAAACGCACACGACAAAAATATTGTTTTCTTGACTGAAAGTTTTCTAATTGCGATCAGTACTTAATTAATTTCTCAAGTTAAACCTTGTATGGATGAACTGGTCTAAGAGAATCATTTCAGAATTCTGTTGTAATATATTTTCTCAAAGGAAACATTTTTTCAAAACCCTTTAAGAGATAGACCAGGATATCAGATGATAGAAGTACTGCATGACATAACCTTATTCTAAGATTGATATTGTAGTGTTCTGGTTTATGCACCACACAATATTTACTTGTAGATTGTTATCGATGTTCTGGGGAACATTTTACTTAAAACATCAGGGTAGAATCAAGGTTGAAACTAGAGGCAATATGTTCCTCAGAAAAGTTGATAACCTACCTGGTATCAGAAACAAAAACACTACAGTAACAATCTTCACTGCCCCAACACTTCAAATTTTGTCTCTGATGCTGAACAATTGTGTAATGCTTAAAGAATGTCTTACAATGAAACTGACATAAGGATATGAGACGGTTTTTATTGTTGTATTTCCCCAAGTAGTAATACATCTTTGAAATGAGGAAAAATGTGTTTCAAATGAAAATAAATATTAAAATCAATTATTCTTCCTTCTAGTAATTAAATCCTTGGAGCAGAGCTTATGCAGTTTTCAACAGTGTTATACTTATTGTTATATTTATGACAAGTTTTATACCATAATTTTTAAAATCAAACATAAATTATATATATCCTCAGAGCCAGCCTTCTGGGTGCGCACGTGTTGGGGGCTGATCATATTCCCACAATGTAGAGCTAATTTTTTATTGTTATTTCTTTCAGCATTGCACAGTTGACATTGTCTACAACTTGAAAGATTCAAAATGTGATATAGGCAAAAGCATTGTAAGACTTTTAAACTTATAATAATTTTCTTGCCATATTCGAAATTCAGTGGACTAATCTAGTAGAAATTAATCGAAAAATGTTTGTTTCCTGTGAAGTATAATACGTTCACACACATTGATTTGTATTTCGATATCTTAGTATCATTACTACTCGTATATAATGAAGGAAGGTGTTTATATGTGTGCATGTCTCTGGCAAGTATAACCTATCAGAAAACAAAGAGAGAAGCTAGAAATTTTGGCAGTAGTTTTAAGATAATGGGATTTCAAGTATATGTATCAAATTAGTCACACGCAACACCAGTTTTTATCAATTTATGCATGGCTGCATGTTTCGGCTCTAATTGCGAGCTATCATCAGGGCTTTTATAAAGGCCTAATGATGGCTCGCAATTAGAACCGAAACATGTAAACAGCGAATAAATTGATAAATACTGGTGTTTTGTGTGACTGATTTGTTATATATATATTTGTGAATTGTTGACACCAACGGGGATGTATCCTCTTAAAATTATGGGATGTGCCGTGTCAAATACTATATAATAGGAATCAGAGTAAATAATCTTCTGTCGGCATTTAAGACCTTAGTTTGCCGATAAGACTTATCAATTTGCCTTAAGAGTGTTTCAAATTCATGGCATCAGTATTCGACGACATTGTGCGCTTAGTTAATCCTCTACTGCTATGGTATATGGGAAGGTTTTCCATTGAAAGGTAATGTGCGGAAGTCGTATTTTCCCTTTGAAATTTCAGTGGGATTTATCCCAACTACTAACTAACTAACTAACTAACAGTTTTCTTAGAGTACCTAGATAAGTAATCGAATATTTGGTGTAATTCCTCATAGAAACTGTCCTTTTATTCTTCACCTTCATCCCGATTTGCACTGTGCGCATTCAGAACAACAATATCACACCAGCAACCTATTTGCACTGTGCGCATTCAGAACAACAATATCACACCAGCAACCTATTAGCACTATGCACATTCAGAACAACAATATCACACCAGCAACCTATTAGCACTATGCACATTCAGAACAACAATATCACACCAGCAACCTATTTGCACTGTGCGCATTCAGAACAACAATATCACACCAGCAACCTATTAGCACTATGCACATTCAGAACAACAATATCACACCAGCAACCTATTAGCACTATGCACATTCAGAACAACAATATCACACCAGCAACCTATTAGCACTATGCACATTCAGAACAACAATATCACACCAGCAACCTATTAGCACTATGCACATTCAGAACAACAATATCACACCAGCAACCTATTAGCACTATGCACATTCAGAACAACAATATCACACCAGCAACCTATTAGCACTATGCACATTCAGAACAACAATATCACACCAGCAACCTATTAGCACTATGCACATTCAGAACAACAATATCACACCAGCAACCCATTAGCACTATGCACATTCAGAACAACAATATCACACCAGCAACCTATTAGCACTGTGCACATTCAGAACAACAATATCACACCAGCAACCTATTAGCACTATATATGATATCCTGTCACAAAGGTTCCACTGTCTTAACTACTGATATAATTCTCCTATGTAAAAAATCATGTCAATTAATTGATTATAATCAACTGAAATACTTTACTTTACGTATATACGTATGTATGTATGTATGTATGTATGTATGTGTGTATGTATGTGTGTATGTACGTATGTATGTGTGTATGTATGTATATACGTACGTACGTATGTATATATGTATGTGTGTATGTATATGTGTATGTATGTGTATGTACGTATGTATGTGTGTATGTATATGTGTATGTATGTATGTATGTGTATGTATGTACGTATATGTGTGTATGTATGTGTGTATGTACGTATATACGTACGTACGTATGTATATATGTATGTGTGTATGTATATGTGTATGTATGTATGTGTGTGTATGTATGTACGTATATGTGTGTATGTACGTATATGTGTGTATGTACGTATATACGTACGTACGTATGTATATATGTATGTGTGTATGTATGTATGTATGTATGTGTGTGTATGTATGTACGTATATATGTATATATGTATGTGTGTATGTATGTGTGTATGTATGTGTTTATGTATGTATGTATGTACGTATGTATGTACGTATGTATATATGTATGTATGTACGTATGCACGAGGTCTGTCCAAAAAGTATCCGACCTTGGGCCGGGAAAAAAAAGTTCTGTATCTGGGGGGTTACAATACCTAATCCCCTTCAAAGTAGGCCCCTTGTGACTCCACACACTTAGCCCAGCGGTCCTTCCATCGCTGGAAGCAATTCTGGAAGGCTTGTTTTGGAATGGTGTGCAGCTGCGCCGTCGCGTTCTGTATGATGTCCTCGCGGCTGTCAAAACGGGAGCCTTTTAGCGGTGTCTTCAATCTCGGGAACAGCCAGAAATCACAAGGAGCCATGTCAGGAGAGTAGGGAGCCTGGCGAACCTGCGGAATGCCGTTCTTAGCCAGCAAACCCTGGATCAGGTGTGATGAATGAGCTGGGGCATTGTCATGATGCAGCTGCCAGTTGCGTGCGTCCCACAGCTCCGGTCTCTTGCGCCGAACTGCATCACGAAAATGACGGAGGACTTCTTGGTAGTACTCCTTATTAACAGTTTGGCCTAGTGGTGCGTACTCATGATGCACAACACCCCGGTAATCGAAGGAAACAGTCAGTATCACCTTCACATTGCTCCGAACGTGTCGTGCTTTTTTGGGCCTCGGGGATGTTGGATGCTTCCATTGTGACGACTGGACCTTGGTTTCCGGGTCATATCCGTACACCCACGACTCGTCACCAGTGATCACAGTCTTCAGGAACTCAGGATCCCTGTTGGCGCACTCCAGCATGTCCTGCGCGACCTCAAGGCGGAGTTGTTGCTGCTCCGGCGAAAGCAGCTTGGGCACTAATTTTGCCACCACTCTTCGCATGCCCACATCCTCAGTTAAAATCGTGTTTGCGGAACCTCTGCTGATCCCAACCTCATCAGCAATTTCCCGGACGGTCAAACGACGGTCCTCCATGATCAATGTCCGCACTTTGTCAATGACATCAGCATTTCGGCTCGTTGACGGTCTCCCGGAACGCTGGTCACTGTCCGCCGACATGCGGCCATCTTTAAAGCGGTTGAACCACTCTTTAATTTGAGTGACCCCCATTGCATCATCACCGAAAGCCTGCTGAATTTTGCGGATTGTTTCCGCTTGGGTATCCCCAAGTTTCTGACAAAACTTGATGCAGTATCGCTGCTCCAAACATTCTGTCATCTTGAGCGAAACGAGAATGCGACGAACACGTGTTACACCACTTCGCTATCTGGCAGCGACAGACGCATCCGGCGGTGTTGCGAGGCAGCAAAAAATCACGCATGCGCATGAAAGTCCCTTCTACCACTACGCTCAGTTTCCCCACCCTTTCGCCATTACTTACCGCGGGAAAAAATATAGTCGGATACTTTTTGGACAGCCCTCGTATGTGTGTATGTATGTGCGTATGTATGTGTGTATGCATGTAGGCTTATGTACGTATGTATGTACTTATGTATGTATATACGTATGTACGCATGTATGTATAGTGTCCCCTCATTTAGCCGGGCTTGACGTTAGCCACCCACCCCTTCTAGCGCCGAGGTTAAAGAAAGAGTAGAGCTATACCTCTACTCCCCCTTTGGGCCTTCATGGCCTGTTATAGGGTGAACTCATATATTTCTAATTATGTATGACATATATATCAAGTAAATGGGTAAGTGTGAAGGAAATGGCCGTGCCATGGCTCAGGAGGTTAGTCGCCGGCCTTTCACCGCGGAGGCCCGGGTTCGATCCCGGGTCGGTCCATGTGGGATTGGTGGTGGACAACGTGGCACTGGGACAGGTTTTTGTCCGAGTACTTCGGTTTTCCCCTTTCAATTTTATTCCGCTGGTGCATTAAAACGGAAAAACAGAAAGAAACTTATCTTCATCACAGGGTTGCACAATAAGCCTTCGAGGCTGCGGTGCGTCCGTAGCATCTGCTGCGTAGCCCTTCAATAAAAAAAAAATACGAAGGAAAATTACTCTGCCCATGCTGTGGAGAGGGAGAAACATTATGGCTAAATGAGTGAGACGTTCAAATTAATATCCCAAGGAACTTAATTTTGTGCGAGCTGTTGCACAGTTATCAGACATCCTGTTCCTGTGTTGAGTAACGCAGTGGGAGAATATTAACCCTGTGTTTTCACCATACTGCAGTCAGTTGGGTGCAAAATTTCCCCGTAACAGGAAGCAACAACTCTGCATTTTGTAGCAGCTACATGATCGAGAGTAAACTGGCCCAGCAGTGGTAAGTTGTTTGTAGAAGAATCCAAATGCTGCTGTTCTTATGTGATCCGAAGGGATCTCTTCCACATGCAGCGTGTGATATGTGTGGTGTCGGGCGATGTAGTTTGCTTCGGATGACATAAGAACGAGACAGATCTTTGTACAAGTACTCCATACAGATCATAAACAAGTATGTACTTATCCTTGGAACTGCTCACTATCTCATAATTTTAATATCACAATAATATAATGTTTACACTTATAAGTTTTTGTATATTTTAGAATGTTAACATTGTAAGCATTCCAATGCGGGAAGTGTAATACCTAGCTTAAAGTCACTATTTACATAAACCAACTGGATGCAACTTTACAACCTTTAGGCAAGGTTCAGTACAGTACAGTACATTTCAGTACAGTATCAGACGCACACACAAAAGGTACAGCCTACACCATGAAAAATACGACCTAATGAACAAGATAAACCAGTACCATGCATCAAATACAATACCTACCGAAACATTAACATATTATTTTAACACGAATAACAAATAGTGTCTGTGCATACCAAACAGTAAAAAGTGGGGGAAAAAAACCTTGCCTAAAAGTGAACCAATCAAAAAGACGTGTTAATATATGCAGTTTTAACGACAATAAACTCCTGAAGATGGCTCTATAAGATCCGAAACATATGTCGGGTTTTATAAAGTTTTTAAATATGTTTTAAAAAACTATACAGTTTTTTAAATAGAGTTGCATTCATTTGGTGTATGTAAATAGTGACTGTGAAAAGACGCACGGTGATTACAGAATAAAGTACATAGCTTAACGTTTTAGGTTTACATTCCTTTGTCCTAAAACTCCCTGAAGATAGCACTCCGGCGCCGAAACATTTAGGAGTTTAATACTTGTTATGAATTGTATCTTATTAAGTGCATTTGTTGGTTGATATACGAGTATTATTTTGAAAGAATGTGCACTGTATGAGTAATATAAAATTGTATTCGCATATCACTTCATCTATCGTCTCCAGTGTGTATACATTTATATCAGGTGTTACTGCTACACATTCGTCTATAGTTGCAAGAGCTTGTTATCATTTTGCTTTGGCTAGCGTTTTCTGTGTATTCCAATCTCCTGTGTTTTTCCCCCACAACTCCTAAATAATTAAATTTATCTACTACCTGTATATTCTGTCTATTCCTTTTCCATCTACCCATCGCCTGAACTTTCCTTCATTTCTTAAAAATATTACTTTAAATGTGTTTACTTTACACTTTAAAACCCAACTTTAATAATATTCGTCTAGTAAATATACTTTTAGTCTGTAATCCGTACCTGGTAAAATATATTATTGCCAGATCAACAGCTAACAATAGTCTTGGGATTCTTAATTCACGTATTAGAGTGGCACGTGACCCTTCCATAACAATATATTCTATAACATCACTTATAAGAATAAGAAATAGATAGGACACAGTAAAGTGACGCAATACGTCAGATAAGGACCTCGCAGCGAGGCGTGGAAGCACAACAGTCAACAGCCCGCCCACCAACTTAACTATTTGGGCACTACAAACCGGTCTGATTCTCCCTGCCGCGTCAGGTAGAAAAACACGGGACAGACGAGTTGTATGTTAAATCAGTTTTGCCTGAGGATGGGGACGGAGCTAGTCCCCGAAACGTTGTATTCAAACGAATTGACGCGGCTGTGCGCCCGAGAAAACTATATTGAACAATTACTATCTTAGCCTCCCACATGTAAACAGACAATTTCCGTTATATAGAGGATCAAGGACCCAACAGAGAGATAGTCTACAGCTTTAATCTTTAAACATTTTGTACTTTTAATACGTACCTATATTGTTAGTTTCGAAAGTGTAATTTATAATTAAAAAAGTCCCTGATGATGGTCCCCAACATGGGATCGAAACATGTCGGACTAGCTCACAGCGACTGTATTGTAAATACAAAAACGTATAATAATCGTGCATCTGTTGGTCAAGTGTTGTTTGTGACGATTTTAATATTACACGTGTTACAGTGACGCCTTGTATATCTTACACCTTCACTCTTTATGCCTACTGCTCCATGCGCGCCACTGTTGCCTTCTCCTCGTTGGGAAATTCGCTAAAAATATCCAAGAAGCTCTCCATTCCAAAATATTATCAGAGAGCGGGGAAAAAAATCTAAAAAAAAAAATAAAAGAACGGGGAAGAATTTTGGACAAAATTATTCCGAGATCTAAGTCTTCTTTCGGGGACTATGCATCACAACGGGATCTCCTACCCTAAGAAGCTTTCATACCACTTAATTTAATATTTATCTAATCCAGACCAACTTTCTGCGTTATCTAAATCAGTGGTATTCAACCTGGGGTACGCCTACCCCCGGGGGTATGCGAAGACATCTTAGGGGGTACGTAAAATAAAAAAAAATATTATTTCATGATAAACACTGAATAATCAGGGCCAGATTTAGGGTTAGCCACAAGAGACCCGGACGTAACGACATGCGATTTGGGAGCGCAATTTTTTTTCTCTCTCTCTCCTGTATGCAATTCTTATCTGGGAGGCTAGTTTCATTTCCTCCCACATAGTGCATTGGAACGTAACTGAACACTGTTGGGCGGGATTAACGTTTTCCCTAATACAGTTTTTCACTTCTTTTAACCACGCAGTGAACCTACTTCAAAATATTGTTGGGGCAATAAACAAACAGACGCACTCCTTCATATTACCTTGTTCTTTGACAATTGCCGCTGCCATTATTTAATAGCTTGATTCTCCTTTTTCTCATTTAAAACTTATTATTTAACACATTGTTTTGGATGTAATTTATTTAATTTATTTTAGATGTAGATTATAGGCTATGTATAACTTGAATTATACACAAACAACTTTGGGGGTACAAAGTTGAAGAGAAATTATATGTGTGGGTAAGCGAGCAGAAAAAGGTTGAATACCGCTGATCTAAATTACTATTTTAGTAGAATGGACAGGCTATTAAGAAATGCTAATCAGCAGGAAAACGAATCCAGACGCTCATTAAAGAGACTTTTGTATTGTAATATTGAGGCCGGAACGGGCCATAAGGCCTACGTCCTTGAATGCATGCATGCAGAATAACGATGATGATGATGATGACGACGACGATGATGGTGTTCATTTTCTTAAATATGTTCATACCATACGCCTTATTGATAATGCTAATTTAGGGAATTGGAGTTCCATATGGAGGGAGACTGTAGCTAAATATAAACTTTGGAGGAAAGGAAGTCAGACCAGAACATACTTAGTTTCTATCCCTCCTCAGTGCCAAAATTATGGGTTATATTTGAATATATAAGAGTGGAAAGTGTTGATGCTTTCTAAGGTTTCTGTCTCGTCAGATTTGTTTACATATATAGCCTTGTGGAGTCCATTACAAGTTTGAGATTGTGTACATGGGTTTATCTTCTTAATATGCACATCCTTTTCCACATGACATTTTGTTCTCATATGAGGACAAATGTAAAATATTTCCATGACAATATGGGGCATCATTTACAAAAACTGGGGATGTTTTTGTATATAATATATAAGGCATATTCAATAAGTAATGTTCCCTGGCCTATAAATATGCCTTAACCAAACCTTACATTCTTTGGTAGGAGGAAGCACTTGTAGTAGGAATAACATGCAACTAATGGTCATGAGTCAGTCAGTCACAAGTTGTTTATAGGATGAGCTGATTGACAGTGGCAACAACATGGACAACTTGGTTCCGCAAACAAGTTTATAATGTGATACAGTTTTATGGGTGGCATATTTAACACCCAGCAAACTTCACTGCCAGTTGATGAAGGCATATGGTAATGGTATAATGTGGGAGCAGCGTATCAAAAATTGGTGCAAAAATTTCGAAAACTGTTGAGCACACATGCATGATGTTAATTGATCCATTCAGCCAGGCACATCAGGGGCAGAAGTGAATGCAGCATGAGTAGAAAAATTGATTTTGAGGAACAGATGAGTCATAATTCACTGAAGCTGCACTTGGGAGGTCACTGATACCACAATAATGAGGAAGTGGAAATGACTCGTCATGAATGGTTGTGAATGCCATAGAACGATTTCTACCACAGCAGAGTCTTAAAACTTGTGCAAAACGTGCTTGAAGATTATGTTGAAAAATAAAGATACCTATTGGATTAAATGAGCTACATTTAACTTTGTAAGGATGTGCCATATAATTTATGTGAATTAGGGGATCTTACTTATTGAAGACCCTTTGTACCTTACTAATGAAGCTTCAAAATTGTGAGTAAAATTTTCTATATTAAAATGAAATATGTTTAAATTTATGCAGGGAAGTGTGAAACAGCTGGCCAAGAAGGAAATGGAAGTGACCAGATCATGGCAACAGCTGAGTGTGGCTGTGGCCCTAATGACATTTATATTGTCAAAATATGTGGTCACGGCTGTTCATGAAGATCCAGATGAAAACATGTAAGTTGCTAATTTTTATAATTTGTACTATTATGGGTTACAAACTTTGAAATGTTGAAGGCCCAGTGGAATACATGGATGTCTACAACAACGTTCTTCTTACTTGTATGACAACATTATAATCTATTTTCATAGGGATGAACTTTCATTTTGTTCGTAGCTTGTAACATAAAAAATCTTAATGTATCAGAATTTGTCCTTATGTCATTGGATATGAAGGTTCATAAGTCCACTTTTAGTCTTTGATTATAAGTGAAATATTAGTATTTAGACTGTGTATAATTTGTTTTTGAAAGGAATTTTTGATACTCTTAAAATAGCACACTTGTAGATATTAAGAACTCCTCAATATTCCTTTATAAATTTGTTCATTCACTATAACTACAGTATTATCTGTGTCTGCTTTGCAATGATGACCTTAATTTTATTTAAATTCCTTTTTTAGCTATAACATGATTATTATATTTGTCAGTTATATATACGTATGTATTGTGTGTATATAAAGGTGTTTTATTTTTCTAGCAATTAAATGTGTCATGTTTTCCTGTTGGTGAGTGGGAAGGTAACTAATAGCCCTTTTGGCTGCAAGTTGTTACATTGTTACATTGTTTGTATTGTGTTTCTCTGTAACTTGTCTTGTTAGTATTGAACATTAATGCTATTTCCATCTGTATCTTAACTATGACCAATTTCATATTCAATCTGTGGTGTTAAACATCGCAGAACCTTACTGACTAAATTAAATTCTTATTGCAAAAGATGTGTAATAAATTGTGGTTCAATTCTTGTATACTGCGCTGCGAAGAGTTTGTTGGAATAATCCCGAGTGAGAGTAGTCGACATTCTGCGTGGAACAAATATATTTATTCTTGCAGTGAAATGAAAATTGGGGTGCCGCAAGCTTCAATTTTTGAGCCAGCGTTATTTTTGTTATATGTAAATGTATTCCGTTAAACGTGAAAGAGTCAGAAACATTTTTATTTGCAGATGATACCAATGTGTTGGTTACAGAAAAAAAATGAAAATTCCCTGAAACATAAAATTGAAAATATGGATAAGATGCTACAACAAAGTACTTAAGCATCCGAAAGAACTGGACAAGCATTTTTTTAAAGCAAATCCTTTGTGTTATAGCAATGGTTCTCTAATATTTTTTGCTTACTTTATAGTATTTCTTGACGAGAGCAATATTCGCACAATGAGTATTTAATTTGGCAATTCTACCGGGTACTTACCCAGGAATGAAGCACGGTATCTTAAAAACACAGCTAAATAATCATCCCCGAATTGTAACTAAAATGGGATTTTCGAATTCCTGGGATCCTGAACATGCAGATCCATTAAAAACGTAAGATGATTATTTGCGAATATTGTGCTTAAGTGCTTACAAAAAATTTATTTCAAAAAAATTATCTATAAATTTTCTTTTACTGCAACAATATAACGTCCAAAATTTCGCAGCACAACTAGCTGACCTTTTGGCGTACTTAGTGTGCCACGGATCATCCTTCGGAAACCAGCGTTACAGCTTGCATTTTATTCATTGAAACAGTTACGTCGTGCTAAAAGTGGTTGATAAGGGCTTATAAGAGAAAAAAAAATTTGAAGAGTCTTTATTTATTATGATAAAAAAGTGTTTATGTAGTTTAATAAATTTATACTTACTTTGGCACAAAATGTAATTGATTAAATCGATATATCATAGTCAGCTGTTTTCCTGAAATTGATGAATAATAAACTAAACTAAAGCTTGGATTGTGTGCGTTGAAGTGTATGTAGGATGAATCCAAAAGATGGAATTTAGAGGATCTGGAAAGAAGAGACCGTGGTAGAGTTTGAGGTTGAGGTACGGTTCCGGCATTTGCTTTTAGGGACTGAAGAAAATCACAAAAATCCTGAAGTCAGGATAGCAAATAGGGATATTTGTTTTGCCAGATGTGTACTTGTATGTGCCGTGCAGTTAGTGAGTAATTCTGTACAAAAAATGTTCAGTTTAGAATAAGATTAATCACAGCAATATAGTCTTCTCGGGCGCACAGCCGCGTCAATTCGTTTGAATACAACGTTTCGGGGACTAGCTCCGTCCCCATCCTCAGGCTTGCAGGCAGCCTGCAATACGTCAGATAAGGACCTCGCAGCGAGGCGTGGGAGCACAACAGTCAACAGCCCGCCCACCAACTTAACTGTTTGGGCACTACAAAACCGGTCTGATTCTCCCTGCCGCGCCAGGTAGAAAAACACGGGACAGACGAGTTGTATGTTAAATCAGTTTTGCCTGAAGATGGGGACGGAGCTAGTCCCCGAAATGTTGTATTCAAACGAATTGACGCGGCTCTGCGCCCGAGAAAACTATATTGAATCATGTCGCCGCGAAAGTTTTAAAACTTATATTAATCACACCAGTTCCTTTTAGGAAGAATAGCACTGTCTTCAGATTATAATTCTACACGTATTTTATTTTTCTTATTCTTTGTGTGCTTCAAAAGTTTTAATTACATTTACATATGCAAATAAATAAGTTACAATCATCAGTTTATTAATATTATGAATAATCTTCTTTATTTTTCGCAATATTATAGACAAGCGGACGGGGTTCCTGAATTCTTGCCCAGATTTCTTCAGCAAGGGGAGTGGGGAAAGGCTTTCTCTCAGGCACAAGCTTCTGCATCAGAAGATGATGTTGACAGCCAAAAAAAGTGAGTTATTTAATTTTTACCAGGACTAGAAACCAAATTACAGATTTCACATATTGAAAAAAAAAAAAAGCATACTTTGATATAATCTGTGAAAAATGTTAAAATGCCAACCAACAATGAGAAGCTGCTTAGAATGGTAAAAGCAATACCATTACAGGCCTGGACAGGCCCTGAGGATTCCAGGAGGTTGAGGCTCCCGAATTTCTAGACAATCGGCACATGAAAGTGGTAAGATTGTCAGCCCTACGCACCGTCCGCCTTTACCATCTAGGTACACGTAAACATATGTGACACCGTATTTTATTCTGACAAGTTTTGGCCCTGCAGGACGATAATAAGGGAACATACATATTTACACAACTTTTATGTTTGAAATTACTAAAATTTAATCATAGACTAATGTGTGGTATTCCGCTTTATTTATAATATGAGTCGAAAATGCATTCTTAATACATTTTACATTACCTGTTATAGTATTTGTTTGTGTTAAAAATTCAAATCCCTTTCTATTGATCATTTGTAGTATTGTACAGATTGTCCGGTGACTTTATATCATAATCTCAGGATTAGATTCACCGAGTCAAAGATGTCCCATCAAAACGGGTCTGATTCGCAACCGTTAAAAAGTTACGGGACTTAAACTTTGCAATCGCCTGTAACCTTCAGCAGGCTGCGTGGCGGATTTATAAAACATGGCTACTTAACCGGAGGACTTCAGTAGAGCTTTAGTTAGGAAAAGGAACACTGTGTTCTGTCTTGTGATTGTTTAGCCAAAATGCCGTTTATATACTCGACTGACGAATATGCTGATATGGTCTTTGTGTGTGGGGTTGCAATAGAAATATTGTTGCTACATATCGACGACGTTTCCCAGATCGACGCACGTCTATTGACACGGACTAGCACTTACATGGCACCGTTCCGAGCGTCTCTTTAAGTAATCTGTGCAGGTCGATGTTTGAATAGAAATAGCAGTGTCAAAAGAGCAGGTAGAACTCGACTCAAATATCTTTTCCGCGACGCAGAGACCAAAATCAGTCAGCCCCCACTACTCCCTTTCTGTCCTTTTAGCATCACCGTTGTTGCTACATCAGTCATTTTCCTATCAGCCACCGTCCTGAGAAGGATATTTAGTAGCGTATAGGAGTGGGAGGTATTTGTCTTTACGTTATAACAACGTGGCAGCGTTGCGTTGATTGCCCAGGTCTGGGTACAGTGCGCTATTGCCAAGTCGAAATAAACTGTTCCCAATATATGCTCCGTTAGTAATACGTTTAAACGATGTTACCTCTGTGAAAATTGAGAGAGAGTGACTATGTGGCAAACATGGTGCAAGGAGCCCTCTACCTTTGCACTTAGCTCCGCCCCTTCCTCTCTCTCTACATTTTTCCTCGCGCAGGACGCGGAAAAATTATATGTGTCGCATTATAGTGGTTAGATCACAGAGCATAAATGGGCTAGATGCGCTTGTGGTAATACGGAACTTCCTTAATGACATTTATAAGTGCCTGACGTCGCCAACCGGTCGTCCCTTATTTCCCGGCCTTCACCTTCACCAATGCGGCACAGAAATAATTCCTTTCAGTCGTGGCGCGGGGCCGAGTTCAGCTGGAAGCGCTGAACGTGCTTTACGCCGGCACTGCCCGTGGCTTTCTGCGTGTGGTGACACATGAAAAACGTGGTTTACGAGGTCAAAGTGGACACGAAGCACGCAGTAGTATAGAACTCGATGCTACGAGGCGCACGATCAGTCCAAGAGTTCTTCTTACTGTTTCACATTCCATCCTAAAATGGGCCAGACTACATCCAGGTCGAATGCGGCCATTTTGAACACTTGCTGTAAGCCATACTGTAACACTGTCACATTGTCTAAAGTAAACAGTACTATGTCTTCCACTAACCTATGTGTGTTTTCGTGTCCACCTCTCCTTATTCAATCATATGTGAGAGTCCCGTAGCTTTGTACGGCTGCAAATCGAACCCACCTTCTTCTTTCTAGGGGCCCGTCGGCATTAGCTCCAGATGCACTGCAGCCTTAGGCTTATTGTGCTAACCCTTAGCCTTTCAATCAGCATTGGTTCATTATCCTTGTGCCTCTAACAAAGATACACAGGTCTTTCAATGAAACCATGCTTATATCCCTTGGTTCAGCAAACAGCTTCCCAAAGAACTTTATAACGTTGTTGAGCCAGTGCCTCGCAACCATAAACAATATGGTGCACAGTTTCAGTCTCCGACCCACAAAATCTGCAGGTCAGATCTCCGTCAAAAAGGCCCATAGTCTTCAAGTGCTTCCTCACAGGTGCTTGAACTGTGAGAAATGCAACTACTGATCTAAGTTGATTCCTGCTGTTTAAGCAAACCATGAGCTTTTTTCTTACATGGTCCATCAATAAAGAGTTTCCCATGTCTGTGACCTGGTAAATTATTCCAGGTAGTTAAATGTTGGCACTCAATCCAGTTCTTAGAAATTATGGATGTCAAGTTTAATAAACTGAAGTACATATCAATGCACAGCAAGAATTGATTAAGATTTAGAATTTTAATTGTGTTAATTTAAGTTAGGTTAGTTCACAGTAGTATAGATCTGTCTTTTTTTGCTTGAAATGGTAAAAGAAAACAGCAAAGTAAAATGTAAATTTTCTCCTATACATGTCAGGAAGGCATATGGGGGTAGTGGAGGTATGGCTCCACTCATCCTTAACCTCACCATACATTAAGATCAGCCTCACGCCATGGCCGCTTTAACCTCAGAGAAATGGGTCCTGGTACCCATTGAAAAGGAGTCTGCATGGGCTGCAGAGTCAGTCTGGTATTTTGGACAAGAAAACTTCTTGCCTGTGCCAGGACTTGAACCTCAGATTAACCAACCTGTAGCCTATTCAGTACACTATCCCAGCTCTAGTTTGAAATGGTAATAGATTTATTTCACAGCTAGGTGGATGCATTTACCATGACTGATTGTTGGAATATTGATATCATTTAGCACCAGTACCAAGAAGCGAGCATACAGTGGCTTGTCAGGTTCTTCGTTCGCAAAGACCACTTCACGAAAGACGGGCGAGTCATATGGTGGAGATGTTAAAGGCATCAAGCGTCCTAGTGAAGATGGATCACACACAGTGTACAGTGGTGGTAATGTGTAACTAATATAAATTAATATGAGTTGTGACATGATGTGATACTCTTACTCATTGCTTGCTGCATACAGTAGTCAATAGACGGTAAAGTTATCTGGTTAGCATCCTGACACGTGTATATACAAGACAGTCACATGTAAAACATATGCAACCTTTATCCAAACGTGTTTCTATTTGAACCCCTTGATCCCATACTTACAAAGCTTTTCTGCTGTCCTCTTTTTTTATCTCAAATAACACTGGTCTACAAAATAAAACTTATTTTAATCATCAGAAATAAAAATATGCTTTTCTAGACTAACTTTTCGCGCTGATTATGAAAATGTTTTTAGTTTTTTCCTGGCATGTGTAGTTTTTACAGGACAATTTATGCTCTAATATTCACAAAAATTGTAGTAAGTCAGATACATAGGCACACTTCCAGGACATAAAATATAATTTGGTATAAACTACATAAGACTGCGTAACAAGGAACTTAATGATCTGTAATCATCACCAAATATTATTTGGGTGATCAAATCAAGAAGAATGAGGTGGGCGGGGCATGTAGCACGTATGGGTGAGGGGAGAGGTGCATACAGGATTTTGGTGGGGAGACCTGAGGGAAGGAGACCACTTGGAAGACCCAGGCGTAGATGGGCAGATAATATTAAAATGGATCTTCAAGAAGTGGGATGGGGGAGCATGGACTGGATTGATATGGCTCAGGATAGGGACAGGTGGCAGGCTCTTGTGAGTGCGGTAATGAACCTTCAGGTTGCATAAAATGCGGGGAATTCCTTGACTAGCTGAGGACCTGCTAGCTTCTCAAGAAGGACTCTGCTCCATGGAGTTAGTTAGTTAATAAACTACATCATTAGTTCTACTGAAAGCAAAAGTTAAAAATGTGATGACTTTCTTTTCTGTGGTACACTATGTCTGGAGCATCATGGTACAACATCCAGCAGTAATCTGCCATCATAGAGTCGTTCCAGAAACCTTAATAGCGGTGTTCCATTGACTTAATATCTTGATGAAAGTGTTTGCCTTGCTTGTCACTGACTTCACCAAAGTTTTCTGGAAAGAAATCTAAATGTGAATGCAAAATGTGAACTTTAAGTAACATGTGACATCCAATTCCCCCCCCCCCCCCCCCCTAATCTCAAAAAGTATACATGCTGGAGAAGAACTAAATACAGATTTGGAATCAGTGGCTCAAACTTTGTCTAATTTACATGTTAGTTTGCTTAATGAATTTTCCTTGCAGACCAGTGCAATTTTAACAGAATTTCTCCTATTTTCTTCATTGTTTTGCAGTTTATCATCATAAGTGTTAAATGTTAATACACAGTTTCCTTCCATCTCTTAGTTTCAGAACATTTTAATACTGCATGCACTGAATCTTCATACTCAATATGCACTGAACATTTTTTCCTCTCAGTTTTATCTGTTAACCCTTCAATGCAGGGGCTCTTAAACACCATGTCATGGCATGATGTGGGAACAGTACTCAAAGGTATTTAAATTGTATTTGAACAAGTTGCAAATTGCCTGCATTTTGATCTGCAATAACTTTCATACTTTTGTTCTATGTGGATGAACCATGGAATGGTAGTTTCCTATATACTGTAGATAACAAACATGCACCTTGCATTATGCCAATAGTTTTTCCTTGTATAGTGAGCCTTGAAACAACCAATGATACATGGAACATCATCATGTACCTGACAATAATATACAGTCCCTTTTCTTTTGTCACGTTTGCTGCAGACCACACACCACCTTACTGGTTTACTTTTCTTTTCTGTGGGAGGTATTATTCTTGTAAAATTACATTCTTGCCAGCCTTTTTACGGTGTTGTCGCCACCAAGGTGGGCCGATACTTTATGTTGCACTTAATATTTCACTAATAAACCTTCAACCAGTTCTTCTAAATTTTATGTTAAACTTTCTGTTCTACATTTCTCCTACATATAATTACAGAATTGAGAACTGTGACATTCAGTAGCACTCTGAACACTCTGATATACCACTTCTTCATTCTTTTCCTGCCCATTAGGTACATCGGCTGGTCTTTCTTATAAATACCACCAATATGTTGATTAAAATAATTCTCACACATACAGGCTTGTTTGTCTTTCTCCATCATTAATGTCTGTACTTCAGCTGTATGGTAAGTTGACATGTAGGTCATGTTGTTTACCATGCACCTGATGATGCACACAGGACTGCTGTGTTGCGTAGTGACTGTGGCACACTGTAGCTTGCTTGCTTTCACTTTTTTCGGCTTTTCTCTCCCATTTATTTTAATTGTTCACACACAATCAATGTTGCATGATTTCAGACTCTTGGCCAAAGCTGGAGAATTATAATAATTATCCATCCACAAGTTAAAGCCTTTGTGCAGTATAGGTTCAGAGAGATTCAGAACTATAGCTGCTGTTTTTGGTGTGACTTTTGAAATGAGGGGCGATTCCAAAATTGTCTCCTTTCCATTATACAAGATGAAGGACCATAGATAATCAGAATTTAATTTGCATAATTCAGGTGTCTTCATACTGAAACTTGATGATTTCAGTGCAACGTATCATGTGAAGGATAGGTGGTGCTTCCTCAAGTTGAGTTGAAATGTTTTGCTGGGGAACACACAAGGTGTGGAATTCTGAATTTAGATGCCTGATGACAGGATAAATTTGAACTGATTTTGTCATCCAAACGTGTTCTTGCAAGTGTTGTCTATAATATGCAGAAATCTCAGATGTTTTCAAACCTGTCTGAAGAAATGACAGAACTCAAATGGGAATGGCTACAAGCTGGTTTCATGATAAATATAATCTAAGAATAGGCTTCTCTACCACACCATAAGCACAAAAAATGCCACTAAATACATATTGCATCAGCTGTCATGGGCTGCCACTTATTTACCCCTGACAGCTGGGAAAAAAGTATTGCCCCAAGAATTCTTTAATTGCTGTGCATAGTAATTGATCTCATCCAGTTTCCTGTGCAATGTCCTCATAAAAAGAATCCTTCACACATACAGGGTGATTCAGGAGGAAGGGCCAATATTTTGCGAGGTGGTAGTATCAGTCATTGTGAGAAAAAAAGCTCATATGAACTTGTGAATACTGAATAGTTACCGAGATACAGCTGTTTGAATATACAAATACAAAAGCATGGTGAATAGTAATACAGAAAGAGATTACTTACTGTTAATTGTATTTTAATATTAATTTAATATTTAAATGACAAATTTGTTACACAGAAATGACAAATTTGTTACAATTCACAACAAATGTTCGAAAATCCCACCATAAACTTCAGTGCACTTTGAAACTCATGTGCGAAGATCACGTGTTGTTCATCTGAGTTGATCTTCACATTTCTTTCTGCAGGCAGCAACATCCAGAATGCGAGTGAGCCACACATCTCTTGTGTCCTCCTTTCTTTCATAAACTTTGCTCTTCAGCCAAACCCACAAACAAAAACCTAACAAAGTAAGGTCTGGAGATTCAAACAGCTCTATCTCAGTAACCATTTAGACATGTGCTAGACACATGTTCATATCAACTTTTTTTTATCACAGTGACCGATACCATTACCTCTCAAAATATTGAGCTTTCCTCCTGAATCACCCTGTATCTACAATGTCTAGCACACCCTAAGCACGATTTTGAGGTCCATTTATTTGCAGAAAAATTTTTTGATGTCCAATGTCTTCCCACAGAAAGTTAGTGTCAGTCACATAAACAGCATCACCCACACAACTGTCATCTCGTGTCCAGTAACAATACATCACATTCATGGTCACTGAAATCAGTATCACTGCTTTAAACTGTGTCTAACAAGTCACCATCATTAAAATCTGGAAGTTTTTCTACAAATTCATCACTACTGAATATGCTTTGCTTCTTGAGGCTATGTTTGCACTGGAATTCCTACTCTTCTGCATTAAAGACCAGGCTTAATAGGCAGTTTTCACAATCTAATACAAGACTATGTTTATTGTGGATTTTTAGACTATGCTGTACATGTTTTGGGCCTTTTGGTTCACCATCAGGGGCTTCCTTAGGTTTCTACTGAGGCTGTTTTAAACAAATTTTCTTATGTCACATGATAGCACTTAACAGTGCTATGCTGTCAGTTTATCCTAAGTGTTCCACTCTTCTGCAACTCTTCCCATTTCTGAGGATATATGCAGTATATCCTGATTGTTCAAAAATCAGGATATACTACATATCCTCAGAAATGGGCAGTGTTTGATAACAGTAGAACAACCGTGGGAAAATGCACAAATGTCAAAAAAAGGATGGGATGTGAACACAAAAGGAAACTCAAAAGTATATTTTCTCTTATTAATCATACAGTCATACCCAATACTTCGCTTTTTAATGCGTATATACCAGGGCTGTCCAAAAAGTATCCGACTATATTTTTTTCCCGCGGTAAGTAATGGCGAAAGGGTGGGGAAACTGAGCGTAGTGGTAGAAGGGACTTTGATGCGCATGCGTGATTTTTTGCTGCCTCGCAACACCGCCGGATGCGTCTGTCGCTGCCAGATAGCGAAGTGGTGTAACACGTGTTCGTCGCATTCTCGTTTCGCTCAAGATGACAGAATGTTTGGAGCAGCGATACTGCATCACGTTTTGTCAGAAACTTGGGGATACCCAAGCGGAAACAATCCGCAAAATTCAGCAGGCTTTCGGTGATGATGCAATGGGGGTCACTCAAATTAAAGAGTGGTTCAACCGCTTTAAAGATGGCCGCATGTCGGCGGACAGTGACCAGCGTTCCGGGAGACCGTCAACGAGCCGAAATGCTGATGTCATTGACAAAAGTGCGGACATTGATCATGGAGGACCGTCGTTTGACCGTCCGGGAAATTGCTGATGAGGTTGGGATCAGCAGAGGTTCCGCAAACACGATTTTAACTGAGGATGTGGGCATGCGAAGAGTGGCGGCAAAATTTGTGCCCAAGCTGCTTTCGCCGGAGCAGCAACAACTCCGCCTTGAGGTCGCGCAGGACATGCTGGAGTGCGCCAACAGGGATCCTGAGTTCCTGAAGACTGTGATCACTGGTGACGAGTCGTAGGTGTACGGATATGACCCGGAAACCAAGGTCTAGTCGTCACAGTGGAAGCATCCAACATCCCCGAGGCCCAAAAGAGCACGACACGTTCGGAGCAATGTGAAGGTGATACTGACTGTTTTCTTCGATTACCGGGGTGTTGTGCATCATGAGTACGCACCACTAGGCCAAACTGTTAATAAGGAGTACTACCAAGAAGTCCTCCGTCATCTTCGTGATGCAGTTCGGCGCAAGAGACCGGAGCTGTGGGACGCACGCAACTGGCAGCTGCATCATGACAATGCCCCAGCTCATTCATCACACCTGATCCAGGGTTTTCTGGCTAAGCACGGCATTTCGCAGGTTCGCCAGGCTCCCTACTCTCCTGACATGGCTCCTTGTGATTTCTGGCTGTTCCCGAGATTGAAGACACCGCTAAAAGGCTCCCGTTTTGACAGCCGCGAGGACATCATACAGAACGCGACGGCGCAGCTGCACACCATTCCAAAACAAGCCTTCCAGAATTGCTTCCAGCGATGGAAGGACCTCTGGGCTAAGTGTGTGGAGTCACAAGGGGCCTACTTTGAAGGGGATTAGGTATTGTAACCACCCAGATTCAGAACTTTTTTTTCCCGGCCCAAGGTCGGATACTTTTTGGACAGACCTCGTAGGCTACCGGTTTCGGCTCGTAGAGCCATCATCAGGCCACACGGAAACCATAAATTAAAAACTCCATATGTTTTGGAAGGTGGAAGAAATGCATGGAGTTTTTAATTTATGGTTTCCGTGTGGCCTGATGATGGCTCTACGAGCCGAAACTGGAAGCCTATATACGCATTAAAAAGGGAAGTGTTGGTAATGACTGTATGATTAATAAGAGAAAATATACTTTTGTATCTGCATACCAATGGGGATGTTTAGTATTAAAATTAAAAAAGGAAGCCCATGCATACATACATACATACATGCATGCATACGTACATACATACATGCATGCATACATACATACATACATACATACACACATACACACACACATATATGTATATGTGCACATACAATCATACATAGTTAGTGCTATAAGTTTTGAAAAAGGTGGAACTATTGCAGTATTGCAGGTGTTGACTGTTTTTTAAAAGAGTTTTAGTGATTCTTAGTGATTTGTGAAAACTTTATATGTGACGAGACCTTGTGGGATCATGTCTCGTGTATGTTTAACATATGGACTACGCAACTAAATGTAGTAAACCCCTGAAGATGGTCAGGTACCTGACCGAAACATGTCGGGTTAATTAAGAGTTAATTAATCTACTATTAAAGTTTTTTAATAGTGAGGGTGCATCAAGTTGGTTTTAATGTCAATTTTAATTTATACAAGATGCACGGTGAATACAATATTAAATAAGCCTATGCTGTATTTAGTAGCTTTGTGTAATAGAAGACGACTGTTGAGAATTATATTTGTATTATGTTTGTATGTCAAAAACTCCATATTGAACATAAAATTTCTTCTACACATGCTAAGTAGATTAACTTAAACCATAAGACAGCTGAATTATGTGCAGGCATACCTAATTTTAATTTTGCCTAGGAAACCATCCTGACAGAGGTTTTGTAGTATTTCTCAAAAACAAATTGCACGAGTGATTGCCAGATAACACACCTAAAACAACATGGCCACAACTCACAGAACTTAAAATTGCATAGGATGGCTGCTAGAAATTTTGTACTGTCTATATAAATGCATGTATACTAGCTAAGGACATAAATAATATCTAGCAGATAACAGTGTGTGATAGACCACTTTCTCTTTACACCTTTCCATAGTCTTTTCTACCAACCTGTTCCATGTTAATGAGTTTTATGTTTGATACAGGATTGTTTAATCTGCGATTTTACTAGCTACTGCAGTTAACTGTTTACTGTACATGTTGGTTTTGCAGCCCTTAATTTGTGACATTTGTTAACACTGAACATATATACGTGGTAATGATATTTAAGGTTATGTTTATGAACAGGCCTCAGTGTCTTATATTAAACATATCTATCATTGGCTAATAGGCAGTTGGCTTTATCATTGTGGTGAAAAAATGATTTGAAGTACTTTTCTCTTGGGAAAATTACAAAAGACAAAGCTGATAAAACAAACCATATCAAGCAGGCATGCAGGATGCAGCTTTTAATTACTGGGGACTTGTGAGTGCTTATGTTATCTCCTTTTGTTAATGCTCAGGAAACAAGGACCTTATTTTATCTAAATATTTCCTGTTTCACAATAGGTATGCCATTATATCACATTGCTAAAGTAGGCTGCTCTTAACTTCTAACAAACAATTCTTAATAGTGAAGGTTCCAGTCTTCTGGGATATGATGCCATGAAGACTGGTACATAGGTACTACCTGTATACCAATCTGCATGGTGTGAGATTTCAGGTTTCCACCGTCTTGATGTTGAGGATTCATGTCTTCTGGGTTGTTGCATTACATCACAGAGTTACTGATTCCTGATATTTTGAAGGAATTGGTATGCCCGCTACTCAGTGTAAGAGCCCAGAAGACCTGGGTCTTCAATCTTCATGGTGTTATATCTCAGATATGGCTCATTATCAATGCAGCTATGAGAACTTCAAACTATGCAAGACATATTAGTGTTGTCAGAATTTTGATATGAAGTAAAGTATGAGAAAAACTGTTTAAAAATAAGCTTGATTTTACTGTACTCATAATGAATGCCATAAGTTGAAGTTGAAGTGCTTTGATGACAACTATGAATTTCTCAATAACTTTTAGTACAAGTTTCTGAACTGTCCTGCTTGTTGATCTGTCTGCCTGTATCTTCATTATACAGTTTTTCATACTGTTTTGCTCTTTGATCTGCCTGACTGTCTCCTCATTGTACAGTTTTCTGTCTTATCCTGCTCTTTGATCTGTCTGGCTGTCATTATACAGTTTTTGTGACACTTCTGGTAGTTACTTCCTTGTTTGTATGTATGTTTAGATAAGTTACTACTTGCATTCAGTGGCTTTGCCAAGAAAAGTCTTACAGGTAGGAACCATTATTGCAGCTTCATTGGCATTTGATGATTCTTCTCATTAATGCTCAGTGCTACTTCTTTTACATGGGCATTGGCCAATAGACATATTCCTGGAGCATTGGTAACTGCCTACAAAACTGCAGAGGCTCATTACCTAGAAGACCACTCTTAATTTTCACCACTGTGAAAACTATGCTAACATTTTGTAACACGTTATCTCCATACATTGTGGTATGTAGTGCCTCTTATTTCACTCCTCTAAATAAGTTCCATTCCGAGATAAGTCTGTACATTATGAAAACAAAAACAGTCTTACGGTTTGAGAACTGCAGGGACCTGAAATCTTCTGTCCTTCTTACCCAAACAAGTACGTCTTTTTTGCATACAATAAAATAAGGTAACCTGGGGGTCATGTGGGTACTATACTGGGCTCTCATTTGTAATCTTCTAAGTACGATTCTCGGTCTGAGGCATGTACTTTTTTTTTCTCACATATTGACCCTCAGTTTTACACGAAAGTTAAAACTTTAGGGATGTGAAAAATACCAGGCCCTTTTCCGTGATTCAGAACTCATATAAGCAGTAGGCCCTGTCTGCTGATCGTCATTATCAGTTTCACAAAATCACTTGAGGTAACAATCTACCCCACAGGTTCTCCAACCTCAGAAAAAGATTCCATACCCTTATGTAGGCGAGTAGTGACTACACCTATAACGTAGACGATACCTGAGGTATTAATAATCTGTGCGTGAGGTACTATAAACCAACCATCCATGTACAATAACAGTGCAGATGCATCGTGTTTTAGCCCATACAGTGTTCTCGGGACCCATTAGACAGTTCCATTCAAGCTTCGGCGTTCGCTCTTCTTACATTTAACTTCAACGGTTTCCGGAATTAAATGCTTCGAGTGTTCATCTTCTTCTGCCATCTTTCGTCGTGCGGATTAACTACATGTACATCTTGAATGATATCGACTTTCTCCTTCGAACACAAAGTACTTGGTCATTTTCTACACGCGTGTAATCAACGCTCAACAACATTTTGATTCGAATCATGGCGTTTGCAGGGAAACACGTACGTGAGCTATTACAATATATATGAGGTGTGGTAGAAAAATAATGAGACTGGCAACGCTGTGCACGAACCGACAACGCTGCTGCCTCCCCCTTCACATGGCAGTTAGGTTAACCCCTGCCGTAGACTCAGTACAAGTTTGAACTTGTTAGGTTTGGTACATGATTGTTCAGAGCGTCTGAAGTGAGGTTGTGTTTGTGAGGTGCGTTACGAAAATGGACCGGCAAAAGTTTGAGCAACGTTGTGCCATCAAATTGTGTGTGAAGCTTGGCGAATCCGCTACTGTGGCTTATGAAAAGTTACAAAGGGCTTATGGAGAACATTCCCTATCCCGGGCACAAGTGTTCAGATGGCACAAGTCCTTTTTAGAAGGCCGAGAACAAGTGGAAGACGAACCTCGTGCGGGAAGACCTTCAACCTCAAAAACGGACGAGAATGTGGAAAGAGTGAGGTCTCTTGTGAGGTCAGATCGTCGATTGACGTTGAGAATGATCAGTAGTGAGTTAAATTTGAACCGGTTTACCGTCCATCAAATTTTAATACGGGATTTGGGCATGAGAAAAGTGTGCGCCAAGATGGTTCCAAAGAACCTCACGACTGAGCAGAAGGCCAATCGGAGGGATGTGTGTCTTGATCTTCTGGACCGCCTTGAGAGGGAGCCAGAATTCTTCAGTCGCGTTATCACAGGTGATGATGAATCATGGATTTTGGAGTACTCGTATGACCCCGAAACAAAACGCCAAAGTCGGGAGTGGCACACTGCAAACTCTCCCCGTCCCAAGAAAGCGAGAATGAGCGAATCCAAAATCAAATCGATGCTCATTTGTTTTTTTGACAGTCAGGGGATCGTCCACAAGGAATTTGTGCCGCCAGGACAAACTGTCAATCAAACTTTTTATCGGGAAGTCCTTGAAAGACTCAGGAAAAGGGTGGCACTTGTGCGACCAGGCATTGCACACACTTGGATGCTGCACCACGACAACACCCCATGTCACACGGCAGTTTCCATCAATGAATTTTTGGCAGACAAAAGCATTCCTGTGGTTCCTCAGCCCCCCTGTTCGCCGGATCTCAGTCCCTGTGACTTCTTTTTATTCCCCCGGCTCAAAAACCACTTGAAAGGGCGCCATTTTGGTACTTTGGATAATATCCAGAAGAGCGTAACCGACGAGCTGAAAGGTATTCCAGCAGAAGCCTTCCAGCACTGTTACGAACAATGGAAACAACGCCTCCGTCGCTGTGTAGCTGCCCAAGGGAACTATTTTGAAGGGGATAACCTTGATTTGTAAAAAAAATAAAATTCATGGTTAAAAGAAAATCAGTCTCACTACTTTTCTACCACACCTCGTAAGTGACAAAGAATACAGCAAATTTGGTGACTCTGAAGACGAGTGTCATTGCAGTGACTCAGATATTCATCCGAATGATGAAGATGACTGGGAATTTTGTGATGGTGGCAATCACACCTGTGCAGCGGGTGGCAACACAAATTCAGTTTTGAGTGACAATAGGAAACAGTTTATGGCGAATGATAATGATTTGCCTCGAATAACATATGTAGTGCAAAACGGATTTAAACTTGGACATACATATTCAACACCCATTCAGTTGTTTCAGCAATTTTATACGGACTTAATCCTGAATTAAATATTGATGGAGACTAATAGACATGAATCAAAAAAAATAATTTAAAATTACCCTCCTCCAAAAAATCATTATGGAGCAACTGGATTGATGTGACGTTAAATGAGATGAAAACATTCTTTAGAAGGTATTTTGAATATGGTACTAAACCCCAAGCCCAAGATTGAAGAATGTTGGTCATCCATCTTCAGATCAAGCTGCTGTCAGATACTGAAGTGGGAAGTTAAATTTTTTTGTTTTCTTGTTAACTAGGTTGTACAAAGAGACCCAACACACCTCAAAATGCTGTCCTGCACTGCTCCATATTCAGGTAAGTACTGCTAGCCATATGACCATAAAGTTGTGTGGAAATGTATATTTTCACATCATTTCTTTCTCAGCAATATCAGTATTACAAAATGTGTAGGCATTGTCGTCCGGTTTGTGTACTAAATATTGTATCATTAAGTGTAAATATGTGTATCACTTCTATATACACTAATATATACACTATGATTGAATTGTGATTATGAAGAATATTGTCATAGGTGTGATGCCTTGTAGTCTGGTATAAATTTACCTGTTTCAGAAGAACATGTTGCCTCCATCTTTTAGGTTGAAGATGGAGGCAGCCTGTTCCTTGAAAACACTTGTAAATTTTAATGAGACTACATGACATTATATTCCAGGTGACAGTGTTTTTCGTAGTCACCACTGTGAGAACCTGAAATCCTACATAGTGATTGTTGGAATTTTGCTATATGTTCAAATTTAACATCCATATAAAATAAAAATATTATTCAAATTGTAAATATTAACAACTTATTGATCTATTATTTTATGATGGCCCTTGGGTTAGGTCGTACTGCAGACCAGGTTGAATTTATCCACAGACGTATACTATTCAGGATATACAGGGCATACACAAAAGAATGGTGCAGTTTCAAAAGTGAATAAACAATTTATGTCTCACATTACACGGGCACAACATACACCGTCAGAGGCGGCAACTGTCCAAGTTTCTCATGCGCTACCAGCAGTTCACTTCTCATCCATGAAATTCGTGATCGGATAACGCATGCACTGCAGGCCATTACAGCGGACATGCTACACCGGCTCTGGGATGAGTTTGATTACCGTGTGGATGTGTGTCGTGTGACCCAGGGTGCACTCATTGAAGGATTGTAATTACCAAGTGAGAAACTTGGACAGTTGCCGCCACTGACGGTGTATGTTGTGCCCGTGTAAGGTGAGAAATACATTTTTTATTCACTTTTGATACCGCACCATTCTTTTGTGTATGCCCTGTATATGGGTTACATTGGTAGCTATGTGGAGGCAGGTAAAGTGGTAAACTTTTAATGAGATGTTACTAGCAAACATGAAATCCTCATTTCTTAGTATATTGTCTTTGCAAATTAAACTGCAAGGCAAAATTAACTTTTCTTTCTCCCTCATGTGGCCAAGGGCCATATGCTCATAAAGTAAGAGATCAGTATAAATTAATTTAATTGAGTAATTTGGGCTTTACAGTATACAGAAATAAACCTGGTTGAGTGTTTACTTTCTTTGATTTCTCAGTGGTTGTCGAGCATCTTGCATGTCAGGTTATATGTTTCCAAATGGTGAAAAGCAGTTATTCATCACCTGCCAGGAAGGAGAATGGCAAGTGGAGAATGCTGAGTGGGAGGTTATTCCAAATTGTGAACGTAAGGATGAACATAGATATTTCTTTGTAACCTTTACCTTCTTTGTCTTTTCACTTTCACATTTAAGATTATGGTCTTCCTGGATGTGATGCTGTGTCATCTGGAAGATAGGTACCAGTTTCTTGGAGGCAGGAGATTGGTATGTTGGACACTGGTACCTATCTACCACACCACATAATAACACATCTTAAGAGACTATAACATTAATATTCACTGCCATGAGAACCTCATAAGTTATCTTTACTTTTGTCTGTTTCACTTGTCTGGTCCTGCTTATAAGTACCTCAAACCCAAAGGCTGTGCAGGCAACTGACAATGATTGTCAGTAGTCTCACAGCTGTCCCTGTGATACTGTGATAGCAATGTTCTAATTTATGGAATGCATATTTGAGTCAGATGTCTAACGGTATTGGATCAGTAATACAGTGAAATCTTTTTCTAATGTCTAACGAACACCAAAATAACAAAATGTAAGTAAATGAAATTCTTATCTGGAACTTACCAAATTACCATATACCTTCAGGTAAAAATTTTTTACTTTAACTAATGCCATTGTAATGAAAATGTCAGTTTAATACCGTAACAAATTTGTTCCACTAAAAAAAAAAATATAATGAATATTACAAAACTTGTGAAAAGAAAACCATTGAACAATGCAAAGCACACTTTACGAAAGCTACTGTTTTATGTAGGGGACAAGAGGGGGCAAAGAGAAGAGAACTACAAATGATTGTAAGACTGTTTTGTGGGAGCAATCCTGTGAATAAAACCCTGAGATAGAAACTCATCCCCTTTCTCAATTGCAACCCAAGAATACCAGTCCAGCAATGCATTTCACTCTGCAACTGCAGAACAGCCTCACTTCAGGTGCATTTACATTGGTTGATTGCATGATTTTAGCTGCATGATCAAAACCAAAAATTGAAACCTTGTTTAGACATGATCAATCAGCAATTGGTTTGATTTGACCAAATTAGAAAAGGCGCCTTTACATCGGTTGATCCGAGTCACACAACATCGTGTTTCAACATGATCAGTCAGCATTTTGATTTGTCTGAAGCAGAGAGAATGCCTTTTCCTTAAATTTGATCATTGCTGCATTATGTAATTGCCCGTGTTAACACCCATATTCTCAACTTCTTCAATTATTGTGATGTGGACTATTTGTGTAATTAGTTGTTTGTTAGTTTCTACAGCACTGAGTTGAAATGCTAGGTGACAGTGTAGACACAGTATTTGTTTTGGCTAACTGTTCAATGGGCATACAACTTGAGTCAGCTGACGTAAATGTGGCTGTATAGCTGAGCTGTCATATTGAGGTCTGAGGTCAAAACTCTGGTGTAGTTCACCTTACTGGGCCCCCCCCCCCCCAAAAAAAAAGAAGAAGAAGAAGTAGTAGTAGTAGTAGTAGTTTGCTCACAAGTTAATGGTGCTTTGTGACCTCACAGTGGGATTGCCAGGTCTGAGTCCTGAATCAGTATCCCTCAATGATAATGTTGTCAGACACAGTCCTGATTGTGGTATGCTATATGACAATATTACCTTTATGTTCCCGCTCCAGTTGTTACAGCAAATGTTTTCAAACATTATGCCACACCATGTCCATCTGTTCTTGCAGTAATGATAAGACTCATTTGTTCTGTGTACCTCCTACACATTTTCCCAGCTTTCAGCTTCGTAAACAGAAACCCATGGTGTTTGAAGAATGTGCATTTTTTGCCTTATGAATGTTGCCATAATGTAATGGTGTGGACAATGGGTGACGTGTCCGAAGAGGGAGTTCTTTCATCGGAAAATCAAACAAAGTCAGAGAATTATAAAAGGTGATGTTTCTGAAGATGGAGTTTTGTCATTGGAAAATCAAACAAATTATAAAATTCTGCTTCTAATTGACAACTGCTGGAGGCCATTTAGGTGTTCCAGGCATGATTGAAAAAATCGATTGCAGCTGCAATTGTTATCTGGTTTCCGAAAGCTGTTACTGTGCTGCGAGAGGAATGTGAGATTGAAACTGAAAGTTAAAGTGGCATTGATATGGTGAAAAACTGGAAAATTTGTGTAAAAAAATAGATTTATAGGTGACATTGGATGATATTGGTGTGGAGAATGTTGTCATTATTGTTGAAGAGCTCACAGGGGATGACTTTGTGTAAAAAATCTTGATGGAAAGGAATGGGGCTATATGGTGATGACACTAGAGAAAGAGGAAGAATGTGACTGTAGTGAAGATGAAAATATCAATAGTCTCATGGAATGATGCAATATGACACAAATTCTTGGGTGCTTTGTAGTGACCAACAAATACTCTGTGGATTGTGTGTTGGGGATGAGTGAAATCCTGCAACAGTTTACTGAGAAATCCCTATTAAAACATGCAGCTCAAAGAAAAATTACAAACCTTCTTCGATTTTTGACTATTCTTCATTCTTTTACATGTTTGTAACTATAAGTGAAATATGTAATTTGTTCCAGTGTAAAGAAATTGTATTATAACACAGGCAATTTTGTCACCCCCATGATCTCATTATACCGAGGTTTCACTGTACCTAAATAATCATGTTTTGATATGTAGATTACTGGCATATCTTAAAGTACCACAGTTATTCTGCTTGTGGATCCTGTTTATGATAGTGGTTGAGAAATATTGTGTGCATTATTGAAGAATTGGCCAGTATTACAGAATTAATGAAGCATACCCATGTAACAGCAGACAAACACCTACTACAAGATACACACTAAAACAGATTTTACAATATCTAATGTAGTGGAATGTTAAGAATGTGTCTGGTATGTGTAATTTTACAGGGAATTATTTTATTTGACACCACATGACTACGTCACTGAGACTGTTTCACGTGACAGTAGGCAGTACAGCATTTGCTGCTATTGCAGTTTGCTGTGAGGCAGAGTCCACTTATTTTAGTTCAGTGTATTTCAGATAGTATTAAGGTTTTACTAACCATATTTATAGAAGGTGCTGAAAATTTTTTCATTTGACTCACAGACGTGTTACATCTGACAAACATGTTCAGTTCATGTAGAAGTTTTATAAGTTACATGAGTCAACAGAAGTGACTAAGGATGGTTGTCAGATAAAATAATGTCCCTGTACTATTGACTTTATAGACATACATTAGTATATTTTTCTGCTGTTAGTGAAGAGAGGTTTTATTGTATTATTTTTGTGTTTAGTTTAAGGACAGTGTGAGAATATCAGATTGGTTTCAAAGAAGGATATAATGATAGAGATATTTCTGTTTTTAGTTTTCACATAATGCATTTATGAGAAGAGTACCATGCTGCAACACCTAGAAAGTTAGTTAAACTTCAAACAGCTTTCAGATTTGAGTTTGAATAGTTTCATATGTTTTAGCTGTGTGTCTGCCTCCCTGTCAGCATAATGGAATCTGTATGAAACCAAATGAATGCAACTGTCCTGAAAATTATGCTGGCCCACAGTGTCAATTTGAGAAGAAGCCATGCCTTAATTATCCGCCCCTCTCGGCGAACTCTCGTCGTTCCTGTAACTCAAAGTAAGTCATATCATATGTCTGATGCTTGTTAAGAAGGACTTAATTGAAGATGTGTTACAAATGGTCTAGTGTGAGTAAAAGACATTTATGTGAATGGGATATTAGTATTTTTGACATGAAGCCTATGTATTGTGCCCATAACCATAATTTTGTAATAGTGTTTGAAAGAGAGAAAAGCCCTGGGTATTTTCAGGTTTCCTTTGTGATTGTGAGATTGTGGTCTTTTGGGTTGTGATACCATGAACTCTTGGACATGGAAATGAATGTTTCAGAGGAGCATACTGTCTTATTCTTCAGCTTTGAAGTGACTTTCAACTTGACAAGTGACAGCCTTTTACTTTATAATGTTGGTATCTACTTTGAAGGTGACCTGTGTTACAACCCACGGAATCACAATAAGTAAATGTGAATCTGACGTGACAGTATTTGATTCAAATCTTATATATATATATATATATATATATATATATATATATATTTAAGAAACGTATGTTTGAATTATATGTTTGAATTTGTCCTGCATTTTGTTCACAAGACAAGAACACATATTTAGTTTTTTTAGTAAAGTAAAAGTTATGGTATCTGGCACCACCCAGACCAAAGGGTTGCTGGATATTGTAATTTTCTAGATATTAGAAAGTTATACCTAATGTGTGTCTTAGTGTACCTAGCAACCTCATGGGTGAACCTAACCATTTATTACTTGATAACCTGTCATCTTTTTGCTACCACACTGTATCCATTTTCATCACTGCTTATGTAACATGGTACATGTGTATATACCGTATATTCTCAAATCTAATCCGCACTCTTTTTACAGTTTTAGAGGGCTAAAAAATCAGATGCGGATTAGATTCGCGTGCGGATTAGATTAGCGGTCGAGAGCTGGATTTTGGAAAAATGATTGAGCTGCTGTACGTGCCGTAAGAACAATACAATACAATAATCTATTATTTTATTATTTATTATTATAATAATATAATAATTGGGTCCAGTGAATTTCCTTCGTGACGCCTCACACCCGCTGATCGTTGCCTTGTGTTTCCGCCATAGTCGAACGTTGCTTTCATCAACTCCAAAAATTGCAGCGGCTTTGCGGTTTCCATTCTCCTCTGCGCACCGAATAACTTCACGTTTGAACTTTGCCGTATATGAGAGTCGTTTAGATTTCAGGTGTCCCTCTTCCATAACTACGGTACACGACAAATTGGAACAAGCACCTCCCACGTTTCAACAACTAAGGCTCAGCTGGCTTCAGACGAGATTGCGCACGTCTGTTGAGAAAGGCCCCGCCTCTATCGGTATGACTAATCGGCCACAGGCGTAGCGTCGGATTTTAACGCATTGGTAACATCCAATATTATTCAATCAGTCGCCCCGTGGGCAAGGGGTGGTTGAAGGAAAGGTGCGGATTAGAATCGCGAACTAACTTTTTTCGTTTAAGAAATCGCCAAAAACTTGAGTGCGGATTAGATTCGGATGCGGATGAGATTTGAGAATATACGGTATATAATCTAAAGCAATATAGGAAATGTGTGTATAATGTAGCATTGTGGTGCATTTGGATCGTTGCGTGTATTTTTGTTATAATACCGTCAGCAAAATTCATCTCTACCTCAACATTTGATCTGGTCAAAACCAGGAAGCAATAAATATGATCACTCTTGGTATATTTTCTTAATTACCTGGCATGCAAATTGAACATTCTTTATGCTGTGTTATGTTCGATCATCTATGGCTTGTCTGACTCTGCCATGTTGTTTGCAATTATCTCATAAACAGCATCACTTTTGGAAAAAAAAATGTATTTGACATGAAATGCTTGTCTTGATTTTCTTTACAGCATTTACCTACATTTTTTTTTCATCCAGAAGAGTTTGCCGAGATGTTGTCTTCATCTGAAGTGACTGATACTTTTGTCTGATTTTAACCAAGCTTGAATTTTCTTGCGAGATTTTGGTAAAAGTCCCCAGTATCAAATTTCATGGAAATCCATCCAAAGGGATCGCAGCTGTTCCATGCAGACAGATGGATGGACTGACTTGACTTAGCTAATAATTGCTTTTTCCAACTTTGCGAAGGTGCCTAAAAACCAAGAAGATGCCAGTAGTTAATGGCCGAACTCCCAAAACTGCTGCTGGGTGCTGTCAATTAATGGACTAGTGGAACATAATGGGCCTGTTAATCAATTTCCAGTTAATAGAGTTTTGAGATCATTCCGTACCACGTATTGCCGGTCTTACTGTATTTACCGTATATTCTCGAATCTAATCCGCACTTTTTTTTACAGTTTTAGAGGGCTAAAAAATCAGATGCGGATTAGATTCGCGTGCGGATTAGATTCGTGGTCTAGAGCTGGATTTTGGAAAAATGATTGAGCTGCTGTACAATATAACAATAACGTAATTAACGTAATTAATAAACAACGTAAGAACAATACAATACAATAATCTATTATTTTATTATTTATTATTATAATTTATTATTCATCAGACTCGCCGTCATCACTCATAATTCGAGGAATGTTCAAAGATCTGGCCTTCTTTATCGCCTCCTCGCGAGTAGATCATAACTCACAAACAGTCCAGTCTTGCGTCTCTCTTGAAAAAACGTGAAGACTGCATCATCAATTTCAGGAAATCGTCCTTTCTTGGGTCCAGTGAATTTCCTTCGTGACGCCTCACACCCGCTGATCGCTGCCTTGTGTTTCCGCCATAGTCGAACGTTGCTTTCATCAACTCCAGAAATTGCAGCGGCTTTGCGGTTTCCATTCTCCTCTGCGCACCGAATAACTTCACGTTTGAACTTTGCCGTATATGAGAGTCGTTTAGATTTCAGGTGTCCCTCTTCCATAACTACGGTACACGACAAATTGGAACAAGCACCTCCCACGTTTCAACAACTAAAGATCAGCTGGCTTCAGACGAGATTGCGCACGTCTGTTGAGAAAGGCCCCGCCTCTATCGGTATGACTCATCGGCCACAGGCGTAGCGTCGGATTTTAACGCATTGGTAACATCCAATATTATTCAATCAGTCGCCCCGTGGGCAAGGGGTGGTTGAAGGAAAGGTGCGGATTAGAATCGCGAACTAACTTTTTTCGTTTAAGAAATCGCCAAAAACTTGAGTGCGGATTAGATTCGGGTGCGGTTTAGATTCGAGAATATACGGTACTTCTAAACCAACCTCCCTACTAGTGACTAATAAAGTTTTTTTTTTCTTGCTACTTATATTTTACCCAATAAATTAATGTCATCAGCATAGACTAGAAGCTGATGTGTCCCATTCAGTTTCAATCTCTCTCTCTCTCTCTCTCTCTCTCTCTCTCTTTTTTTTTTTTTTTTTTTTTTTAGGAAAGGGGGGGGGGTCTTCTAATGGCATATTCTAAAACAAAGTTGAAAAGCAATGGTCATACAACTTCTCCTTGTTTCAGACTATTTTTCATTGGAAATGCATCAAACAAATATTTGCCTATGTAGACTTTACTATAGGGTCCATTTAAACACATTTCAGTTGATCTAACTAATTTCTTGGGTATACCAAACTCAGTGAGAATATGGTATAGAACTCTCCTAACTGAATCATAAGCTTTCAGATGAATATCAAGAGCAGAAAGTACTTGCAGTAAGGTTTACACATATTTGCTGTTCTAGCCCATTGACAATGGTTTAAAATATTTCAGAACTGATAGAATGTTGATAATTTAACAATACCTGGTGACTTAAGTATTTTAAGATTTTCAGTAGCAGTTTTAATTGATTGTTGATCTACTCTCCTCCATTATTCTTAACAATAAAAATTGAATTTCATGTGTGCATAGTCTGCTGTGAGTTTGTTATTGTAGCTTGTGTCCAGTGAAGAATGAGAAGATGAAATAACAGAAGAAATTGGAAAGTTGGTAGTATCATTTATGGCTGCATTAAGACATTAAATAAATTACACATTTTGATCTCTTACTGTTCCTAGGACGTGTACTGTCATGTGTGCCAATGGTTACAAGTTCCCAGATGGGTCAGCCATTGCAAACATGGTATGTCGTGAAGGAACGTGGATACCTAGCCAGCCTGAGTGGAAGAACATACCCGATTGCCAGCGTATGTAGTAGTAGTAGTAGTAGTAGTAGTATTTAATGCTCAGGTGCTTGGTGGAATTTCATTCACCTTCTAGCATCCCAGTATAATGTTACAAGTGATAGAGTATTCCCAGAGTGTATAAGTAAGTAATTTGGTTGGTTGGTTAGTTACTTACTTGCTAACTTGCTTGCTTACTTGCTTACTTACTTACTTACTTAGTTAAACAGTACGAATGAGGACAGCCCCAACAGCTGTACTGGAGGTCCTACAGGGACTCTCTCCACTTCATGTGATGATTGAGGTGGAGGCCCAGGCAGGGATCTACATATTAATGTGTAGCCAGCAGTGGAAACTTAAATCCACAAATTTTGGTCATGCTAGAAAATCTTAGGACATGGAGCATGAACCCATCCTGCAGATGGGAACTGGTAGGGTGATACCGAGATATATGTACCATAGGAAATTCATAGTCAAGTTTCCTGACAAGTGTGTATGGCAGAATGGGTTCAAACCAAACATTAAAGGGGGTCTGGTCTGGTATATGGATGGGTCAAAGACCAGTAAAGGCACTAGTCCTGGGGTGTATAGATGGGGCTCAAGAAGCTTGCATAGTTTGAGCTCTGGGGTCCACACCGCAGTATTGCAGGCTGAAATATACATCATTAATGCATTGTAATGGAGAATACAGAAAAGGACTAGAAAGGTAGGAACATCTATGTTCTTTCCGACAGTCAAACAGCCGTTAAGACCCTTGACAGTTTCCAGATAAATTCTAAATTTGTCTGGGACTGCCATCAATCCCTGGTGAAGCTGGAAGAACATAACAGGATCCAACTGGTATGGGTGCCAGGACACATGGGGATTGATGAAAATGAAGGCTGATCAATTAGTCAGGCAAGGCTCCTCACATCCACTTATAGGACCTGAGCCTGCCTTTGGCATATTTGCAATGGTTGTCAGGGTAGTGATCAGAGGCTGGTTGAGCAGGAAACTCAAGTATTGGCAGTCCATTTGTTGACAAAGGCAGGCTAGGGCTTTCTTAAAAGACCCTCTGCTAAAAGAGCTGGAGAATTACTCGACTTGAGCAGAAACCAGCAAAGGATAATGATGGGACTGCTAACAGGGTAGTGTCATTTGAAAGAACATTTATTTAAACTGGGGCTGGTAAACAGTCTCGAGTGTGATAGATGTAATCAGGCATTTGAAACAGTTTCACATTTTCTTTGTTACTGTGAGGCACTGGGGGTACTAAGATTTAGGTGCCTGGGCCATCATTTCTTGAAACCAGGTGACTTTGCCAACATCTCCATCAGCAAGGTCCTGCACTTTGTTTAAAGTGCAGGGCTGCTGAATGCTTAAGCAAAGAGGTGCACAAAAGATCAGAAATGGTCGAGGTGCAAGGGTTGCTGCGGTGCCCACTCTAATATACTGTACTGTACTGTAATCTACTTTGTTAAGTGAAACAGATTTCTTCTTCATTTAACTTTAAAGAATTCTGACTATGATATATGGTTTTAATTGTGATGGAAATTTTGGGCTTTTGCCATTATCTCAGTCTAAAATACCCACAGTATAAGGGAGGCTGGATCTGTCTCTGTGTTGAGATGGAATCATCAGAAGGGGAAATCCTACTCTGGTGGGCCTATTAGAAAGAGCTAGTCCAGGTCAAGAAACTGGGCTAGCTCTTTCTAATGGGCCAATCAGAGCAGGTTCTCCCCTTTCCCTACTTTACCTAAGACAGAGGCAGATCAATTTTTCCAAAATGTTGTGGGTTTTTTGGCCTGAGATGATGGACAGTGTCCAAAATATCAGTCACAACTATGTTCTTTCTTGTTTGTATCATAGATCTAGGTGTAACTCAACCTTCTGAAGTCTTCAAAGAATTTATTGCAGAGGATGTAGTTTGGATGTGCTGCTTTTACATGTGTAACAAGAAAGTGGTGATATTTTGCTTGTTGCAGCTGTTTGCAAACCACCTTGTGAGAATGGTGGTAACTGTCTGTCTTTCAACGTTTGCCAATGCCCACAAGAATTCAGAGGTCCTCAATGTCAGTATGGTGAGTAACTTATATAGAGATTATGGTATGGTTTATGACACTGTGTGGTCTTGTAACTTGCTGTCTCCATTGTCAAGGTAACTGTCTGTGAGAGTGTATCATGTCTGAGAAAACCATAATCTAACTGGTCACTGGTGTTTTTGAGAAGCATGCTCTCTCCTTCGTCAAGGTGACTGTCTTTGTGACTATGTCATGAGTGAAATGACCATAATCAGAGTTTTCACTGCCCTGAAAATCTCAAATGTGATACCAGTTACCTCAATGATATAGGCTTTATCTTTTCACTTTTAAGAGATGATACCATGTGTTGGAGAAATTGGCCATGTTTTGGAGAAATTGGCCATGTTTTGGAGAAATTGGCCATGTTTTGGAGAAATTGTCCATATTTTGGAGAAATTGGCCATGTTTTGGAGAAATTGGCCATCTATTTCTTCAGGGCTGCATGATTCACAGCAAACCAAGTTCTTATGTGTAATGTTTGAACACAGTAGCATATTTTAGTCTGGGGGTATTGCTTTGGTATTACAGTACTGTCCCATGTGATAGGTACCAATGTTGCAGAGGAACCTGCTGCCCCAGTCTTCAGGTTAAAGCAACCCAGAAGTTGGATGCAGTATGTTTCTCTGAAATACTATAACCTGACTACCAAATTACAACATCACAGAACACTTTAATCATAATGCTCACTGCAATGGGAACTTGAACTGTTATCTCACTTACTTGCACTTAGCAATTGATTCTGTGTGTTTTCAGTTCAGTACCTCTTACTGATCCTTCATATTAAATAAGATGATTTTTAAGATAGTTTATAATGTACTGTAGGCAAAATAAATTGAATTTTTTCTTAACCACCAAAATAAATGAGGAAGTAAAAAAAATTGTTACCTAGAAAGTGAATTATGTGGTTTAAATTTTGTCATCCATCATTAATTTATGCACTGGAAGATTAAAGAACAGGTTTCTGAAGATTGACCTGGCATCTTATTCTCACTTACCATCACTAAAAAAAAACCTGGACAAAGAGTGGGAAGGGGGGCTACAACAAGATTCACCGTTCTACAATCCTAAAACAACACAGCATAAAATAAACAATAATACAATATAATATATAGTGGTAATGATAATACAGGAACACTCTGTCCTACAGCATAATTTTGGCTATATACAACACAAACCTGTGTAGTGCAGCGACCTTATTTTTTCAGTCAAGACACCAACCCAAATACGAAACAACATGCCATTACTCCAAGAAAGCAGCCCTTCACCTAACCACTACCAAATGTGCTCATGCTGAAACACCAACAAACAAAAAGTACCATGCCTAGATGCTACCTTCACCCCTTGCTCCCTTATGAATTACATTGTGTTGCCTCCTCTGTGCACAATCACGCAAGGCTCACTCTGCTTGTAGCTGACCCCACCCATTTATGTAAGAGAGGGGAAAGTAGGGGTAAAGGCTACTCATAGCTGCTATGAAATTATGTAATTTATTAAAGAGTTGCATTTTGTGATGCTTAGGAATGTAGGCCATTCAATGCCAGCATTGAGTAGATCATGGTAAAAGGAATTGCATACTGTTGACTAGAGTGATCCTGCCATTTTGGATTGCTGTGTGCTGTGGGTGTGAAAACTTGGCCAGCAGTCACAGCAAACCCTTTATCTTAATACTCGTAAATTTAAACAAATTGCATGGAAGTGATTTACGTAGTGGCAGTGAAGACGTTTTTTCCACCTTTTGTTTTATATATTTTTGGTTTATTTAATGATGGTAGCAGTATTTTAGCCTGTATAGGGATGAGTCATAGGATGGTCAGTAAAGAATGAATTTGAAAGAATGTTAAAGGAAGCAGTCATGATCTAATTTAAGCTGCTAGTTTAGCATTTGCCTCAAGGAACTGAGGGAAACCACACAACTCTGTGAGGATAATTGGTCTCTGGGCCAAGATTTGAGCTTGGGATTGTCTGGACATGAAACAGAATTGGTACACACATAACCACGATATATTGTCTAAAAATTATTGATAGTTTGCTGTGGCAATAATTAAATGGTTCTCAGTAACAGCAGAAATTATTTTTTGTACATTCAGAATGGTGAAACTTTAGAAGAATGATTGTATTGTAATTTCACAGCTGCATCGGCTTGCTCTGCAAAAAAGCTGGATTTCAATGGAGGCTATAAATGCAACGGATCTGATACTAGTGTCACTTGCACTGTTAGCTGTCCTTCTGGATCTCACTTTCAAGAGCAGCCTGCCTCCCAGTATGTTTGCTTCTACTCAGTGGGAGCATTCCACCCTGCTCCTGTCCCACAATGTGTGTTTGGTAAGCATTTGTACACTCCAGGCTATTCTATGAGAAATAAGTTACAAATATTTTCATTATTATGCTTGTATACTCTAAGGGTAGAAGATAAAATTGAAGTATTGAAATATAACTTTATGAACCCTTTGAATGTGTAACCTGGACTCAGTCTGTCTCTTTGAATGTTCGGTGCTGGCATTACACTGTACCCTGCAGGGACTGACTTTAAATTTTTTTTGACTAGCCAGAAACAATGTTTTTTTTATGGGTTACTTGGGCCTGGTCAGACCACATGGGGAAACAGATTGGAAGACAAATGGTTAAGGAAAGTTTATAGATCTGTGAGAGATGAAATAAATGAGGAATTTAGAAAATTAAGTAATGAAAAATATAAGTTTTGCCTGAGGATGGGGACGGAGCTAGTCCCCGAAATGTTGTATTCAAACGAATTGACGCGGCTGTGCGCCCGAGAAGACTATATTAAGTAATGAAAAATTTGGTAGATTTTTCGTGTACCTGGTAGATAACTACATTAAGAAAATTAAGAGCTTCCACAGGTCATAAACATTATGAGTATGATTTTGAATATAATGACGGAAACAGTAACAGCAATGAGAATGAGAATGACACTACTGCTATTGTGATTTGAAGAAATGAGTCTAAATCTGAATGTACATTAAAGAGACCTTGTCACTTGAAACAGTTTCCAGTTGTGGGAATGTACACAAAAACCTTTATGAAGTGCGATTTGAGGTTTTCACAGTGGTGTTGTTACAGATTCATGTCTTTTACTATATTACATTGTGCTGACTGGTAAATAGTTACCAGTCAGCTGCAGTTACGCAAGTAAAGCACACAGTTGTATTTGGTCACCAGTTCTTTATTTTTCCACATAGTAACCAGACTTTGTCAGGTACTTGTCATAATGTATGGTGGGATTTTCCAAGGTTTAATGATAGAAGTCACTTGAAGTCTTGAAGTCACTGTTGGTCCTTGGCCTTGACAGTGTTGTCAGATGGAAATTACTGACCTTGGAGATGTTTTTTCAATTTGCCAAACACATGAAAGCCTGAGGTTGCTGAATCAGAGCTGTATGGTGGGTGGGGTACATATTCCCAATGCCAGATACCAAGCAAGGCAGTGACAGTATGAGCAGTATGCCATCTAACATTATTATGCCTTAGCGGCACACCTCATGTAAGCAGGCCTCTTGACATAGATTTACTTCCTTATAACATTGTAATGTCATCTGATAGGCAGTTGCAGTCACCATCACACCACACAGCATGAAATCAATGAGAATGATCCTGTGAATATCTCAACAGATTGTTGCCATCACCTATTCTGTGTCCCCAGTTGTCTTCAACTTCTTTGCAGGCGATGTGGAATGTTTCTGTGCCAAGGATTCCATCTTTTTCTCCAGACTGTAGTTGTGTTCCCACATCTTATTGCCAGTTATAATGCATGACAAAAACTGTTGTAACATGTGGCATGTAAGATGTGAGGTTTGTTGGTGGGGTGGTTATTCTGTCAAGCTTCTGTTTATTTGAGAGGTCCTTCAGTACCCATGTGCTGCACACTTTGCAATAGCTGAGCAACAGTGTCCCAAACACTGAGAGTGAGAGTGACTGCTGGCTCTAACTGCTTCAGCGATTCATGTCTGTCCACCTGCACCAGTTTGTTGTTGCCATTGATGAACATGTTTGATGTTCTTCTTTCTTTATCGTGTCCGGACCATTAAATGAAAGATTTTTTGCCCAGTATTGGGCTACGTCAAATCCTTTTTTATTTGCAAGCCATAAATCCTCGAGGGTGCATTTCTGGGGGCAGTCCCTGCATGATAGGAGCTGTCCCATATCTTGTACCTCTCCACAGCCACAATACAGGTCGTCGGAGTTTGTTTTGCCCCATTTCACCATATTTGTTTTTTAATGGTGCCACCCCTGTTCTAATGCGGTTAAGAGATTTCCAAGTATTGAAATCGAGGAGGTGGCTACCAGGGCAAATCTGGGTAAGGGGGAAGTCTTCAGGTGGATGAACTTGCACTGTTCCGAGGAAGCTATTCCGCGATTTTAATCTTCTCTGTGGTGTTCTGGCTCCGTAGAGTGCATGTTTGATGTTGATTGATGGCTGCTTGGGTCTTTGTCCATAATATTCACCCAATCATTTGCAAACTTGTGGCACTATTTCTGCATTTGTTGGATGGACATCTCATTTGCACCATACACAGCCACAGTCTCTCTGTTGTGGATGTTTATGGATTCTGTGTTTTGTGCCTGCATGAATTGGATAACAGTGCATTCCTTTTCCTTTGTGTGCTTGTTCAGTAGGGTCATCTTGTTCCAACTGATGCTGCACCATGACTGCATTTCCTGCACTGGTGAAGGTACCTCCTGCCCATCAGTGAGGCCATATACCAGTATATGACAAAGTAACAGCTTGCTATGATCATTTGTTTTTCACAGGAATAAAATAGAGAACCTCGCTTTCTGACTTACCCATGTATATAAGATCTGTAGTGTGCAATCAGTACTTTTATGTTGGAGCTCCTTTGTTAAACACAAGCAAAAAAAAAAAAAAATTCTTATATATCAGGGCTGTGTTATGAATATGTTTAACTCTATCATTACCACGACCACCACCATAAGCACCATCACCATGACCATCATCATCCTTTAAAGTCATGGTGTTCTGAAATGTGACACCGTGCAGTTTGGTAGCATTGAATCAAAGTATGTGGTATCACATCCTGGAAGATATTTGGTTGCTATCTACAAAACTGCATGGTGTCACATCCTGTAACAGCATAAACTTAATATTCACTGCTGTGAGAACCTTAAATCTGATCATCATAATTCTTGTGTATAGCAGAAAAGAACCTCTTGTCCTAATAGTCTTTCACCAATAAAGTGGTGTCTCGTACGTACAAATTATTGTGGAAATTTTAAGAGAAGACGGGAATGTTAGCTGAGAATGAACAGAGTACACTGCCTTAATATTTTACTGTTTTTACAGAGGCTGCTATTGAGGTATTACCTGGCCTTTCCCTGTCAGGAGCATTCCACTATGGATCACTGAATTCAATTAATTCTATGAATTGGAGCCACTCTTCGAACTGGTCTCACTTTCTTGGAGGTGTCTTGCCACTTGATATTGGGACATTAGGCAGACCAGAAGTTTCAGTTGTACAGCAGCTACCACATCCTGGATTCTGCTACATATGGGGACGAAGTCATTTCAGAACTTTTGATGGTCAAATGTTCAGGTGATTTTAAGAATAAGCTACCATAGTTTTCTGAATTGAATGAATTCCCAGATATATTGCTCACCCCCAGCTTTGAAAGGCTAAAATGGTGACAGCTTGTTTATGCATTGGTTGTAAAACATTTATTGACTAGCTTTTAAATAAAACAAATACCTATCAGTTTATCATACATTTTTGGAAACTAAGAAAGAGTCTTATAGAACATCAGAGGAACCTCGTTGCCCCATCTTGAAAATAAAAGAACTCTTCTGCTTTGAATATTAAGGTAGCAGGTTCCATGAAAACATTGTTACCTATTTAACAAACTACATGCTGTCACATCCCAGAAGACAATTGCTTGGAAACACTTCATAACTATTTCATCATAAAAAATCAGACTTATATCAATAAATAATAACATTTACAGTTGTAAGTTCTAGAAAAAAATACCAAATGGCTTTGAATGTGCATAAATATAATGTGCAGTAAATTTTGCAGATGATATTTTGAGGAAAAAAGTTTATGTTATATTCAGGTAAATAGTGTTTCATGTTTTAAGCAATAATCATCACAGTGCACTTATGGGTATAAATTGTACCCTGTTTATTAATACTGGGATGTGTTTCAGACAGTTGAAGAGCGACAATTATATGATTTGTAGTGGAAGTAATGAAGTTTACATTCATTTGCATTCTCTATTAAACATGTCATGTATTATAGTATTCCAAATTAATATTTTTTGAGTAAATACTCTTTCTTAATTTTAGTAATGCTTCTTTTGCTGAATGTGTATAAGATATATTATGATAGATATAATTATGCATAAGTAACACATAATTGCATAAGGCCAAGTTTGGTAATTTTGCTTAAAAATAAACATTGTTATTGGTTATTTTTCTTAAGGAGAGAGATGTCATATATGACTATTTTCTACATAGATGTGACTGTTTTTATGTATCAGTATTGTGGTACATGCACTTGAAATTTCACAGTTATTTCCAGCATCAGAAAACAATAATAGTTTTACACCAAGCAGGTTTACACAAGCTAGCGGACCCCTCCATTCCATAAGAACATGTTCCAATATCTTACTCCACAGCTGGTCAGCACCTGCTAGTGCTTTTGAGTTATCCATGTCAATTGTTTAGGGTTGGAGTGCAGGTAGGAAGACTCTTGTGAAGCTGTGACATAACTATAGTTCCTCATGACACCCCGGACACCCCCTCTGTTCCTTATATAAACTGATGCACAGTGGACATTACGCATATCATTTTGGACTTTTCGGGACATTCTGGGTGTTCTGTCATTTTAACTGTCTGCAGTGGCACCAGTCATACTTGTACTGCAGTTGTAATATTTTCAATATATAATACGTATTGTGTGTGTCACCATCTACAAGTAGACTTGAATGTTATGTCTTAAGTGTCCTAACGGATCCATCAATCAGACTTTGCTCAGTCTACAACAGTATCCCATCACCAACCTTCGGGATACAACACAGAACCGCAAAAAGGAAACTAAAATGTGGGAAAATTTTACAGTAAGGAGCCTTAAATTGGTATTATACTGCATATGGCATGAACATTGCTCGTAGTAAGTACTGAAGATTTTAGTGCATTTGAACCAAAGAAATTTTTTAACAGAAGGTGTACTTGAAAATAAAACAATTTACAACTGCAGGTCTGAAAACAAAACATTAGTTAAATTAGGACAGAATATGTATTTAAATAAAAAGTACTGTCTTAGAAAGTTTTAATGGAAGACGTGTTTAATATAGAATACAAAATTATGTAAATTTTATTAGTTCTGGTACATCTTGTAAAATTGTCTCCCAGATGATGGTCTTCTTCAGGGTGACTGTTCTTCAACCTGAGATCTGATCCCAGCACTTTCTGGTTATGGAACAGGAGTGCTAACTGCTTCACTGTGACATTTGGTTATTCTGTCAGACTCAACATTATTCAAAATGAAAACCATCATTTGTACACATATAAACCTTCAGAAGTTTGTATATTCACATAGTCCTCCTGACATGTTTGGTCAATCGCAACCATCTTCAGGAAGCATTATGTTGTTTCTGTTGACTAATTGCATAATGTACTTACACCAATGGTGGAGAGTATTATTAAAATTCTAAAAGCAGGTATCCTATAAGATATGGATTTTTACAGACATAATAAAGCCAAAAGTTGTAAAAGGTGTAAAATATACAGTTTTGGAAGGATACTTGCCGATATCACGATAACTGTGAAATCCCTAACTATGTAAGTATAAAGTTTGTACACCATTCATTGTGGCATGGTCCACAATGTGTACAACGCCTACACATGATTCTGGACACAGCTGGTTTCTGAAAGATTCTGTATCTCTACCCGAAATGAGATGATTTCCATGATTTTATCTTGTGTTGTTTGGGATTTCTTGAGAGAATTGAGCTGTTATAATGGTTTCCAAAAATTCCAAGCTGCATAAACACGTAACATTAACGATTCGTCAGAAACTTGACATAATTAGGAGGCTTGAAAGTGGCAAAAGCCACAATGTGATTGTGGCTTCATACAACATTGGATTGTCATCTATCTACGATATAAAGAATCAGAGGGACCAGTTATGATCCTTTATGGTATGAAGTGAAAATGTATGGGTACTGTTTGATAATCTGAAATATTTGATAATCCAGGACCTGTCTGGTTCTGTGGTTACTGGTTTAAAGTAATTCTACTGTACATACTTTTCTTCTCTTCCTCTTCAAATATAATTATAAGATTTCTTTAATTTCAGCTTTGAAAGTCAGTGCTCATACACGGCTGTGCTTGATGAGGTGGATAATACATTTAATATAAATTTAGAACAGAAAGCTAATCACACTGTGATCAAGATATTTGCACAGGACAAGGAATACACACTGATGGTATCAGGCAAGTATCACATGTTTGAAGTGTCTGTGACTATACATGAATGTTTCGGTTAATTTGTTAGGGTATGGTTATGCATTGCATGCCCAATGCAATTTTGGTTGCATACTGCTTTAATCCATTTAATTTCGTAGCCTCAGCCTGCAGTGACATCTTGTTGTAATGAATGCGAGAATAACAAAATTTAAGTTAAATGAGATTTTTATCTGTGCCCCACCAAATGACCATATATGGGTGAGAATGTTTCACTTTAACAAATACTATGAATATTATTGTAATGAAAATACCAGTTTAATGCCATAAGAATCCAACCCACTAAGAAAAACACTATAATGAATGTAATTAAATTTGAAAAACAAAACTGTTGAAAAATACAAAGCACACTATATGCAAACCACTGTTTCATGTATGAGACAAGATGGGGTAAAGAGAAGGGAATTACCGTATTTTTCGGCGTATAAGACGCACCGGCGTATAGGACGCATCCCATTTTTTTTGCAGATTTTTTAGAAAAAAATAATTTTAGTATATTTTATCATGCGTTTATTGAATAAAAAATACATTGATTTTTCAGGGAATTCGTACATAACAAATAATCTAATTAGCAAAAAGATGTGTGACAGTTTACACGAACGTACCAACGAACGTAAACGAATAGAGTAGACTTTGACAGATGAAAATTTCCTGGAATTTTGCGGTGTATAAGACGCCCCGGCGTATAGGACGCACTCCATTTTTCAGACAAATTTTTAAGTGAAAAAAGTGCGTCTTATATGCCGAAAAATACGGTACATATGATTGTAAATCTGTTTCATGGGAGCAATCCTGTGCATAAAACCGTAAGATAGAAACTCATCCCCTTTCTCAATTGCAACCCAAGAATACCAGTCCAGCAATGCATTTCACCCTGCAACTGCAGAACAGCCTCACTTCAGGTGCATTTACATTGGTGGATTGCATGAGTTTAGCTGCACGATCAAGACCAAAAATTGAAACTGTGTTTAGACGTTATCAATCAGCAAGTGGTTTGATTTGACCAAATTAGAAAATGCGCCTTTACTTCGGTTGATCCGAGTCACACAACATCATGTTTCAACTTGATCAGTCAGCATTTTGATTCATCTGAAGCAGACAGAATGCCCTTTCCTTAAATTTGATCATTGCTTTATTATGTAATTGCCCATGTTAACACCCATATTCTCAACTTCTTCAATTATTGTGATGTGGGCTATTTGTGTAATTAGTTGTTTGTTACAGTTTCTACAGCACTGAGTTGAAATGCCAGGCGACAGTGTAGACACAGTATTTGTTTTGGCTAACTGTTCAATGGGCATACAACTTGAGTCAGCTGACGTAAATGTGGCTGTATAGCTGAGCTGTCATATTGAGCTCTGAGGTCAAAACTCTGGTGTAGTTCTAAAATCTGTAATGTGTTTCAGTGTGTCAGTTGATAGCAAATATAATTTTATCACCTACATCACTTGATTGTACCAAGATTTCACTGTACTCTATAGAGTAGACAGAAGTCTAAGGTGTAGTTTTATCTGTTGATTGAAAACCATCTTTTTCAAAATATATATTTTTTTTGGCTTTCTAATATACATTTATTTATTAAGACAATCTTCCTTAGGAATATATGTTGTTTGGTTGATAGTAATCAATGTTACATGTTGTCACAGACCAAAAGATTGTATCTTATTTTCACTGCTGTGAGACTCTCAAATCACACATAATTATTTATTTATTCATGTATTATGTATTTATTTGTTCATATATTTGTGTATTATTTATTTATTTATTTATTTATTTATTCACCTATTTACTTATTTAGTATCTATTTATTTATCCACTTACTTACTCATTGACTTTATTTATTTATTTATTAGGTATTTATTTATTTATTTATTATATATTGAGTTGTTTATTCATGTATTTACTTGTTTATTTTGTTAGTAGTTCAAATTATAATGCATCAAATTACAACATAATTAGTGAATAATTAATCTGAAATGATGTGAGCAAAGTGTTTGCATTATAATTTAATGTACTATTCTGGCACGTACTTGGATGGACAGAGGAAAACTATTAGAAAGTTTCTGGGGATAGCTAATATCTGGGCTGTGATTTGAAGCCAGGAGCTCCTGATACTATTCACTTGACAGTGACTTTCACATACTGTTGAATGTTAAATGCACACGTGGCTATTTTGAAATTTGAAGTTGCCATGGCAGTGTCAGGATTACAAGCTTCTGAGATGTGATGTTTTGTAATTTGGTAGACAGGTACACACATTCCAGAGGATCGCACTGGCTTCATTTTTGTGGTAGAAAAGTGACTTTTCAGTCGGGTTCTTGAAAATGAAGGTTCCTACATACCAGACTGCACGGCATCACATCCTAGAAAAATGTAAATTTGATACACTTTTGTACATCGTAAATTTGCTTAGTGTCATTAAATGACCTGAAATCCTACCATCCAAATTATGGGTCACATGAGTTTAGATTTGTTGAATACATGTTAAATTTCTTCAGAAATTTGTATGCACAATTACTGCCATTAGTACGTTATCCCTTATAATGGCTTTGTGGGGGCTTTTTGTGATTACTTGTTTCGAATTTAGATGCTGTAACAGCCTTTTGAATTTGTTACTAACACATTCTATTCAATATAAGATGCTTGCAAGTAAATAAAGGGAGAGCGAGAGAGAGTATATGTATGTACAGGTATGGGACTTTTATCCAGAATGCTTGGTTCTTAGGGTTTTCTGTAATTTGGAGCACTGTGCCTAAAATCTAAAACACATTTAACAAGACAGGCAGTGTACTAATAATGTAATATTGAGGCATGTTAGCATAACCATTGTTGCAGTGAAAAAGCAGTAAGTATTACGTATTCTGAGTGTGTCTGTAGCATCATATCCAGCATGGAAAGTGCATCTGCTGTATTATATTGTCATCTGTGGCCTGTCCGGCTGTACCATATTTTTCCACATTATCTCATGAATGGCTTGGTTTTCAGGAAAAATTTTACTGAACGTAAAATGCGTGTTTTGATTTCCTCTACAGCTTTTCTCTGAAACATTTCTCATTCTAAGAATAATTCAGCAAAATGCTGTCATAAATGCACATAGTCTTCATGTAAAGTACCAGTTATTCTTGTCAGATTTTAATGAAACTTGAATTTTCTAGACATATTTTAAAAAAATACTAAAATACCAAATTTCATGAAAATCCATCAATTGAGAGCGGTTAGACGGACAGACAGACAGACATGACGAAGCTAATAGTCAATTTTTGCAGTTTTGTGAACGTGTCTAAAAATTGCAAAAAGAAAGTGTTTTTTGCCTTCGAAATGTAGGTATGTTAGGTTTGTTAACATCAATTACGAGGCATATGAGAAGATATTGTCAAAACAGCATGAAAAAAAGTGCCGGTTCTGGAATTACTTGGTGCAGTTTTTTAATTTATTTGTTCTGGAACAAGATAGTTTGTGGAGTGTTCTGGATACCAGGACACCAGGTAAAAAATTCCATATGTGTGTTATATATAATTTTCTTGCAGAAGAAAACATCCCAGTCTTCTATGTTGGGACACGTCGTGTAAGAATTCCTACACAGCTAAGTGGGGTCATAGTAGAAAATGAAGCCCATTTTATAATCTTCAAACTCACAGGCACTGGACTTACATTGAAATGGGATGGCCAGGTAATGTATATACAATTGTGCATTTGACACTGATTTTCTGCCTTTAAATATCCTAGCTGCTAACTGTTAAATCCATATATGTCAAATAACTGTCATTCACAACCTGAGGTAGGGTTGAGTATATGCATGCTAAAAGTTCAAAGAAGGAACTGTATTCAGTTTTAGATATTAAGTTCTCATAAAAGAAAAAGAAAGATTGAGAATAAGAATTTGATTTGCATCTATAAACTGTTCCGTATTATTGAGTTATGGTCTAAAACTTTCCACCAATAATGCACCATTTAATGATTTTGTAATAACTTTTTAAAATCATTAAATGTTGCATTATTGTTGGAAACTTTTTTAGACAGTAACTCAATAATAAAGACGCGCCGTATAAAGCAATGAAGTGAAGTTTGTTCCAAATTATTTATACATTGCATTAACAGTCATGGGTACTGTGTATATGGACAGAAATCTGTAGTAAATTTTATAATAATTTTCGATGTTCTGTGTTAGTTCTGCGGTGAAAAAATCGAAAGAGAAGAAACCAAAAAGTTACACTTTTATATATTATTGATTAGTTTGTCGGGTTTCTTATTTAGATGAATAATGTATATGCATTGTGAATACACTGAAATTAAGTAAAACCTGGAATGCAGTGGAACTTGGACTTCGTGTTTCTGAAGGGATGATTTAAAATTAATGTAAAATCAAGGAAATGAAAATTTATGTAACTATTAAATTAAATACATTAAATCCTTTATTACATTATAAATGTAATCTGCTTCAGTTTGTCCACATGTCAGAAAACCTGCCACTTTGTGCATACCACTTCTTGTTGTCTTTCCTATTTTTAACAATAGTGTTTAGTGTTGATGGCACATTTTCTATTCAAGCAGCCAGTACAACATGTTCTTTCCTTATTAGCATCCACTTAGGCTAGGATGTCAATTTTGTTCCTGAATAGTAGATGATTTCCTCTTTTTTGGTTGATTCATAATGATTGAAAGTGTATCACAACCAAACATTAAAATAAAACAGTTTGCTAATTTAATTTGCATTAGATCACCAAGCAACAGTAACACAGAAACTTAGTAAGAGTGTGGAACTTGCAGTCACTTATAACAAGCTGTAGGCAGAAAATAGAATAAAACTGTGTGCCAATTCAATTTGCAGTAGATTCAAAAAGCAACATTAACAGAGTGTTTTAATAAGCATGTGGAACTCATGGTCACTTATAACTTGCATCAAAAGTCATCTGTCACTACACAGGCTTGGCATCAGCAGGAAACACGATTTTACTCTGCTGGCATGACCTTGAAGTCATAGAGTAGTTAGTAGGTGTACATGAGCTTAGTAGAGAGATAGGAAGTTATAACTGGAAATCAATTTTATTTTGCTGTTTTTTAATTGAAAGTACTTAAAACAGCAGCAGCAGGCCAGTTTATACTCAACTGGAACATGAAATTGAGGAATTGGGTAGATGTACGTTTGTGTCAATATGAGCTTGTTTTAGTAGTTTTTAACACTGAGACCCCACGATGATGGACTTTGAGTCCGAAACACGTGTAGGGTGATACAAGGACACTACATTAAAGTAGTTAAATAGTGCATTTGTCGGTCTTTTTATTTTAATTTGATTCATAGAAATGCACGGTGATAACAGTGTGAAATTATTATTATTGTTATTGAGTTTTGGTGGGAATGATAAAGCATGCATAGAATCAAGGAAAACATAGATACAAGGAAGAAAAAACGTATGTTTTGTTGTATTATATTTTGAATTGTTACAGGATTTTGTGGCTGTTAGTGTAACTGAGAGTTTGTGGAACAGATCTGCAGGATTGTGTGGGCTGCTTGATGGGAGAGCTGAAAATGACTTAATGAGTAAAGATGGCTCGTCTGCACATAGCCTTTCTTCTTTCATCAATAGTTGGAAGGTTAAACCACTGGGAGGTTGGTACATTTAATTACCATCATACGGTAGGCCCTCGATTTAATGGACAAAAAATTTGACGTGTTTAATTAAAATAAAGTTTGGTTCTTGTCTTAAATTTATTTTTATATTTTTAACAGATGTTTTAGTGGCATGTATAAATTGCTCAATGTACATTATAATAATATTTTATTCATACTTATACATTATAATAACATTTTAATACATCCTGTACATTGTAAGTTCATTAATAATATTTGTTTTTAAAATACATTCGATTTAACGGACTTTCGGCAATAGCGGACACCCCTTCCCCCCAATTAGTCCGTATTTACCATCTTCATTGTTATTATCACCATCACTGGCACTGCCACCACACCCCACCGCCACCCCACCACCGCCACTACAACCCCACACCACCGCCACTACCCCCCCCCCCCCCACCACCACCGCCACTACCACCACCCCCCACCGCCACTACCCCCCACCACCACCACCGCCACTACCACCCCCCCACCACCACCACCACTACCACCCCACCCCCCACCACCACCACCACCACTACCATGATGATTGCAACAGTCACAATCTTGTCCTCCTCCTCCTCCTGCTTATACTTGCTCTTCATCCATTTTCTGGTTTACTACTGTGGCATCTTCCTTACAGTTTTTCATATTCATTTTTCTTCTAACCTAACTTAATCAATTCAGCACAGCTTTGGACATCCTGAATATCTTTTGCTGTTGGTATTATTCCTGAGGGTAGCTGTTTGGTTTTATACTCACTCCATGTTTAGTCTTAACTGTTTTAGTTTTTCATGCAGCAGAATTCTCTCTGTCGTGTATGGACTAAATTCTTTCCCTGCTACTTCTTTCATTTCTGAATTTTAGGTGATGACTGTTCGTCACCACCAGTAGAAACTCATGCCTGTGGCAGGTACAAAATACATGATGATGAGGAAGAGCATTTTCAGCTTGAGAGTGCTGCCACAAGTTTTTGTAACAAGCTTCTTGATGACACACGTTTTGCGGCTTGCAGGGCTGTGAGTATATAATGCTAGAACTTGGCATGGTACAGAGCATGTTTATTCATATGCTGGGTTCCTTGTAAATTACATATGGAGCAGTTAGTGATGAGAGAATACAGTGTTTCCTGAGTAAGAAGTCCTGGGTAAGCTGTTCCCAGAGAGAAGATTTTCCCATGTAAGAAATCAGGTTTTTGAAGTTCCACAAAAACTTCCATGAGAATAATGTTAAATTTTCCCACACATAAAGTTCTTGTGTAAAACTGTTTTCTGCTTTAAAAGTTTTTTTATTTATTTATTTATTTATTCAAAGGTTTTTCAGTTGCTCATAGTTTGCTTAAAAGTCTTTACAACCATTATTCATTTCTTGATGGCTGAACTATACCATAATTGATAATCAATTGTGGACCACTTTGTCACTTGCATGTGAGCTAATGACTGTTTGTTTCTGGTTCCTCAGTTTTCATTATTAAATTTTTGCTAACAAGCATATTGTAGAGGTGTTGCAACAAGGTTTGAACTTCAAGTGTAGTTTTGAAGGTTTGTTGCAGCAGATAATTATGTGCTGTGACCTAATGGAAACCTGTGTATTGGCTGCCCTGAGGTGGAGCACACAAGGGACGTAAATGAAGAAACTGTACCTTTGTTACCAACAAATGACTTCGAGCTTGTACTTTGTAGATGGTCTATTATGACTTAACGTTTTTGAGTTTTTGTTTAGCAGGAAGATAACTGTATATCACAGTTCCCTGATAATGCGTATTTGTGATCTTTATAACTGACATGTTATGAAATAATTGCTTGGGATAAAAATGTGAAAGTGAATCCAGAAATGAACTTAATCTGTACCTTGCCCATGTAAAAACTTTTCCCGTTCAAGAATTTTTCTTTCGCAGGTCCATTAAAGAACCTTTTTATGCAGGAAGCACTGTGAATGCTTAGAGACATAGCAATGTGTGATATACTCCACAGTTGAGATTTTGCTGTATGTACTGTGTCAGATGTATTCCACATGCACCTTCCTACCTTTCTGTATTTTGTGTCATATTCTGCAATTTTTCATTCATTTACATTGCATATATTTTAGTTTCTGTGAGTGATTTTGCATAACAGGAGTACTGGTCTAACATGAGAAAAGGGGAAAACATGATTTAAATTCTAGCTGAAAAAAATGAAGAGAACTTTTGGAATTTCAATAAATCTTTTTTAACATTGGAAAGTTTACAGGGATATGGATTTTCACTGTAGCACATCATGAATCTTGGCCTTCTTGTAGAGCTTTACCTTCAGCATTTCTTAACCTTCAGTGTGGGATGGAGGTGGGTGATCATAATGTTCAATCTGATTCACTTGTAGGGAACAAGCCCCTGTATCCACTGCTAGGAGTCTGGGTTTGCCTGAAAGGTGGTCAGGATGTGTTGGTTCTGAAAAAACATTGTGCCCCTGCTGGTAGTCAGACCATTAAATATTTAGTGCCTTTAAGGTTGTGATTTATTTTGGAGTTCAGCATCTGTATAATTCTTAAAACCAGAGCGAAATATTCAATATATAAAAAGTGTTAGGCCAGTTCACAAAGGCTGATGAAAAATATCCCAGACAGGATTTTTTTATAGAGAAACTACCAGTAGTATTGAAGTGACAATCATGTAGGTTATATAGGAAGATGTTCTGATGCCACATACCAGAGGAGCAGGTGGCAGGTTAATCCAGTAATAAGTGAAATCATCTACAGTTCAAGAGTTTTTTCCCTCTCCTGTATTATGAAATGGTTTTGTTGAAGGAGCAACATTTTGTACTAATTTCTGCTAGAAACTTAGTCAGACATCCACAGACATGTTAAAGGTGCAGCAACAAGCATCTGCAGGAAAAAGTGTTGCATCCATTCAATACATTTGAATGGTATTCCCATTTTAGAAGTGACTGCATGCCTGTCAGTGATGATCCACACGCACACAGGCTGGCCATTAACAGTGTGAACGAGTGAGACTGTTGAACATGTCAGTCAATTAATCTGTGAGGGTGTTTCATGATCAGAGAGATTACTGATGAAGCCAACTTTCATTTGCCACATGTGAAGCAATACTAATACATGATCGTGGAATGAGATGCATGTTAGCAAAACTTGTGCCTTGGCTTCTAACATAAGACTAGGCAGAACAGTATACAACAGCATGCTGTGAACTGTTGCAACATGCAAAAAATTGACACCTTCTTGCTAAGCATTACTACATGGGATTAATTATGTGTTTATAGCTGTGGCCGTGAGACAAAACAAATGTTGTCAGAACAGAAGACACGATCATGACCTCAGTCAATTTGAGTAAAGAATGGTCAGAAATCAAGACAATCCTGCTGTACTCACCAGATTTCACTCCCTGCAAATTCTTATGCTTCCCCGGGCTATAGATTGTCCTGTATGGGGAAGCAGTTCAAGATGTAGTGGAGATACAACTTATTACAACATGGAAGATGCAGTCTGTTCTGAAACATGTGTGCCACACATGCACTGAAAAGTGGAAGGCTTGCTGGAATCACTGCATACAATCTTGAGGATCATATTTTAAGGCGTTAACTCAGAATTTCTTGTAAATATTCTAGTTTTCCTACAATAAATTTTGTCCCCCATATTTTTGATCGGCCCTTGTATGTTTAAGATTATATTGTGGTCAATTAAAATGTTTAAAAATTTCACAGAACTCGGCTTGAAAATTGCATTTGGAATCCTGCCACAATAATACGTCACAATTTATGCCTGATTAAGTATTTCTTTGCTGATATTAGAATCATGTGTAGAATCTATGAGGCATGCACGATCAAAGCCTTACAGGTGAAGGTATTGTAACAGTTACGAGAAAGTCAATACCAGCACATAGACAGGAGTCACATTAATCCATAAGCTGGATGTCCCTCTGCAAAGAATTCCTCAGGCTGCTGCCGAAACCACTGCTCCTCTTCCTAATGCATGTTATCATCCAATGTAAATTCAAAGGTTTTTTTTTAATGGTTCAAACATTTGAAAATCACTTGGCAGTAAGTCTGGGCTGAATGCAAGCTGTTTGAGCACTTCCCATACCATGGCATTCTGTTGGTCTTGAACTCTGGGTAACCTCACTGTTGGCATCATCTTCCTGCATGAGACCTGCCCCCATGTGACCCACAGAGTTCAGGATCAGCTGAAAGTGATGCTGTGGGAGGTGCTCAAACATATTGCTTACAGCCGGACTTTCACCGTGTGATATGACATCTTTGGAACATTAAAGAAAGCTTGTACCTTCATGCTGGGCAATGGCTATGGCAACAAGCCAACTACAGTAAAACCCCGATTTAATGTTCCCGCATTTAGTGAAATCCCGGATTTAGTGATGATTTTTTCATGTCCCGACAATAGCTCCATATAAACAATAAACCTCCAGTCACTATTTACATACACCAACTGGATGCAACTCTATTTAAAAAACTGTATAATTTTTTAAAACATATTTAAAAACTTTATAAAACCCGACATATGTTTCGGCTCTTATAGAGTCATCTTCAGGGGTTTATTGTCGTTAAAACTGCATGTATTAAAACGTCTTTTTCATTGGTTCACTTTTAGGCAAGGTTTTTTTCACTTTTTCACTGCTTGGTATGCACAGACACTATTTGTTATTTGTGCTAAAATGATATGTTAATGTGTTCGTAGGTATTATAGTGTCTGTGCATACCAAGCAGTGAAAAAGTGAAAAAACCTTGACTAAAAGTGAACCAATGAAAAAGACGTTTTAATATATGCAGTTTTAACGACAATAAACCCCTGAAGATGGCTGTATAAGAGCCGAAACATATGTCGGGTTTTATAAAGTTTTTAAATATGTTTAAAAAAAAACTATACAGTTTTTTAAATAGAGTTGCATCCAGTTGGTGTATGTAAATAGTGACTGTGAAAAGATGCACGGTGATTACAGAATAAAGTAAATAAACCTCCATTTAATGAAAACCTCGATTTAGTGAAATATATTCTAATCCCCCTGCAATTCATTAAATAGGGGCTTTACTGTAATTCTTTGCAGATGGGGTATACAGATTTTGGATCACTGTGACTGTCTAAATGCCTGTGGGTGTTTTTCCCTAACTGCTGCAATTCCTTCACCTGTGAGCATCCTCAAATGGGTTTCAGTTACATATGCCCCATAATAATAAAATAATCTTTTCACTGTTATCAAAATCTGTACTATGATGTAAGAAAATATAAACCGATGTCCCAAATATTTAACACTTTAGAAATAAAAAATTGTTATTTATTTGTAGGTTGTGGATGTTAAACCGTATTATGAAGCTTGCAAATGGGACTTCTGCTCATGCAGGCAATCAAATTCCCTACGAAATGATTGTGCCTGTCAGTCGTTTGCAGTGTTTGCAAAAGTATGCAGCCAGCATGGTAAAACAACAGCCATCAAGAACTGGAGGGATAATTCTACATGTCGTAAGCATGACTGATTGTTATTGATACCGTATTGGGTAGAAATTTAAATATTTATAACAAATTTAAATAATCCCAATAAAATAGATAATGTACCAGATAGGCTGCAGTAAGGTTGCTTGTTAAATTATTGTCCCTAATTTGTAGATTCATTTGTTCAATAATCTGTGGCATAGGACTACTGTGTAGCTTCCCCAGGGCTCCTGTCAAACATAAGAAAGTTATTACATTTTTATGGTGTTCATATACAAGTTTAAAAGATTCCAGGTCAGTGATTGAGCTAAAAATCGGTCCTGAATGTAACAGAAATATGCAAATAAAATTAAGTTTTGAGTTGCGAGTAACAGCTTTGTTTGTCTATCCAGTCTTTATTGAAAGTATTTAAATTCATTGACAACTATTTCTTTTATATACAGTGGTCTGCCACTTAACCTGCATAAAGAGGACTGAGAGATAGGGTAGTTAATGAAGAAAAACCAGAAACAAAAAGTAACAGTAATGCAACATAGAGTGATAAAGCATCATTTGTATTTACTGATGAAGAAATACTCCAGAAAACCTTTAAATACTACATTATGAACTTTGTGTAAACAACCTACTAGATGAAATTTTAACAATGGAGGAATTAAATTTGGTCTTAATTAGAACAAAGAATAGGAAAAGCCCAGGAATGGACAATTTAAACATGGAACTGTGTAATTATGGAGGAAACCCTCTAAAGAAAACACTATTGCCATCAGTTAATGACATGTGGAAAATGCACCACATCCCAGAAGACTGGGAAACAGGACTGGTGATAAATATTTATAAAAAACGGATCAAAAACCGAATGTAAAAACTATAGTGGTATTACGTTACTGCCAACAGCATCAAAAATGTTTGCAAACATAATTAAAATTAAACTAGAAAAGTACACTGAAAACATTTTAGAAGAGGAACAATGTGGTTTTCGAAAAGGACGGAGCTGCACAGATGCCGTTTTTTACTTTACAACAAATTATTGCTAAACAAATAAAATACAGTTTGCCACCTATGTTTTATTTATTGACTGTGAAAAAGCATACGACAATGTAAACCGGGAAATGTTATGGAAAATCTTAACAGGCAATGGAATACCAATTGATATAATTGCAGCAACTCAAAGCTTATATAAAAACACAAAAATATGTATTAAACTTCCAAATCATAAACTTTCTCAAATTTTGAACATTAACAAAGGAGTAAAACAGGGTTGTGGACTGTCTCCAACACTATTTAACATGTACATAAATCGGCTAACACAAGAATGGAAATCCACTACCGCTACTGGACTTAAAAGTGTGTAACAATAAAATACTTAAAACAGTGCTATATGCTGATGACCAAAGATACTAGCAAGAACAGAAGATGAACTGCAAATTGCTGCACACACACTAAACAAAATTGCTCGAAAGTACAACATGGTAATATCAACTGCTAAAACAAAGTCTATGGCTATATCGTGGCAAGAACATACACAAAGTGAAAATTGTCATTGATGATACAAATATTGAACAGGTTACAGACTTTATATGTCTAGGAAACGTGATTTCCAAATTTAAAACAGATATTACAACAAAAATACACTGTTATAATAAAATAAATGGCACTATCAAAAGACATTTTGGTAAAAATATGCTCCCAAGCACTAAATTATGTCTTTATAATATTACATCTAAAGCAGCACTGAAATATGGAAGTGAAGTATGGGTTCTGAATAAAAAGGAATGTTAGCAATTAGAAACAGCACAAATGAAAATTTTGATATCACCTTTAGGGGTGACAATGTTAGACCATCAAAGGAATACAACAATTCGAGAAAAACTAAAAGTAGAGCACATAGTAATTGATACCGTATATTCTCGAATCTAATGCGCATCCGAATCTAATACGCACCCAGTTTTTGGCGACTTCTTAAACGAAAAAAAAGTTAGTTCGCGATTCTAATCCGCACCTTTCCTTCAACCACCCTTGCCCACGGGGCGACTGATTGAATAATATTGGATGTTACCAATGCGTTAAAATCCGACGCTACGCCTGTGGCCGATGAGTCATACCGATAGAGGCGGGGCCTTTCTCAACAGACGTGCGCAATCTCGTCTGAAGCCAGCTGAGCTTTAGTTGTTGAAACGTGGGAGGTGCTTGTTCCAATTTGTCGTGTACCGTAGTTATGGAAGAGGGACACCTGAAATCTAAACGACTCTCATATACGGCGAAGTTCAAACGTGAAGTTATTCGGTGCGCAGAGGAGAATGGAAACCGCAAAGCCGCTGCAATTTTTGGAGTTAATGAAAGCAACGTTCGACTATGGCGGAAACACAAGGCAACGATCAGCGGGTGTGAGGCGTCACGAAGGAAATTCACTGGACCCAATTATTATATTATTATAATAATAAATAAAATAATAGATTATTGTATTGTATTGTTCTTACGGCACGTACAGCAGCTCAATCATTTTTCCAAAATCCAGCTCTAGACCGTGAATCTAATCCGCACGCGAATCTAATACGCATCTGATTTTTTAGCCCTCTAAAACTGTAAAAAGGGTGCGCATTAGATTCGAGAATATACGGTATTTGAGTTATCAAAAGAATTGGCTGCAACGTGTTAAAAGGATGGAACACTCATGAATACCCAGGATGGCACTGGAATACAAACCAAAAGGCAGATGCGACATAGGTGGCCCTAAAAGAAGATTGAGAGATGAAGAGCATCTTTAAAATTGAGTTTCCACATGACAGGTCCCAGTTGTCCTATATCTGTATAAATATAGCAGTGATGAAGATTCAATCTTCTGGTATCCTGTGCTGTGTCAGTGGTAAGTGGTTACTGACATTTCAGAGGAGGGTAGTGCCTCAATCTTCAGGGTAAAGCAGAACAAGAGTGTGTGAATGATGTATCATTTACAACACTATTTCTCACTCTTTTGATTTTTGGCTGAAAATGTATAAGAGAATAATACCATAACTGTTTTTCCAGCTATGAAATGCATTGGAGGTCGTGTGTATTTACCATGTGGACCAAGTTCACAAGAAACTTGTAAATCAGTAACTGCAGCAGCTTTGACATCAGTCACAGAATCTTGTGAGGAGGGTTGTTACTGTCCTGTGGGAACTGTCCTCCATGACCAGCAATGTGTTTCACGGGATCAATGCCCCTGTCAATTGCGTGGGAGGATGTTTCAGCCAGGAGAGAAGGTTCCAAAGGATTGCAACACGTGGTAAGTTTTATGAGTGACACTGATGTTTCATAGGTTTCACTGTAGTCAGAATCTGTTTGTTTGTGTTATGGAAACTATTATTAAATTCCCATAATTTAGATCAGTATGTAGGTACTAATGTTTCTGATGACCATACTGCTTTCATCTTTAAGGCATTCCAAGGATTCGTCATGGACTACCTTGTAGATGATGAAGGTGTGCTCTTCTGAAATTCTGATATCTATAGAGCAATTGACATTGCATCACATGCCAGAAGATGGACATCTTTATCAGCAGTGCTGTGAGAACCTCAGATCTCACAAACTGTTACTAATTTCATATTTAAAATTTACTAGAATTAAAAGTCTGAAATCCCATATATTTTTATACAGTAGAATTTCTTTGATCTGGCACCCATGGGACTGGACAGGTGCTGGATTATCAAACAGTACCTATCGTGACCTAACTTCTTACAGGTGATTTTTTGTTACTTTGTAGCCAGCCATCATAAAATGTGCACTTGTCAGTTATTTTCATTTCATCATAAAAAAACTTAGCTTTTTCAATTATCAGAGACCCAGTCATGGGTTTTTCTTCCAAATGCGTGGCTGTAAACCACTTATATAACCCTTGTCCATCTGCTGAAGTATTGGGATTTTCAGAGTATTGGCTTCTGGATTGAATGAATTATGCTGTAATTACAGTATGTAATTTGATGAGGCTGCCTTACGCTGTGGAGTTCTCAGGTTGTTTTACATGAAAAGCAGTAAAGGCATGTACATAATAAGACCCACAGATTTTAATGTCTTACCAATTTCAGAATTCTGAACAGAATGATAATTCTAGATAATAAAATTGCCTTTGTTTTGGACAGGTTCATCTGTTGTTCTTATTTTGGCTTTGTTCAATAGTACTTTTTTTATTTTTGCAGCACTTGTGTTGGTGGACAATGGTCATGCACACAAATAAACTGTGGTGCTCGTTGTGGAGCCGTTGGGGATCCTCATTATCTTACGTTTGATGGAAAACATTTCAATTTCATGGGGAAATGTTCTTATTACCTCATGAAGGGAGACAATTACAGCATAGAAGCAGAGAATGTGGCCTGTGCAGGTGCTATCTCAGAGGTAAGGTCTTGTTTGTTGACAAGGTAATATATTTTTTTTTTAATTGGTTCATCCCTGCTGTACTTGGAAATAATGTAGACCCAATAAATTATACAGCCTACACAACAATTCTCCATCACTTTATTCTATGCTGTACTGCAATGTTTTGGCCATTTCAGGCAGTTTGTGAAAAATTTCAACAAGAATACTAGGCATACAGTGTCATTTATTTTAAAGAAAATAATAATTGAGATCACACTTTGTTTCCATAGAGCATAATCTAACTGTTACATGTCAAAATTTCCTGTAATTTTAAAATTGAGTTTATGGGTATCTCCTTTATTTTTGCTGTGTTTTACGTATCTGCAAACTGGATGTCGTTAAATTATCCTAGTATAACAGTATGGACTGTTTATTTATGAGGGATCCCTGATTCTGAAGTTTTCATGTCTTTGGTTCTCTGAATACAGTATCCTTTAATCTGGCACTCCTGATAGTTTGGCAATTGAAGAAGGTAGTCCCAACACCAGAAGTTATACTATCCTTAACTTACAGTGTGCGTACTGATTCCATGACTTTATGTTGGGTTATCTGGACTTTATTGAGCCCATCAAGCTATTGTAATGACTTTGAAAGATGCCAACATGAATAAACAATGTACTGCTGACAAGAGGAAGCATGTAACTTTAACAATTCCTCAGAAGCTTCAAATAATTAGAGGGCTTGATAGTGATGAAAGCCAAAGGGAGGTTATGGCATTATACAACATTGGATTGTCAACTGTGTGTGATATACAGAAACAGAAGGACCTATTATGATCATTTATGGCACAAGTTAAAGTGGGAAGGACCTTTTCAGACAACTGACATTGAAAGAACCTAAATTAGCGCAATTGGACAAGTGGTTTACAGCAGTGCATTCCAAAGGAAAACCTGTGCCTGGGCTTGTGATATTTGGAAAAGCTGAGTCTTTTTTGATGAAATGAAAACAACTGACAAGTGCACATTCTCTGAAGACAGTAACAAAAGATTATCATAAGAACTTAGGTCAGTATAGGTACTGTCTGATAATCTGGAACATTTGATAATGTGTTGCGTGTCCAGTCCTGTGGGTGCCAGATTAAAGGATTTCTACTGTACTATGTAAAAAACAGATTCATTTACATAATGAAGTTTAGAAACATGTGCTGTTGGTTGTCTCAGCAGACTACAACAGTTTCTGTGGGAGAGAAATTTGGAGTTCGATAACTTAGTGGGGTGCATATGCCAATATTTAGATTGACTTTGTGTATCACGTGTTGTTGAAGCCTGCTTATACATTCTGCTCGCAGAAGTATCCATTTTTCACCCGGAATGTGGTTGCTTTCTTTAACAGTGTCACATTTTGTAGCAACTAAAACTTTAAAGGGAAATAACACTCAGATTAAGAAAGTAAAGTTCATTCATGTAATTAAATATATAAGATGGGGAATGAGAATTAAAGTCACATCCACAGACTCCAGCACAGTACTTGTGCTTCAGTTTACTAACCAGTGTTCTCTAGGTCCCTGGTAAAATAGAGGAAACAGAAAAAAATCAACATAAAAGTTGAATTTTTTGTTTGTATTAGATTAAGCAACTAATTTATTGATTAATCAGTTGCTATTAATGTTCAAATATTTAAAAATGTTGCTTATGTATTGCAGGCAATGAGTTTCCTTCCTGTAAGCAGTTCTGAATATCCTTCTTGTACAAAAACGGTTACAATTCGTCTCAATGAACATAACATTAAGTTAAAACAAGGACATGAAGTATTAGTAGATGGACAGGAAGTGTCAAAGCTGCCCTTCACAGCTGCTGGTGCTTACATACGTAGTACCTCTTCCATTTTCCTGACAGGTAAGCTCACATTGTAAAATGCCTGATACCGTATATTCTGGAATCTAATCCGCATCCGAATCGAATCCGCACTCAGGTTTTGGCGATTTCTTAAACGAAAAAAAAGTTAGTTCGCGATTCTAATCCACACCTTTCCTTCAACCACCCCTTGCCCACGGGGCGACTGATTGAATAATATTGGATGTTACCAATGCGTTAAAATCCGATGCTATGCCTGTGGCCGATGAGTCATACCGATAGAGGCGGGGCCTTTCTCAACAGACGTGCGCAATCTCGTCTGAAGCCAGCTGAGCCTTAGTTGTTGAAACGTGGGAGGTGCTTGTTCCAATTTGTCGTGTACCGTAGTTATGGAAGAGGGACGCCTGAAATCTAAACGACTCTCATATAGGGCAAAGTTCAAACGTGAAGTTATTCGGTGCGCAGAGGAGAATGGAAACCGCAAAGCCGCTGCAATTTTTGGAGTTGATGAAAGCAACGTTCGACTATGGCGGAAACACAAGGCAGCGATGACATTGTATGGGAGGACGATGTTGAAGATAAAGATGATAGTGACTGGGTGGAGAGCACGGGTAACGATTCAGTTATGAGTGATGACGGCGAGTCTGATGAATAATAAATTATAATAATAAATAATAAAATAATAGATTATTGTATTGTATTGTTCTTACGGCACGTACAGGCACTCAATCATTTTTCCAAAATCCAGCTCTAGACCGCGAATCTAATCCGCATCTGATTTTTTAGCCCTCTAAAACTGTAAAAAGGGTGCGGATTAGATTCGAGAATATACGGTATGTCCAATTATGTCTTCTGAGAGTAAGTTGTATTGTATAGAATGCAACTGCCTTTAGCAGTTTAGTGTCTTTTGTTGCTGAGTACGTGTTTTGATGTTTTTTCATGTCATCGTCAGTGTCTTGCATAAATTGTGGTGTCACAGTGTCATGCTCCTGTGTCTTGTGGATTTGGTGTTAGTGTCTGTGTGCTCCTGCTATACTGTGTCTTACTTCATTTTTGCCCATGTATGTACTTGCACTGTTCTGTACACACACATGCTGCGATGTTTTTGTTACTTCTGATAGTGTTTATTTTAGTTGTTGAATTCTGGATATTTTGAGATCTGGTTGAACTTAATGCCAAGAGGTATGCTGTTCTTTTATTTCTCTGGTCCCTGGGAAAGCAAATAAGAAGTAATTTTGATTTCAGGCTTCCGCCGCGATGTTGATGTAATCTGTGGTCTTTTGGGTAATTACACGGCGTTGTGTGGTAATTATTTACCGACGTTTCGGGACAACGTGTCGGTCCCACAACCCACACGTTGTCCCGAAACGTCGGTAAATAATTACCACACAATGCCGTGTAATTACCCAAAAGACCACAGATTACAAGAAGTAATTTCTACAGTGAGGTAACCCAAGAAGATTCTGGTACCCCTAATGTTAGGTTGATTATGAGAAATGTGGTCTGTAGGTGGGACACTTACAATTTAATATTGGATCTGAACCGTGAGGGAGGTGGGGGGGGGGGGTGATATGCTTAAATTTCCCTAAATTTTTATCTTTTGTCAGTGGAAGGTTTCAATCTGGTCATAACTGTTGTGACTGGTGATCATACTCAGAACCGTCTAAATAACAGTCCAATGTTGTACCACCAAGTCCACGCATTTTAAGACATTGGAGGTTGGGGACAAGAAAAATTGTCTTCTGTTCTTAAGGAATTATTTGGACTTCTATGACTCTTGTACCTTTCTTTCTATTTATGACAAAATGCAATCTCATAAAGAAAGTAATCTGTGAGGAGCAGGACATGAAGTGTAATGCATTTAATACAGTTATATTAAATGCATTATTTGTTAGGATATATAATTCCTATATCATTAAATTTATTGTTCCCAGTGGATCTTCCAAATGGACTGCAAGTTTGGTGGGATGGAGTAACTCGTGTCTACATTGATGTTCCAGCTAGTTTCCAAGGAAACACCAAGGTATGAGGCATACATGTAGTATTGTTTAAGGTCTGTTGCCCACTCTGTCGCTCTTGTTTTGTTAGCTGCTCAGTGGATAAATAATTCACAGCAGTACTCATTGAAGGTGTTTTTTTTATTTGTTCAAACATTGTCTTTATACTTGCCATGAAATCCTGTTGATTTTGCAATAAGTAGTAATTCGTGTTAATGCGTGGGTAGCTTGATGCTTTCAGGCTTCTGAGTTCAGTCTCTGGTTAGGTCTATGGATTTTTCTGCTCACAAATTGAAACTATCACTTAACCAAATGTAAGACTTTGGGAGTGTGAACAGAAATCATACCCCCTTCCCCTCTGTTGTTTAGGCCAGTGTTAAGCTGTAGGTTTCCTCTGTCAGCCATTATTCTTATCAGGATCTGTTACACACCCCCACCCTTAGTCCTACTGTGAGACTTAAATACATATACATATATACTGGTATATATTATATATATATAAAGATATATATATAAAGAGACTGTGGACTTATATATATATATAATATGTATAAGTCCACAGTCTCTTTCTTCCACCTTCACCGTGGAGATAACAACTGAAATGCATTTTGAAATATCAGAACATCCTCGGTATACGGGCGGTCAAACAGCATATCACACCATTCCCACTTGGTCTCGTAGCAATAATCAGATGTGTTCCTTCCACCTATCCTACGCACGCCCCCTTCATTTCCCCAGTGTCTAGGGCCATAAAACTGAGTCCCAAACTGAATTTTGTGTCTCCTAAATGCCAGAAAAGGTATGTAAGATAAGTATAATATGGGACAAGAAATTACTTCAGAAAATTTATTTTTATTGTTTATAGTTTGTAACCCAACCAATAATTTTGATGGTAGTGGGTATGGAACTCCCTTTATAACATATAAGTCTACTGCTTGACTTTCATACATTCTGACTTGGCACACATTTTTAGAAATGAATTATGTATCAAAGTCGGGGACTGCCTTTATAGTATGACAGGCAACAAAAGACAAATTTACATGCTAATATCACAGTACTAACATTTTCAGAGAATTATTGGGGCTTTGCATAGTTGCATTCTGCACCATGATTGTGAGTACAGAGCAGATTATGGTACATTTTCAGGGTCTGTGTGGAACGTTTAATCAGAATCAGAATGATGACTTTCTGACGCCAGAAGGGGATACAGAACAAGATGTTGTGGCATTTGCTAATAAGTGGAAGACAAATGAAGTATGTGAGGATATTCCAGAAGGGGAAACACCCAGCCATCCCTGTGATGTCAATGCACACAACAGAGTCACTGCTGAAAAACATTGCTCAAAATTGAAAGGGTCACTGTTTGAAGGTACCTACAGTGGTTGGAAAAGATACAGTCATAGCTTTTAAAATATTAGTAATAAGGTCAATTTGCCATTATGGCATATGAAGAACACTGAGGTAAATATACATTCTAAACCTTATCACTAGACTAAGTATCAGTGTTGAGGAAATGCCACTAACAAAATTTAGGTTAGTTTGAGTTTAGATTTATAACAGAATAGCATCTCCTCATCTGGTCAATTGCATTTACTTGGAATCTAAGTGAGTAAGGAGACTGTCACTTGACATTAGTCTGCTAGAATATGACACTGTACGATCTGGTCGGTAGGTGTCGACATTTCAGAGGAACGTGCTGCTTCCATCTTCAGCATAGAAGATGCTTGCTTTTTAGGCTCGTTTGTGTAGTCGTGAAAAGTGGCTATTAGCTTCATCATGTCCAGCCATCTGTCTGCATGTATCAGCGGGATGAATTTTTGTGGAGCTTGATATTGGGGACTGTCATGAAAATCCAAATTTGGTTAGAATCGGCCAAAAATATCAAGAAATTTACATGAAGACCTAAGTATGTTTTATTTTTGCTGGTGATATTTAATTGCCATAAAAGTGCTGCCTTTGGAGTGAAATGGTATCAGGCTCTTAGAAAAGCTGAGGAGGAGTAAACATTAAAACATGTAACAATAGTATGTTATGCATATATTGACTATCTTGTTCTGCCCAAATGATGTGGCCAGCATGTTTATCTAAAACCTCAGTACATATCTACCATGCTGTGCAGGGTTACATCTCAGAAGATAGTAATTTTAATGTAAGCCTGAAGCTTCGTAATGGTAGTGTGTTATTGAGGTGACACATATTTAACGTTTCCCATCATTTCACTGTCATTAAAAATGCAGTGTGTTTGAAGGTGGTTCTGCTTCTCTCATCAGGTAAATTACAAAAATTAGTAGAGCCAGTTTCCAAAACATTGTGCTTGTTTAACAAAAATAAGAGAATGATATGTCACTGTCATCTTAATATTGACAAACAATTTGTATCTGTAAGCCTGTTCTAATGACCTTAACTTATCTTATTGTCATTTCCACAGGATGCCACTGGCTAGTAGATCCAGAGCCATATTATCAGGACTGTTTGTATGACCTCTGTTCTTGTCAAATGAAGGTCGCACAATGTTTGTGCCCCATCTTCGCAGCATATGCAAAGGAATGTGCGCACAAGGAAGTAATGATTGATTGGAGAAATGACATCAGAGAATGTGGTAAGCTTCTTTAATTGAAAAGTGGCTTTGATCTTCTGATGATTATTTTTCTCTTTGCTTATATTTTCACATTTTGCATGTTGATTGTTACAAATTGGTATGAAAATTCATGTAAACATTTTTCTGTAGCATGTAATATATACAGTTAAACCCCGATTTTATGTTTTTGTGAGGACGACCTAAAAAGGCGTAAACTCTGGGAAGCATTGCTCTTGTGGGCATTTGGTCAGGACCATATAAGAAGTGCATAAAATCATGGAAAACACAAAATGTGGGAATATAAAAGCGGAGTTTTACTGTATTGTGTTGAGATTTGAGGTTTCTATAGTGTTAATATTGAGGATTGGGTATTCCGGGTTGCTATGCTGAGTGGTGTGGTTATTAATTCATGATGCTTGAAATGAACATGAAGGAACATACATTCCTATAAAATTTCAGGAAATAATAAAACCCTACTACTCAGTGCAAGAACCCAAAAGACCTGAATCCTCATCTGTTGGGTTTGTAAGGAAAGTTATTTATTTATGTCTAACTGCACGGCATCCATTTGCCCATCTGTTATGCGTCATTAAGTGGGTTCCTTCTCACTGCATCATGATGCATCCTCAGTTTGTGGTTGGTCTGCACGTATGGAGGGTCCAGCAGTCCAGGCAAATGGCAAGGGTAATCCTCCAGCTTGTGGGACAAAGGGCAGCACACTATGAAATGTCACACAGTGCTGTAGATTCTTTGCAGTGATTTAAAGCACTGGAAAATAGACATGAAATTTGGAAATTGGAGTACAATATAACTTGGAATGTCAGGAGTCTGTGTCATGTTCTTGGAAAACTTGCAAGAGAATTAGCAAGTTAGATTTCGTAAGAATCCAGGAAGTCAGGTGGAACAAAGGTGGCCTTGCATCTGCAGAGGATTATACTTTTTTTGGGTAAAAAGGAAACAAGAATCTTCAGTGAGGGCTAGGATTTGCTGTACATAAGGGAATCCTATCAGTAGTTAAGAGAGTAGAGTTTGTTTCTGATAGCAAGTTGTTTATAGTACTGAGAGGATGTTGGTGTGATGACATTGTTCTAAATGTGTGTCCTGCAGCTGAGGATAAGATTGACGATACAAAGTACAGCTTCTGTGGCATAAACACTTGTCTCTAATCTATTCCAGTCTGATCTATCGTGTTCCTTGATCTGGCTGTATGAGATGGAATGGATTGCCTCTTAGATAATAGCTGTCACACTCAAATGGTAACCAGAAACTTACAATATTTTATGATTAGGAATCCATTGTCCTGGTGGGCAGATATACCAAATATGTGGCAATACTTGTACGCGCTCCTGTTATGACATCTCATGGAATCCACAATGCAGGAAGCAGTGTGTTGAAGGTTGCAACTGTCCTGAAGGCCAGACAATAGATCCTGCAACGGGAGAATGCATTCCTGTTGATCGTTGTGTCTGCCAGCATGATGGTTTGGAATATCCAGCTGGTTTCAAAGAAGTTAGAGCAGGAAATAAGGGCTTAGAACTTTGGTGAGTGGTACTACTTATGTGGTCTTTTTCAAATTTCACATTGTTGACACCGTGCATCTTCGTCATATTGAATTAAGTTTCAGACCTAGTGATGCACAACTAAAACCACTTTTATTGTAGCTTTATTATAATTGTTAAAATTATTAAAATTATACCCCAACACGTGTTTCGATCCTCGGATCATCGTCAGGGGTTTTTTTTTATTGAAAGCTACTGTCACTTCAATCACATGATTTTAAATAGTCCAACAGCACATTAAAACTTATATATTATAAGTTAAAATCTTGTTAAAAAGTTGTATAATAGTTGTAAAAGTATTGTAGACAGTGTTGATTGTGGAAATGCTGTCATGTAGATTCGTGGTATTATGGGCATATGATATGTGTGTCTTGTGGGGAACGAAGTGTACTATCTGTCGTGCGGTGAAAAGTACTTCCACAATCAACACTGTCTACAATACTTTTACAACTATTATACAACTTTTAACAAAGACTTTTAACAAGATTTTAACTTATAATATATAAGTTTTAATGTGCTGTTGGACTATTTAAAATCATGTGATGGAAGTGACAGTAGCTTTCAATAAAAAACCCCCTGACGATGATCCGAGGATCGAAACACGTGTAGGGGTATAATTTTAATAATTTTAACAATTATAATAAAGCTACAATAAAAGTGGTTTTAGTTGTGCGTTAGTTGGTCTGAAACTTAATTTAATTATGTGGTCTTTCTTGATAAAATCTAAGACTCTTAGGCTGGTGAGTGTTCAGATGATGGTGATCTGGGCTGTGATGTCATGAGTTTTTGTTATATGGTGTTACTTATGAAACTTGAATTTTTTATGGTAGGGAGTATGTGGTGATATCAAATATTTTCTGGACTGCCTGCTAGCTGACACTGCTGCTACTAGCACTAACTTCTGCAGCTAGATGTAGATGGAGAAGAGGTGTGTTGAGTCATTTCATGCTTGGACTAAGGCTGTAGCATGTGTGATTGTTGAGTAATATCATGTTAAGTACAGTGTGTGTTTTTCTATTTGTATTTTTGGCATACCTAGAAAATGGCAGAGTCGAAAGAACAGTGTGTCTGCATCAAATTTTCTTTTAAGGTGGAGAAAAATGCTATACAAACTTTCAGCTGTTGAAAGCAGCTTTTGGAGAGCAGACAATGTGAAGAACAGAAGTTTTAGAGTGGGTTTTCAAGCTAAGAATCATTGTGACCTGTGACCTCTATTGAAGATGCGAAATGCTCAGGATGCCCATAGAAAAACAAAACAGATGAAAATGTGGATTGAGTGAAGGGACTTGTGCTCAAAAACAGAAGAATTACTTTCCTTGAAGTTGGTGACATGTTAGGAATTCATTGGGGTCATTTCAGAGCAGTTTGAATGATGATCTGAACAGGTGTCATATTGCCACCAAATTCATATGCCACCTGCTGAGTGAGGGACAGAAGGGGAATCATGTCAGCCTCTGCCAAGACCTTCAAGAGAGTCTTGAAAGAGACCCAGTATTCTTTTTAAAGATATTTGCACATGATGAGATGTGGTTTTAAGTGTATGACCCAAAACCAAGTAACAGTTGTCTCAGTGGAAGAGCCCATCATCTCCATACACCCCCCCCCCCGCCCCTCACCAACAAAAAAGCAAGATAGGTTTACTGTAATGTGAAGAGTATGAGTATTTGGTGGAGGGAGGGGGGCATTCATGGAGTCGTGCATTATAAATTTGTTCCACAAGGACAAAGTGTAAACCAACATTTATACATTGAAACCTCACAGCATCAGCAGGAAAGTGGGCAGCAAAATACCTGAATAGTGGAAATTAGGGGATTGGTTTCTCCACTGTGACAATGGACTTGCTCACTCTGCTTTATTGATGCATGAATTTCTGGCTGTGAACATAATAACTGTTTTTCAGCACCTTCCCTACTCACAAGATTTACGTAGTGCTGCATTCCATCTTTCATTTTCCAAAACCCAAGATGGTATTAAGGGGTAGGAGATTTGATGATATCACCATGATGCAAGCGAATCTGTGGGACGCACTTGCCGAGTTTCTAACAATGCACTTTATGGAATGCTTTGAGTGGTGGTGCAATCTCTGTGTAGAGTCTCAAGGAGACTATTTTGAATGAGACAACATTGATTAGAAAGTAAGTGTTGTTGTAATGGAGAAGTAAATGCAGTCTGGAAACTATTTGTTTGCACCATGTGTTCAGATTATAGTCTTCTAAGGTATGATCTTATGTAATTTGGTAGGTAGATAACAACATTTTTGAGGACCCTTTGCCTTTGCCTTGTTCTGTCCTGAAAGTGGAGACAGGAGGTTTGTTCAAAATGGTGGTACTTGTCTGTGCAATTGCACAGTGTCACATCCCAGAAGACTATGATCTGAATGATCTTATTCCTCGTGGTAAGTGTTTGTTATGGTTTTGTTGAAATTCCTGGTCACTGTGAGGTGGCAGCATGTATAGTGATTACCCGAGTGATGCATGGAATTTTATTATGTGCGGAGTCATAACGAGGGGACAAACTGAGGCACTTGTCTCATGCCTGATCAGCTGAGGGGTGCAGAAAAAAATTGTAATTTTGTATTTTTCAAATATTATGTTAAATGCTCCATTACATATGTGTTAGTTGCATGTGTAAGCAGGACTCATGTCAAATAAATGGCATGATTATTTTTGCTTGTTGTTATCTCTGTATTTATCTTTCTAGCAAAATAACTACTATGAAAGTGCAGACAAACACAATTTTATATTCTTGTCTTGGGCACAAAATTACCTAGTTACATTACTGATTATGTGCATTATTATAGTCCAACACTTTAGTTTCTGCATAGAAAAAATCTGTAGTAAAATTTGACAAGAGATTGGCCCATGAAGTGATACTCCAAATGAGAGACATGTTTTTATGTTGGGATAAACAAGTCCCTTACACTAAACAAAACTTTAAACTGAGTTTTAAACTAAATGAAAAGCAAGATTATTATCTTCTGGAATTTGATACCATGTAGTTTGGTTAGTAGGTAGGTAGGTAGGTACATACCAACATTTTGGAGGAATCTGTTGTGTATATTCTTAGGGTAGAAGACATCCTAGAAGACCACAAACTTGATATTTACTGCCATGAGAGCCTCAGATGTCGCCTAAATGAAAATACCTTTTTTGTACAGTTTGTGTCGTAATGCCTTATGGCAGTGCCGCCTTGCAACACCCAAAGAGTCTGAAGAGCTTCCTAAGACAGGAGCAATGATAGCTGGATGTGGTCAAGTTGGAAACCAGGAGTTTACTACCTGTGAGCCTGTGGAACCTGTAACATGCAAGGTATTCCACTGCTGTCAGATTAAGTGTGATTGTTCTGTAGGATGTATGTGGACCAACTGATAACTTCTCTAAATTTTACTGCGCATCAACCGTCTGTCTGGTTTCATTATTCATTGATTGTAAGTTGTAGAATGGATAACATTGTGCTGATTGTACACTGAATTGGTAAAAATGGTCTGGAGCTTTATAATGTTAATGTTACCAGTGGAAACATAACTTCATTATTGAAATCTTGAATGTTAACCTCCTCCTCTTCCTTCTCCTCCCCCTTCTCCTTTTCCTCCTGCTCATCATCATCATCTCCTCCTCCTCCTCCACACTTGGCCAATGCATGGTGAAATTTATAGTTCACAGTAATTACTGGTATAGGCAAGGTACTGCTACTGTATGTTCCAAAGACTTTGTTATTTTCTCTTCCTTTTTGTCAGAAGTGGTAATTCCAGGAACATTATAAGCCAGGACCAAGAATTTTGAATGAGTCATGTGGGATAACAACACTTCAAGGAACGATATGTTTGATATAATTGTACATGGTTTATATGGTCGATTTTTCAGGACCAGATGAAACAAATAATACTTGAGGGAAAATGATGCATATGGAAACGATGGGTGCAGGTTTCACTGTGTGTTGTTAGAAACTTTAGCGGTGGATTGATTATATTCTGCTGTTCATAATTTTTTATAAAATATTTATTGACAAGGCTGTGGGTGTGTTACTTTCATAATTTTGTGTGAGGTTACTTTGTCAGTGGCAGACTGGCAAATATATCATTAATGACATCAGGTGCAGATTGTTAGGAAGTATTTCTTACTGGGTAATGTTCATATGTATGTGTGTGTGTATATATATATGTATATATATATTGGTATTTATTGATAGGGTTGATCAGTATTGTTTTCTCAGTGACAGTGTTTTTTTTTATTTTTTTTATTTGAGGTCAATTGTGACTTATCAGTAAACTTTGCTTATTTGAGTTAGTTAGGACCCTCTGAAAATGAATCTCATGTGTGAGCTATGTATTCAAAACCACGTGAGCCAGATGACATAGAGGAAGCATTGATGGGTGAGGTATTGGATAAATGAAATGATGAAACCTCATGGATAATTATTTCACCTCACTTGCTCTCTTTTATAATCTATTCCAACATAAAATCAGTGCATGTGGAATAGTTCGCTATGACCAGTATGGAATGCCATGAGCTACTTGGCCAAAATCTTTGAAAATCAAAAGGGGTGACTTAGTGACACACGTTAGAGGGAACCTAACGACTCTTTGCTGGAAAAACAGGTGTGATGTGTATTTCCTCACAAAAATGTACACCACATGTAAAAGGCAGTTTCACTGATGAATCTGGCCTTCTTGTCAAATCTTGTGTAACAGAAGATTACCATGCCTATATGGGGTTTGTGGACAAATCAGACAGAATGGTGAACAGTTACAGAATTTCCCAGAGGACATGAAGTTAGACTGAGAAACTGTTCTGCACCTCACAGACATGGCCATCCTAAGTACATACCTTAGCCACAAGTTATGTGGTGGTAAGGTGATACACAAGAATTTGCTTATGATTTGTTCATCCAATCACACGAAGAAAATATGACAGGGAGTGGCATTTCCAGGAGTAGACCAAGTCTATTTGTGTCCCTACTAAGTCTATTAGAAGTGAAACATTTAGGACACAGGTGTTCTGAAGGAAAACAGAGATGGTTTCATGTGTGTTCTCTGAGGAAACAAGCACAGAGCATGCAGTATTTCTATAAGAAATGTGATGTTGGACTCTGTGAACTCTCTGAACTCAGTAAACTGTTTTTAAAAGTTGCAAATGTGTGTGAATTTGTGAGCTGCTAAACCAGTACAGCAGTGTTACATGTGGTGTGATGCATCTCATATTTCTGTACAGCCAGAACAAAAAATATGTACCATGTAAGTAAGCATCAGATATTTTTATGAAAGAAATATTACACATGCCTGCCATGTAAAGTAAGGGGTAAGTACATTAAGAACTCACAGAAATATCCTAAATGTATTATATAAAATAGTTTCTGATTTTGTTAGAGAATTATACGAGTACTTGGTCCACAAGTGGAGGATTTTATTCTTTTCGGGCAGTTTTTATTTCATAATTTTGTGTTATATAGATCAGAAAAATACTTGTTTTGTGGAGGTTTGCTATTTTAAGATTTAAAATTCCAGAATTTCAGCCACTGGATGCCTAGCTTTTAAAAATCCTTATGTTAAGGGTTTTAGTGTATAAACATTTTGTTCTGTATGCCACATATTACTTATCAGTTACATTAGTTCTTTTACTTAATGCTTAAAAATTTAACAAAATTGTTCTGTTGTTTCAGAACATGCACAATCCTCCACAGTACAGCCCGGCCATCTGTAGGCCAGGATGTAGATGCAAGAAGGGTTATGTACTGGATTCACACACAAAGAAGTGCATTAAACCAGTGGATTGCCCATGTCACCATGGAGGAAAGAGTTATGGAGAGGGTGACATTATCCAGGAAGACTGCAATACGTGGTATGTTAAATTCATAATTTAGTCCTGTGACATTCAGTTTCTTAACCAGTGTGGGCTAACCAGGTTTAGTTATACAGGGTGTTTCATAAATCCCTCCGGGATTTCGGAGGTCTGTAGCTCAGGAGCCAAATCACACACGGGGGATGAGAGCATGTCAGTGAAAAGAGTACATATCCAAGTTTTGAACCTACCTTACAAATGTTCAATATGTCCCCCTTTGGTGACTCGACAGACGTCACTCCTGTAATCTAGCTCCTGCCACACACATTCCAACATATGAACGTCTATGGTAGCAACTGCATCCATAATTCTTAGCCGAAGCTCCGGTAAATCTCTTGGTAAAGGAGGCACGTAAACACGATCTTTAACGTAACCCCACAGGAAAAAGTCACATGGAGTAAGGTCGGCAGTAAGGGCAGGACACAAAAAGCTTGCTGTTCACCTGAAAACGCCATGTTTGCACACCACTGCCTCCTAGCGGAGAAACAGGTAACTACGCCATCGCATCTGTCACGAAAAAACTTTTACATTTCCTCTATCCGTTGGCATGCTTTTATCTCTTATATGTGGGTTTGCTACTTCACGGCCAAGCCTCTAAATCCCGGATGGACTTATGAAACACGCTGTACTTCTAGACAAATCACTGTGCAAGTTTATTTTATAATGAGTCAGAAAAATTGCTGAAGTCTGTTTGGTCTGAGTGCAGTGAAGGACCTCATGGAAAATTTATTCAGGACGACAGCAGTGTAATGCAGGTGTAAAAGGTAAAATTGTCCCTGTACACACCATGAAGGCATGCAGGGGAGTAGAGTTATAGCTCCACTCGTTGTTAACCTGAGTTCTAGATGGAGGTTGAGTGGTCAGCCTCATGCCATGGCTGCTTTACCCCCCAGTAAAAGAGCCCCTGGTAACCACTGAAATGAAGGCTGGGCGTGCGTAAATATAGGTTTGAACGTTTTGGAGAAGCGAAAAACCTAGCCTCTTCTACAATTCAAACCCATGATTGCTCAGCCTGTAGCCTAGTCACAACGAACTGGGTTGTCAGCACAGTGGAAAACTGAAGAAGCCAGTGTCAAGTTTATTAGGCCCGCATTGCTTGCCTGTTGTCCACACAAGCATTGACAATTTTAATTGTTTGTTGAGGAATTTTCAGTGTCCGTGCAAATGAAGTCAGGAGAAAAATGGTATACAAAAAGGGATTTGGTTTTCACTCTCCTATGTTTTGCAGAAAGAGATGAAGAATTATAGACACAAATCATATGACTTCTAGGTTTCCTAGTTTGTTTAGGGTTTGTACCTGGGTTTGCCACCCAATAATCACCCTGCTTTCTCCTTATCACATAATACCATCCCCTGGAGGTTTCACAGATGTCCCAGTTTCAGCAGTATGGCCTGCAGCTACGTCAGCAGAAAAGGCCACAACGTTGCTAGCTGACATGGCAGTCTGTTCTGAAACATTTACATGGCGAAAATTCTTAGGATTGCTAATTTTCTGCAGAGCTGGCTGGCTGGCTGCCAGTGATGATATTTGTACCTCATAACAACCACCTTCCAAGGTACTGACTTCACTGTAGATGCATTTTGTATATTGGGCAGGGAGCTCAGGATGCCTGGAAGGAGTCCTTTTAAGGTCACTATGTTCAGCCTTTAGGGGTGCATTGTCACCTTTTAGATGGGCCACCTCATTTGATAAAGTACAATACAGTACAGTACAGCACAGAGCTTGTCCACCATAGTCAAGGTGACCTGGCCATTTAGTCTGACAGTTTCAATTTGAACACTGAGTAACCCATGTTGACAGTGATTGTTGAGTTTTTATGGGTATATTCTCTGTTTAAATAGATTTTAAGAACATAATGCAAGCCTCACACCTATAAGAAGTTTTCCTGGTAGACATATAGAATGCTTGATTATCATCACTAATTTACAAACATGCACAATGAAAACGAAGGTCACAAACACCACATCTCATGGTTTTCTGTTTGCCAAAGAATGGCTTTTCGCATACAGACTGCAGGTCTCTATTTACAACCACTGCTGGCTAGCAAGTGTAACTCAATAACTAACTCCATGGAGCAAAGTCCTACCTTAGAAGCTAACAGGTCCTCAGCTAGTCAAAAAATTCCCCCCATTTTATGGAACCTGAAGGTTCATTACTGCATTCACAAGTGCCTGCCACCTGTCCCTATCCTGAGCCAGAGCAATCCAGTTCTTGTCTCCCCATCCCACTTCTTGAAGATCCATTTTAATATTATTCTCCCATCTAAGCCTACGTTTTCAAAGTGGTCTCTCTCCATCAGGTCTCCCCACTAAAACCTTGTATGCACCTCTGTTGTCCCCCATACATGCTACATGCCCAGCCCATGCAAGTGTAACACCACATGTAAAGAAATATGTAGGTTACTCATAGGAGCACCACCACCACCACAACAACAACAACAGTGGAGTAATGGTTTTGTTGGAATGACTGTAACATGAAAGTGGGTTTTATGAGTTTTTCGTGGAACTCCTCATTGTCTGTTGTATCTTATATCATAGAAAGTTAACAAGACAGAAATGTAAATGCCATCAAATATGCTCTTCAGAAATTTGTATTCACACATTTTGTTTTATGAAATTATGTTGGAATTTACATTTTTCTTGCAGCAAGTGTGAATCTGGCAAGTGGTTATGTTCAGAACGTGTGTGTGCTGGCATATGTACAGCCTGGGGTGACTCTCATTACAAGACTTTTGATGGACGGATCTATGATTTCCATGGAAACTGTGATTACGTTCTTGTGAAGGGCTCTCTTGGCTTTGATGATATATTTGATGTGTCCATACAGGTTGGTGTAACAGTAAGAGTCAGTATTTGCATGGGCTGCTGTTGCCTAGGAAGAAAGATGCTGGTATGCTAAGTGCAAGTGATTGTACTTCTAAGTTTTGTTGGTCGAAAATTATATTTACAATATTAAAATGACAAGTAAATTTTTTATTCTTGTAACAGTTTTCTTGGACATTCAGCTGCATGAAAAAGCAGTTAGTATTCAGTTTTAGAGAGACTGCCTCCATTGCCAGGGATTCACATCATGAGTTACACGTGTGTCCATTATTAAGTACGCATCTTTGAACGCAGTGCCTTTGTCTGGGTGTGGACTGCTGGGGAAACAGTTACAGTCTCTGAAATAGTGGATACCTACTTTCATTTTCATATGGCTGATCACCTGAGAAATCTTAATTGCATACGGTCACCATGAAAGCTTAAAATTTGGTAGTGTTTATTTCCATTTCAACCTCCATTTTTTATTGATATAATAAGAATCTTTTATGGTTGTTTATATTTCCGTGTTTTATTTCACAATGAGATGCCACTACCTGTGCCTTTATATCTACCATTGAAAGGATTTAGAGCATGCATTTTTCATAGTTGTGAAATACTTGAACTTTATGTAACTTAATGGTATATCTAACTCCATGGAGCAGAATGTTTCTTGAGAGGCTAATAGTTCCTCAGCTAGGCAATAAATTCCCAGCATTTTATTGAACCTGAAGGTTCATTACTATGTTAAGAAGACCCTGCTACCTGTCCCTAATCTGAGCCAGATGAATCAAGTCCATTTTCTTTCATCCTATGTCTTTAAGATTTATTTTCATATTCTTCTCCCATCTATTTGTAGGTCTTCCAAGTGGTTTCTTTCGTTCAAGTTTCCCAGACAAACCCATTATTCATTTCTCTTTTCCCCGTACATGCCACAAACCCAAGTCATCTCATCCCGCTTGATTTGATCAGCCTAATAATATCTGGTGAGGAGTACAAACCTTGAGTGAAGCTCCTCAGTATGCAGTTCTTTCCATCTTTCTGTTACTTTCTACCTCATAAGTCCAAATATCTTCCTCAGCACCCTATTCTTGAAACCTTCAGCCTGTGTTCTTATCTTAATGAACACAGAATTCTTTACAAGTCGAGGTTATTTGATTGTGAATGTGATTAACTGCTTCAAAGTTAACTCAGAGATTTACTCTAGCTGTGCACGTTACTTGAGTAAGTATTGAAGCTGCATATAATTTGATTTAATTTCAGTTATGTGCAAAATATTGTGTGTATGCACAGTGTATTATTCACAGTTACAATCAGGAAGGATTAATATTCACATTTCAGTTGGTCTGGTTGTAAGAAGCTGTTTTAAAGGAAGCAGTACCAACAGGCAGTCAGTATGTTTGTGCTGTGATCCTATACAGACAACTGGTTTGAAGCAAACTGTATCAACAAGCTGTCAGTTTGTTTCTTCTGTGGTTCTGTACAGACAGCTGCTGTGATACAGATCATCATGCAGTCAATTTGTTTCCTGTATGGTGCTGTACAGACAGTTGTTTTGTCAGATTAGGTCTTTAACCTTTAGGAGATGGATTTAAATTCCAAATGTATCTCTTTGTGGCCTGAGTTTTTCTGGCTTAGCATGGACATTTAAATTGCTACCAAGTAAACATACAGGGACCAGTGTCTGGCTTGCTAGACCATTTGCCAGTACACTGTAGAGGCCAGCATATGGTCGCATGGGAAGATAAAAGTTTAATTGAAATTTTACTTGTGTCGATCATACCATAATATTTGATATCTGAGGTTCTCATGGCAGCGAGAATGTGAGATATGAGAAGATTTATGGTCTATTGGGATGTTATTCTTTGTAGTTTGGTAGGTGGGCACTGGTGTTTTGGAAGAATGTGCTGCCTGCAGAGCACTTACAGCAGCATGAGTAGATGTGGCTTCTCTTGTGAAAAGTATCTGACAAGAATAATTTTTGTCTGACTTGTGAGGAGAACCATCTTTGATAATTATTAATTATGTCTGACTTACGGAAAACAGTCTTCTGTCGTGATGTCCTGTAGTTAGGTAGCTAGGTAACAGTGAGATCTTTGCTCTTCTGGGATGTTACGCAGCGTAGATTGGTAGTTACCGATGTTTTGTGATGACCTGTCAGTAGCTAACTATCAATTTGCACTGTGTAACATCCCAGAAGAGTGAAGATCTCATTCACATCACAGCAGAATCCTGAAATCATGCATTGATAACAGTGTTTTGGAGGAACCTGCTTTCTCCATTCTTCAGGGTATAAAGGTCATATCCAAAAAATAGAGGCAGCAGGTTCCTCCAAAGTTTGTTGTTTATCTACCAAACTACATGGCGTCATACCCCAGAAGACCATGATCCTAATACTCACTACCATGGTAATCTCATATGTGTAACAGTTAATTTCATATGGATAAATACAGAGTTAGCAAATATTATGTTGTCTCTTCTAACAGAATGTGCCATGTGGATCAAGTGGCATCAGCTGCTCCAAGTCAGTCACTTTGAGGGTAGGGTCATCTGAAAGACAGGAAACAATCACTTTCACAGGAGAGAAACCCATTCCTTCTCACACGAACTTGGGAAGGTACCGTATATTGTCATAGTTTAAAGCTTGTTCTTCTGTTGTTTTGTAGGTTAGCAAGCACCATTTTATCTGAATATAAGAAGACCCTGCATATGAGACAACCCCGTTTCACAATCTTCAATTTCTAAGAAAATGCCTATAGACAACGTAATAATATTTATTTGTGCAATTATCAGGTGACTTCCAATTTTTAGACACGTTCACAATGTCTCCAAATTCTTTTGTACGGTGTTATTTGAGTAATTAAGATTTATTTAAATATTAAGTAGTGATGATAAGAAGTTGGAATTCCTTTGACACCATTGACAACTCATGTTTTATATTGCCAGTAACTGGGTTCTGTGTCATTTCATTCTATTTGAGAGGAGGTTTGATTGAGTGAACATTCCTTTTCAGCGATTTTGAATTCTTTTCACAATTTTATTTATGTCATTGATCTACATTTAAATATTAAATAGTGATAGCCACTGATGCAACTGACAGTTACATATTGTTATATCTTCCTATACACTGGATGTCCCAGGACGTCAAGTCAATACTGCAAGATCTAATTGCAGCGGTAATTCTGAGTCAGAAATGTCGTATATGCATGGCTCTGATTCACAGTGGGTACAGAGCTATTACAGTTACAGCACTTTGAATGAAGTAGAAAAGATAGAAGTACATTGTATATTTAGAGAGACCATGTTAATTGTACAGTTGCGCTTACATAGCTCACAACTTACACATGGGAACATGTAACTGTGCAAACGACTGCAGTGTTAATTTTTGCACCTTGCAGCATTGAGAATTAGCTGAGTTCTTCCTTGTTCACCTTGCATGCATATACCATGGCTTTCATGTAACCCTGCACAAGGTAATCTAACATATTCAGATCTGATGACTTGGTGGTCAATTCTGTGCACTGCCAATTTATATTCCGTCACTTAGGGAACTTCTGATTCTGGTACTCTATGATGATCTGATTGAAATTAGGGTCTGATCTCTCATGCTGGTAGTACATCTGACATTGTGTTCATGGAGGAACATTCTGTAAGATGTCTGGCAGTTCATGTTGCAAAACATTGGCATAAATATCACTTGTAAGATGTTGTGGGGAGATGTGGAGTCCAATTATATGATCACCAGTAACGCTACAAGTCTGTAGAAAAGTGATGTTGATAGTTACTGCTGAGTGCTCATGTGGATTGTCATCATCCCATGAATCATAGTTTCTGGTACTGTTGACTGCATCACAGGTAAAATGGGCCACATCAATGAACAAAAAGTTACAAATGATATGGGGTTAGCATTAATTCAGTGGCAGCATTCCATCCAGCTACCTGTGTCCGGAGGTTCAAGATGACGAATGCACTGGGTATGGTATTGATACAGTCCCACTGTATGTGATGTTCTCCAGACTCTCATGCATGGAACACTGAGGTGGTTGTAAATGCTGTGTGTAATAGTGTGTGGACTTGCTGTACCGTGTCAATAATATTTTCCACGTCTTCTACATTTCAATGAACTTGACGTTCAGCACCATGGTTTACACTCAGAAAGGAGCCATTTTCTTGCAGGTAATGATGAATGTGCGTGAACACATGTGAATCAGATATTTATCATCAAGGATACTGTAGCTGGTATTCTTCAACAGCAGTAGTGGCATTATCATAGCATAACCTGTACACAATGTGGATATCCATATGTGATGGAAAAACAGCATATTTAGTATTACTTTTTACTGCATGCATCTCACAACAGGAAATAACTGCACTGCATGCTATGTCACGTACTGCTGGCACTGTTACAATTACATGAATATGTCCACTCCTGCAAACATCCCCTCCACTTCAATGACTAGTAGCTGAGTAACATTTTTGAATTGGACGCATCTGTATAAGACTTTTCTGGCTCAGAGGTACCTCTGGAATTGAATCCTGCATTACTGACCTTCAGTCCTGGGATGCCTTGTCTAGTACCTTTGATGTAAGTCATTCCACAAAGTGGCAGCACTGGTGGATGATACTAACATATGGTTTGCTCTAAGAATGGGGAAACAACAAATGAAGGAGGACACAAATTGGCATGTGAATATTACATAAGACTGGTGGACACGTGGCTAGTGTATGAAGTAAAGCTGTTTATTATTACTAACGTCTTTTGAAATGCAGAGGAGAAAGTGAGGTACAGATTGTTATTTTGGCAGATTTGAATATACTGTATGGAATTGATGTTACTTTATTTATTTAGAAACTTTCAGCATTTGTCCATTGTTATGATATTTTGATGTAATGAGAGCTTTGAAGGTGCTAAAACTGACAAGTACTAGCTTCCCTAGCAGAGAAATGAGTGAAGTTGTAATTTTTGAGTGATTGTACTGTGTTTTTGGTTGATTGATTTGTCAAGATTTAATAAATTGCTGTTATTCTCTAGAATGAAGTAACTTACAGCAGAGTTAGGTGTCATATTTGCAGGACTGTAGAAATATGGTATTAAACGTTGAACCCACTAGGGTATGGTATTGCAGTCTCTCAATAGACCATCTTGAATATGTGGGATACGATGATGTCTTGATTGGCAGTTTGTTACTGACATTTCGGAGGAGCGTGTTGCCTCCACTTTCAGAGTAGTTTTCTTTTTGAACTACTCTGAAAATGGAGGCAGCAAGCTTCTCTGAAACGTCTGTAACAAATGTGCTGTGTTTGGATCAAAAGTGGTTTTAATACTGCAATGCGCATTGTCTTCTTAACAAAAAATATTCTAAGGGGTTTTGACAGGGGTATATTACTTTTAATATTACTGTTTCTGAACTTTGAATAGAAGAGAATGTGCAAATTCAAGTCTGCTGGGATATGATGATGTTTTATTGGGGAAAGTAGTCACCAGTGTCTTGAACGATCATAGTGCCCTCATGTTCAGGGTCATTCTTCTTGTGCAGCTTAACCCTGAAGATGAAGGTACTATGATCTTCCAGAACACTGGGAACTATTCGTCCTGTGGTACAGCATCACGTCTCAGAAGTCTCACATGAATCTTCAGCAGTGCTGCTGTAGTAATCTAAGGTCTCACACAGCAGAACATTTGGATATGGTATCTCTTTTCATCCTCAGGTTGAAAGGTCACCTGAGTGTGTTAGAAAGAGCTGGAACTGGCTCTTTCTAATGGACTGTACTCAGTATGTTCCTGCCCATCATATTTCCTGCAGAAGGAAATAGATTAAAAAACATTGTGTTTGATTTAGAGTACCAGACAAAGAACACAGTTGAGAAACCCAGTAATCTTGAATGAAAAGTATTTGTTTCTGTTTTATGCAATGTTTAGGAGATTTCAAACATATGGAATTTTGAGTTTTACCGTGTTTAATTTGTGGCAGGGGCAAGAGATTTTTCTCTCCTCCAAAATGTCCAAATTGGCCCGGGGGCCTACCCAGCCTCATGTTCAGTGAGTAGTGGTGGCAGAGTCATGAACCTGACCTCTCACCTTCATTATTGCTGAAGTTAAAAATGAGTGGTGCTATATTTCCACTCCTCCATATATATGCCTTTATGGCATGCACAGGGACGACTTTACAGTATTCTATACATACCTGTAAATAATGTGTTGCAGAATAACAATCCGTGAAGCGGGTTTATTTGTGTTTGCTGAGGTGTTTGACTTGGGCCTGGTTCTGCAGTGGGACAGAGGAACCAGAGTTTATGTAAGGGCTGACCCCAGATGGAAGGACAGGGTGAGTGGCTATTTGTTTGAAGATTATTTGGATTTTAGACTTTTTTGTCATATTTTTTACACATTTCACACGAAATGCATGGTATGAATGCATAGTGATATGGTTATGTTTGTTATTTTTGTGGGTCTGCAGGTTTTATCTCTGACACTACAGGGTGGTCCAGAATAAGCTGATGGTTTGGAAGTGACGTACCTATTCAACTAATTACGCTAGTATTTATTCAAGTACCAGAACAGACATTGTACACAAAGTGATTACACATACACATATCACTAGTTAAAAATGATGTACTCCAAATGTGCACACTTCCTTGGCAGTTCACTGCTGTAGTTGCACTGTAAAGTTACCCATGACTCTCCATAGGAATGCTACAAGAATAGCAACAATCTCATATTGAATGTGGGCTATAAGCTCTTCAATGGTGTGAAGAGGATGTGTAAACACCTTCTCTTTAAAATATCCCCCACAACAAGTAGACTGGAGCTTTTTGGTTGGGCGACTGTGGTGGCCAAATGGAGAGATGGCATGATTGGGAAGTAACCTTATCCCTGTCACTCGGGTGCTGCACCACCTACATTTTGTACAGGTGGAATTTTAAGTCAGTGGAGAAATTTGGTCAAGCGTCCTAATGATATGTGTAGCGTACGGGCGCATCGTCTTGTGGGGACTTCTCAGCAGGATGCTCCACTTTTTTATGTGTGCTCACTCTTCTTCTTCTTCCAGGCTTCTTCTTGTCTTGCAGAGACTGTTTATTGCCATTGGTTCACACTCCCTAGAATTGTAGTACATATTGGCATGTGCCATCTGCTATGTTTTCCACATTTTGGGGGGGGGGGGGGGGGGAACCACTGCTTATCCAGTACAGAATTGGATCTGACAAAGCACTCAAAGGCGAACTCGTGTTGCCTAATTGGCCAACACTCCACTGCACACTAAGTCCAAGCACTAAATCCAAGGCCATGCAAACACATAATCATACCTCAGCTGTCTTCATGATGCTACCCGTCTACCCAGCATGCTAACTTAAAACCATCCGCTTATTCTGGACCACCCAGTATTTTACAGATTTTGTGAAATTCGGTATTAAAAGGTTGTCACCGAAATCTGTTAGGCAAGTTCAGTTTTGATTCATTTTGAATCTTGCATCTTTATGTGACACTGAGGTCAGACTTTTATCATTTTTCTCAAGGTGACCTGTCAACTACAACATTTCTACATGACATAAAATACAGAGCTCATTTTGTTTGAAATATTTCATGTGTTGAATATTTAATAATGTACACTGTGGTCGTAATCTTATGGGTTAGGGAATTGGATCACTTGTTGACACTTTTTGGTCTTATCCATCAAGTAGTCTCATTAAAGGTCTTCCTAGGTTCCTTGAGCCATTTGGTTTGTGATGTCTTAATATTTATAGATGTATGTTTCTTTGAATTTTGTCAACATGTTTAATCCAGTTGCTTTTTATATTTTGAAATATTGTCCAATGCGGATTGTACTTTTAATTATTTTACTATTTCTTTATTTATTTTGTAGACCATTCAAGAGAATTTTGCTTTTTCTCTCATAAATTTTATTTCAGTAGCTGTAATTTTAAAATAATTAAATGCAGTAGAAGAAATATTTACCCCTGAGCAGTAGACATGTCACACCACATTAACATTTTCAGTGTGGTAATTTCTGATGTGAAAATATAACATGAAGAAGATGAAAAGGAATAAGAAATTTTAATCTTAATATGGTATTCCAAACCAAAGAACCATCACTGCCTAAAAGATTACCTATTACTGATGTTATGGGTCTGAAATTATTCTTTAAAAACTAGGGAACTATGATGTTTCAGCTGTTCCAAATTACCTTGCTGTTCCTAATTACCTTAGTCAGTAAGAGACATGCATGTTATCACACATTATGAATACTTATCACTTGTTACTGCTACAGGGATTCAGTGCAGGATGGATAAGACAAATGAAACAAGCAATTTATTTGTATCTGCAGTCTATGAACTTTAACATCATAGACATTTATTTTTAATTTTTATTGCACAATGAATGGATTGAATTTTTACAAGAACTGCACATTGTTATTATTAGAGGTTCTTATAAACCAAGTTTTTACCTCATTTATTTTTCTGTAATGGATTTCTGACACTCTGTTTTATTGAAGTCTTTATATTGTATGCCATGTGGTCAGAGCTCACTCATTTGAATATGACCCCTTGGCAACAGAAGTGTTGCTATAAAAGATGTACAGGTTAAACACTGGTATGAGCACTGAAATTTATGTGTTCAACATATGAAAATGTCAACTTTATATGCAAATCTTTATTGTACATTATTTTAAAATTAATATAATCAAAATTCCATTCAGGAAGAAATTAAGAGCAGATTGAAATCGGGGAGTGCTTGTTATCATTTGGTGCAGGATCTTCTCTCTTCCAGTTTGCTATCCAAAAATACAAAGATTAAGATACACAGAACTATAATTTTGCCTGTTGTTTTGTATGGGTGTGAGACTTGGTCTCTTACAGTGAGGGAGGAACATAGGCTGAGGGTGTTCGAGAATAGGTCGCTGAGGAGAGTATTTGGGCCTAAGAGGGACGGGGTAACGGGAGTGGAGAAGACTACATAACAAGGAACTTAATGATCTGTACTCATCACCAAATATTATTCGGGTGATCAAATCGAGAAGAATGAGGTGGGCGGGGCATGTAGCACGTATGGGTGAGGGGAGAGGTGCATACAGGGTTTTGGTGGGGAGACCTAAGGGAAGGAGACCACTTGGAAGACCTAGGCATAGATGGGAGGATAATATTAAAATGGATCTTCAAGAAGTGGGATGGGGGGGGCATGGACTGGATTGGTATGGCTGAGTATAGGGACAGGTGGCGGGCTCTTGTGAGTGCGGTAATGAACCTTCGGGTTCCATAAAATGAGGGGAATTTCTTGACTAGCTGACGGCCTGTTAGCTTCTCAAGAAGGACTCTGCTCCATGGAGTTAGTTAGTTAGTTAGTTAGTTAGTTAGTTATACTGTCTCAAAATCTTCTTTCACTGTTTCAGCTGAAAGGCTTGTGTGGTAACTACAATGATAACCAGTTGGATGATTTTCAAACTCCTTCTGGTGGTCTCAGTGAGGTATCTGCAATACTGTTTGGTGATTCATGGCGACTCCAGTCTTACTGCCCAGAATCAGTCGATGTTGTGGTAAGCATACAGTTTAACTTTAAAATTACCACTAAGCTGTGGTTAACAAGAAATAGTATATTAATATTATAGTGTGATACCTGTTGGTAGATGGTTATCAAAATTTTGGAAGAATCTGCTGCCTCTGTGTTCAGGGTACAATAGTTGTCAAAGAAAACTCTTCTTGGATTAGCCTGAAGGTGGAAGCAGTACGTTCCTCTGAAATGTTTTTACCTATAGGCCCTCATTGGCACCACTGTGAGAACCTAAAATCTTGCAAAGGAAATTAAACATAAAAACAGAAACTGCAAAAATATCTTAAGTTGGAAACAGCGTGTCATGTCCATAAGGAGTTCAGTATCATTTGAGGGTGTTACATTTGTGTTTATTACTTCAACATACATGGTCAAACAAAAAATTCTGGGATGATGCTCTCGTGTAAGTGTGCTTTGCCACATAAATAGGTTTGTAGCCAGTTCATGTTACGACTGTCAGGGATTAGTGAAAAGCAAATTCTAGCTTAATCAGTTCAACCATAGCAGCCATACATGTAATTTGTGTTTCTATTTGTTGTCATGGAGCAGCTTGAGTGAACATCAACTTCTGATTTCAAACTTGGAAAATGGCTACAGAAACATACGGGATCTTGAGAACTATTTATATGAAGCCTTATCGTGTACACATGTCTTTGAAGGCTTTAAAAGATTCAGAGAAGGCCGTGACGTCCTCGAAGATGATTCAAGGAGGGGGCAGTTATCAACTGCTTGAAATATGGAAACAGTTGCAGAAGTTTGTGAACTGGTGGCCAGAAACTATAAAATTATCTTAAATTGATGAAGGATGCCTGCACGTTAACCTGGAGAGAATTCTTCATGAAGATTTGGGAAATAGCTAGATATGCATGAAGTTTGTTCCATGCAGTTTTATGAACGAGCTTATTCTGCCATGATGATGACGTGCTTCCTGATGAATTTTGGTGTGTTAGAGACCAGCCACCCACATTGTTCTTCTGACTTTGTACCAGGTGACTTTTTTCTACTCTGTGAGTGAAAAATGTCTGAAAGGAAGTACATTTCAGGATGCCAAGACTATCAGGAAGAATAATGTTACCACCACAGAAAATGCAGTTCTTTGGATTCCTTCAGTGACTTTATTGAGCAAATTTTAGTGTGTTGTCAAAGAAGATTAATATGAAGGAAAATATAAGAACTGTCTTTTTTTCATGTGTGTTTGTTCATACAGCGTTAATCCATGACCACGTGGACATCCAGAAAAACAGAGAAGGATGGGCAAACCAGCTATTTCTCACATAATGACTGGAAAAACTCAGACATTTGTTACAGCAATATACCACATGTGTGTTTTCTGTTGAGAAGAAATTAGGACTCAGTGTTTGAAGTAGAATATATACCATTCTGAACACTACTGTTACCACCACCATTATCACTGTTAGCACTACCATTACCATATCAGCTTGAAGATTTTTTTGGCCTCATGAAATTACTTTAAAAGGCTGTTTTATCATCATAGGGTCAGAGTGGTAGATTAATAACAGTGGTTATTGTTTGTTGGTGGTGATAAAACTGTACACATATGTGTGCACTAGAGACCATTTGTAACTACTGGAGTTATATCTGGTGTGTGCACTAGAGACCATTTGTAACTACTGGAGTTATATCTGGTGTGTGCACTAGAGACCATTTGTAACTACTGGAGTTATATCTGGTGTGTGCACTAGAGACCATTTGTAACTACTGGAGTTATATCTGGTGTGTGCACTAGAGACCATTTGTAACTACTGGAGTTATATCTGGTGTGTGCACTAGAGACCATTTGTAACTACTGGAGTTATATCTGGTGTGTGCACTAGAGACCATTTGTAACTACTGGAGTTATATCTGGTGTGTGCACTAGAGACCATTTGTAACTACTGGAGTTATATCTGGTGTGTGCACTAGAGACCATTTGTAACTACTGGAGTTATATTGGTGTGTGCACTAGAGACCATTTGTAACTACTGGAGTTATATCTGGTGTGTGCACTAGAGACCATTTGTAACTACTGGAGTTATATCTGGTGTGTGCACTAGAGACCATTTGTAACTACTGGAGTTATATCTGGTGTGTGCACTAGAGACCATTTGTAACTACTGGAGTTATATCTGGTGTGTGCACTAGAGACCATTTGTAACTACTGGAGTTATATCTGGTGTGTGCACTAGAGACCATTTGTAACTACTGGAGTTATATCTGGTGTGTGCACTAGAGACCATTTGTAACTACTGGAGTTATATCTGGTGTGTGCACTAGAGACCATTTGTAACTACTGGAGTTATATCTGGTGTGTGCACTAGAGACCATTTGTAACTACTGGAGTTATATCTGGTGTGTGCACTAGAGACCATTTGTAACTACTGGAGTTATATCTGGTGTGTGCACTAGAGACCATTTGTAACTACTGGAGTTATATCTGGTGTGTGCACTAGAGACCATTTGTAACTACTGGAGTTATATCTGGTGTGTGCACTAGAGACCATTTGTAACTACTGGAGTTATATCTGGTGTGTGCACTAGAGACCATTGTAACTACTGGAGTTATATCTGGTGTGTGCACTAGAGACATTTGTAACTACTGGAGTTATATCTGGTGTGTGCACTAGAGACCATTTGTAACTACTGGAGTTATATCTGGTGTGTGCACTAGAGACCATTTGTAACTACTGGAGTTATATCTGGTGTGTGCACTAGTAGACCATTTGTAACTACTGGAGTTATATCTGGTGTGTGCACTAGAGACCATTTGTAACTACTGGAGTTATATCTGGTGGTGTGCACTAGAGACCATTTGTAACTACTGGAGTTATATCTGGTTGCATAATGTATGCATTTGGCGTATATGTGTGTATATATATCTGTGTGTCTTCATATTTTCAAGGATGACTACTATCATAATCCTTTTCTTCTGTAGCTTATATGTAATGCATTATGAAAGTTATCAATACATTCTAACTAGCAGAAGTGTAGGTTGAACAAGGAAAAGATGGAGAGGGCAGTATCCATGAAGACTGAGCAAGCCAGAAAATGGCCTATACCCTGTTGCTGCTGCTGCTGATGTTGATGAAGGAAGTTAGTGTAATCTTTGACATTTACAGGATACTTGCCTCAGTCATCCCAACCGCAAGCTGTGGGCCATGAAGAAATGTGGAGTATTGAAGTCCTCGGTGTTTCAACCTTGCCACTCAGAGGTTCCATTGGAACCATATCTTGAAAGGTAATATAGTAGTTAGCTTTGTTTCTGCATGAAATAACCTGTAGGTGCTCTGAGGTCCCACTGGAACTGTATCATGAAAGGTAATGCAGTAAAGAGTTCTGTTTGCATGGAGAGTAACTGCTAGACACCCTGACTTAACACTGGAGCTGTATCGTGCAAGGAAATAGTTAGATCTGTTAGTGTGTGAGGTAACTACCAAACACTGGGGTTCTGTTTGAACTATATAATGAAAGATGTTACAGTAAATAGATCTGTTTGTGCTTTAGGAGATGAATTTAAATGCGAATTGTATCATGTGATGGCCTGAGTTTTTCTGGCTTGATGTGAACATTTAAATTGCTACAAGTAAACATGCAGAGAAAAGCATATGGCATGCTAGGCCATTTGCCAGTACATTTTAGAGACAAGCATATTGTTGCAGAGGATAAATGTTAAGGTTAATCATTTTACTTTGCATAGAACACCACCTTTTTTCCCAGAGGGAAAGAATTCAATTTATGTAAGCATTTGTTAAGACTCATGTATATTATTGGCCATTACAATATTTTTGTAATTTCTTAGTAAAAGGTAAAGCTATCCCTACTCAGGCATGGACAGGTCCTGAGGGTTTAAGGAGGTGGAGGCTCCCAGATTTCAAGACAGTTGGCAAATGAAGGTGGTAAGGTTGTCAGCCCTGTGCACCGGCCACTTTTACTCCCCAGGAAATATTCTTGGTACTCTTTTTGTTAAGAGGATGAGTCGACCCCAGGGCCATGGTGCTGCCGGAAGGATTATGTCAATGAAAAATTTGAATGACACCATCGGGAATCGAATGTAATTTCTTAGTACAGAGTTATATTTGTCTGATATTGTGGCTTTTCTTCTCTTGTTTATTGAGCCTGTTCTTTAGAGGTTGGGTTGTTAGGTGTGTTGCAGGTGTTAGATATTCTGAGCAGCATAATTTTACTTCAGAAGGTTAAAGTAGGTTAGCAAGTTAGTAACTATGTGATGAAGAACTTCCTGATTTACACAGGTCGTGTATTGTTGCTAAGGTACTGAAATCTTGGAAGCTAAAATTGGCTGAGTATGTGGAGGGTGGGGAATATGTACTAATTTCTGGTTGTGGAACTGTGAGAACATCAAATTGGAATACAATAAGGAGATGGGAGTACAACATTAAAATGGGTCTTAGGGACAGATATTGTGGGTGTGAGTGGTGGATGGAACTGACTTCAGATCATGCATAATGGTGAAATTGAAATTTTATTTTAACATTCCATAAATCCATAAAATGGCATATTTTGGATACAGAACATGTCAACAGAAACACATACACATACTTAGAAAATAATGTAATAAATAAAATTGTTAAAATTTAAATATATGGCAACATAATGGAAAACAAAACACTTATTTGTTCCAAGTCAGGTACAAGTTAGTATTAACATACACAATAACAGAGCAATTTGGGCCAGAGTACCAAGACATATAGGGTCCCTAAAATATAGCTATAGACAATTACACTATGTGCGAAAGGAAAAGACATTACCTAGAAAATGACGTGGCTTGAGACAGTCAAATGTCCTTAACAATAAGGCTTGTAAGCAGTACAAAACATTATAATTATTTGATAGAATAAGATATAACATTATAATATAATATAATATTTAAAAAATTTTATAAAATTTATAAAATTAGGGTGACTATAAACATAAATTATTTGTTAAATATGTCTGATAGTTCCATCTCATTTTAATATAGAATAGGACGAAAGTTGATGCCTTGAGAAGGATTTATAATGAAAATATTCTTGTAATGAATAAAAAGATTGTAGATGTAAAAACTGTTTCAATTGTGCTTTAAATTTCTTCAGGTCATCTGATGTATCCTTGATGTGTGGTGGAAGATTATTGTAAACCTTTAATCCTGAATAGTAAATTCCTTTTTGATATTTTGTCAGATTTGATATGAGTTGATGAAGGTTGTCATGTTGTCTGGTATGTATACTATGAATCTCTGAATTTACTATAAATTAATTCTTATTTTGACCACGAAAAGCATGAGAGAAAGTATGTACTGAGATACCAAAGGTAAAATCTCCAGTTTCCTAAATACAGTTCTGCATGAGACCCTCTTTTTACAACCCAGCATAATTCTAATTGCATTCTTTTGCATTCTGAAGATTTTTATGCTATGAGGTGAGTTACCCCAAAACGGTAAGCCATAATTTGTAATTGAATTGAAATAGGAGTGGTAAACAGTTTTCAAGGTATTTAGAGACATGTTTAGTTTAATAGATCTCATTATGAGCTGTAATAATGGTGGTGCTGAACCTTTGGTTTTGCTACCATATTTTTTAGGATGTTTTATCATAGTTTTCTTTCTTTAGGTGTATTTTTGATGCATGTGGCTGTGATTTGGGTGGTGATTGTGAGTGCCTGTGTACAGCCATTGCAGCCTATGCTCAAGAGTGTAACATACGTGGAGCAAGTATCAAGTGGAGATCACAGCAGCTCTGCCGTAAGTGATAGGAGCAAAAGCACTGTCTTGTTTGTCATTGTCTTACTCATCTCTGTTGCAGATCAATGAGACAGAAGGCCATCTGAGTCTGTCTGGAGTTTTGTGCTAGAATTCCATTCACAGTAATGTTATAATTTTTATTTTTGGAACTGCATTTTTTAATTGGATGTCAATTTTCTATATAACTCATTCTATTTGCCATCAATCATCATTCATGCTGTCATCTATATAGGAATATTTTTAAAGATTTTCTAAACTCATTGAAAGTTGTATTAAACTTTGTTTGGGGCTCTATGTTCTATAGACTGTCTTTAAAAATCTCTTTTGTTTTACATTATTATGGGTTCAGAATTTCATTCTTTGGTGGAGGAAGGTTTGGAAACTACCTGGTATTTGATGGAATAAAAATTGGGTTCATGCTTTTATCTTTGTGTGCTTGATTTATCTCCTCTTAGAACAATTTAGCCATATTAAATACTCAGAATATCTCTGAGTGGATTCCAGCCAAAATAGAAAAGGAGTTCAGGATTCTGTTTTGTAGTATGTATAACAGGCCTCAATAAGCCTAACACTACAGGGTATATTTTTTTATTGTGTCCCTGAGCATGGCAGTTTTCATAGGATGTCCTGACAGATGCAGGCTTTCTATGCAGTAGAGCTGCTGTGCTCGGGATGCAATCAAAGGGACACTCTGTGTAAAGAATGGTGTTGAAATAAAATCTTATGGACAGTAAAGTACCGTATATTCTCGAATCTAATCCGCACTTTTTTTACAGTTTTAGAGGGCTAAAAAATCAGATGCGGATTAGATTCGCGTGCGGATTAGATTCGCGGTCTAGAGCTGGATTTTGGAAAAATGATTGAGCTGCTGTACAATATAACAATAACGTAATTAACGTAATTAATAAACAACGTAAGAACAATACAATAAAATAATCTATTATTTTATTATTTATTATTATAATTTATTATTCATCATACTCGCCGTCATCACTCATAATTCGAGGAATGTTCAAAGATCTGGCCTTCTTTATCGCCTCCTCGCGAGTAGATCATAACTCACAAACAGTCCAGTCTTGCGTCTCTCTTGAAAAAACGTGAAGACTGCATCATCAATTTCAGGAAATCGTCCTTTCTTGGGTCCAGTGAATTTCCTTCGTGACGCCTCACACCCGCTGATCACTGCCTTGTGTTTCCGCCGTAGTCGAACGTTGCTTTCATCAACTCCAAAAATTGCAGCGGCTTTGCGGTTTCCATTCTCCTCTGCGCACCGCATAACTTCACGTTTGAACTTTGCCGTATATGAGAGTCTTTTAGATTTCAGGTGTCCCTCTTCCATAACTACGGTACACGACAAATTGGAACAAGCACCTCCCACGTTTCAACAACTAAAGATCAGCTGGCTTCAGACGAGATTGCGCACGTCTGTTGAGAAAGGCCCCGCCTCTATTGGTATGACTCATCGGCCACAGGCGTAGCGTCGGATTTTAGCGCATTGGTAACATCCAATATTATTCAATCAGTCGCCCCGTGGGCAAGGGGTGGTTGAAGGAAAGGTGCGGATTAGAATCGCGAACTAACTTTTTTTCGTTTAAGAAGTCGCCAAAAACTGGGTGCGGATTAGATTCGGGTGCGGTTTAGATTCGAGAATATACGGTATATATTTTTATGGGAAATATTCACCAAAGAATGGATGGTAACCCACAGTAACTGGAGAAACATATAATGAACTTCATGTTGTTTGAAAACTGTCTCCAGGATTCCAGTTCTGTAGGTTGATTTTATTATATCAAGAATTCATTACAATTCAGTCATATTATAATACTTTGCTAGAGGAAACAGAATGAATGGAATTGTTACCTGAGGGATGATACGTTTTTCCTTTTATTTAACAGGGCTGATGAAGAATAAATGAAGACAGTATATTGTAAGATGTTTTAGACAGGATCGCTCTAATGGGGTTCTGGGTACAAGCAATTTCTTTTCTGTCTCAGCGTTTTTAAAAAATTCAAAGAGGCTTATTTGCAAAAGGAAGTTTGTTAACCTTTTCCTTGCAGTTATGTGGATGTGCTAAAAGTTCCCTTACCTGGAATATAGTTACATTCCAGGGAAATACTACTGTATTTGAAGATGTAATTTGGGTACATATATGAACGACACAACAGCTGATAGAAGCAAGAGCATTGTAACCAGAGTGTTGCTGGCTGTTGCTAAACAATGCAAGTGAAAATAATTGCAGCTAAGTGCTTCACTGTTTCATTGAAGTGATATTTAGGTCACCTGTATTTAAATGCAAAGAGTGACAGTTGTTATCTTTATTGAGATATTCTTTTATGTATATTGAAATAAAATGTTACTTGATCCGAGAAGGTCGCGGGTTTGATTCCTGATGGGGTCACTGGGATTTTTCATTGACTTAATTCTTCCAGCTGCACTATGGCCTCACGGTCGACTCACCCTCTAACAGAAATGAGTACCAGGGATATCTCCTGGGGGGGTAAAGGCGGTCAGTGCATAGGGCTAACAACCTTACTGCCTTCAATTTTCTATAAGTTCTGGGAGCCTCAACCTCCTGGAGCCCTAAGGGCCTGTTCGTGGGATAGCTTTACCTTTACCTTTTTACTTGGTCAAGGAAGGATCAGAGAAGCACATAAGATTGTCATGTCTTTATGACAAGAAGAGATAGTAGCGCAATCAAAGTGTGGACTTCAGAACATCTTGACCTCGTGCAATAGATGCCTGGATGAAGCAGCTGACCGTGTCTCAGAGATAATATTAGTGAGCAGTGGGTTAAAGTGTCGACCTCGGTGGACTAGTGGTTAGCGTGCTCGCCACTGGACCCAAGGTTCGCGGGTTCGATCCCGACCGAGGTCGATGGATTTTTAAGGGTGATAAAAATCCAGAGCACCACTTCCTTCGGAGGGGAAGTAAAGCCGTCGGTCTCATGTCGTAGATTTACGGCATGTAAAAGAACCTTACGAGCATGAATAGAAATGTTTTGTAAGCAAAATTATGGTCATTTCTCACCCAAGTCTCCTGACTGCCTGCCAGATGGCTCTGGCGGTCACATCAGGATTGATAGAACAGCAGTGCGGCCAGTTGGCCAGTCACCAACTGCCACGAATGCGCACGACCCAGTAACCTCGGAAAAAGGAGGCCTGAGCCCATATAGGGCTGTTGAACCATGGTTATTATTATATATATATAGTGGGTTAAAGTCTCTTCTAGCAGATGGTGGACTGAAGCTCTGTAGGTTTGTGACACTTGTCTGAAATAATGTTGTAGCACTTTATTTTGGACATTGTACAGTTGAAAAATTAAAATATAGAAGATATGTAAATATCTGTGGTATTTCAATGGTGTCATGATGACTAAGCTTTGTCTATCAGGCACAGTGGAGTGGAACTGTCTTCCCTTGCCTGGAGACGGAGAAGAAGCCAGCCTCTAAAATGTTGTAAATTTTTGTAACGTTTTGCCTAGTGTTAATTAAAATGGATCTTAAGGAACAGTATGGGAGAGTATGGGCTGGATTCATCTGGCTGAGAACAGGGAGAGATGTCAGGCTCTGGTGAACACAGTAATGAACCTTCATGTTCTATAAAATGTGGGGTCTGTGTTGCATGGAGTGTGAGTGAGTGAAGATGTACTCAGTTAATTTACTGTATGTTGTTGTCCTTGTGTTCTGTATTCTGGTGGTCCAGGCTTTGTATTTCTGCATAGAGACTGACTCTCCTTATGGAGGTTTTGGTGGTTTTCTATGGTCTTTCCAGGAAAATGGTCTGCAAGTACTTCAAATTAGGCCATGGCTGCTTCCTTCCACATCTTTGTCAGTTAATTATTCACTAGTCATCTTACCACATGACACTAATAGTCTGAGCTACTTACGCCATCTATAAATAAAGATGTTTTTTATTTTGACAATGGCCAGTGTCCAAGAAGAACTCTTACATTATGAAGCTTTGAGATTGTTTATCTATGTGTTTCTAGCTATCCAGTGTGATGAGAAATGCGCACACTACAGCCCGTGTGTGCAAACCTGCCCAAAGCGAACATGTGACAACTATATTATTCACAGCAAACTCAATCAGCTGTGTAGTGAAGATGCTTGTGTAGAAGGTGTGTTGAATAGTGTTTCAATTGACTTTCTATCTCTGTCTTCTCTCATGATAACATTTAAATTTTTTATAGATTGTGTGCTTAATTATCAGTTTTCATGTAAAATGTATGCAGCTCCATTTTTGGTGTCATTTCCATTCTTAAGGGTAAGATTCTCCCCCCTCCATTTCAACTTTTTAAGCAATTGGAAATGGCTTTTGGTATAATGCATTGAAGTGATGTACAATAATACATATCTAACCTTTAAATTACCTAAATTTGCGTATGTGAGCACATAAAAAACACCGCTAGAAATTAATTTTGTATATTTAGGCATCAAGGAATTTTCAAGACATGTTTTATAATCTCTGTTTTATTTTTGACAAAATGCTGTTTATTTCATAATTTTATCTTTTTCTGTTCAAGTAATATGTTTTTCATAAACCATGCGCTAAAATTTAAATACCAACCTGGTTGTTTAAAGGTTAAACAACAGGCAGCTCTTGCAAGATACCTTTTTTGTAGATTGTAAAATAAAAATGTGATGGCCATACAAAAATTTCACTTATCAGTTTCATGCTCATGAGTTGCTTACTTAGTACTGGGGATGGATAATATTCAGGATAGTCCCTGCTTGGGTTAATTTGACTGAAACCTCTGTTCATGTTTTGTTACAGGTTGTGAGATTACTCCATGCCCTTCTGGCCAAGTCTTCAACAATTTAACATCACTGAAATGTGTACCTATTGCTTCCTGCAAGCCGTTCTGTTTGCAGATAGGTGATGTGATCTTTTATGAAGGTGATGTTGTGGAACAAGATGACTGCCACAAGTGGTGAGTGTACAGAAGTTAAACTAGATAACCTCATGGTAAAGGGTACTAATTAATTTAAGAGGATTTAGTGGAACAAGGTTTTCCCATTTGGCCTTTAAAGTTTAAAGAATTTATAATTGCATGTAACTGTTCAAGACATTTCCAAATTTTATGGAACGCAAAGTTTTGTAGCCATGAACACAAAATCTACAATAAACCTTATATTCCGTGACTTCAATCCATTCTGCCCTATCAAACCTTGAACTATGGTAATTCAGTCAGTATAATCACTCGGCTGTGGGCTTGATGACTGTGGTTTGATTCTGGGTGGGGGTGGAAGATTTTCTCCTTCCCATTATGTTCAGACCAGCTGTATTGCCCACCCAACGTACTGTTCAGTGGGTAATAGGGACTCCTTCCTCAGAGGTTAAGTAGTGAGGACAGGAAGGTGAACCCTCATCTCCATCTAATGCCAAGGTTCAGAATGTATACACTACATTTTCCAATATGTATCCACAGTATGATTCTGCCTTTTTAAGCACAGGGACAAGTTTATTTTTACCTTAATTTCTCTATCTGTATATATGCCAATTATCCCCAGTGACTTTTTTGAGAAATTTTATGTGTGGTGTATCTCGTGATAAGAAAGAAGCAATGCCTTTTATGTGTCATGAAGCCATACACGATGTGGGGAAGTAAGACTCCAGATATTCTTAATTGTGTTACTATTATGTGAGCACTCAGTCTAGATCCTATGTCCTTTTCCTGTTAATGATATGTGACAAATACATTTTCTTGGAGGTGCGTTGATGTTCTACTTTCTTTTCCCCTGATCCTGTTTTCTAAGCTGCAATACTGGCTCATGCCATCACTGTTCCTTTTGAAATTTTTATGCTGAGAAGATAAGATGTTCATACTATGGACTGTATAACTTTCTAGTTGCTTTAAACCCATGGTAAGTGCTAACCAGTACCTATTTCATGGGACCCTCATTTGGCAGTACAGTTGTGGTGGAGAGATAAAAAGAAAGATCAAAATGTATCTACCTGGATATGAACCCTGATCATCCATTATGTAGACTGCCAGGATGATTGATTTAGAGCAGAATATGACAACTGTATTTTGGGAGTAATGAAATTATATAAAATGCCAAATTTGATACAGAAGAATGCTGGAATAAATATCCTCAAATATTATATAGTTACATCTTCATTTTAAAATGTTCAGTTTGTTGAGGAGAAGGAAGTGAAGATTGAAGCAGCCAGTTCCTCTGAAACATTGGTACTAACCTAGCAAGTTTCATGGCATTGCATGCCAGAACCATAATGTTAATTCTCTTTGGCAAATCATTTCATACCACACACAAAGTTCACTGGGCTGTTTCTCTAATGCACAGTTGTCTGATGCTGTTTTAGAAAATAATTTTTCAATTCTGTTGTGTTCTTATCATGGTATATCACATTTAGCATCATCCAGTTTGTGTATAAAAGTATAAAAATTGAACACAACAGGCTAATGTCTCCATCCTCAGATACAAGACTGTGAGAACGCCTGCTTAATTGGGCTTGATGGATAAAGGTATTTGCAGCTTCTAAATCATGCCAAAAAAAAAATTGCTGCTTATTTTGAGAAGTATAAGAAATTCACACATAAAATGTCTAGAAAAAATGCAAAATGCCTTTCTGGTAAAGTGGACAGTAGGTACTGCTTTAGACATTCATGTTAAAGCAGAGATTACTTACAAGGTGTATCTGAAAAATTTTGGGACAGAAATTGTAAAAGAAAATAAATGATGCAGATATTAAAAATTATTATTATTATTCAATGTACACTCCTAGATTTATATATATATATATATTTGCACATTGATACAATTTGTTTATCCTTTCTAGGAAGACCTCTTTTGGAATGCTGTTTGGTATCCTTGTAACTGCATCTTTAATTTCCATTACAGACTGGTAATGGCGAAATTTCAGGGCAAATTTGAATCTGGGGAAAGAAAATAGTCGGTGGGAGAAAGGTCAGGCCAGTAGGTTGGTGATGAAGCACAGCAATCTTCCTGTTGGTCAAAAACTGCTTCACAGTCTCAGTTTTATGCAATGGTGTATTGTCGTGCAACAAGAACCAATCTTTTGATTGGTACAGGGCTAGCGTCACTCAATTCATTCTTTTTAAGAGTGACTTCATAAAATATCTCTAATATGCTGCATTAATGATTTTGCCTTAGGAAAGAATTCTCAATGGACAATACCATCTGCATCGAAAAAATGATAAGAATTGTCTTCATGCGAGATTTTTGGAAACACAACTTTTTCAGTTTTGGTGAATGTTTTCCCACCCACTATGCGCTCTGTCACTTTGTTTCAGGATTGCACTAAAAACACTATGACTGTTCACCTGTAATGGGTTTTTTAGAATTTCAATCCTCTGTAGTGGAAAGAAGGTACTGACATGATGCAATCCATTCTTGTTTCTGCTCCATCATTAATGCTGGTGGAAAAAATCTTGCGCACATCTTTCTCTGCCCTAAATTTTACTCCACTATCATGTGCATGGTATCCTTGCCTATGTTTAAAGATTCTGCAGCAATTCAGAGGGAGTTGCCACAGTTGTCAGTGAGTAGGACATGAACAGCTTCTATTTTTTCATCAGTGTCCGCCAGTGGAAGTGTGACCACTTCTGGCATCACCTTTCACATCCTCCCTGCATTCACGGAAAGGGGCGTACCATCGGTAAATGTTGAAAGAACTGAGCCCACTGCTGCCATATGCATTCTGAATCATTTGCAGTGTTTCTAGAGCATTTTTTTGGAGTTTATGCAAAACTTAATTACTATTGTTTTTTCATCCATAATTACAGTTGCAACACACTAAAAATTAATTTACAAAACATGTCACAACTCAACAACGGCTTATCGTAGACTGGTGAATCTTGCCCATGTGTTACTGAGCGGTTGACTATAAATAGTTCCTAAATTGTCCAGTAGATGGAACTTGTATTACGGCTGGATAAAAAGTGTCCTAAAACTCAGACACACCTTGTTCACTAACAATCATGCTTTGAAGGCTCATTGTTAAAGCAGACCATACATACAGTAACAACTCTGCTTGAAACGGTCGATGTTAAAGGAGACGGTACATACAGTGACCACTGCAGAGCAGACCATATATAATGTAACCACTGTGCTTTAAATGGCCATTGTTAAAGAAGACGGTACATTCTATAACCACTCTGCTTTAAACATTCAGTGTTAAAGCATACAAGTACACTGAATAACTACACTGCTTTAAGCAGTCATTGTTGAAGCAGATGGTACATATATTGACCACTGTGCAGTTAATGTTTCCGTGCTGGAATTAAATGCTTGGCGTAGTCTGCTGAAGACTGAAATTTAAATTAGATTATTTAATTTTTTATGCATACTGTTACAAAGAAAAGGCATGTCTCTTAAACTTTTCTTTCAAATTTAACAAAATAAAATTTAGCAGTCTGTTTATGAATTTAACCCGTCTGATTCGATTACTGAGCATTATTCTTCAGTAAATAGTCATCAGATGTCCTTGGAATGCCAACCTATTAAAACATTCTGCACTCTTTGATGTGTGCTACTCTCTGTCTGGAACATGTGAAGCAAATGTAATCGAGTTGTTTTATTCTTGAAGGTAAAGAAAGTGGCTTTCAGGTGGTATCATCAGAGTTCAGATAAATTGATTCTTTATTTTTTTCTCTTTCCTCGAAATATGGATCAATTTAAGTTTCTAAGTTCATGCACTGCTGTCTGTTCCTCTCCATCAGTCAAGTGAAAACTAAAATGAATCAGGTTATGGCGATAAAGTAGTGAGTATACGTATAATATTAAGTATATAATTTTCGCTTCTTGCAGTACGTGCTCTCATCAAAAGAAAATATGTCTTGGTCAGCCTTGTACTTCTACACCTGCTGTTCCATCAACCAGTACACCAGCAACAACAGTATTTGAAACTTCATCTACAGAAATGGGAACTGAAGCTCCTACGTGCAAAGGAGGGTGGACAAAATGGCTGAGCCAGGATAATCAGAAGTATGGAACAGACACTGATGTTGAGCCACTTCCCACAGTTAACCAGATGGTAAGGAACTCAGGGATCAGTGCTATGTGGAAAGGAAGGGGAAACATGTAGCCAATAGGAGCATTTTTAAGTGAATACCTAACTAAATATTTACTGGACTTTTTCCATCACTGCATTCTTAGTGCACTTTCCCTCCTAAAAATACATAGTTCTATGAGATTGTCATGCTTTCTGTGCGGACACTCATTTGTGTGTGTGTGTTGTGTGTGTGTGTGGCGCGCGTGTGCGCGTGTGTGGATTTTCCCTCCATTCCAACTTGTGGACCATGATGAACAGTTTTCAAGCAACTTTGTGTAAACATTTTGCTGTCAGAGGACACCCTGCTGCCATTCTTTATAATTTCCTATAACCAGTTACTACAGCATGGTGGAGATGCATACTGATGAGGTGGAGATGACATATTATGCCTCACTTTTATGCTAACAGGTCTTGGAAAATATGCACCTAAGTTTTGGTAATTCTTTTGTAGAATGTAAAATAAGAACTTCATGGCTGTACAAAATGTTTCTTTAGCTTTAGATTTGAAAGCAGTAACTAACTGAGCACTTGAGCTGGACATTTGAAATTTTGTACAGAGCTAAGTCATAAACATAGCTACACATTGTGCGTGAAATGTTATTTGTGAGCAAACACATATATGGCAACCATGTAACTTTGTAGTTTTTTCCAACACAATTTCTTCACAATGTGGTGGCAACTTTGTTGACCATAACATTCACCTGACTTGACAGCCCTAGACTTTCTCCTGTGAGAGTGTCTGTTGCTTGCCCAGGCTGTAACCAAGACCTGAAAGTCAGCAGGGGAATTATAAGAAATAATTGTGCTTTATTGCAGTAAATTGTGCAGAACTTCATACAATTACAGTAATGTGCCACATGTTATGGACGTCATCTAAAACAAGTAATTTTCAAAAAGCAAGGAATAGATTCTAAACTGCAATCATTATGCTAGTTACTACATAAAGTGTTTCACTCTGTTTACTGTTCAGTCTCTCACAGAAGTTTAGAGAACACCGTCATATCCTTGTGCACCATCCTATACATTTGTATAGAACAAAGTCCTTTTGTCAAGCTAATGGTTGCTCTGTTATTCAAGGCATTCCCTGTCTTTTTTGAAGTGCTAACCTTCATTACTATGTTCACAGGAGCCTCCAGTAACAATAGTACTTTCCAAACAGACATAACTTCATGTGAAAAACTTTCAGAAAATGCTGATGTAAACATTCATTGTTTATCCATAGGACCCTGTAAGGATGTGACAGGCACACTCTCTTACATCTGAAGACACTGGGAAGACGTAGGTTTAGATAGGAGGATAATATTGAAATGAATCTTATGGCAACAATCCTTCAGGTTCAACACATAGCAGCTGAGTGACTACCATCTTTTAAAAAGGGATTCTGTTCATTGAAGTTAGTTATTTGAGTTAAAGATTTGTGATGGAGTTTTGTTACAAAACTAACACATGTATTGGACTTCTTCAGTCTTCTCACTTTGTTAAAATGTAACATTTTTTAAGCTAACTCTCCTTCTATCATCAGGTGAAAAGGAAAGTACATTTTAACAAACAAGGAGTTCTAACCAGAAATTATGAAAGGTTTACTTTTATACACCACAGATTTTTATCCCTACATGCCTCTTGATATTATTATTATTGTTGTTTTATTTATTTTTGTGGAGAATTTACGAGGGGCACCCAGAAAGTAATGCAACACATTTTTTCTTCTCTTTCACAATTGATTTTATTAAAACTTCAAATATGTCACGTCGCTATATGAATCTTTGGCTACCTAAACCTATTTTTCAACATAGTCTCCTTCTAAATCTTTGGCCTTATGCCACCAATATGCAAGAGCCTGTATGCCTTTGCGGTACCACTCTGCAGGTCTCTGACACAACCACCTCTTTACTTTGGTAATGACTTCCTCGTCGTCCTCAAACCTCTTTCCGCGGATTGCATCTTTCAAGTGGCCAAAAAGATGGTAGTCGGAGCCAGATCTGGGCTGTAAGGTGGATGAGGCAGGACATTCCACTGAAGCTTTGTGATGGCCTCTGGGTTATACAGACTTGTGTGTGGCATTGCACTGTGTCATTGGGTGAGTGGTTCCTGGTTTTTCGAAGAAATATAGTGTCTTCATCTTCACAGGTCAAGTACTCCAAAGACAGTGCTTGACCCCGGAAGATGAATGCACCATTTTTCTTTGAAATATTAGAAACCACCCACCCAGTGAAATAGCATCACATTCTAGAAGACCTGAATTCTTGATAACACTGCTGTGAGAACCTCAAATATCACATGCTTGGGGGAGTGGAGGATGGCTTCATTTATTCATAACCTCAGCGTTATATTGAGGTGAATGATCAGCTGCACACCCCAGCTGCTTTGTACCTGGTGAAAGTCTCCTGTTCCCTTTGGATAGGGAAGGTGGGGGAGTCTCAGATTTGGTCTGAATAGAGTGGACTTGAGTTAAGTCCCTGTCCCTGCTGGGAAACAAGTCCTGATTCCATTCTGATCCATTGTGCAACCTAGTCATCCTACTAGCAGTACAAAACTAGACGAATGGGTATTGATGTTCAACATGGCAAGTGAAAGTAAAATAATTAGAAACTGAATGTGGATGGAGCAACAACGGTCAGTCTTATCATTTGCCTTGTGATTTGACAGATACTGCATTTTAACTGCTTTCTGTGTTCACAGATGGCAGACCAAAGTCCAGCCAGATGTAATGTAACAGAAATGAAGAACATAGAATGCAGAGTTATAGGAACTCAGCAGTTCTACAAAGACACCGGTGAGAATGTGGAGTGCAGTATAATGAATGGAGGGCTCAAGTGTGTTGGTGGATGTCAGAACTATGAGATCCGCGTCCTGTGTAAATGTAAGTAAGTCATTAACACTTTACCAGCATCTCTGACTCTACTCTTGCCAGCTGAAAAGTATAGAGAATATGTGATGTGGGGCCAGCTGGTCCATGTGCTTCCAACATAACAGTATATAGTGTGACATGCAGTTGATGAAGTTCAAACATGAAACCCATCGTTTTGTAGGTGTTGTCAGGTGGTAGGCAAAGAAGTTAACTGTTTTATTTAAGATGCGATTCCAGCTGAAGTAATTTGCAAACGTTTTCTTTGGATTTTGTATTCTTTGTTGTTCCTGATATTAATTTTTATTGCTGTTACAAACATATTGTTGTGAAGTCTGATCAGCAATACATTTCGTGCACTGTATGTAGTCGAAATTATGTGTTTTGACAAAGCTGATTGACATGAAGGTACATGACATGCAAGTTTTTAGGCTGTAGCAGTGGTGTAGTTGAGGTTTTTGATCTTCTGGGATGTGGCACTGCATCACTGGGTAATAGGTGCCCAATGCTTTGAGACCACTACATTGTCTTGAAACATAGGGCAGTGACACAGAGCCACATCCCAGAAGAGCAGAGACCAAGATACTTGACATTGCAAAGAGACTATGCATAATTTTTTCCTTATGCTGTATTTATTTTATTAATTATATGTACCTTTTTTTACTGCCTGCTTTAATATAACAGAACTGTGTAGTTTACCCCACAGTATCATATGTGTGTCATACCATTCTGACAATAAAGTGATTATTTTTCAAAACAGTATGAACTGGATGGTCTTTGTAATGGAGCTGTAGTTTTTTTTTTTTTTTTTTTTTTTTACTGTGGGTTAGGAGGCAAATGTTTAAATAATATGTAGATGAGGTTTGGGCTTTACATGGTTAATAATACAATTGTAGGTCCAACGCATTGTGATGTAAATAATCCAAACTCACGAGACACGGTGGATTGTCACCGCTTCTACCATTGTCAAGATACTGCTGATGGTCCTGAGTTGGTTGAGAAGACGTGTGGTCCATACATGTTGTATAACCACGAGAAACAAGTGTGTGACTGGCCGGCCACTGTAATAGCGCTTCGGCCAGAATGTGCAGGTATGTTGCAAATTTTGATTATTGTGCGTTATATTTCTGATTATTTACATAATTTTTTGTTTTATTTTTTTTATTGATTGTGTTTATTGAAATACTGTAAAAGAGTGCATTTTTTTATACTCCAGCTGCTTGTGGACCAAACTAACATATCTCATTCCCCAGAGTTTCCATTGTGTTTCAATCAGTTTGTTTCTTGGTCTTTTGACTGAATGATATTTTGTGTTTTCCAACAGCAGCCACACCTGAAACTACATCAGAAACTGCAATAACAGCAACATCTGGGTTACCACCAACAGTGGTGGTAGTACCAACAGAGTGTAAGCCAGGATGGAGTCACTGGTACAATACACCACTTACATCAGCTGGTGATTTTGAAAGATTGGATGATTTGGAAGCTGAAGGAAAATTACCCTGTGGAAGGCATAAAATTACAAACATTGAGTGCAGTTTCTATAGGAATGTTACCAGGTAAGTTAATGGATGTGAAAGTATCCTGGTGGTCCTGGGGCAGAGCAATGGGCTCTCATTCATGCAGTTCTGATTTCGATTGCTGGTCGTATCTGCATATGGATTTTACAGCACACCTTCAAGTCTACCAATTACAAAACTTTGAAAGTGTGAAGAATACTGTCGCTATAGGTCCTTTCTGGTGACAATTATTTTCATCAGCACCATGTCACTGGGGTAACAAGCCATGAGGGCCCCTACCACTGAACATTTGTTATACAATTAAATCCACTGTTGACAGAACCATTTGTTACTAGATTTATTTTGCATGATTTACATGCAACATCTGTTGTAGATTGGATCATCATAATCATCATTATCAACTTTTTTTGTAAATATGTGAAATATATAACCTCAAGTATCCTGAATGGATTAATAAGTTGTGTGTGTTTGATTATTTGGCTGGCCTTTAATAATTTTTTATTACATTTAAGAATTTTTCAAGTTTCATTGTTTTCACTTGTATCACCACATAACAACAACCCATATTTTAATTTGGCATAAAAGTATCCAAAATAGACATTACATAGAATATAATATGCTAACTCTGAAGTACAAGAAGCAGACCCTAGGAACATTCAGTAGTGTGCAGTATGAGGTTCAGTGCTCAGTAATTGAGATGTGAAACTTATGCCGTGTGTGTGTGTTATTTACTGTCTCTTGTTAGGATTATATAGGTAATATTTATATGGTAGGTGACAGAAATATGAGTATGTAACATTGGTGGAATAATATTGACTGGACTCAGAGAAAAGCCTGTGTCCATGCCACTATATCCACCAAAAATCCCACATTGACTTGTCTGGGATGGAACCTGGGCTTCTGCATCAGTTGAACAGTTAGATAGCAAGTCAAGAATTGTTTTTTAATGCATTGAATACTGACTATCCCCCCCCCCCCCCACACACACACACACACAAAAAGAAATATATTTTTCCTAAGAAAAAACTAGTTACCAGATATTTTGCTTCAGAAAAAATAGTATTATTTCATAACATTATGCTATAAAATGTCTGCAGTATGTAGGAGCAAAATCTCACACAATGGTGTTTGTGAAAAGAACTGTCTATGTAATTAACCTTTCTGATTAAACTGAAAATTAATTTGGCCTTATAATTAGTGTCCATTGCATTTGCTTTGAGTGTAACTACTCTATTCATTAAATGTTGGTATTGCTTCCAGCTCATTGCCATCAGTGTCAGTAATTTATATGTTTTACCTGTGTAGTTTTGTTTGTGTTTGTGTTGTTTAGAAAAACTGTAAAAGGTGCTTTCAAAATGAGATTAGAAAAAAGAGACTACACTGAATCTGATGACCATGTGACTTGCAAACTGCTGTCAGGCTTGTCTTGTAACAGTGAGCAACAGAGTGATGGGCTGTGTGAAGATTACACTATTCGAGTCTTCTGTACCTGTGAAGGTCAGTTGCACCGTCTCTTGTCATAGCAATCTTACTAATGGCAGTGATCATTGAGGATTTTGTCTCTGTTTTAGTTATAAGTGTCATACTTTTCTGTAGATCTATGATAGTTCATTCGTAAGGATTTGCAGACACACTGAGTTTTCAAATTTAAATAGGCTGCACCTAAAATTGGCTTTGAACTTTGTACTGCCTTTTCAAATTTTGGCTTGTATTTAAATTGGCCCACAGAGGGACATCTGGTGAACAGAGTGGTTATTATTCACTAGGCCATCAGTTTTGCATCTGCAAATAAAGAAATGCTTCATTCAGGAAGTCATGCATTTCATTCTTTTAGTGTGAGGGACCACCATATTGTTGAAGTGTTCCTCCTTGGAGCAGTTGCTGAACAGAAAAATTTCCACTCTTTTTCAGGCAAACATTGTCACTGTTGCCACGTGAAAGAGGAGGGACTGATGACACTAAAGTTTTTTATCAGTCCACGTGGAACATTCCCTTTCAGAGTGTTGCTTTCATGTTGTAGCAAAACCTGTAGGTCTGTAGACCTCCTGATTTTGCTCGATGCATTGAAATTAAGGGGCCTTATCTGACAAGTAATCGCTACGGCCTGAACAGTCTGTGAACAGTCCAGGCTTTAAACACCATTTGGGTAAAATTTTCCGTACCCATCCAGAGCAGTCCTGGGGTCCATCCAGCCTCCTGTACAATGGGTACCATGTCTCTTTCCTGGGGGTAAAACAGTTCGGGTGTGACATTAACCACCCACCCCCATCTAGCACTGAGGTTAAAGAAGGAGTACAGCTATACCTGGACTGCCTCCCGGGCCGTTCATGGCCTGATGTAGGGTGAACTCTTTTATATATATATGTAAAGATTATCGTGATATAAATTGTTATCATCAATTGTGACAATGACACTCAAACTCTGCCCTGAGAGTATGATTATGGAAATTTAAGGTGTTGATAAAACAATATTTTGTACTCATTTCAGCACAGGCATTTATTGACAGTGTCATGAGCTGTTGAATGGATAAACTGCAATTCCTGGCATATGCTTCTTGCAAGGACATGATTGAGGATTAGCTGTTTGCCAAACCCTAACCATCTCTTCTTGCATGGACATAATTAAGGACTTACCTGTTTGCCATATCCTAACTTGAACTTATTACATAGACATGTTTGAGGATTAACTGTTTGCCAAGTCCTGACTTTAACTTCTTGCATGGACATGACTAAGGATTTAGGTGTTTGACAAATCTTGACTTTTGCTTCTTGCATAGACATGATTGAGGATTTAGCTGCTTGCAAAATCCTGACTTGAACTTCATACATGGACATGATTGAAGATTTGGCTATTTGCTAAATCCTATCTTGAACTTCTTATGTGGATATGATTGAGGATATAGCTGTTTGCCAAATCTTGACTTTTGCTTCTTGCATAGACATGATTGAGGATTTACCTGTTTGCCAAATTCTGACTTCCACTTCTTGTATGGACATGACCGAGGACTTAGCTGCTTGCTAAATCCTGACTTGAACTTCTTACATGGGCATGATTGAGGGTTCAGCTGTTTACCAAATCCCTCAGAAACAATGTTTCAAAACAATGGTGTTCACTTAATGGGAATGAAGTACATGCTTCCTGATCCTGTCTCACCACGTCTGTTAATGGACTTGATGCCTACCAAGCAATTTGATGTTCAGACATTTAGTGTGGTTGTGAACTTCACCACAGTATGCCTGTTATACAGCAGACTTTCTCATAAGTTTCTTTTATTTGTTGATATAATAATTGTAGTCAAGACAGCTGTGTACAAGGCTGTGATTAATGTTTTATGTTTACAGAAACCAGCACAGTTATGACAACAGTACCAACTTCTTCTACCTCTCGTAAGTACCATCTTTTATTAATTCCTTGCTTTAGTGCTTATGGTTACAGTCTTACTGATGCTGAATTGTACTTTCAGTTTATCAAATACTATTAAAACTGAACATACGGCATTTTTGTTTTACTTTATTAACTGCAACTGCTGATCACTCATTGCTGATCTATACTTTCAGTTCATCAGTTACTCATTATATACCCCTCAGTCTATATTCTACACTTTGGGTAAGAGTCTAGGTTTTAAGCTCTTGTGAAAACAAGAAGTAAATTTGTAATTTTGCATATAGAATGTAGTTTTAAAAAAAATAAGGTAACAATCACTGATGCTGAGAACTTTATGCTGATCTCAATGTATACTTGGCACATCAGATCTCACCATACTTACCATTGACATTTACTGGGGCTGGTAGACAGTCCCAGGTGTGATATATGCAAACAGGCACTTGAAATGGCCTCACATTTTCTTTGTGACTGTGAAGCATTGGGGGGTGTTATGATTTAGGCACCTGGGCCATCATTTCTTGACACCAGGTGACTTTGCCGGCATCTCCATCAGCAAGGTACTGCACTTTGTTTGCAGTGTGGGGCCACTGATTGCTCAAACAAAGGGTTGCACTAAAGATCAGAAACAGTCGAGGTGCAAGGGTCACTGCAGTGCCCACCCTAATGTACTCTACTGTCTACCATTAACATTTAATTGCAGTATCTGTCCTACCTTGGCACCAAGACTTGTATCCCAGCATAGAAAAAATCTGTGTCAAGTATCTGTAACCAGGAGGTGACAGCTTGCATTGATGTCAGTGTCTGTTGCAAATCACTTGGCAAGCAGGTGCTTCTTAAGGGATCCAAAGAGGTGGAAATCACTGCTGCATACTTCCAACTGGGACTTTTGCAAGGTTAGCATTATGGCTGGGATGTTGTGGACCAAGCGGTTTGCAACAGATGCTCCTGGCTACAGACACTTGACACTGATGTGCTGGAATACGTGCTTTGTTGCCATGGTGGGATAAATGTTTGAATGTCAGTGGTGATTACGTGGGGATCTGATGTGTGCCATCTGATACCCACATGCCATGTGTACGTTGAAGTTAGAATAAAGTTTTTAGCATCAGAGCATTACCATATTTCTTGAAACTCATTTATATAATATAATGTTTAGGTTTCTACAGAGAAGATGAGAAACAAAGATTTCAAACTGAATTGTAGCAAACCTTGTCCAAAATTAATGTGCTCTTAAATGTTTTAGTGAATGAGTATTTATTTTGTTAAGATATACACAGTGTGTATCAATCCCTTCGTCTCGTGTTACTCCTTGTTATTATGGGATAGGGCACCTTATAAAAATGCAATTGCATACAAACTTTACTTTGCAATCAACATCTGTTTATTCCCTTATGTATGGTCATTGTAATTATTGTCTACAAATACAAGATACGTTCCCTTAACTCACTTAACTTTGAGCAGGTAATCACCCAGATTTAAGACAGCTACTGTTGCTACAGTTCACAACTTCCTCCAGCATACAGTAAACATGATATCGGGCACCTCCAAGACCAAAGGGTTATTAAACCATTATATGTAATATGTATCTTAGTGTGCCTGCAACCTCGTATACAGACCGAACCACTTAACTTATTACTTGATCAACCCTTTCTTCTTCTTCTTCTTCTTCTTCTTCTTCTTCTTCTTCTCCCTCTCTCTCCTCTTTTTTATTATTATTATTATTATTATTATTACTATTACTTGATATTTTGTCCTGATTCCCTACCACATTTTCAATTCCCTTCACTGCTTACATGACATGATGTATGTATACTCTAAAACAGATGACCAACAGACACCATCAATTATTGGCCAAACTCTCAGAATCAGGGTTGGATGCTGCTGGTTGATAGATAGTGGAATATAAGGGGTGTCTTCATCAATTTTCAATTTATAGAGATTTCTGGATCGTTTTGTACCTTATGTTGCATCTTTTACTGTAGCTTCTTCTTAAGGCTCCTCCGTTTTATGCAAGTAGCCTCCATCCTCCAGTTACAGGTTTCAGCACATGTTAAGACAGTATGCAAGGCATCTGCTTCACCACACAGGACATTGATCTTTTCTGGCACCTTACCTATGCCCTTGCATGTTGAGGATTTGGTCTTCTGGAACATGATACTGTGTCACTGGGTAAGGTTTCCGAACATTTCAAATGAACATATTTTCTTCATCCTCTTGGGTCAAGTGGTCCACAAAGGTGATTCTTCATGGACCACTTCACTGTTGAAGATGAAGGGAACACATTCCTTTGAAATGTCAGGAACCCCTTACACACTGACACAGAGTCATGTCCCAGAAGACCGGAATCTTTAATTACACTCCTGTGAAAAATTCAAAACTTGCACCTCCTTCATGTTCTTCACTTTCCAGTGAATTTTATAGCTGTGTAATTGTATTTCAGCTTGTGGTGAAAATGAGATGTGGAGTAGATGTGTGGTACCATGCTCTCAAGTCTGTCTGTATTATGATTTTGTACTTAAAGAAAATGGCTTATGCTCCAGTGATGAAGACTGTGTTCCAGGTAAGTGCATTTAATGAACTGAAGATGGCAAAGTGAAAGTGAACTTTAATTATCAACTTTTCTTGTGACTAGTTACAACAAAAACTGCAGGATTTGTTCTGTAACAATTTTATATCAATTTCTCCAGGTTGTGTGCCTACAAGCTCAGTTATTCAGTGCTCTCTGGGCTCCCTTTGGAGAGATGCTCTCAGCTGTGTCAGAGTTGCTGACTGCACATGTCGATCTCACAGTGGAAAGCCTGTCAAGGTATGTCTGTAAGTGAGTAATGATGGTATGGTCTTTGCTCTACTGGGATGTTGTGCAGCATAGGTTGGTAGGTGGTTACCGACGTTTTGGGACAACGTACCTGTCCCATCTTCAAAGATCAGCGGTTCTGGGATTGCTTTAACCCCTTGAAGCACAGCACCTTGCACGCAATTCGCTGTCACATTAAAACACTCAGCATTTTGCCTGCAATTGTATTTGTGTTCATTTGCTTCTCCAAACAGTAATTCTTTCCCCAAACAGCATTAGCTGACTATTCTTTGTAACAGAGAAGCACGTGAGGTAGGAGTTGAATTTTTGAATGTTATTTAGACAATTTGCATGCTTCATGGTTTTAACTGTTTGACGGAAATGGTGGTTATGAAAACATTCATTGGAATAGAACATTTCTAATCTCAGAAAAATTCTGAGATCGTATTTTTTTATATGCTTTATATGACTTCTTAGATGGAGAATAAGCCCTCAGAAGACAATACAGGAAAAGAGAGAACACACACTTTCAAGTCTGTAGCAGAGTCTCAGAGAGCTTTAAGTGAAATGTATTGTGTGATTTGGGCTCCTTATTTTGAAAAAAAAGATGTTCGTAGGTAATAAGCTTCAGATAATCACATTTTATCAGCTGTAGCGGAAATTTGCAGTAATTTTTATTCATGCTGTCATGAAATGCATAGCTAGTTATGCCTGTCATTTTGGAAACTGTTGAACAGCCTTAAATTGAATTTGGTATCAAAGGCAGGGTCTACACTGCAATTTAAATTTGCCTGAAGTATTTAAATTAGTTTAAATCAGATATAACTGCCACTTACATAAATTTAAAATAGAACTTTAATTCATTTTCTTGGACATGGTTTATGATCACAAGGCTGTGGTTGGCATGAATATAGAACCCACTAATATCTACAGCTTTTATTTTGGAACATTTTTTGAAATGGTGAATATTTAGTAAATATGGCAAGAAATAATTTCATCCACAGAAGAACTAAAATAAATCACCACCTGTTTCAAAAGAGGGATATGAGGAAATGTGAGGAGAAATGACATCTGTTTGAAAACATAGCTAACAAGATTGGCAGTATGCATATAACATAATATTGTGGCATGTTTGTGTAACAGTTGTTTTTATGAAAATGCAACAATTAGTTTTATTTGTATTGTTGTGGTACATGTCACTGTCAACAATATAAATATAGAAAGTGTTGCTATTGTAACAGAATAATGAGTTTTTTAATTGTTTCATTACATATTGCTGTCAACAATATAAAAATGTTAGCACTGAGACACACCACTGAGTTTTTTTTGTACTGTTACCTTACATGTTGCTGTCAACAAAGAAATATTGAAAGCATACTATGGAAAAGCAACAGTGATTTCATGGCAGTGACCTGTGTAGCTGAGCAATACAAACAGAATTCACTGTTGCATTTCCATGGCAACAGTAGTTATGCAAATACGCCACAGTGTTACGTTATACTTACTTTGCCTGTCTTGTTCATTCTGATAAGCACTTAGTGAGTTGTGATGAGCACAGGAACACATGTAAGTCATCATGTAAAGCATCTGCTATTTTAATCCAGTTTTAACCACAATTATTTTTCATTTGCATTATTATGCAGTATACCACACGTGCTACAGGGCATGATTGATAGACTAATTGAAATTGGAAGACGCTATGGAATGGAAATGAATGTGGGAAAAACTAAAGTAATGAAAATCTCAAGGCAACCATCCCCAATGAAAATTATGATAGATCAAAAACAATTGGAGAATGTGGAATATTTCAATTATTTGGGTAGCATGATAACAAGTGATGCAAGGTGTACACGTGAAATTAAATCCAGAATTGCCATGGCAAAAACAGCATTCAACAAGAAGAAAAATCTTTTCACCAGCAAACTGGAATTAAATTTAAGGAAGAAACTAGTAAAGTGCTACATTTGGAGCATAGCTTTGTATGGTGCTGAAACGTGGACACTTCGGAAAGTAGATCAGAAGTATCTGGAAAGTTTTGAAATGTGGTGCTGGAGAAGAATGGAGAAGATCAGTTGGACCGATCGTGTGAGAAATGAAGAAGTATGACACAGAGTCAAGGAGGAGAGGAATATCCTACATACAATAAAAAGAAGAAAGACTAACTGGATTGGTCACATCTTGCGTAGAAACTGCCTTCTAAAACACGTGATTGAAGGAAAGTTAGAAGGAAGGATAGAAATGACGGGACGAAGAGGGAGAAGACGTAAGCAGCTACTGGATGACCTTAAGGAAAAGAAAAGATACTGGAAATTGAAAGAGGAAGCACTAGATCGCACCCTGTGGAGAACTACCTTTGGAAGAGGCTACGGACCTGTCGTAAGACAGACTACAGAATGAATGAATGAATACCACACCGCCCGATACGACACACTTTACACACTCCATCAGGACAAGATCCCTTCAGATCACGTAAGGTCGAGACAGATGTTTGTATACATGCTCCATACAGAATGTAAACAACTGTGAACTTGTACCTAGGACAGCTCACTTTTAATATCGCAACATTGTAATTTTATGCTTATTATTAACTTTGTGTATTTTAGATATTTAATATTTTAATCATTCCAATGAGGGTGACACAGTACCTAGATTATTGTGTTGGTCTTGTAGTTCTTTGTTCTGAATAACTCCCTGATGATGGCACCCTGGTGCCTAAACATGTAGGAGTTTTATACTTGTTCTTGAATGTACAGTAGAACCCGGATAAGAAGTCCCCGCATAAGAAGTTTTCCCCTGTAAGAAGTCTGATTTTTAAAGTCTCAAAATCCTATTGCTTTTAATAAGCTTCCCTCTTAATAAGTCTTCCCGCTTAAGGAGTCCCTAATCCTCTGGTCCCTTGAAAGACTTCTTAACAGGGTTCTACTGTATTTTATTAAGTGCATATGTTGGTTGATGTATTAATTGTAAGAATATGCACAGTATTAATAACGTAAAATTTCATTGGTGTCTTTCAGCCTGGATCCGTGGTATGGGAATCTGAGTGCGAGGTGTGCCAGTGCATTGATAACCAGTATGAGTGTGATACAACGGCTTGTAACAGAACAACATTCTCCATACCTGCAACCCCAACAGAACCTGCAGTTTACACTGGAACACATGCTACTCAGACTATTCCAGCTGGGAATCTTGTGAATGCTAGCACAACTCCTGTTACTTTGACAGTAAAAACAACAGTCACTCCACCCCCTCCATGTGATGTAAACAGGTAAAATGTGACTGCAAATGGTATACTCCATCACATGGTACACAGACTTTACCAGTGCATTGTTTACTTACAGAATATTATATGGTTTTACAGTACGTGTGTCAGTGTAATTTTATTTATGCTTGACGAAAGGTACAGCCTTTCCTGTGTTAATTTTCATGAAACTAGCAAATGCTCAGCAGCATTATGTACAGATCTCATACTGATTTTCACGCAAATCAGACAATAAGTATGGAAAGTACTGGTAAAACTTCTTTCATGCCCCTAAGTAGAGTATGGCTTTCACTGTGATGATTTTTTCAAAACTCATTCAGTACAATTTTGTCAGTATCTCCTGTAGTGAATTTTATCCGAATCAGATGAAGAATGTAGAAGATACGAACAAAATTTCATTTATGCCCTTAAGCGTCCGCCAATTTACATGAAACTCACAGTCACTTAATAGTATTGTTTGCAGATCTTCTGACCCGAATTTCACCCAAATCAGTCAAGAAGTACAGAGAGCATGGGTAGAAATTAATTTATATATCCAAGAAAATGTGACTGTTCCTAAGCTGATTAGCACAAAACTCTTGCTTGTTTGACAACTTTTTGTAGATAACTCCTATACTGAATTTCATGAGTGTGTAATAGGTTGTTTACTCACTGATACTATGTCACAGACAGATGGACAGATGGACATGTTCCCCACATGAGGTAATCTTCTTTTATTTCATAAAGAACACATAATAAAATATGTTGGTTGTGTAGTGTATAGTGGTTCCTTTTTCCTTTGTAATGCCTGCCTATACTTTTTCTGTTGCCATGTGAAACAGCAGCGTACAATGCACAGGATTCTGCGCACTGTGGACAATAAAGGGGCAGCAAAATCTTCACCTGAATATGGACTGTGAACTGTGTTATGGCTTTGATATTGCCCATATTTAGAAAAATTTTATTTGTAATACGTGAGGGAAAGGCTGGGATAGTATAGTTGGTACAGTAACTAGGGTAAGTGCGTGGTGACTAAGGATTGAGGTTTGAATCCTGGCAGGGTCAAGAGATTTTTCTTTTCTGCCATGCCCACCCAGTCTCCTGTTTAATAAGTGGTGGAGAATCTTTCCCTAGGGGTAGGTGCGCACCCAGAATTTTTCGTTTGGGGGACAGGGGCGGTGGTTGACCCTGAGGCTGTATATAATTTTATGTTTGATTTTGAAAATTGTGTTATAAAAATCATGTTTTAAGTATAACATAACACTGTTTGCAACTGCATTTATATACATGCAAATATAACTACATGTTCCATGACTCAATCACAGTGTCCTATCTTCTTGTTTTTTTAATTTTATTATTCTTCAAAATCCTAATGTGCTAGTCATCAGCCGATTTCAGTAGTTGATTTCAGCTGAAGAGTAAATCATGTAAAACTTTTGATATCATAATATCTACAAAATCTGTGTTTTCTAAATTTCGGTTTTGGTGGTTTGGGGGGGGGCTGCAGCCCGGCAGCCCCCCCCCCCCCCTCCTTTGGGTGCACCCCTGCCCAGGGTAAAGCGGCTCAGGCTTGAAAATTACCACTCACTTCCATCTAGTGCTGAGGGTAAGAATGTGTGAACCTTCTTCAGAGAATACAGGATGCTTTCTTTGAAAATATTAAGAAGAGAACTGAAGTAAAGAATTACTGGTTCAAGAACTTCTTGAAATTTTTACCGTGACATTGATTGCACTTCTGTTAAGGGCCATCTTATTACTGGATAAATGCCATATTTAATGAAATTTGGGTTTTGGTTGTGACAGTATATTGGTGTATACATGGATGTATGAATGATTTCAGGTTGAATTACATTACTGCAAGATTACCAGATGTGAGGTTTAGTTCGGGCAATACTTTAAGCCCACATCAACACAACCTCCAATATGTTACCTCAGAATCCTCAGGTGAGTCATTGACTGAACTTTATTCATGTCTTCTTTCTTGAAAGCTGCAATTGGATTTGTGTAATGTAACATGCAGATAAAAATTCAAATAGGATGGGGAAGTGTGTACTGGATTCATCTGGCCAAGCATAGGGACCAGTAGTGAAACTTCACATTCCAGAAAATCTGGGGAATTTATTGCCTGTCTGAGCAACCATAGTCATCTGAAGAGGGACTCTGCTTCCTGCTTCATGCAGTTAATTAGTTAGCTAGTTAACATGTACATGTAATGAAAGTGAATACAGAATAGAAATACTACAATCATTTGGAGTGTGACATTATGTAGTCTGGTAGAAATTCACTGACTTTTTTAATATAGTGCCTCCATCTTCGGGACTGAAAAGTAAGCTGCACTGGAAGAAACCAGGGTAAGACAGAGGGACAGAAGAAAAGGCTATGGCTTCATAAGTGAGCCAATGGGAGACAGTGGTACCAGGAGGGGGTGAGGCCAGAATAATCAGGGAATAGGCTGGGGGAAGAGAGTGTCAAGGAGGCAAGGACAAAATGTTTAGAATACAGAAATTAATTACTCCACTGTATGAATGTTAGTTTTTGATCCTCCACTCCTGTTCTCTCTCACCATCCAATCCATGTTCTATGTATTCTCCCTGTGTTGATGATCCATGATTGAGCAAGATATTTGTGATAGCTTTTCAAACAGCATTACACAAGGAAAAGCAGCAATGTCATTACAGTGTCGCCAGATACTGTTATGACATACATGAGTATAGTTGCAAGACATGAAGATATTTTGTTTTAATTGGTAGCTATTATATCCTATCTGGGTTATTCTGTGTTATGTTTGTTTTTATCCCCCTTTCTCCTCCTCCTCCTTCACATGTTCTCTTTCTTGACTTCCCCTCCTCATCTCCTCCTCCCCTCTTCCATTATGCATAAGGGCTGATAGAAAGTCTCCAGTGTCTTGTTTTTTTCCCCACAATTTTTCCTTTTTGATTTCTTGCCTGCTCTTTCATCTCTTCTTGATCTTTTCTGGTACCTGGCTGAACCATCATTTCTGGGCCATTATTTAAACTTTAATTTTAATGACCTCAGTCTCTCTGTTTCCTCTGTCCTGTTCACATGACCGTACCATCACTATTGTTTCTCTTCTCACTCTGTTAAAACTGTTGAGTTTTAATTCCTCTAAGAATGTAATTTTTAATCCCAGCCCTTCTTGTTTTTTCTATCAATACTTGTGAAGGATTTCACATTCACTGCTTTGCCTTGTCCCTCTTCTAACGTCATTCATTCATCTGTAGTCTGTCTTACAACAGGTCCGTAGCCTCTTCCAAAGCGAGTTCTCCACAGGGTGCGATCTAGTGCTTCCTCTTTCAATTTCCAGTATCTTTTCTTTTCCTTAAGGTCATCCAGTAGCTGCTTACGTCTTCTCCCTCATCGTCCCATCATTTCTATCCTTCCTTCTAACTTTCCTTCAATCACGTGTTTCAGAAGGCAGTTTCTACGCAAGATGTGACCAATCCAGTTAGCCTTTCTTCTTTCTTCTAACTTAAAGTACTTAAATTATGTCATGCAGATGCAGTTTGGAAACCTGCAGATAACAATAAAGATCAGTACCTGCAAGTTGATTTGGGAAACCTGGAGCCATTGTATGGCACAGCTGTGTGGGGGAATCCAAAAGAGGATGAGTATGTTACCAGTTACATGGTCTTATACAGTGACAATGGACAGCGTTACACATACATTACTGATGCAGAGGATTCACCAGCGGTGAGAATAACAGCTTCACTTTTCTTAGTCACTAGGACTATGTCACATTTATCATGATTATATTATCATCATCCCTTTTATCATCATTATTACTATTGCCATGTTTATTGACACCATATCACTGTCGTGCAGTTTAAAGAAAGAAGTTCTGAGGAAAACTTTGGTGCCTACTTTTGTTCCTTTACTCAATACTTGTCAGGCTAGCAGGAATGAAAAATGTATAACTTTATAAATAATGGTTTATTTAAGAGTAAGGGTTTGACTGCATGTTAATTTTACGTTAACCCATGCCATCTATGACCTGCAAGGTTCAACAGTCAACATTTTTATTGGTCAATAAAATATATTTTATGTGTAATTTTTATATATGTTTGTGATTTATATATACAAATAGTTTTATATGTCTAGTACTTAAGTTTCTTTAGACATAGCCATGAAGCAGAAAGCTGAATACAGATTTTATGTGGCTGTAGTTTTGTTTTATATTTTATAGAAAAGTTTCAGACCTGATGTCAAGTGATGGCTGTGTTGTGACCACCTTGAAAGTTCACTTGGCTGTCAGTTGTTATTATTGATGGCAGAGGGAGGCAGTCTCTAGTTGCCTGATGTGTGTGTAACGTTTCATGTAAATGTGTCATTTGGTACATAGGTTATTAACACGGGACAGGCACCTGACACACATAAACATTGTGATACCAAGTAAATCCTTCTAGAGGTGCAAGTATTTTTGGAGTTGTTATACTTCTAAGTTCTGTATTGCAGAATGTGCTTTCCTATAATTTTCATATTATTGGAATGTTATTAAAAATTGTTTATATGTATGTTTATATTTGAATTTTTATTTATATATGATACTGTCCTTGTTTAGGCACGTTCACAAAATTGTGAAAAGTGACTATTAGCTTCATCATGTCTGTCTGTCTGTCTGTCCATCCATCCACATGGAACAACTTGGCTCCCACTGGACGAATTTTCATTAAACTTGATATTTGAGTATTTTTCGAAAATCTGTTGCGAAAATTCAAGTTTCATTAAAATCTGACAAGAATAACAGGTACTTTGCATGACGACCTATGTACATTTATAGTAATATCTTGCTGAATTTTTCTTAGAATGAGAAATTTTTCAGACAAAAGTTGTAGAGAAAATCAAAACACATATTTTGTGTTCAATAACCTCCCCCCCCCCCTTTTTTTTCTCTTCTTCTTCTTCTTCTTCTTCTTCTTCTTCTTCTTTTTCTTCCCCTGAAAATCATGCTCTTCTTGAGATAATGTGGAAAAATATGATAGAGCCAGACAGGTCACAGATGACAATATAATATGGCGGATGCACTTTCCATGTTTGATAACTAAGGCTACAGGCACACACACAGAATATGCAATACTTTTTGCTTACACACCGCAACAATGGTTACGTGAACACGCTTCAGTGTTACCTTTATACATACATTGTCCGTCTTGTTTTAAATGTCTCGTGTTGTCTGTCACTTGTGCTCACACATGTGCACGCACATATGTGCACATTTTTACAGTTTTTTAATGTGACTTATGTGCCATTCTGCAAATGTTGAAATATGAAGATCAAAATACTGTATTTAATGTTGCTGGGGTAAGAGTGTTAAATAGTACATCCTTGAGGTATCCTGTCTTCTAGAATGTGAAACCATGTAGTCTGGTAGAAATTTACCAGTGTGTTGGAAATATATATTGCTTCCATATTAAGGGACATGGAGGGGGCACATACCTCCAATACATCAGTAACTTTCTACTGGAACACATGGCAGTACATTCCCTGCTTATCACTGTGAGAACCTCAAATCTAAACTTACTGCTCCCTTTTTTTGTACTTAAATAAGGAATTTTCTAAATCTGTAAACTTTTAATCTACATGCTTGTTTTGAATTGTTAGTATTGCAGTTTTATTATGTAAATTATTTGTGTCAATGTTTTGGTAGTATTTATATGTTTTTAATACAAGGAGCATTGGACTCACCTCATTTGCAGCAATTTTATTATCTTTAGCCTGAATACTAAACAACTGCCAGCCAACCCCTTCCCCTTTTAGGTCATACTCAACTGCCATCTCCTTGGGAGATCACAGAAGGCTTCACAAAACCTTTCTTTAGGAGTGAGGCGACAGCCGCCTGTGTAGTTTCCTTGCCACTGTTGAAGCTCCTTACCCAGCTGAACACGATGCTGTGTGCAGGTGCTTTCTCTCCACAAATTGCAAATAACCGATGATGAATATCTGACAGTTTAACACCTTATTTCCAAAGGAACCATGTGGTCCATCTCTGCTCATGATAATGGTCTGCCATTTTGTGACTCTTGTCCATGTGCTTCGACCACAAGATTTTGTAATGGTGCAGCAGTTTTTCACAGGCATGCATGACTAGGGACATGTGGTGGTGGAATGCTGTACTAATACTACACTATCTGTTGATAATTTGCGCTATTTTACAGCTTGTTATTTGCCGAAACAGCGACCCCTGTCCAAATCATTTCTGAATGCCCTTCATGTAATGAGTTGGTAGTTGTATATAGTCTTTATTGTTTCCATGTTGTGTCAGATTTTCCGAGGTCCTGCAGATCATAAGAATCAAGTGATACAGCAGTTCTTCCAGCCAGTAGAGGCTCGTTATGTCAGATGGAATCCTCTTACATGGCACAGTGCTATTGCAATGAAGGTCGATCTGCTAGGCTGTGGAGATTTAATAACAGCGAGTACCATCCTCACTTCTCCTACACCATATGGTATGAAAAATGAAAGATGAAGGTACACATAGATAAATGTAAAAGTGAGCGACAGTAATGTGTGCACTTTAAATATAAATGAACACTACCATCTTATGTTATTTCACGTAGGTTCTGTACGCTTATTCCTTGAACTTTCACTCTTATATCCATTGTTTTATTGGTTTCCTTTTACACATATATATGAATGATGTATAATATAGAAAGAGAGGTTTTAAATCTACTTTATAATATAGAATGATGCTTGAGTCTGCTTGCGCTTCTTTTTTCCTCCACAATGCTCCCCCACCCCACCCCCCCACCCCCCACACACACACAGAAAAGAGCAAAAGTAAGAAATTATACTATAACAGTAACAACAAATTATAACAAAATATAACATGTAATTTTTTAGTTTATGTATAATAACACAACAGGATGAATAATATAAGGGTGACACTACTGTTTCTGACAATGCAGTGTTGCCAATGACTTTGTACATAACTGCACAAAATCTACAGTGCACACACATTTTTCTCCCACTTCGATACTGATTATAGATGCTACATAACTGTGGTGCTTAAATTAGAGAATCAGCTGTGCGATGCTGGAAGCATGGGAAATGTGTGGGGGGTACACGAAAGGAACAAGTGTCATCACCACTGTGAGGATGGGTGGACAATATGTAGCATCTGTTTGAAACGTCTGCTGCAAATTGGTGTGAGCACACAATAGTAATACTATCATATACTGCGCAACAATCAGAATTGTGTCTGACAGCAGTCTTCACAGTCTGAGTGAAACTGAGAGTCAGATCTGGCAATCCCAATGAGGCCACACAGCGCTATTAACTCGTGCGTAAATTTGTGTGTTAACGTGGACGACTTACTCATGCTGCAAGGATCGAATCTAACGAAAGGAGATTCTTTTTTCTTCAGTCAAATTGAAATGCTGGCTGACTGATCATGTTGCAACACAGTGTCATCCAACTGACTCACATCAAAACAATCACCAATTTAGCACATTGAAACTTGGTTTCAGTTTTAAGTTTTGGTGGTGTGGTTAAAGTTATGTGATCGACAAATATACACATGCCTTCAGTGATGCTGTTCTTCGGTAGCAGTTTGGAATGTGTTGCTTGACTGGGACTCTTGAGTTTTGGTTGAGATGGTTTTTATTTAGGGTTTTATTCTTGCAATTTCTCCCAATAAACACCATGGCCATGACCATTTATACATTTTTATAATTCTCTGTAATATGCCTACTTTTGTGATCCTTCATAATTCCTTTCTCTTTCCCCATCTCTTGTCTCGCATGTGAAGTGGCAGATTTCATAAAATGTGCATTCTGTTGTTAACGATTTTTTTTATAAATTTCGTTATATTGATTATTTTTTTATTACACTGAAATGTTTATTACAGTAATATTCTTTGAAGTGAAACATTATTATTTAAAGATGTACAGTAAATATGTAGGGCCCAGCAAAAATATGATCCTGGAGTTTTGTTATTGTGGTGTTTGTTGAAATGAGATCTTACTGTATCACGGAGTTTAGCAGGAATCACTTCAAGTGCTCTTCATGTTTTGCATAAAAGTACACAGTATCATTCATAGATGTCAGCAAAAATCACTTGAAGCAATGATATTTTGCATAAAAGTAGGCTGCACATGCAGTGACAAAGAGCTGTAGGATGACACCGTCTAGGCATGCTTATGGATGTTAATGTTTCACTGATATAGGAGTAACGAAATTCTTCCTTTCTTAACAGAAATCTGCACAGATCAGATGGGTTTAGAAAATGGTTTGATGGCTGACCAGCAATTCACTGCTTCATCTGTTCGTGATGATGATATAAGATTTGGGCTAGCACAAGCCAGACTGAATGGGGATAAGTCATGGGTACCCACAACACATCATAATCAATGGATTCAGGTATTATTAACATGTTAGATGCTCCCATAGTCTCATGAGGCGTGGTTGGATGAGTTCATATTTTTTACTGGGTGTATCATAAAATTCTATATGTATCCTGGTAAACACGGCATGTTTTCATCATATATTAGTCTATACAGGTATCCCCCACTTTACACAGATTCTGATATTGTATAACTGTATATTTAACACAGTCAGCAAAACCGTATATACTTTCTTATCAATATCATGCTGCATGTTTATTGTAGAAGCTACCCATCTACAGGCAGGCCATAGTACAAGTGAAAGGTATGTACTTGCAATGCCAAGTTCCAAAGTTATTACACCAACTTTGTGTGGAATTACAGAAACTTATTAAAATGAGATTAAAATGTTTATTTAGAATTCCATTAAATATGCTGTTAAATTAAAATCTGCAGCAGTTTACTCTTTATGTATGGAGATGTCATATATTTCTACAAGGTGTCAGTACACATGGTTTTGCACCTTCTCTTTAACATTGGCAGTAATTTTTTTCACTCCCACTATTGTTCTCGCATAGCACTTTTTATGTAAAGCACTGTTCTCCTTAGGCAACCATACTTCTTATTATAATTTTGTGTTTTGATGTATTAAGTGTGGAGCAGTGTATTCCTAGCTTCACGTTTATCATTGCACTTACAGATAGTGTTCCTGGCACTCGGTGTTTTCAAAATATGCTGAAGTGTGCAACTTTTTGCTTCAGTGCACATAAAACATGAAGCTTGCTCCACACTTAATACATAAAAGCATACCATGTTGTTGTTGTTGTTGTTGTTGTTGTTGTTGTTGTTGTCGTTGTCGTCATTGTTGTTGTTGTTGTGTTTTTTATAAGAAGAAGGGCACTTCACATCATAAATTCTTTGGAGAGAAAAGTAGGGGGCAAAAAAAACAGTGACAATATTAAGACAATTGCAAAAACCAGTGTACTGTCACCTATTAGAAATATAAGATGTCTCCCTGTATGAATAACCATATGCTGCAAGTTTAAATATATAAAATATCTGAGTACAGTTTTAAATAAGTCTGTTGTCCCATTTTAAGAAGTATTCATAATTCCATGCAAAATTGGTGTAATAACTTAGAATTCCAAACTTGATAGGATCTCGGCATTGCATTTAACATATCTTTTACATATGCTAATGTATTGTCTGAAGATGACCAGCTTCTAGCCAGAACATGTAGCAAAATAATGATTATAACTCTTTTGTCCTGGTGCCAACTGTGATAAAAGACTGAGTTATGTTATATCTCAGTCTGCTGCACAGCAAGATATCTCAGTTTAAGATCGCACATGTTTTGCATTGGTGCAGTTTTATATTACCTTTCAATTCAGTTTGTTTAGTGATGATTGAAAAATTCTGAAATTATTTTTGCCATACATTTGAAATGAATGCTATGAAGGTAATTGAATGATATATTTTTCAGTGATAGTTAAAAACATTAAAACCAAAGAAGCAATAGAAGTTTCATATTGCATGATTTTGTGTTATGCAACCACTCTTGGGAATATAACTATCATGAACTGATGAACTACTTGTGTGTCTTGCACCAATAAAAATCTACTGGACCAGGTGTAACATGTTGAGATTTATTTATGTTTCTGAGTGAACATATTATTTTTTTTTTCTTTGACAGTTTGACTTCTTGGAACCACGGACCTTGACTGGCATTATTACACAGGGAGATGAAGATCTAAACAGTTGGGTTGAATCTTACACTGTGCAACACAGTCTTGATGGTAAAGCTTGGAATCCTCTCCTTGATGCAGCTTCACATTCAGAAAAGGTTATTATGTGTTATATGTTATGTGTTAAAGGTGTTATGTGAGTGGCTGCATTTTGATTCAGCATTACACAAATGTGGTACTCAGCCTTGAGCTTTGGTTGCATACTGTTACAATATGTTATTTAGGACTAATGGTTCTATACTAAATTGTGTTAAAGCTGTTAGGTGCTGCAGGTTACCATACATTTAATATTGATCATTTCTTTTTTCTAAAGAAATGTCTTAGTACCATGCAGACATTTAATTTAGCTTCATTATTTCTATTATTCTCAGAACTTTTTTGTTAAACAAGGGACTGATGTCACAGCACTTTGTATTTGGTAGACTAAATCCATATTCAGTGCACAGCATGCTTTTGTGTAGCGTGAAGAGCTCCTATAACAGCTGAATGTGGTAATTAAAAAACTGTATCTGAACTACCGTATATTCTCGAATCTAAACCGCACCCGAATCTAATCCGCACCCAGTTTTTGGCGACTTCTTAAACGAAAAAAAGTTAGTTCGCGATTCTAATCCGCACCTTTCCTTCAACCACCCCTTGCCCACGGGGTGACTGATTGAATAATATTGGATGTTACCAATGCGTTAAAATCCGACGCTACGCCTGTGGCCGATGAGTCATACCGATAGAGGCGGGGTCTTTCTCAACAGACGTGTGCAATCTCGTCTGAAGCCAGCTGATCTTTAGTTGTTGAAACGTGGGAGGTGCTTGTTCCAATTTGTCGTGTACCATAGTTATGGAAGAGGGACACCTGAAATCTAAACGACTCTCATATACGGCAAAGTTCAAACGTGAAGTTATTCGGTGCGCAGAGGAGAATGGAAACCGCAAAGCCGCTGCAATTTTTGGAGTTGATGAAAGCAACGTTCGACTATGGCGGAAACACAAGGCAGCGATCAGCGGGTGTGAGGCGTCACGAAGGAAATTCACTGGACCCAAGAAAGGACGATTTCCTGAAATTGATGATGCAGTCTTCACGTTTTTTCAAGAGAGACGCAAGACTGGACTGTTTGTGAGTTATGATCTACTCGCGAGGAGGCGATAAAGAAGGCCAGATCTTTGAACATTCCTCGAATTATGAGTGATGACGGCGAGTCTGATGAATAATAAATTATAATAATAAATAATAAAATAATAGATTATTGTATTGTATTGTTCTTACGTTGTTTACTAATTACGTTATTGTTATATTGTACAGCAGCTCAATCATTTTTCCAAAATCCAGCTCTAGACCGCGAATCTAATCCGCACGCGAATCTAATCCGCATCTGATTTTTTAGCCCTCTAAAACTGTAAAAAAAGTGCGGATTAGATTCGAGAATATACGGTAATTAGTATTAAAAATGTCCTCTTTTAATATGATTATAATAGCTGTTGTGTATAAAAAGTCAAGTTAAATTAATAGTAAAAGTTTGCAATAACAATGCATGACACAGGCTTTGCAAAGTATGTAAAAGCATTTATGGCACATTAGTTTGATTGTAGTTCATTTTAATGATTTTTGTGTTGTTTAAACAATGCATGTATACAAACTTTGTCGTCATGGTCAGAGCATTGAACTCGTTGTGACTGATTACATTATAACTGTTTTCTGTAATCCTCTTGTAGGTGTTCTTGGCGAACTTCGACGGTGGCACACCACACCAAAATTTATTTGACAGGATGTTGCATACACGTTACTTGAGGCTGTTCCCCAAAAAGTGGCACAAGTACGTAGCACTAAGAGCAGAAGTGCTGGGATGCTACAAACCTTACCGTAAGTTTATAATACAAACTTATCATTTTTGCTATTCTAGTATGTGCATTGAGACTGCAATTTATACACACTGTTGTATTGTATAAATAGGCACTGCTGACCATCTGGTATTAGCAATATATTTGTTGTAGTTTTTTTACATTATGCCTTACATGTTTAAACTTGTGTGTATCCTCACATGGCTAGCCTGTGGAACTCTTATATTCACTGACATGTCTTTGTGTTGTTGAATAAATAGGCATTGTTCACTATCTAGCACAACCACTGTATTTGTTGCTTTTTTTTGCATTATGCCTGACCATTTAAACCTGTATATATTCCTAGAGTGACTAGTCTGTGAAATTTCTGTATTCAGTGACGTACTGTTATATTGTTGAATAAATGGGCACTATGTACTGTCTAAAACGATCTCTATATTTGTTTCAGTTTTTGCATTATGCCTGACATGTTTAAGCCTGTGTATACTTATAACCTGACTGGCCTGTGGAACCTTTGTATTCGCTGACATGTTGGATAGATAGACAGTGTTCACAATCTGATATAACCACTCTAATTGTTATAGTCCGGCACAGTGTAAAAGCGATACTAACTATGGTGGTTGAATTAGTGAAGAATGCCTGTTTGTTCAACAATATAATAGTATGATGGTGAATATCAGAGTTCCAGAGGCCATTCAGGCTTGAAATATACACAAATTTAAACATTAATTTTAATCTTAATTCACTGTGAATTTCTATAATTAGCAATAAGTCACCAACAAATGCACAAAACTGTCATTAAAGGTATAAATTAACCTTTTATCATTATTAATATTATTAATATTATTAAAATACCCTACATACGTTTCGGCTTGCGAGAAGCCATCATCAGGGGTTTACAATAGTACTTATCAAATGCTGGGCTATAGTCTGTCATCAACACTCGCAATACTCACACCACTATAAGAAAGACGCAATGCAAAACGAATTCATACGATACGTCTTCAATCCATCACGTTTTTCAACAAGCTCTACTACAGCTCTTACATAGTGCAGTGTAACAATCCAGTGAAACACCTCGAACGTCTGAAAAAACAGTGAAACATGTAATTTTTACTACACTTTTTAATTCTACACTTTTATCGTTTATGTTTTAACAAACTGTTTTATAACCACCTGAAATGAACAGTGAAGTTATATTGCGAGTGTCGATGACAGACCGTAGCCCAGCATTTGATAAGTACAACTGTAAACCCCTGATGATGGCTTCTAGCAAGCCGAAACGTATGTAAGGTATTTTAATAATATTAATAATATTAATAATGATAAAAGGTTAATTTATACCTTTAATGACAGTTTTGTGCATTTGTTGGTTACTTATTGCAAATTTAAACATGTTTGGTATAGTGCAAAAACAACTTAAATTGTAGTGGTTGTACTGAATGGTAAACATTGCCTATTTATCGATACTGTATGTTTTCTGTTAGACTTGTATTCCTCACATCTTGTAACAACAAGCCATGTCAATTGTTTATGGGTGATGTATGTTGAAGAAAGAATAACTATTTTGATAAATGAGTTAGATACTTCTCTGCCCCACTGCTCTGTTAGTGACTGCTGAAATTTTTTTTTTTTTCTGTTTGACACAATTGTGTTAAGAGTTGTCACATGGAATGCCTAGTTCTTCAGCAATTCTGGTTTGAGGAACATTTAGAATGCCATCTACCTTTCTATTATGTTGCGCTTTTCAGGTCTTGGGAGTGGCTTGCTTTTATATCCATTTTTTATGTGACCATGCTCAGGGGCATGTTTTATAAAATCAGTAAAAACTAACGACAAAGTTAATTCAACTTTGAGCTCTATTAATTGAAGCATTCAGTTCACTATTAACCATGACATGAAACAACTGTAATAAGTTCCAGATTAGAAACCACGCTGCTCCAACGTGTAATTTTCCACAACCTTATGGAGTTGCATCCAGAAATTTTGATGTTTTGCATATCCGAAAACAGATGTTAAACACAAATTGTGATAATTTGTTGCTAGCACAGCACCGGTTTTTGATGAGTGGTAGTAGCCATGTTTGTCGTGTGTTCAATAAGTAATCACTCTGCAGGATGAAAACATGCACACGTGCACAGAATACTTCAAATTATTGAAATTAAAGGACAGGGCAGTTGCATTCACAATGTTCTGCATTAAAGCTACATACCATAACGTTACACCATGCAGTGTGAAATGCGGGTTTGGAAACAACCTTGGAGATTAGCCTATGCAAACTGACAGCATCATTTTGACATTGTATGTTGGGAACAGATGGAGTGAATGGAAACTTGGGGGAATTGTTCAAGATTTTGATATGGAAAATGAATTAAATGGGTGAATAATTTGTTGCATTATGAACTTTTTGTGCTTCCTGGGCAGGAAATCTTCTCATGGCAAATTCATTAAAAGGTCAACATTTATGTTCATCATATGGGAAAATATTACAATGGGTACCAGGTCATTCCTGGGGGTAAAGCGGCCGGGGCGTGGCGTTGACCACCCACCCTCCTCTAGCGCCGATGTTAAAGAAAGAGTAGAGCTATACCTCTACTCCCCCTCTGGGCCTTCATGGCCTGTTCTAGGGTGAACTTTACTTTACTTTACTTTACCTTACATATGGGAAAATATTGGTACTACACTATCTTGACGACATCTTTGGTGGAAAAACTTCTTAACTGGGGTCATCGTAAGTGAGTTTCACTGCTTTAGAAATGGTCATAACAGGTCTTCTCTAAGATCCAGTTCATTTGTTATATATCACTTGCTTGTGCCAATCCTATAATGTGTTCACTTCTTTCACTTATTAACTATCACTAAGTTATGTTATGTTGAACCTGGTCGGTTTCATTTTCACTAAGTTTGTTATGGTTACATTTTGCAGTGACAGAATTCTTAACTCTTTCCACTCAGATGTCAGATTTGAAATATGGTTGTCTAGCTCATGTGCTGGGCAGCTCCTGTCCACCAGCTCAAACTCTCATAGCTCATATGCTGGGGCTTTCACTGCCATATATACCTTTCGGAGAGCTTCTGCCAGGTGTTGGTAACTAGAAAAACCGTTCAGGCTCCCTAGTCATTTTTACAAAGGCCATGCCCCGATGTAAGTAAGGAAAATCCAAATGCTAGATGACTATCAGTGCCAATTAATTTGAGTGGAAAGAGTTAATTTTAAGTTTGTGTATCATAATTTAATAAAAGGCTCATTTTTTTTTACAGCAACTCCACCTGCGACTGAAGTGCCTTCTCCCACTCCAGCCCCTCCAGAATGCAATCCTTGCCCTGGATGGCTTAATGAAGAATCTGTAACTGCAGAACTGTGCCAGTGTCCACAGGATAAATTTTGGAATGGAGAGACCTGTGTAAATCGAACAGAATGTCCCTGCTATGTGGGATCTATTGCTTATTCGGTGGGAACATTGTATGACTCACAGGACTGCAAAGAGTGTATCTGTAAGATCGGAGGCATTGCAAGCTGCAAAGAGAAAATATGTCCTCACTGTGAGGAGGTATGATAAAATTTGGTCATTCACTGAATTACAGGTTTTCTGTATCTTGTACGTAAAATTGGATAATACAGTGGAACTCATTTATGACAACACTGCTTGAGATGTTTTTCTTCCTTAGATGTTAGAATAATTTTGAATCAAATTTTCCCAGAGGATTAACATATAAACTTTATGTTATTTGTACCGTACATTTTATATAATCAAGAAAATGTACGGTACAAATAACATAAAGTTTGTCGTAGCCAGACAGGAAAAAGAAGTTTATCAGTATAAAAACACCAAAGAAAAATTACGTAGAACTAATGCAGCTATTTGGTACAATAAATTATGTCAACAACTACAACTCACACCGATTAACATATATTTTGCCATTTTTATACGTTTCACATTTAATAGGGTTTCCATCCTAAAAAAACACAAAACATTCATGACTTTCCACCCCTTTAATGCATTTTTCACATTAAAATATTAAATTAATTCCCAAGTTTTCCATTCATTCAGTTGTTTAAAACATACAACGAAATGATGCCTTAAATTTCTAAAGACTTATCTCCAAGGTCATTTTCACGCATGTTCATTTCACGTTATATGACTAATGTGACTTGCTGGCAATATGTGTCATGTCATGTGTTAGTGAAGCCTGTTAGTGTTATATTACATGGCTTATAGTGGATCCTTGCGATAATGTGAGCCCCTCTCGAGCATTTTTATGTTAGTACTATCAGCTAGTAAGGGAATTCAGGTTGAAGACCCTATTACTGCATTTTAACAAGACTTAGAATCTGACAAACATAACATCATGGCAGCTGGGCAATGTAAAGGTGATGGAGCACATTGTGACCATGTAACTCAGTGTAGCAGCCTTTTATTGCACAAGAGCCATTTGAAAATCTTGAAACCCTGTGTTCGCTGCAACCCCAATTGGTAACAGAAAAAATTATTTTTAGTGAAAATTTATTTGATATTAAAAAATTAAGGGGCTAAAACTACAATTAATTAATTATTAGTAAAAATTTAAGTATCAAGTAATCATAATTTGTTAGAACTCGCATTATTATTGATGAATGGAAGAATATCGGAAGTTGGCCCTATTCCTTTGTCACTGATATTTTTTAAGAAGCACATGCAATTCAGTTCTTTAAAAATGAACTTGCACTAATTATTAGTAATACATACCTAAAGCTGAAATATTGAGGGGGGGTGATGGAGCTTACTGCTCTGTATTTTACTCCTCCCATTGTGAAGTCTTCAATGTATGATGTTTACCCATGAAATATGTATGAATCCCATTACAACCAAATTTAACTGTGCATGCAGAAGTCACTAAATCACTAAAAGGTAGTTCCCTCATTCTGATGGGGGAGCATAAGTTTATTATGTTTGAAAACTCTTGCAGGCCACAGATATGTCCGTCAGTCTGTGGGTTGCCCATCACTGGTGTAACTATATTCTTTTCAGTACTTTGAAGTATTTTGTGTGCAATGTTTATATGCATTTTATATTCAATTATTTAACATATGATCACCATGGTTACTACATTAAAAACTGGCACAAATTGTAAGCTGCTCTCAGTTCAGGAAAAGCTGGATAGTATAGGTAAAGTGAATGTTCCTGTCACAAAAATCACTAAAAAAATGACACTTTTATGTCATCTTTAATCATGGTTATTTCAAATCAAGGCTCTGTACTCAAACACTCTGTAAGTGGACAGCCAAGCCAGGAAGAGATAAAAATGGCAAAATGTGAGAAGGGAGAAACAGTACTTATGGAAAGGTTCCAGCAAGCAATGTGTTTTGCGTCTATCAGTTGTTCTTGTAAAAATATGTTTTCCTGTGTTCAAGAATGTGTTAAAATCACTGATGAAGGTGAGACTTAACATGTGGTTTGATGGTGACAATTGATCACTTAATGCAGAATTTATATGGAATAATATTCTAGTAAAGTGAATGTCAGTTTCAATATATACTTATGAAATAATAAGACATAAGTTTTAAAACTTTCGCGGCGACATGATTCAATATAGTCTTCTCGGGCGCACAGCTGCGTCAATTCGTTTGAATACAACGTTTCGGGGACTAGCTCCGTCCCCATCCTCAGGCAAAACTGATTTAGCATACAACTCGTCTGTCCCGTGTTTTTCTACCTGCCGCAGCAGGGAGAATCAGACCGGTTTTGTAGTACCCACAAACAGTTAAGTTGGTGGGCGGGCTGTTGACTGTTGTGCTCCCACGCCTTGCTGCGAGGTCCTTATCTGACGTATTGCAGGCTGCCAGGCTCTGCTGAGTATGAAACCGCCATCCTTGTTGTTGATGTCCGGATGTAATTCTATTTCAATGGCATCTTTTATTATGCGGTCCATGTATCCTTTTGTCCTGGCTAGTCTGCAGGTGTTGTTGAATTCTATCTTGTGGCCTGTTTCCAGGGCATGTTGAGCAACTGCTGATTTTTCTGGTTGCCCCAGTCTAAGGTGCCGTATGTGCTCTTTTCGCCTCGTCTCGATCATTCTTTTTGTCTGGCCAATATACGTCTTTCCGCATTCACATGGGATGCCATATACGCTGGGTATCTTTAAACCAGGGTCATCCTTCACTGGTCTGAGCATGTGGCAGGTTTTCTTTGCTGGGACGTGTATGGTTCTGATGTCGTACTTGGATAGAAGTCTGCTGATTTTATTGGAAGTGGATTGTTGGTATGGCAGAAGTGCTGTAGAAGTTGGTTTTTCGTTGTTTTCTTTTTGTTTCCTTTTTGGGTTAAGGGCGTGACTGATATCCCGATCACTGTAACCATTTTTACTGAAGGTCTTTCTTAAATGCTGTAGCTCTTCTCCTAAGCTTTCCGTATTGCAGATCATCTTTGCCCGGTGTACCAGAGTTCGCAAAACCCCATTTTTCTGTGCCGGATGGTGTGCTGATTCCGCATGTAGATAGAGATCTATGTACTCTGGTACACCGGGCAAAGACGATCTGTGATACGGAAAGCATAGGAGAAGAGCTACAGCATTTAAGAAAGACCTTCAGTAAAAATGGTTACAGCGATCGGGATATCAGTCACACCCTTAACCCAAAACGGAAACAAAAAGAAAACAACGAAAAACCAACTTCTACAGCACTTCTGCCATACCAACAATCCACTTCCAATAAAATCAGCAGACTTCTATCCAAGTACGACATCAGAACCATACACGTCCCAGCAAAGAAAACCTGCCACATGCTCAGACCAGTGAAGGATGACCCTGGTTTAAAGATACCCGGCGTATACGGCATCCCATGTGAATGCGGAAAGACGTATATTGGCCAGACAAAAAGAACGATCGAGACGAGGCGAAAAGAGCACATACGGCACCTTAGACTGGGGCAACCAGAAAAATCAGCAGTTGCTCAACATGCCCTGGAAACAGGCCACAAGATAGAATTCAACAACACCTGCAGACTAGCCAGGACAAAAGGATACATGGACCGCATAATAAAAGAAGCCATTGAAATAAAATTACATCTGGACAACATCAACAAGGATGGCGGTTTCATACTCAGCAGAGCCTGGCAGCCTGCAATACGTCAGATAAGGACCTCGCAGCAAGGCGTGGGAGCACAACAGTCAACAGCCCGCCCACCAACTTAACTGTTTGTGGGTACTACAAAACCGGTCTGATTCTCCTGCCGCGGCAGGTAGGAAAACACGGGACAGACGAGTTGTATGCTAAATCAGTTTTGCCTGAGGATGGGGACGGAGCTAGTCCCCGAAACGTTGTATTCAAACGAATTGACGCGGCTGTGCGCCCGAGAAGACTATATTAAATAATAAGACATTTACTGGCTTACGGTTTTAAGAAGTCTTCTTACTTAATAAACCTGAATTGATTAATTTTTCAAAATGTTCTCAACTGGGTTTCACTGAATTTTGAATAAAGAGTATTTAAGAAGAACAGCACAGTGATATAGTAAGACACATAATCAGTGTGTAAAAACATAATATGTATTATACTTGAATCAAGAACAAGGCCATAGTTAAGTAGTTCAAGATTTAAATTGTGGTAATTAATATATAATTAATTGTAGTAATTTTGGTAAACAGGTGTTCTATATACGTACAATATTTTAACGTGTGGTCGGATCTAACTCTTTAAAATGTTAAACACCAAATATTACGTCCATGCTCCTTTTTTAAATTATGTTAATATAATGGTCTGACAGTGGCACCTTATATGCTGAAACATATCATCAGGAGCTGCCAATACTTGTTTGGTGCTGACGGATAAAAAATGTAATTTGAAGCTTGTTATTTTACTTCAGGTTTAGGTATGAACATTGATTTCTTTTCCTGTTGATAAATCTTTGAACTAAACTGGAAAGAGAAGGAAACAAATGAACCCAATTTCTCTTTGCTGTAGAATCTGCAGAGAGTGCTGACTCCTTCGTGTGGCTGCATTTGTAAGCCATGTCCACCTGGCACAGTTCTCTGTCCAACAAGCAACATTTGTATCAATGCAACATCTTGGTGTGATGGTTTGGAAGACTGCCCTGATGATGAGAGGGAATGCACTACACCATCTGTCTCGACTGCTGCTACAACACCCTTCACAACACAATTACCTCCTACAGTAACTCCACGTGAGTTTACTTTGCCAGTTGTCGTAAAATACTGAAAGCAGTATTCTTATCTTATCACTGACATTAAGCAGTACTTGAATGGGTAACCATTTGGGAACACCACACGACTTTGTCTAAATGTAATTAAAACTGTACAGCGACATGTGCTTTGTGATGAGTTATATCACAGTTGGACACAAAAATGTTGGGTGATTATTAGCCACATCTTGGTTGAACAAAAAAGGCAGCTCTCACTTCCACAGTAGTCCCAGTTCTGCATTATTAAATATGGAGAGTGGTCTCTCATCTGTTGACTGCTCTGCATATACCATATCTTAATCTGACTGTACTGGTGCATGGTATTAATGTGTTGGCCACGTTTTATTCTTATCCATGGTTGTATCTCTTCTTCCTCCATATGGTATACTCTGTCTCCATTCAAGAAATGTAAATGCTTTATGATCAGTTTTGTTATGTACCATTATTATTAACTGCACTTACTTGGTTTGCATTTTTTAACATATGGTGTATTGATATTTCAGCCCCACCATGCCCACCTGTGGAATGCCCAGAAGGATTCAAAGTGTCCTTGAATGAAAATGAGCAACTGAAGACTCCAGAAGAGTCTTCTACACCATTCAAGGGAATCGTCAAAGGTGTGTCCCTCTCAGATTCCATTTATTAATGTCTAGTGCCTGTGCAGAATTCATTTACAACAGATACATAAGTGAAATAATTAGTCATGCATAAAGCTGAGGGGACATGTACTGTGAAATCTCGTTATAATAAAATAATCCAGTTTGACAAAATTGTATTCTTATAATGAAATTTAGTTATGGTAGAACTTTAAAAATTTTAGAATGATGGTTGTATGCATGTGATAGAAAAAGGAATGACAAACTGACTATGTTTACTTAGTAAAAAAGTGCACAATTTTCTTCTGTGCAGCCTGTTTTAATAGCGATTTCTCAAGTAAATTCTTGGAGAACTTTACTGCACTCAAATATAAAGTCCAGAACATCTTCCTTGCTCATTACACAGTGCCAAAGACTTTACACCATTGTTGGATGCTTTTTTTTTTATTATTATTTTCATTAGTGCTGTCATTGTCATCGTCCACATCATCAAGTGTCACGTGGTCAGATGGCCCATTTTTATCAATCAAGTTTTCTGACAGTATTGTCCCTTGCGAGCTCTTCAACAAAAATGTAATAAATATCCACACCAAAAACATCATCCAGTGCCACTACAACATAATGTGTAATTTGTGATACAAATGTTGCCAGCTTTTTGAAATATTGGTGTTAATTTCACTTTCACTTTTGCATTTTTCTTATAGCACATTTCAAGCTTTGTGGAAGCAGTGCATGATTATAAGAGTACCTAATGTTTTCCATACTACACTGAACATCTGAACAACCGCCAGAATGTTAATGTTTATGTCATTACCCACTGAAGTGTTGTCCAACATTTGCCACACTAGCCATGACCTGTAGTGCACTTCCGCATCATGGATTATCCGCTGATTCTGAGGGTGCAAAATGGAAGCACAGTTAGGCGGCAAGGACACAACTGTAATGTTTTCAAAATGTTGTGACACATTCTTATGCACCCAACAGTTGCCAGTTAGAGGCAGAGTGTTTCACTTATCTGCCTGCATCCAGCATTTCAATAAGAGAATCCACTCTTGTAAAACGTTACTTGCCATACAGGCCTTTACATTTTGGCAATATTCATAACACAGATGAAGCATGTTCTTGAAACATTGTGGGGTTCTGTGTGTGGTGTTTGAAGCATTTTGACTCACTTCCACAGAAACTGTGACGGAAGACAAATTAGACTTATAATCTATTTGGCGATGATTGAGAGAGTTAAGAATGCAGGTGTGAACATGGGCAATTTTGTCATGAGGCAGTGATTGAATATAATGAAGGGAGAGTCTTTCTACCTCAGGTGAAATGAAATGCTGGCTGGTTGATCATGTTGCAACATGGCATTGTTTGTCTTGGATTGACCAATGGAAACATGACTTTTCTGCTTTAGTCGAAACAGATTCTTGCTTTCTGATCACATGTAAACATAGTTTCAATTTTCAGTTTTGGTCACGTGGCTAAAGTCATGCAGTCAACCTGTGTAACCTTAAGCAATGTTGTCCAGCATTAGTATGAAATGCGTTGCTAGGCTGACACTCCTTCTTTGCAGTTGAGATGGGGTTGGGTTTCTGTTCTAGGGGTTTATGCATGGGATTGCTCACACAAAGCACCATGGCCATGACTATTGTGTACATTTTTGTAGTTCTCCTTAATGAACATACCTTTACAGTCCATTGTAATTCCTTTCTCCTTACCTGTTCTCTTTCCTCATGCATGAAATGGCAGATTTCATAAAATGTGCTTCATAGTTCATTGATTTTGTTTTTACAGACTTAATTGCTTTGATTGTCTTTTGTGTTGGGGGCTTGATATTTTATTTTGATAAACTGATATTTTTGTCACAGTGGTATTGGTTAAAGTAAGACATTTTTACGTAATGGTGTACAGTAAATTGGGTTGGCCTGGAAAAAATTTCATTATACTGAAATATTCTGGTGTTTTAAACGAGATTTCACTGTACTGTACTTACAGTTTTGGTGAAAAGTGGACACAAAAGCAGGTGAAACGGGTTTGCAGGTATGAACGTACATGTAAAATGTATGGCTGTCTGTTTATTCTTGTCTTCCAGTAGATTCTCTTTTCTCTCTACTTAGAGCATTCACTGTCAGCACAATCTCTCGAGTTCACATATATTTTTCTTATTTATAGTTCTGTTAAAATACTTTATCTTTTTACCAGTTACTGCTAATGGTTTCAGATCAAGGCACAAATTAATTCTTCACTCTTCTATCCAGCAGATGGTAACAGCAGGCTTTTACAGAATGTTGTTACCTATCTACAAAACTACAATATGTTGTCACAGAGGACCTGCCTTGACAACCTCAAATCTCATGTTCATGTTGCCTTCATAGCCACTTAACAATTTTCAAGTTGATTGAAGTGTTCTGAGATGTGATGCTGTGTAACATTTCATAAGACTTGAATCTTCAGCAACATTGCTGTGAGAACCTCAAATCTTGCAATTCTCAAAGTGAAATAAAAGTTTCTCATGGCAGTGACTAAGAGGGTTGCTGTAGTCGAGCATGTGACACCATGTTCCCTGGTAAAATTTTACCAATGTTTCAGAGGAATGTGATGCCTCAATCATCATGGTAGGTGAATAAGATTATTTCTTGAAACAAAGATCTGATGTAATAGCAGTCTGTGTATGTGATAGACCAGATCCGCTCCTATCAGACTGTAGGGTGTCACCACAAGACAGCAATTTTAACTCTATTTCTCTCTCTGACATGTATTCAGTGCACATGCACTCACAGAGGTGATGTCTGTCACGTATTAAACTGGTCCACATGAAGGAATGCAAGTTAGATGCAAATATGTCATCACATTTTTAAAGTTGTCCATCAGTTAGTTAATTATTGGGTGTTTTGCTCTTAATTATGATGTTTCCTTTTATAGGTGTAAAGGGTGGAAGGAAGAAAGGAAGAAAGAATACAACTGTACCAAAACCTCAGAAACTTTCAAGTGGAAACATATGTCTGGAATTTGTATGTGTACCTATAAAGGAATGTACCATTCCTAAATGTCCACCTAACTATGTGCTCCACACTGTCCATGAAAAGAATAATATTAAGCTTAAATGTCCCATCTATACTTGTGTTCCTCCTGCTCCTCCACATGCTACTTGCAACATCACAGGACGAACCTTCCACACGTTTGATGGTATGGAGTTCAAGCATGATATCTGTAACCATATTTTGGCACGAGACCTTAAGAATGACAACTGGGATATCTCAGGTAAGATTGTGTCTGGTAGTGAAGTTCAAAAACTGTCAGTACTTAACAAGAGTGTCATACAAGGTTAAATGGTATGGTTTCTTTGTTTCAGTATACAAGGACTGTCCAGAAGAAACTAATGTTTGCAAATGGCATCTTGTTGTTGTACAAGATGAAAATGAGATCCAATTCCATCCAGACTTGAGCGTGAATTTTAATACCTATAAGTACAGTATTGAACAGGTTTGTACTTCCTTGCTTTACAAGTGCAAAATCCGTAAATGTTGAAGGATTTTGTTGTTGACAGAGAAATCGTCAGTAGACATATCACTGTAAATAATTCTTTGGCAGTCATATCCAGTGGTTTAGCACTGCTGATACTGAACATTATTCTAAGCCACTTCAGCTTAAGGTTATGGTCTTCTGTGAGTCCTTTTTGTACTTGTGTTGGAGTAAGACTGTCTTTGTAGAATTGTGATCACTAATGTACCTATTGTGTCTGTTACACATGATAGATCTGTGAGTATGGAGCACTGATGGAATGAGCTGACAGGAAAAATCTGAGTACTGTGAGAAAAACCTGTCCCAGTGGCATTTTGCTCATTATAAATCTGATGTTGAATGCCTTGGGAGTAAACTGTGCCCCCATGATCTACTGAAGGTGGGAGCAGCATGTTGCACTGAAATGCTGGTACCTATGCACTAAATCTGACATGTACTCCCTTGGGAGGAAACCCATGTTTCCATGGTCGTCTGAAGACATGAGCAGCAGGTTCCACTGAAACATTGGAACCTTTGCACTAAATTACACAGTGTCACATCGTAGTGACCATAATCTTGATGCTTTTTACCATGATAACCTCAGATTTCACTGTGCAATCAGAGATATTCCCACCAAAAATTCAGACTTTGTTTCTTCTTTCCCTCATTTATTGTCCAAGTCCAACCCATTCATTGGAATGTTCTAACTGTATTAAGTGAGGTATATAAATTATGAAGTCCATCGTTGTAAAGTATCACTGACTCAGTTCACTCTCGTGGTAACATTTCTGACTTGTATTCAGGAGGTGGCCATTTTGAATCTTGGCAAGGACATATGCTAGTCAGAGGTCACATTTAGATCTGGACACAGGCATATTCCCTGTGGCCCAACCATTCTGCAAAGACTAGACCAGCTTCTTACACAGAATTAAATCCTGGTACTTCAGTACTATGTGTTGGTGAAAAAACAAGAAATACCATGATATGTGCAGTACAGTACTGATTATGGTAACTTTATTGACTGCATGTATTGGTACAGAAACAAGATTGGAAATGCATATATAATGTACCATTGAGGCACATTTGGATTTTTGCATCCTGATCTTTTCTTAGATGGTTTTACCACTTAATCAACAGGGTCACTTCTTGTTGCTCACACGTCTATATATATCATTGAATGTTATTACTATTATTAAGATTTGTTACTCTCATTGTTTAAGAACTTATTATTTGTCTCTGTTGATTTTGTTTTTCTCAAATTACGTATTCAAGATATAAGCAATATGTGATAAGTGGATCCCTGTCACCATGACATCTCATGTGGTCAGGTTGTCAGTGGAGGAGACAGCCTCCAGATATGGAGGATAGCTGCAAATGTGTTGAATAAGCAGTTGCAAATTGCCATAAAAGCTTGACATGTTATGAAATGTGTTACAAAGACTCAGACTTAGACAGATCCTTTGGAACACCCTAAGTAACAAAAAATGGACATGAAATTTGGAGCATGGAATGTGTGGAGTCATGGAGTCTATATGTCAGGGTCACTGAATACAGTGGCAAGAGAATTAGTGACTATAGGTTTGATTAGATGGTAGTACATGAGGTCAGAAGGGACAAGGGAAGTGCTGAACAAGAACAGGAATTTTTGAACGTAAGAGTGTTATATCAGCAGTTAAGATGATGGAAGTCCTTAGTGATAGAATGTCACATATAATGCTAAGAGGTTGCTGGTGTGATATTATTCTTCTGAATGTGCATGCTGCAACTGAGGATAAAAGTGAAGAACCAAAGGACAGGTATTAGATCAGTTCCCTAAATACCTTGTGAAAATTTTGTTACAAAGATTTAATACATGTCTGGGGAGAGAAGATACTTTCAAATCAGCAAATGGGAATGACAGTTTAAATGCAAATACATGTACTGTAAAACCATATTACATTTTCAGAGTGGTAAAGGTTGTGTGCTACATCACAGAGTACACCATTTGCAGTCTTGCTGAGTTATTGTTTTTAAGAATGTTAGTTTTGTTTTTTTTAACTCTGTTTAATTTATTCATGATCCATATTTGACAAAGTCCAGTTGATTGAGTAATAGCCCAGGGAAGCAAATAGTGAATTGCTTGTGATTACGGTCTTCTCAGATGTTAGAACTTTTATTCCGGTACATAGTTATCAATGTCTTGGAGGAACCTGTTACCACTTTCTTCAGGGTAGATTTCAGATGTTTTCTACCTTTAAGATGGTGGCAGAAGGTTCCTCTGAAACAAGACTATACTACAGTGTCACATCCCAGAAGACAATATGCTTAATATTTGTTGCTATGAGGACCTGAGGTTTAATGCTGAATTTCTTGTGAAAATGGAGACTTTAAAAATATATTTATGATTATGTCAATTTTAAAGGTAACCTCTTGAGTCCTCCCTTAAGTGACACAGTGCATGGATCGACAAGCATACATGAATGACCGCAGGGTTAGTATGAAGGTTTACAAGCCAGAGGTGGCTTAGCACAAAATTTTACAAAATTAGGTACTGATTTTATTGAATTCTCTAAACAGAAACATATCTCATGCCAGGTATGGTTGTTACACTAGACTGTGTAAAACAGTCTGTTACAAAATAAATCTCCAATCTCAGAAGGTACAGTTATTTTTAACTTTACCCTTAAGTAACTCAAATTCATTTGATGTGGGTTAGTCATCTCTGACTTGTAACCCTTCCTATTACCTGAAATGGGCCAGCAAGTCATGGTCTTGGGGCACCTTTCACTGGGAGTGTAAGTCATAGGTGAAATAGTGTCCACAGTGTTGAGCATGGCTTCCTTTTCTTTTTTTGTAATACAGTTACAGAGAATTGGCTCACAGTTACAACAGGCCTTCACAGTGTCAAACATGGGAGGCAGCCTGCTGTTCCAGTCACGACACTATGGTTTCCAGCTCATGTGGGATACACAGGAAAGCATAAAGATACGTGTAAGTCATCTCACACATATAAAAATGATACACTTCAGGGGAATTTTGGTTCATAATATTGTTGAACATTATTTTGACACATATCAGTTTCTCACACAAAATACAGTAGTTAGTTTTTACCATCAGAGCTATTTTTATCTGGTGGCTTAATTCAATTATACCAAGATTCTAGATAAGATGTTGATCTTTCTGGCTTCAACCAACTTTGCAAGGGTGTAGAATCTATCTCTGAAGTGGGGTCATTCATAGGATGGATTCTCTTACTTCCAGTTGTAGGGTGATCATTTGGTAGAGGAAACCTTCTTGTTCTGTCTGAACCACCAATGGACAGGGCTGTAGTATTCCCAACATACCCACATTGTTTGGGAGGGGTGAAATTTTTAGACTGTGACCCCAAAAATCACACATTTACTTGTAATCAAACTCATAATGCTGTGAGTTAAAGCTCTCAGTAGCCTTCTTGACTAGGTGATCCATATATCCTGTGGTTTCTCTCATAACTCATGCTTCCTTAACATATATTCAGTGGGCAGGTTTATTGCTGTATTCAGATGCAGCTGGAAGGGCTCCTAGTGCAGAGGTCACCAAACTACTAAGTAGTGTTTTAAAAGCAGTTTACTAAGTAGTGCAGAGTCAAAGAGAGAACAGAATAAAACATTAAAATCAGTTACTTATAACTTTCAGCAAGCGATTGTTAATGCAAAGGATGGCTTTACATTTCTCATGTAATATTCTGAAAGTCAGGATTGTAATTTGACAGTGTCACTCATAAAGAGGCACTAAGAATACTGTCAGAAAGGCGAGATCTATACTTCGTTTCTTTACAGTGTTCATTATCAACAACATCAATTCCTCTAGGTACATTGATCCAAAGTATGATTTGGCTGTGATTGCAGAATTTCTCAGCAATGGAAACTGTGTGATCTACTAATTTCTGGCAACTTTTATCTAAATTGTAAGCCTTTGCCCTTAACTTCAATTAAACTCTATTTATCGTCCTACATGTCTTGAAAATTATAAACTTGTGGCTTCTTACTTAGTGCAGGTCTATTCATTTTTAATAGCAAGTCAAAATTTTACACTTAAAAACACAGTTAATAAATAACAACAAACAAATGAGAATGAACAAGCACAACACTTCTAGTTTCTCTGACAGTTTTTATAACACTGACTCACTGATTCATTAGTAGGCTGGCAGTGGTCCTGGTTTGGAACAAGGGTAGTGGTGTCGAGGGTTATGTGCATAGCTGAATGATCAGGGTGCCATCACTCTTGAGGTATGACTCACAGCCATGACATTATTTTACAATGCTGTGAATAAAATGTATTTAATTTTTTATTAAAAAAATGTATGTAAAAACATCTTTTAGCACTGTGGGTGCACAGCAAATGCCAGATGAGTGCTTGTGTTCCTGAATGTGCAAGTTTGGTGACCCTTGTCCTGGTGCCTTATGTCATTCGTAAAATTTGTCGGTCTGCCAACACCACTGCATACGATGCAGTATAATTGATTGAGGTCAGGTGGGTATGTGTGTGTTCCCACATCCTGACTTTGTGTGGCTGGCATGTTGTAATAGATTGTTAGAGAGAAAGGAACAACAAGGTTCTTGCTTGTTGATCAGTGTTATGAGCTTAATAAAAAAATTTAATAAATGACATAAATTTTATTTTTATTTATGAGGAAATGGAAGGAAACACAGAAGGGATAATTAGAAAGAAACTGTTTCTACAGTAGTTGTATATCTTATACAGATGTGCCAGCAGTTAAAGATTAGATATTCAAATATCAAATTTTACAAGACTTTTTATAGAGTAATACCTCGTGCTGAAATCTTGCATAGTTTAGTAGATGGGTACCAATGTTTTCGAGGAACCTGCTGGCTCTTCTGTCCTGAAGATGGAGGCAACAAGTTCTCCCAAAATGGTGGTACCTGTTATATACCAAAGTACAAGTTTTCACATCTCTGAAGGGTGTTTAGTCGAGGCTGCATTAGAGGATGGACATGTTTCTGCAGCAGTGGGAAAATGGTTATAGATATTGAAATTTATCAGGCCAGAAGTGTCACTTTCACTGTGAGACATATGTGGAAACAAACATCAGAGAGCAGTGAGGTGGAAATTAGTTTTTGGTTTTTGGGGAATATTGCTAATGATGCTGTTTTTGTGGGAGGTGTGGAGGCAAATCTTGGCCCACTGGCAGAGCAGGACAAGATTGATCAGTGTTATAGCACATGGCAAATCAGGACAGGGAGAGTAAAGTGATACAGAAACTACTGAAGACCCATAACAGGTAGATGGTGAAATGAAGGAAGGAATTGAATTTGGAGTGAAAGTGGAGAAATTGAGGCAATAAACAGAATGATATCTGTGTCGAATGAGAGTGATATCTGAGTGTAAATGAACTGAACAAGCAGTGGGGACATGGAAAGAGAGACAACAAGTATGGCTAGTTGAGTAGATTGTTTGGAAAAGGGATGGAGAAAACACACTACTTCGAACTTTCTGCTGGAAGAGAAGTGAAATGAGAGATACGTTGATACACCAGAAGTGATGATAAAATTTTCAAAGGAAACAATGGGGCTAGAAACTGCAGACAGTAACATCCACTATGTAGCTGGGGACCCATTCTTGTGACATTTCTTTGTTTTGTTATGAAGCTAGAAGTGCAGAAAAAGATGAAACTACTGTTAAAAAAGCCTTGTCTTGTGGGATGTATTCATATGTCTATTTATTAGCTGAGTCAAATCACAAATTAAAAACCCAACAAATGCACTGTATTTCACATGTATAGTCCAATGCCCCTACATATGTTTCAGCTTTACCAAGCCATCATCAGGGGGTTTCAAGGTTTACATATACTTAACAGCCATTATTTTTGTCCAATGACATACATATATCACACATAAAACAGCTTCATAATCACTAATAGACTAGAACACATTCAATATCTGTTATTATAGCATATAAAAACTTGGGTATTGGATGCATATCTTCCACATATGTTTGTTACAAATTCTTGGCAGTTTTGTTTTGTACAGATTATCCAATTAGAGTTGAACATATCCTGTATTATGTTGTTATGTGTCCTGTGTTGTGATTTGTACTGTACAAAACTGTTTTATGTGTGATATATGTATGTCATTGGACGAAAATAATGGATGTTTAAGTATATTTAAACCTTGGAACCCCCTGATGATGGCTTGGTAAAGCTGAAACATATGTAGGGGCATTGAACTATACATGTGAAATACAGTGCATTTGTTGGTTTTTTAATTTGTGATTTGACTCAGCTAATAAATAGACATATGAATACATCCCACAAGACAAGGCTTTTTTAACAGTAGTTTCATCTTTATATAAGAATACCATTACTTTGCACAAATTAAAAAATTGTGTTTGATCATCCCTTTGAATGCTTTCTGAGTTAATATTGACTGGAAATTCAGATGCCAGGTAAACTTGCTGGGCATGTTGATGGACTGTGCGGGTTCTTCAATCGGAATATGAGAGATGATAAAATGAAGCCTGATGGAAAACTTGGAAGAACAACAGCTGAATTTGTAGATAGCTGGGTTAATTCCTTCCTTGAAGCAAAATGTAGACCTGTTTTGTGTCATCTGAGTCTACAGGAGAAAGCTGTGCACATGTGCTCTCTTGTCAGGTAAGCATAACAAAGTAACTATAAGTGACAGTTTTGCATGTGTGCTGTTTTGTAGGGTGCGCTAAACAAAGCAACACTAATTGAGAGTTCTGCATGTGTGTTGTCTTGTGAGGTAAGCAAAGCAGAGCAGCAATAACTGTCAGTTACACATAGTGCAGTTTTGTGAGGTAAGCAAAACAAAGCAGCTTGAACTGACAATTCTGTATTGTACTGTCTTGTGAGGTAAGCATAATAGCACTGTGTATTTCTTAGCACTGTGTGCACTGGACCAGGCAAACAAGCAGGTAGATTCATCATTTTACTATCAGTATGTTAACTGTGCCTTAGTGCATGCATCAGCATGAAGCGAGGAAGAGAGAATTCATTCTTGCTAGCACTACCAGGTTGTGTTGTTAAATTTTTGCATGGCCTGACTTCTGAATCAGAATGATCTTATGTATGTTTCTAATCATCTGCAACGTGAATGGAGTGAAACACTTCTCTTTGTCACGTTTTTACAGTGAACAGTTGGGCTGTAAGATGAATATATTTGAAGGTTACAGTAGTGTTCCATGTGAGGTCACTTATGTGAATGTGCATAATTTATTGCCTGTATTTTTGTATGCACAGTTTTGCTGAAAATTTAGACCTTAGTCAATAAATATGATATAGGTCGTTTAAAACTTTCCAACATATATTCTCCATGTCTATCATTGGAACATGTGCTATTACAGGGAACCACTGTTTACCCAGTGTAGGGGAGTAGTGAATGTGGAGAAGTATGTTTCATACTGCATTGAGACTACATGCTCATGTCTGCAAGCTGCCAACTCAACAGAGGCAGGCTGTCAGTGTCAAGCACTCCTTGGCTTTGTAACACAGTGCACAGCTGCTGAATCGAGTGTTGATCTGTCTACCTGGAGAGTGCAGCATAATTGCCGTGAGTGTATACATACCAGAACCATTCCATCTTAAAATGTTATTATTTTCGTAATGAATAAGTAAAGTAAAGTTTTCCCTATAACAGGCCATGAAGGCCCAAAGGGGGAGTAGAGGTATAGCTCTACTCTTTCTTTAACTCGGCGCTAGAAGGGGTGGGTGGTCAGCACCACGCCCCGGCCGCTTTACCCCCGGGAAAGACCCGGTACCCATTGTATAGGAGGCTGGGTAGGCCCCAGGGCCAGTCTGGACGTATGCGAAAAATCTCGGCCCCCACCGGGATTCGATCCCCGGACCGAATGAATAAGTAACCTGTATTTGTGCTTTCATTCTGACAACATCGTGGGCATTAAAAACTTGTCATATCTCAAGTAATAGATTGGGGTATGTACTTTTTATGTTGCAATGTGTAGTAGGAAACTGAATGTAAAAATATTACTAATAAAGTGAATGCAATTGTATATTTTCATTTGTATGATTATAGAGGGCCTGAATATGACCAAGATTGGCCGAAACATGTTGCCTGAATAATGTAATTTGCTGAAAATAAAAGAAATAAAATGTTGTATTGACAGTATAAATCCCTCTGTAGTGAAAAAGCATTCTTCAA